>OU898282.1:142401557-143601557 GCA_918026665.1 Diabrotica balteata
TAATCCAACTTTGGCCGTTGGCCTCCCCCAAATCAATCCAGTGTCTTCCGATCTTCTTAATATCATCCGTCCATCTCATTTGTGGTCTTCCTCTGCTTCTCTTTCCTAACCATGGTCTCCATATGTTAGTATTCCATTGTGAAACTCCATTTTAATTTGGCAGCATGTTCTCCTGCGTCTTTTTCTTTGGTTTTGCTTCTAATCCATTTGTTTTGTTTTTTGTCTATAAGTCTCACCCCGAGCATTGATCTTTCCATCGCTCTTTGTGCTTTTACTATTTTATCCATATTAGACTTGGTGAGTGTCCACGTCTGTGAACTATACGTGAGTATAGGGAGGATACACTGATCGCAAATTCTAGTTTTCAAATCTTCACAACTCAGCTTTCCAAATTCTGCCCACGCTAATCTTATTCTTCTGGTAATTTCGGCAGTTTGATTTTCTTTGTTAACTTTCATTATCTGTCCGAGATAGATGTATTCGCTTACTGTTTCTAAATTTATGTCGTTCAACGTTATTTCTCTAATATTCGGTGTATTTGTCATTATTTTTGCTTTTTCCAAGTTCTTCTTAAGACCTACTTTTTCCGAAGCTTGAAATAGTTGCGTCATCATGGTCTGTAGTTCTTCGAAACTTACAGGTAGCGAATATTACAATGTCATCAGCGTATCTTAAATGACTCAGTTTTCTTCCATTAATATTTATTCCTTTATCTGCCCCGTTAATGTCTTTAAACACGTCTTCCAGTCCAAGTGTGAATAGCTTTGGTGAGATAACATCTCCCTGCAAACTCATCTGTTGATTGGTATAGCTTTAGTAGTCGCTAACCAGCTGGTTTTCCTTCTAGCGCAATTCCTCCATTATTTTTACATAATTGTATCATTTTCCTCGTCTGTGCCTATCCCATCCCACTACAACTTGTTTTCGGCATTGTTCCCTGATAATGTTGTTTCTTGTTTTTTCTCTTCTTGTTTTTCCTGGTACTTCTTTTAGTATCTTCATTTCGGTTGCATGTAGCATACTTTTGGTTCGATTCTACCTCTACTTCTTTTGCCTTCTACTTTTCCCTGGATGGTAAGTTTCTCAAGACCATTTTTTCGAAGCACATGTCCAAAATAGCTTATTATCTGTTCTGTTATTTGTGTTCTTAGTCTTTTCTTTATGTTTAGCTGGACCAGTATGGATTCATTTGTTCTTCGGGCCACCCATGGTATTCTCAGCATTCGTCTCCAGCAGTACATCTCAAATACATCTATGTTCTTTTTGTCTTTCTCAGTAAGGGTCCAGCATTCCGATGCATAAGTAAAAACTGGAAAAACTAGACTTCTTACTAGTCTCATTTTTGTATCGGTAGTAATTTCATGGCTTTTCCAAATTTTTGTTAATTTTGCCATAGCGCTTTTTGCGATTGCTGACCGCCGCTTTATTTCTTCAGTACAGCCTCCTTTGTTGGTTATTAATGAGCCCAGATACACAAATTTATCTACAACAGCGATATTGTTTATCCTAACCAGATGATTTTGATTGTTGTTAGCTCTGTCAATTATCATGATTCTCGTTTTATCCCTGTTTATTTTAAGGCCCATCGTTAAGCTTACGTCTTCTATCCGTTGTAGCAGGTGAATCAATTCAGTTTCAGAACTAGCGAGTAATAGTAGTATCATCTGCATATCTCAAGTTGCAAATCTTCTTCCCGCCAATGGTGATGCCACCGTTCCAGTCCTCAGTAGCTTTCCGCATTATCCATTCACCATAGATGTTAAATAAAATTGGGCTTAGTATGCAGCCTTGTCTCACGCCCTTTGTGACCCTGAAACTGTCAGTTAGTTCCCCATTTATTCTAACTCTGGCATAATTGTTATTGTACAGGCTTTTAATTAGCAGTATCAGATGATTAGGGACTCCCATTTCAGACAAAACCTGCCACATTTTACTCCAGTTGACCAAATCGAAAGCTTAACTACAATCTATGAAGCACAAATATGTTGTGATGTTGAATTCTCTGGATTTTTCTACAATCTGCCGTACGTTTAAAATTTGTTCTCTAGTACCACGTCCTGGGACGAAACCTGCTTGTTCCTCCGCAATGTTAGGTAGTAAAAAGGGCTTTATCCTCTCGAGAATTATGTGTAAGAGTATCTTACTGCAATGCGCAATTAGAGCAATTGTGCGATAGTTGCTACATAAATATTTCGCTCCCTTTTTATGTATGGGAATATATAGTGATTGTGTCCAGTCCTCAGGCCATTTACCTGTCTCCCACACTCTTTCCTGTCCTATTCTTGCCTTAATCTCTTTTGTGTACTCATTATTTTCGTTAATTATTGTACCCAGATATTTAACTTTTTTAATTTGTTCTCCATGTATTGTTATGTTTTCTTGGCAGGTTGGGCTTTTGTAATTATCATAAATTGTGTCTTTTTTGTGGTTAGAGACAGTACGTTTACTTTACTGACTTTTACCACTCCGTTATTACCACATAAAATTTAAATTTCGCTGATTTTAAGGAAGCTTTTGGTAAATTCAATCATATTGCTTTTTCATTTTGAATGATAATATAAATATATTATATAATTATGAATATATTACAACTCGTACCATTATTAGTAATTAATAAAATATGATTAATTTTTTAGAAGCAAAAATAATCACAATGAAATTATTTATTTTTGAACATTTACCGAATGTGGAAGTTCATTCAGTTAAAATTAATTACATGGCATCGTTAAATCCAGATAAATAGCTTCATTATAAATAATCGTGTTTTTGCGTATTATATTCGAATGTTCGAATTTTATGTATATTTTGTGAATTTACAAAATATGTTTTTACGTAAAATGAGCAGCTTAAAGTAAAAAAATAATGGAAATATACATATGATGGTTCTTTAGTGAGAGCAAAACAAAAATTGATTGTCTAAATATATAAAAAAATTTATTATTAATTACAGAATTAAAATATGCTGACATTATACTAACCTAAAAATATAGAGAATCAACAATAATTTGTGTTTATGCTTTCCTATATCATCAATAAAACAATATTTATTATTATGTTTTATATCTAATATTAACATTAAAATAAAATTGGAAAAAGTGACAAATGTCAAAATCTTTAAAATAGCTATCTTTCACTCTCGAAGAATAAAATAAATTTTTGTATGCAAAATACCATGAGATCATAAATATTCAAGACCCTGTATAAGTTAATAATTTGTACATAATAATGATTTATAATTAAGAAGTGTTTTCGGAGAACAGTGGACTTTAATAGTGAATAGTTTCTAAGAACAATTTGTATAGGAAAACCATTTCGGGGTTATTTAGAGAGTACTAAATATTTTTTAAAATCTTACAAATAATTATAAATGGTTTTGTATCAGATAAGAATTTTAAATTAATGTTTGATCGACAATGGTTTGTATATTATTTTTCTTCGAAGATAATGCTAGGAATTAGAATTATTTTCTAGAGAATGTTTGACTAGGGTTGTTATGTTGTGTATAATAATTGCCTTCGGTTGTTCGACAATATTTTGTATGTTATACTTTGAAATGCCTGAATGATTTTTTGATTTCACATAACCCTATACGGAAAAGTCCAAGGATGCAAGATCAGGAGAGCAAGGTGGCATTTTTATGGTTATAATGTCCGCAGATAGAAAAATATTATTAAAAAAGTCTGGAAAATACTGACAAAAGGACCAAAGTTTCAATATATTGACTACGTAATGAGAGGACTGCTATATGTAGTGCATCAGTTGCTACAGGTTATTATGCAGAGAAAAATTATGGTAAATTGTAAGTTTATTTTTATGAACGAGAGAGTAATTAGCATAATTTTAACTGGTATCTCCGACCACTCCATGGGCGTGCTCAAGATTAATTGAAAAATTACTTTGAATAATTGTAAAAAATAAATGAATTATTTCAGTGTTATAAAGTGTTATGTGTATGTAAACAAAAGTGACCTCTTTTATCACACACTATATTAGAACTGACTGGCCTACATTAAAAAGGGTTTTAAAAAATTCACATTTTTTTTAATTTTTAAAAATTACAAAAGAGAAAAAGAGTTTTTAAAACCGTCTAAGGTATGTTAAATAGATGAATAAAAATATTAATATAAAACTTACAGCTACTTGTTACAAATCCAAATCAGATTCAGAAGATGAACTTTCAGAACCAAGATTTATAATAACTGGCTCGATCATTTTATCAGTAATATTGTCCAGCTTCCACATTTTTTCCTCTTCTTTAATAGTGTGATTTACTGCCTTTTCACAGTTTTCAGGTTTTACATTATTTACGGCCTCCAAAAACAACTGTTTAACATCATGAATTTTAAAAGTGGTATTTTTTCTTGAAACTTCACTCTTTATCTGTGCCCATACCAGTTCAATCGGGTTTAATTTCACAATTCTGCAAGTCTTTTTTTAACCACTTGGTTGTGGGCAGTCCTTCTATAAGTCTGGAGTGATAACTTGCATTATCCATTACTATTACACAGTTCTTAGGAAGAAGATCTATCATTTGTTCGAACCATTCTTGAAAGACATCAGCGTTCATGTCTTCATGGTAGTCACCGGTACGAGTTGATTCAAAAGTTAATAAACCACTTCAACAAAACCGTTGAACTGCCAATGTGTACTATTATCAGCCTGCGTCCCTTTCCTGATGGTGGGTTTAAACCAGTAGATAAGTTATTTACAAAAGCGTGCCATTGACTTGTAACAGTTTCATCCTGCCAAAATTTATTTGGTGTATGACCCTCGTTGATCCATGTTTCATCAAGATAAAATATTTTTCTTTTTTGGTTTCTCATTTCCTTTATGGTATCTTAGAAAATGTCTTCTCCAATGACAATATCGCTTCTTTCTAATAAAATAGACTTTCTGGGATTCTTTTTCCAGCGGAAGCCTATTTCTTTTAAAAGTTTCCATAACGTACTTCGACTCATTTCTGGGTAATCCTTATCATCTCGAACTGAGACAAGAACTTTATCCAATGTTGGAAATTCTTGTCTAAAGAAGAATTCATGCACTTTCCGTCGAAGTCCTTCTTTAAAATGATATTCTATTTGAAATTTTGGTTTCCCTGGAGCATTACGTGGCATTTGAAAACTACCACATTTCTCTTCTTTAATAACTCTGTAAATCGTAGATTTCCCAACACCAAGTGTACTGCTAACTAACTCAACGGTCTCATCAACACTTTCACAGAAACGTTTGTCTGTAAATGATTTAAAACAATTAAATATTAATGTTTTTTCATTAACTGTTAAAGGACCAATTTTTCGGCGTTTACATGGCACTTCCAAATTTTCCATAACACTAGTATACACAATAAACTGCACCTTGCAACTGAAGTACCTACTTTTAGTGAACTGTTAAGAATTTTGAATACGCCACTTGGACCTTCTACAAAATGGAAAAACCCACTATCACATTTTTGTGGAATAAGTTTAGAAGGTAATTATCTAGTCAATTACTGTCGTAGATTCCTGGAATTAAAGAATTAAATGTTTGATTGTTGAAACCCTTACTTCGTGGAATGCACTCATTTCAGATAAAATAAAACGTTTTATTTTATCTAAAGAATTTAACTTTATTTTGCAAATAGGTAGGTACTTATTAAACTTTTATTGGTTATATATAACCAATAAAAATAAACATCTTACATTTCTTGCAAATTCATTAGTACCTGTTAACCTCCATCACTCCGACACTGGCAACCTTATTTAGGGATTAGTAACCCTCACAACTATTGTATTCTATTCTGCTCCAACCTTTATACCTGGTGGTCATACTCAATTTAAAATTGTTTTCCTATATACTTCTGTAAACTTGTTGACAAATATCTGTTTTTCATTGAGTCACCCGTATCAACAGTTTAGGGATTTGCATACATAATTTATTGTTTTATTACTCTCTCATACATAAAAATACACTATAGATCGGATCTATTTTATTAGTGAAATCATCTCCGGGCCGCTACTGGCTTCGATTTATCAAGAATATTTGAAAAGTCGCCGTACTTACCACAAATAAATCCAATTTATGAAAGAGTCTCAATTACATCGGATGGAAATGGCTGACACAATTCAGACAATATAACTCATCCCATCTAATTAATCCCCTTTTCCACAATAAATACTTGGAAGTGGAACAAGTCTATCGGATAACGAACGAAATGGAGAAACACTTGAAAGACAAGAAAATATGGCTAACAGTGTCCCGGATTTGATAAAGTCTGACACAGATTTTTATGATTGATGGTCCTCTAATGAAAAATGTTTCCCAGAAGATAATTCGTTAATAAATAGGATAACAAAAATAAATCTGGCTGATGGGATCTAGAGTATATTTTAAAAAGTAGTTGAAATAAAACTAGATTGTGTTAGATATAGATTAAATAGTTTTTTAGGAATCGGTAATTAAATATACGCATATGAGAATAATTAATCTATGGTCAAAACATGGCAACGTCATGAATACATGAGGAGCGTTTGGTGGACTATGTCATTATCATACTTTGTTTTCTTAAATAATAACACTGGCAATGAAGGAATGTTGACAGAAAACAGAAATAAAATATTGTAGAAGACCAAAGTATACGAATAGTTATGCGATTGAGATGTACTTTAGCACCCTTATGATCTTTATAGCAAAATAAATAATAAAAAAGATTACACAGGTCAACAATGAATTCCAGACTATGAGAACATCGTCACACAAATGCTACAAAATTTTCGTATTCTAGGATGCAATATGAGTTTAAAAGTACTATTTTTATTGGCTCATCTAGACCAATTTCCAGGAATATCTTGGAGCTGTTAGCGAAAAGTAAGGGAACGTTTCCAAGATTGGATGGATGACACTTCCGTTCAAAATATCTTGAAAGGTCATATTTTGCTATATGTTGGTAACATTGGATATGAAAGATTCATGTTAATGCACGATAATGCTCGACCACATGCCGCTGCCATAGTGAGCAATTATCTTGATGGGGTTAAAATTAGAAGATTAAATTGGCCACCGTATAGCCCGGATTTAAATCCAATAGAGCACATGTGGGATCACATAAAACGCCGCATACGACAAAGAAATCCCATTCCAAATACGATAGAGCAGCTTCGGCTTGCTGCACAAGATAAAGGGAATGCAATTTCCCAAGAATATGTCCATAATTTACTTGCAAGCATACCGAGAAGGATGCAAGCAGTAATAAGAGCTAAGAGGAGTATACTCGGTACTGAGCATCCACTTCTTGTAGTTATTAGCATTTAAGTTTAAAGTAAAATAACTTTATTTACCCCTTATTGCACTCTTTTTTGACTTAACTAAGGCTTTTGAATCTATTGACATTGAAATTATACTGCATAAATTAGATGCCCTTGGTTTTCGGGGACATTTCTTGAACTGGTTAAGATCATACTTACAACATCGTAAATTCCTAGTAAAAGTTGAGGCTCCGTATTGGGACCCTTAATACTTCTTTTATATGTCAATGATTTGATAAATGTTTTAACTGCAGATCATACAGTTCTCTATGCAAATGATTCAACAATTTTAGTTGACGCGTCAACTGAAGTCGAACTCATATCAAAAATGAACTTGGTACCACAAGAATTTACAACCTGGTGTAAAAGAAAACTCTTTAATGGTAAATGCAAAGAAAACTATTTGTATGCAGTTCTACACGTGCTGTAAGCCATCCCATGATTATAAGATCACAGTTAGTTCTGAGGAAATATCTTTTAGTGATACAATATTATTTTTTGGGAGCATTCTAGAAAGTAATATGACATGGGATGAAAATGTTAGTAAAGTTTACAAAACAATGATAAGGGTTACTATGCGATCCTTCAGTTGAAAACTCTGTTGATTGGCCTCTGTTTAGTCCGGATTTAAAACCAATAGAGCACATGTGAGAGCACCTAAAACACGGCATACGAAAAAGAAATCGCATTCCCAAATACGATAGAGCAGCTTCGGCTTGCTGCACAGGATAAATGATATGCAATTTCCCAAGGATATGTCCAAAATTACTTGCAAGCAAACCGAGATGGATGCAAGCTGTAATAAGAGCTACAGTGAGTTTACTCGTTACTGATCATGCACTTCTTGTAGTTAAAAAGACTTGTTTAAGTAATTTAAATTAGCATTTAAGTTTAAACTAAATTAACTTTATTTACCCAATATTAGGCATTTATTTTTTCGCAATTTTCTTCGCATAAAAACTTAAAATTGTTCATTAAACATTGTTAAAATAAACTTTATTTCACAATAAACGACTTGATTGACCAGCATTTATTTGAAAAAATAAAAATTAGAAAATTCCAAAATATTCAATATTTTTGTCCATAAGTGTATTTTTTCTCAGTATTTGGTAAGGTAACAATATAAATTTAAAATAAATATCCGTATCGGTTATTTCTGTAGGAAAACCAATAAACATAACTCCAATTACATTTCAGTCAGTCTAAAGTAAAGCAAATTAATAAAACATGACAAAATATCTGGTGCGCTGGCAATGAACTAAAGTTATGACTTTATGGGTCACAGACAAAGTTTTACGACTACTATAATGACTGTATTAACTTTGTTTGTTCCAGACAGTCGTCTCTGATAGAGATCTTGTACGAGAATTAGTGGTGCACATAAAAAAATTATATTTAAAACAGAAGTCTTTCGTAGAATACCTCTAATAGCTGAAAACGAGCTTTTTTTCTCTTTCTAAATTTAAAATGTTTATTTTCCTCCATAAAATGTTTCGAAACATGATACAAAGTGTACACTTGGCTAGATAACTCTGTACATGTTCCTCTCAGATAGCTGATAAATTGTTTAAATGTATATACACTTAAAGAATAACTTACTGGAAAGAATTTTATAATTTATTTCATTTTAAAACAAAGACGACATTGTTTCCGAATGAAGTCATAGTTGATGGAAGTTAATTTTTGTTTCTTCTTTATGTATTTGGGATTTCATTTTCCGGTTTTGTTAATTCTACTGCGAATCTTCTTCTTCAGCCAAAGGTTTGAATTCCATCTACAAAATCATAGTCGAGTTTTATCTCTCAAACGATTCACATGTGTATGTGCGTTTGGGTTAAGAGTACCTGACTTCTTCGTATCGGTCTGGCGACCGAAATAGACGTCAAATTTGTGGTTTCCCTTGTTCGTCGGTGAAGACATCTTTGCAATTGCCGGGGTGCTATCTTTTCATGGGATAAAGTACGTATACACAATATATACACCATAATTTTGTTGTTGGATGGGCTAAGTACGTATTTTGTGCCTAAATATCACATATTGTGTCACGGGTTTTAAACATTTTACATTTGTTTGCGACTTTATTTTATCGAGCTGAACTTTATATTGTTCTGAAGCTATTTTCTTGTGGCATTGTAAATTAATTACTATTTTAACTGGGAATAAGCCACAATTAAAAATAAAAATACTTTATTGACGTTTCATTTCCACTTCGGAAATCGTTCTCAAAATACAAACAGCAAATTTACTGTTTGTATTTTGAGAACGATTTCGGAAGTGGAAAATTGAAACGTCAATAAACGTATTTTTATCTTTAATTGTGGCCTACTGAACTTTATATTTCATTGTGTCGCCTGTTGAAAATATTTACGTTTGTTTATAGATATTTGACTGTATCCGTAATTATTATGGACTTGTTTGCATTAATAATTTTATTAATTTATTATTAATTGACAACTTATTAGATTGTACTAAGTTCACTATTCTTTTGTGTCTTTATGAGTTTACTAATTGCATTAATTTTAATTATTAATTTAATGTGCATTTTATTACCGGATATATTTTTTGAATTTAGTTTATTGAATTGTTTTTATACCATTGATATATATGTCAATATTTATATGTTTATAACGTGGTATATATACAAATTATTTTACTGCTTTCAGTCAGTAGTGTTTTGTTAGAATCGACATTTTTGTTTTGATTTGTTTATTGTTATCTTTTGGTGTCTTTTCATAGTAACTAATATTTAAGTTTGTTTATATTCTTCTTTAGTTTTAATTGTACATTTGGTTATTATGTTTTAATTTTATTGAATTTTTAAATAGAGTTTTATATAGTCCGCTGCCTTTCATTTCTCTTCTTTTATTTGAATATACATACCCAATCCGAAAGGGGAAAACCAGCGAGTTCTAGATTGAACATAATACATTCTCTCCTCCTTCAGGATGACCCCAATTGTTATATTGAGGTCATCGTATGTACAAAACGCAACATATACCTACTCCAAATTTAAGTACAATAGAAAAAATAATAAAGATGAAATCCTTTCCGCCATACTTTAATTTTGTTTAAAATTTTATATAGTACTTTTCCATTTTTAGTTTAGACAGCAATATTTCTGTTGTCTGTCATTTTTTAGTGGAGGTATTTTGTATATTTTCCAACTTATTTATGGTTCTTACTTTGTAAATTGCGAACGCCACCCTCTCGTCAAATCCGAAAGCTGCATCATCCCCTATGCAAGCCCCACGCCCTTTAAAAATGCATGCATAAAAATCCACCTCATCCGTTGTTTCGTGTTAATATTTTTTCTATGTTGTGTTCTCTCTTTTCAAAGGTTGCGAGAAGTGTAAGTGCTCGTACAAACCTATTACTCTTTTCTGGTAAATTTAAGAAGAAATCCGACAGCATCAGGAATGATTGAAACGGCGCACTTCTCAACGGGCTAAGACAGATTTTTCCTTTCCGTTTCATTGCAAACAATTTTTCCTTTAATTGATGTGTTGGTTACTAAGTTGATGTTTAGCTTGCTGGCGTTGGAGCTTTTGTTTAAAAATCGAACGAAAATTCGACATCGACAAGCTTTTTTAATTAGAGTTTAAATACAATCAATTCTCAGAAGATTGTTTTTTTGCAAAACAAAAAAAAATAACAAGAAAATAAAACGAAAACTAGATTAATCAATTATCTTTTTTTATTTGAGTTAATTCACAATTAAGTTGGTGATTCGCACAAAATTTATTTATATAATGTCTAAGGAATCTGTGTTAACAAGAGAAATATTAGTTTGATTTGATTATACGTATTCTAATTTTGGATTTTAACATATCTAGACCAAATATGAGCGATAACTTTAATGATACGAGTTTTTTATGAAAATGGTCACGATCATTTCCATAGTGAATTAATTTCTTTGTAGATTTAATGAAGAATTTCCTGTTCTGAGCTATCATTCTTTATTTTATAACTTCATTTACTAGAAAGCATACTACATATTTGTATAAATTATCGACAAAGTGGGCTATATAAATAATTGCCCAAATATTACGAGGGTTATTTTAGAAATAATGCAAAAAGTGGCAATACTGATGTTTGCTCTACCTAGACGAAAATAAAAACTTGAAGTGTTAGCATATATGCAGTTTAACTGTTCACTGTATGGTCCTATCGATTATTATTTGACCAGTTTAAGATCAAAGAAACTTCATTAAAATTTAAACGTCAGTAGCAAAAACCATGCAGAAATTTATCATGACTTAAGTAAGTAAGTAAGTGAGCTTTGTGGTGAATAGAGCTTAGACTACAGTTAACTACTAGCCACTTACATGAAGGCCGTAAAAGTATTATAGATGACCGTGGCCATACAAACTGAATACATCGATTAATGGCCGAAGCATCAAGTTGATATCAGATTTCCTTAAAGAAGATGAGTTTGTTTCAACTGTTTGTCGAGTTTTAAAATAATAATTGCAGAAAACTTCTTCTCGTTGGGTTCCTGATTGTTTGAGTAGAAGACAGAAGAAAAAACGCCTGGACACCTCAATACTATTGAAGTCAAGATTCACTGTTCAAGATAATGCATTTCTATTTCGAATTATCGCAATTGATGAAAGAGATTCTAGAGACCTTGAGCTGTTATAGGAATTTTGGTCGAACGAGAGGAGGTCCATGCAAACAACGATTTAAAAGTTTTCTTGTTCTTCCTTTTTGTAAGCAATTTTGTTTGTTCATTGGCGGATAAATACCTCTATGGAAAGTTGTTACTCCATCTTTCTCGTGGTCGTCCGATACTTTCTTTGCCGATTAGTGACTTACCTCTTGCTATTTTGACAAGGATCTCCTCCATTCTGCTTATGTGGTTACTCCATTCTTTTTTTCTATTTTGTCTCCATTCATTTATACACTCTACACTTCTCTTTCAATCCCTAAGAGGATTTTCTGTGATTCTTCCCTTCACTCTCATCTTTGCCATTTTCAGTAGCCTTTGCATTTTGGCTATGTCGGGTGTTGTTTCTGAGACATATGTCATTATGGGTCTTACACTGGCTTTATAGATTACTTACCTCATCTCAGTGTTAATGTGTCTATTTCGCCACATAGTGTTATTAAGACACCCTGTCAGTCTATTTGCTTTACGTACTTGATCTCTCACTTCTTTGTCCAGGTCTCCATAGCTAGATAGATAGTGTAATTCCCAGGTAATTTATTTCCATTACTTGTTCAATACTGATGCCATCAATTTCTATTTTACATCTGGTTAGTTCTTTGCTGACTACTATTGTTTTAGTTTTCTGCGATGAGATTGTCATATTAAATTCTTTTGCTCTTATGTTAAATCTGTGGACCAGTATTTGCAGACTATCTTCATCTTGGGCTGTCATTATTGCGTCGTCTGGTAACAGAGTATTTTGATTTCTTTGTTTCCTATTCTGTGTACTCTTCCTTTGTATCATTTTGGTGTTGGATTTGTGGTAATTCTGGTGTTTCCGGTTCTAGTCTCGTTTGTTCTTCCTCTGCATAGAGCGTGCTTAGGTAGTCAATCTAAAAGTTTTGGCGAGATAAATAAAAAGATTACAGATGATGAGATTTATTTACGATCATCAATAAATCGTTTTAGCAGACCGCATTGCATCTGGAACATATCTGATAGCTGCGTAATATTGCACTATCTGACAGAAATTGGACAGGATACACAAAACAATGACCTGCTTTACTGATTTACTGCAAATGCCACTGAAGTCTTGTCTGACACACACTACAGCCGCACATGAGCTCAACAGACGTCGGCTATAGAGTCCTAAGCCCATCCCTAACATAAAGTCCGTTTTTCCAAACGCTGAACCAATCGTCATGCGCTTTCTAATTCTTCTTCTTCAGATGCAAATCCACTAATGGGTGTTAGCGATCACATTTTCCATTAATTCTCTATTTCTTGCAATATGTATCAGAGATTGTATGTCGTTAATTCCTGTCCATTGCCTTATGTTTCGAAGCCAGGACATTTTCTTGCGTCCCATTCCTCTCTTGCCTTCAATTTTACCTTCGATTATAAGTTGGAGGAACTGGTATTTTTCATTTCGCATGATGTGACCTAGATACGCCGTTTTCCTTTTCTTGATGGTTTCGAAAAGTTTTCGTTCTTGGTTTATTCTTTTAAGGATATCTATATTTGTGATTTTCGCTGTCCATGGTATTTTTAGGATACGGCGATAAAGCCACATTTCGCGCTTTCTTATGGACAGCGGAAAAGTTATGAAGAAAGAAGAACACTGTCTTTTCCACTGCCAAATGGTCAAGTAAAATTGTTTTTATTTGACTGAAACCTATGTAGATCTTGCCTCAATGCTTCACGAAATTCGACACTGAGGCTCATGCGTCCACGCTTAAATTCTTTAGATTATGAGAAAAGTTGATGGGTATGGTGACTTATCATCAAAACCAAGATACAGTTAATCTATACATTGTTATTTAGTTAGACCAACTTTAAAATCGTATAAAATCGTCGCCCAAAAAAGTTTTATCGAAAGATTTCCTTCTTTTCACGAAATTGATTGTTTTGAAAATTTGTTACTGCTCAACTACGGATGGATTGTTATTCTGTCAATGTTGTTTTCATAAGAAGTATCAAAATTTACGAAAATATTGTCTACGAAGTCGAATAACTTATGGGTGATTCTCTGCAAAATGAGTCTCGGAGTACAGATTTTTGGCAAACAAAAAAGTTTAAACAAGATAACAAATTTTTATTTAATTAGATGTGGTTTTTTATTAGAAAGAACATTTCATCAAAAAACGTTCTAAATTAAGACCGGTTTTTGATTTTTTTACAATTTTCTGAAAAGAGTAGACACGGGAATTTCGCGAAGGGCATGGGAATTACAATAAAAACTCTAGAGATTATAAAACGAGTGTTATAATGTAAAAAGTATACAAATCAAATGTGTTTCTAGCTCAAACATAAATAAAAAAGATAACTTAAATATGTTTCAAAATCTTAAAAAACTAAAAAATTCGATTGCCTTTACAGACAAGAGTTGGATCCGGAAGAACACGTAAAATATTATTAAAACCTACATATGAGATGTCTTCTTCGTCCAATCTAAATAACTTCGATTTACTTTCGCATATTTTGAGGAACATAACTTTAACTTCTCCATCTTCATCCATCTCGCTTTGGCATATAGCTGCATATTTGTATTTTTCATGGGAAACATTTTCTTAGCGTCAATTTTAACTTCGACAAGAATATGGCAACCTGGTTTTATTTTTAAAGACATTACAACTCCATCTTCTTCAGAATCACTGTAAACATCTTCATACCTTAACTTTGAAGTCTTGCTTGTACAAAGAACATCATTAGAACCAACATCTTCATACTTCAAACATCCAAGTCCATAATGATGGCATGTTTCTTCACAGGTGAAACCAAGACAAACTGCGAAACCAACATTTTGACGAAAATTTTGATACTACCTGATGTACTTTTAAAAATAGTACCTTTAAAAATAAGGTTATCATTTTGTTCCACTTGTTGCCTTATCTTATTAATTTCTTGTTCCGTAATGACACAGAACGTAATGTTTGAACAATTTTTCTCAAGCACGTCTGTGAGTGTTCCTATTGAATCAATCAATACCATCAGGTGGTCCTTTTCCAAGTCCAGCTTCGCAATAATTCCATGTCGCCATTTTTATTTGACTAAAGTGTCGATTTAAATTTTTAACCAAAAAATTAAACATAAATTTATTGCGATATTGGGTCGCTGGACTATCACTTAAAAAGTGAACCCTAGTGGCATCTCCTAATGAATCCTTTAGCACCGGTAATAAGTGGGCCCAAATAGCAGGAACATCATCCTTAAGACATTCTGACATCGTACAGTAAGAGGTAGGTTTAACAATAGAATCTGCAGTGTTTGTAGACGACGACTGTATGTAAACTTATTTGTTGCCTTGAACCTCCGAAATGAAACGATTGAGTCTCTTGAGCATATTTTAAATTATAATTTTCGCTAAAGTCGCAGTGTATTAGGATATATTTCTGTGAAAGTTGATTCTTAAGGTCCGAAATTGCCTGGAATTGGTGACATATTCGTGCTTCGTGTGCCAAAAATTCAATCATTTGGATTCAAATTCATTAATTAAGGATCCCAATGTTATTGGAACAAGAATTTTTACGGTTTTAATCGTAGATTTATTTGTGTTACTTTTCGGGTCGTAATATCCTTCTTTTTTTTGTTGACCATTTATAATATTTGACAGGCTTGTTTTTATCGTGGTCCTCGTATGTTATAACAGTCTCTTGACATTTTTCACACACACGGAATAGACAATTTTCAGTTTTTCTCTCGCAGCATAAACTTTTAATAATGGTAGTCAAATTTTTTGAACTCAAAATGTTTCTAAGTGGGTGTAATGTTTTCCAAATGTTGTCCAGTCTCCTTCAGAGCTTTTTGTTTTTGTCTGAATGCAGCTAAATTAGTTCTCCATTGTTTCCTCTTCAGTCTTTGTTGTCTTGGAGTCATCTCATTGATCGATTTTTTTATTTTACTTTTTCGTTGCCTCATATACTTTTCTTTTTCTTTTTGTTGTTGTTCAGCTCTTTTGATTGGATCTTCTCTTATTTTCCTGCGTCTTTCTCTTTCCCTTTCCCGTTTTCTTCGTAAAAGCTCTTCTTTGGAAAGTTTAGCCATGATTCTGGAAAAAAATTAACATCAATAATAAAATAACAAGTGGTCGAAATTCCCGTGTCTCACTTGTAATTCCCGTGTCACTAAAAAGACATGGGAATTAGTGACCCGGGAATTACAAAATACGTGATTTACATTAATTATAAGCTTTAAAATAAAAAATTTAAAAATATTATATTATAAAACAGATTCTAAATAAGTCTAACATTGAATGATGCATAAAAATTTGCAAAATTTGTTATTTTTACCAAAAATAAACTTACCCCGGGAATTACGCTGTTGAATATTACACACGTGGTTGCAGAGCTTTAAACAATAATACATCTACTCTCGTTGCATGCCAATGCTTAACTAATAGGTTAGGAGTCACAGCAGTGATTCACGAGTTTCCGGTTGTCAGAATCGTTGAAACTAGAGACAATGTATGATTTTTACAAACAATTTTTGTTTGTAACACGGGAATTACTCATTTTGCCAAGGACAAAATATATAAATTTTTTTGTAGTTGAATTTTGACTTTATGTGGCTTTGAGTTTCAAGATTTTAAATATTAAATTATTCTTTTAATCCAATTACAAACAGAGGTTGTTAAAAGTAGAAGGATAAAGAAACTGTGATGAACATATTTTGTGATATGACTTTCGGGACATGACACGGGAATTACAAATGAACATTCTTTAAGCGAAATTATTACTAAAAATTATTTTAATTGTAAAATTATTCGAATGCCCTAATTTAGTGCACATTATGCATTTCAGTAATGATTTTAGTATTATAATTAAATTATTTTTGTTCAATTTCTGATACAAAGACATAGCGAGACTCACTTTTCAGATAATCACCCTTATAATAATAGCTCTAGATGGCTCTGTACAAAATAAAGTTATTTATTAATATTATTCTTAGTTTTGAGTATTTTTGCTTATATTATTACCTTATTTTAATGTGAATGTTTTTACTAATTATTTGCGATAATACCTTACCAATTTGACTATCCTCATTGTTTATCTGCTAGCTTGTCGACCCATTTGCCCTTTCCATAAATAATATAGACGCTATCAAAAAAAGATAAAGTACACCTGCTAAATATTATAAAAACGTTTACATAAATAATTCAAACATCGATTGTAAAATAAAAGGGAACCACGCTGATAATTTATTTCTACTCCAATTCCGCTCACAATCTACTAACCCGTTCGGCACCGCTACAGCTCATAAATTTCAGAAAATATTTCTACTCCACTTTTAAATTTATAATAATTGAGGTTTTCGACTAACTGTTACTGGTATTTCATTTATTAACTTTTACCATTCGTTGCCTTTGTATTTCGGGTATTATAAAAAGTGTTTTAGTTCTGATTTAGAATAACAATAATAAATTGTCAAAGAGAACCTAACAAGAATGATATTAACTGCAATATTCTTTTTATTCGGGTGTTATAATCATTTTAATGTTGGAATTATGAGATATGGTTCCTACCGACGATGAAAATTATTTTGACGTGAAAACGAAATCGATCATATTGAGGAACGTGATGGCGGAAATGAATCGGAACAAAATGTGATAGATGAGGAAGAAGAAAGTGAAAGTAACACCTTAGCGTTTATTGGAAAAGATGGAGTTACTAGAAGAATGACAAAAGAACATGGTAATGTTGCTTTCTGCACCTAACTTTATATAACATATGAGGACATTAGAAAGGGAATCTGGATATATACGTTTCTCTCCTTTGAATTGAGTATCTATGTTTAGTACGATAAACAGAGGCACGACAAAATGTACTCAAATCATTTGATACATTGAATCATTGAGCGTTTAAGAAACTCTAGTCTAGCTTTTACGAATTATGCAGAAAAGTTTCCTAGAAGAAACTTATCCAGTAAAAAAACATTTAGAGCCGTTGAACAACGTTGTCGAGAAACTAGGAATGAGAGACCAAATAAAATAAATTATGATAGATCAAGAACAATAACAATTAATAAAGAAAATATTATTTTAAATTCACTTGATCAAGATCCATCAGTTAGCGTAAGGAATATGGCAAGACAAACAAGACGTGGTCTTCAACTACCGATTCATTGGCCTCCTCAGTCATGTGATTTTAATCCTTTGGACTACACAATTTGGTCGTAGGTTAAAAAAAATCTATGCTACAGAGATAAATTCACGTCAAGAATTGAAAGATACAATTCAACGTCACTTTAATGACATCGTAGCTGATCCCCAACCGTTTAGAAGATTAATAAACTGTAACAATAAAACACTGAAAACTTTGTTTTCAAACTTCCACAAAATTTATTTTAAATATTATCACTACAGCTGTTTCGGCTGATTGCCTTTCTCAAGTGATCTATTTTGGCTTGGGTTTACAAATTTATAGTCTCTAATGAAATAGGTTGAGGAGGGGAGAACTGTTTGTCTCAAGTTGGTCATTCAGAAATATATCTGTGTTTTTTAATTTGTTAATTTCCATAGATTCTAACAAAGATAGCTTAAGACCTATATTTTGAATGTGAAGAATTTTAAATTTGTCATTAAAAGAATGATTATGATCTAGAAGGTGAAGTGCGTATGTCGAATCTGTTTTTCTATTTTTGAAAGCTCTTTTATGTTCTGCTATTCGTTTATCAAAGTTTCTACCAGTTTGACCGATGTAAGTTTTTGGGCAGTCGCCACATTGAAGTTTGTACACACCACTATTTAAGTGTTTTTTTATTTTGGCTCTTGTTATTTTTAATATATTTGCCTAGGTTGTTACGTTTGCCTACAAGGGCAAAATAAAAAACACTTAAATAGTGGTGTTTACAAACTTCAATGTGGCGACTGCCCAAAAACTTACATCGGTCAAACTGGTAGAAACTTTGATAAACGAATAGCAGAACATAAAAGGGCTTTCAAAAATAGAAAAACAGATTCGACATACGCACTTCACCTTCTAGATCATAATCATTCTTTTAATGACAAATTTAAAATTATTCACATTCAAAATAAAAGCCTTAAGCTGTCTTTGTTAGAATCTATGGAAATTAACAAATTAAAAAACACAGATATAATTCTGAATGACCAACTTGAGACAAACAGTTCTCCCCTCCTCAACCTAATTCATTAGAGACTATAAATTTGTAAACGCAAGCCAAAATAGATCACTTGAGAAAGGCAATCAGCCGAAACAGCTGTAGTGATAATATTTAAAATAAATTTTGTGAAAGTTTGAAAACAAAGTTTTCAGTGTTTTATTGTTACATAAAATGAATTTCCATCAAGTAACGGTCAAATCCATCAAATGATTAATATACTCTTAAAAAAAAAAGGAACAGCATCAAGTTCTTTCAACAGTACCTTTTTGGTGTAAAATTGTAATATATTTAAGTTCAATTGGAATTTTGATTAATAATTCTACCCTTAAAAAGTTATGTTGAATAATACTTGGTACGAACCCTGTAAGTAGCGCCCTCTATAAGATATAAAAACAGATTCACAGGATGTATCAGCTTCCAGAACATATTTTTATAAAATTTCATTACAGTGTTGCCAATAGTTTCGTCAAAATCGTAAAAATGTGTAATTTTTTATCTTGAAAACGGTAATAGGCGTTGCAAAAAATGTTTACTAAGCAAATCACATATATTTTTCAGTGTTTTACCTACCCTAAAGACGCTGTTACCTTGTTTTAAACTATTTTTTTAAATTAATTTCAAAAATGAAGACTTCTTCCCAATGCTTCCAAGACCGAAGTAATCTGCTTCCAGATTCCTTAACAACAATAAGAACCCTTAACGTCAAGAACCCTTAACGTTCACTTTGATAACACACGACTCAATTACATTAAACATCCAAAATATCTAGGCGTGGCCTTGCACAGGACATTCAGCTTTAGATAACATTTAAGTACAGTTGCTGATGAGCTAAAAACCAGAAATAACATCATTCAGAAGCTCTGCGGCACAATGTGGGGGGCATCGGCATACACACTCAGATCTTCAGGTTTAGCTCTTGTTTATTCCGTAACTGAATACTGTGCGCCAATGATCAACAGTTATAATATATTAGTAAAAAGATATAAGTGTGTCCAGCTAAATAACAGTAACAAAGTAACAAAAGTGATGTAGAAAGATGGGTAACTTCTAACTTCTCTTCGAAGCGATTGCATTCCGGACATATAAGTGGGGGCGACTATTGGCGTCAAAGTTGCTTAATCCTTAAGCTATGGTGATGTCTTCTCCTTCCATTTGTACTTCCGGCGTTTAGTCGATGCTAGATGGGGTGACTAGATACGAATTAGGAATACTTCCCATTTAATATTCAATGTAAAAAGATTCCAAATTGCAACACACACCCTTAAGGGTCGAATTCAAATCACAAGGACAGGGGAGATTGGTTTTCTGTAGTTTTCCAATCTCATTGCACAACGATACCTGATCCTAGGTGAAGATACAGCCACAGCTATCCTCCACGCGTTTGAAACCAAACAAAACCAAAAGTCAACAATCTGAAAAAGACCATTTTCCCCATGGAACTTGTACTTAGTAGGAACTTGGTCCGTACGGTGCCCAAAAGGTAGGAAATTCTTCTAGCGCTCCTACTTTACACCCTCCGCCCTGTCTCGAGGGGCCAACATAAGACTTACGTTTAACCAATAAATAAATACCACCCTTGAAGAGGCACCATAGCCTAAATAAGGTAAAAACATTGGAAACAAACTGCAACAGGCAATACTAATAAAGTTTTATTTGCCTTTAACTTGCTTTTTCTATTTTGTGCATTTATTTTTAAAGGCATAAAAATAGACTATGAAAATTAACTGAAAAAATGCAATCTGTAGCCTCGAAAATGAGTTGATATTACATAGTTTCTAAAATAACCTTCATGATGAGGCCCATTCGTATCCATTCTTCTCTATTAGTGACTTTAAATTCCGTTCCATTCTATATTAATGACTTTTGGAACTGTAATAATAAATGAATAAAGTGTTTTTGCTCGGAGCAGGATAATACTGGAAAAGATAAACGTCCTATTGCGTTTTCCCGTGAACTGTAAACATCCAACAAAATTCCAGAAATTCTTCGAAGCTTGCCAACTATAAACGTCAGTATTAAAAGGAAAGAATTCAGAAATATTTAAGACAGTTAAAGTAAATAATACCGACATGTATAAACTGACTCAAGACAATTGCTGGTGTTCCGATAATAAATTGCCACCACTGCCTTTCCTGCTGAATGTACAATTTACAAGAGAAATAAGTAAGCGTTTTGCTGTCTGAATTTGTCTTAATTGGTGTACAGTAATTAGTGAAATTAGAGAGAGATGAATAACATTTTGTTGTGCTACATTCGCTGCAACTTGTATTTAGTGAAAATGTTGTGTTTGTTACTCTATACAACATTAAAGTTTACTATCGTATATTCAATGCAATAAATTATTTATTTAATGTATTCAACCGATACTTTATGTACATATTAACTTTAGTTGAAAAGGATAGAGCATTAAAAATACTGTTTTCTAAATTTTCATAGTGTTGTACGAGTATATGATGCAGTGGCGGCTCGTAGCTTTAGAGACGTGGTCGACAAGGTTTTCCTTGTCTCCTCAGATAGGTATACCGTCTAATAAAAAGACTTCATTCACCAAAGGAGATTTTTTGTAAATAGGTAAAAAAGAAATAAATAAGACTTACTCACAATCAGTTTAATTTATAATCAGCTTTCTACAATTTGAAATTCATCTTCAGGTAAGTCGGTACAAACTTAATTAAATGATGCTGGTACAAGATTTATTAATGATTTGGAGAACTATCCTGTAATTGCTGATGATGGGGATGTTCGGTTTTACTATTGTAACTGTTTTGATAATTAACGGGGAGGTTTCTTGAGGAGATAAATATTAACCAATGAAGTAGAAATAAAGGTTTAATGTGATTGTTAAATGAAAGTTGATGTTCTGTATTATTTAATTCATTAAAAGTTATTTATATTTATTCAAGAGATTTATTTATAAAAATGTGTCTTAATTTATTGAAATTTATATTAAGGTGATAGTGGTATGACAATTGAATGAAATTTAGATGTACAATTGTGGGTGTGCAATCCCTTTAACTTGTAATTATCAAATTTCTTTGATAAAGTTGAATTGGATTACTGTTTTTTGGCAGATAATTGTAATGTCAAATTTGTTAAAATTATTAAAACTTAAAACAATTAAGGACACTTAGGGATAAACAGAACACACTTAAAAGGACAAAATAGACATTAAATTTATAAAATGGGGACTTATGGCATTACATCACTGAACTGGAGAGAATGAGATTATTTGTTTTTCCTATAAATTTAGAACCTAAACATATTTATAAATTAGCTGTAGTCTGCGTTGTTTGGAAGTAGCAAAATAGGTTATAATGTCATCGTAAAATTTATTAGTTTTGGAGAGATTTTAGAAGTTTTTTTTTTCTATTGACATTTGAGACAAGCTTGACATTTTCTCTTGTTTCATGGTGTTTTGACAATACGTTTTGATTCTTTTGAGACAAAAGAAATCTCGTTCATTTGAGGCAGAAGTTGGTGGTAATGAACTGCATTATATAAAATTATACATTATCTTGTAAATCTTTTAATTCAGTTTCTAATTTTATTTTATTAAAAATGATGGACAATTTTCAGCTAACCTGTGTAATAAATATCTTGAAAATTCTATGGAGTAACTTTTAAATTTTAAATCGTCAAAAAGGTCAAACATTTGCAAATCTTCAAAATTCGAAAGACGAGTATCTATTTGCATAATAATAGTATCCAAAGTTTCAAAATATACTCATTTCCCGATCTGTGTCTGTGTCATGCCTTTGTCTTTTTTTGGGGGTTCAGAAATATCAAAACGAGTCCAAATGTCACTGAGTATATACTGGAAATTACTATCATTACGAAAATATCGTGAGATTTTGTAAGAGTTTTGTTATTCTTATTTTTTAACGAATATTGTCAGTTGACTGATTTTAAACAACATTGAATATCAAATCGATATTCGTATATCGATATCAAATTCGATATAAAATTAATAAAGTTTTCAAACCGATTGCTTTAGGGATCGAGATATAATATCTTTCAAAATTGTCATATTGAATAATAAAATCAAAAACTGCCAAAAGCTGTTCACGAAAATCTATTACAGTGAAAATTAACCGAGATTTAAAATTCCATCCCGTCTGACAAACTGTTGGCATTTTTTTCGAAACAAACTGTTTAAATTATTAGTCCGTTTAGGCGAGATTGAGAAAAAATGAAGCAAATCCGTTTAAACTGGAAAAAGACTTCTTTTTTTTACATGTATTCTGCAAAACTAAATTCATTCTATGCGCATGACAGTGAGTAATAAACCTTGCAGTGCAATAGATTTAACTTTTGCCTGGAGACCATTCAATTCACCAGACATCACGGCAGCGCCGTCATAAGTTTGCCCTACCAATTTATTTTTACGAAACGATGTAAAACTTCGTGAATATTTTTTACAATTTCGTTATGTTTAATAGCATTTTCACGTTTTGCATTATGGAATGAAACATAGATATTTTGTTTTCGAAATAAATCTAATTTAACCTGCCTGTATGTACGATCTTTCTAAATATCATGTTTCTGTAAAGCCTTAAATAATTCCTTTAAAATTATAGTAACCAGATTCACAACACGGATTTTGATGTTTGTCCCTATTTGTCGAAAATAAAATGCAACGCCAACAGAAAAGTTTGTGTTTTTTTTTACTTCCGGTAAGCCATGAGTTCTTGTTGTACCAAATATCTGAAAATGATCGATTACTTCCCTTACCCCCCGTACTAATATTTATAAGCCGGGACATTTTAGGCAATGGACGCGCCTTATTTTTAATAACAATTTGTTATTAAACAGTTTCTCCCATAGCTTGCATTTTTTAGGTTAATTTACCTGAATTTGTTTAGAAAAAATTCTAATACATCAAACAACCCTTTAACTATTTACGAGAACGGTAACTTATCACAGTATTTCTTTAGAAACTAAAAATAAATCAATACAAGACAAATCGATCGATATACCTAATACTATTTTAGGAAAGCCAGTCCGCGCACTCACTATTTAAGTTTTTAAGTACTTATCCATCCCGAAATAACATTTAATCCCGCGCTCGCAAGGTACAGTCTACGGCCAATCCAAATGAAGTATCGGCAAATTTAAATTTGCCGTACTTAGCAATTAAATGCGTACGGAGAAAAATGTATGTTTGATTGCTCATCGACTAATATTCCGTTGATTTTTACATGTAAATCTTCAAGCTTGGGATCGGCTTGCCGAAAACCCCGAAACATGTCTTTATAAGAATTCACACAGGCGGATAGATCTCAGATTTTGGATCATTAATTTGAAAAGTGCCCTATGCAGGGATCACTTAACGCTGAGATTGGTCGAATTCGTTTAATAACCATGAATAAAACTTAGTCTTTATTACCTCACAGATATTTGTTTTACTTCACAGAAACAAATGACTTCAACTTATTACCTGCCACAACAATTAATTATCGAAATACTGATTAAATTAAGTACTAAAACAAATCTATAATATCTATAAATGTGTGGGTTGGTACTGCCAACCCTGATCGGCCGCCAATGTTACAATGCAATGAGTGTGAAATGGGCCACATTTTCTCAGCAATTCATACTAATGGGAAAATGAACGTTTTATACGAATGTGTTGATTTTTATTGTAGTTTTTATTGTATTTTTACTATTCTATTTCTAGAAATGTGTGAAATTAGAAAGTATCTGCTCCCATTATTGAATAATGAACAGGAGGAGTTATGAATTTTGACTGAAATTTCTATTCGTCATAACTTTTGAACGAAAAGTTTGATAATATGTCTCATATTTTGATCAAATGTTACATTACTATTATCTAATCAACTGATTTATCAAACTAGAAAAAATCAGGTCCGGTTTAAAAAAATTAGTTCCTTTTGTTCATAAAAAAAAAATTAACCCTGTATACGGTTAAACTCTAATAGGAATTTTACAAATTAGACAAAAAGGTAATTAAAATGTCATATTTATTTTTTCTCCACCCGATTACTTCTTCTTATGATCTATTTAAGTATAGATCAGCTTATTTTCTTGTTGGTACGTTGACAGTGGTATATTTTTGTTATCGGTTTGTTGGTACATAGGTAAGGACTAATATTATGTGTTTATATGGTCAGATAACACGTTTATGTTCTAAAAAAAAATTATATAATTTTGTGTGGCGTTATTGTAACAGTCATTAGAAATCCAGCGATCTATATAGAGATCACTGGGCGCTAATATGATTTTTATGCAAATGTTTATCATTTGGTTCCAGAAATCGCAATGAACTATAACAGTTCAAAATAATGGGAAAGGCCTTGGAGTAGTGTTTTTCAGAGGAAAACGAAGAGGAGAACCAATCGAATGAGGACGGCATTATTGACGACGACATTGGTCCACCAGATGTAACTGATATTGCTGGTGCTGTGTAAGTGATGGTAAATTCTTCAGAAGATCCGGAAAACGAAGAAGAAAGTGATGAGGACCTGGAAGGACCACCGACATCTTCTGTTCTTAAAAAAAAAGGACGAAACCGCAGAAACTAAAGACCAATTACAAAAAAAAAATCTGTAGGATATTTCCAACAATTTCCTAATGATAAAGTATATGATCTTGTTGTAACCGAAACAATTCGCTATACTAAAGAGGTAAAGAATAAACAGAATTTTACCACATCAAAGGACGAAATAAGGACTTTTATTGGGTTTCTCATTTTTGTAGGATACCATACCATGCCCAGCGAACGAGATTATTGGAGCGAACAAGAATACTTAGGAATTCTCTTGTAAAAGTGAGTCGGAATACTTATCTAGAATTGAAGTCTCTCTTATACTTTCAGGATAATTCAGAACTCAAAATCATGTCCTGCAAATCTTTTAAAATTCGTCCATTATTGACCATTGTTAATTAAACGTTCAAAAATTTCGAAAAACTAGTTTTTTCCTAGTTGGCCATAAAATTACAATTAGTTTCTTCAAAATTTCTCAAAATTAGAATAATTACAAACAGATCCATCAATAATTTGACGCCATCATTTATTGTGTGTATGCGATTAATATTAAAAATTTTGATATTACAATGGCCTACACATTTCAGGAAATGGGAGACATGTATTTAACTTTGGATAAGTTGGATCAGATTAAATTATATTTCAATAAACTATCGGGAATGTCATGAGATAGTGCAGCAGTCGCAAGGCGTTATAAAGTAAAATACCCCAATCAAATACACCCGATAGACGATAATTTCTGACCATTGATCGTCGTTTACGGGAAACGGATACATTCCAACCCGCAAGTTGCTGGCAATAGGGGCCGTCCAATAATAGATGCAACTGATGAAGACATTTTAGAAATAATTGAAGAAGTCCCTGAAACAAGTACAAGGGTAATAAGCTGCTCAACTAAATGTTCCTCACGTAAGGGTTTGGAGGCGTTTGAAAGATTAGCTGCTTAAACGCTATCACTTAACAACGGTTCAAGAGTTATTGGTTGAAGATTATCCTCAAAGGATTGGATTTTGCGATTGGTTGTTAACGGTATTTTGTTTACCGATGAGGCTACCTTCAGTAGAAATGGAATAGCAAACCATTATAACGAGCACATTTGGACCGACGAAAATCTTCACGCAAAAAAAAACGACTAATCACCAAAGGACTTTCAAAGTTAATGTTTTAGCAGCAATTGTGAATAACAATCTAATAGTCCCAGTATTTCTTCCCAACAATTTAAATGGTGATACTTATTTGCAGTCTTGGCAAACGATTTACAATAGAATTTGGAAGAGGTGAATATTGCAATAAGGCAAAATATGTGGTTTCTACAAGATGGCGCTCCACCGCATTACAGTAATGAATTCTGGGAATACCTTTGCAGGCAGTATCCTGGTCGGTGGATTGGAAGGGGTCCTGACGCACCTATTTCTTGGTCACCCAGAAGTCCAGGTCTTAACCCCATGGACTTTTGCTTTTGGTGGTTTATGAAAGAGAAAGTGTATTCTATAACAATAGAGGACGAACAACGATTGGGGGTTAGAATAATTGAAGCTGCAAATCAATTTCGTCAGAAAAATATGATTTTTCAGTGCATGTTTTTTGAAAAATTATGCACCCCCTTAAAATTTTTCTGTGCGCTTAAATAAAAAATGCTTTCAGAACAAGTAAGTAACGTGTCCATTTTTCTTGCAAAATGTCAAGTAGTATAGGAGATAATGCAAAAAAACAATTTTCATTTTGTAACTTAAGCGGGCTAGAATTTTTTGTGTACACTTTTGTACTAAGGTGAGTTGGACTCAATCAATTTATTTTTATCCCCGAAATGCGTGATTTCATTTATGCCGTACCTTTTTGAAACACCCTGTATTAAGTGGGTACATTTGTACCCCCTATCTGGAAAGAAAGTACAAGGCTATAAGCTCTATTTTTATAAACTCTTATACAAAAGTAAAACAGGTATCGATATTTATATATATTTTTTCTGTTTTAAACGCCTTAAAAGACCAGGAAAAATTACCGCCAATATTTGCTCAATAAAACATTACTCATAAGATCATTATTAAGAGACTAAACCATAATATAGTTATGTCCAGATGTACTTAAAAAAGAACAAAAATCTTTAAATTGTAGATAGAGACATTGGATTCTTGTATTTTTTTTTTAATGTTTACATGACGCAAACAGGTAGATGTACTTTATCACGCATATACGAGCACAATATACGTAAACTTTTTTTTTATATAACAGCTTCCAAATCTTGTTACTAACAAAATGCTTTTGTTTTATAACTCATTTTTTGACAACGATATTTCAGAAATCTCGTTGGATTTACAAGTAATAAAGAAATTTTAAATTCTTTAGTGAAACAAATTCGTTATTTTTGAAGTTTCTACATCCAGGCGGAACCTTTAAAGAAAAAGTGTTTTTTCAAAGTTTATTCCGGAAATATATTCACAAAAACAGCTGCCAAAACAGATCAGTTAAGTATGTAAAATGTTTTGTAATAAAAAATATATCCAGAGTTTTATCTAAAATGTATCTATCTTAAATATATAATACTGTTTGTTCCTTTTTTTTGTCTATATGTTTACTTTTGAGTACCAGTAACTCAATAGCTAAGAGGGAGCTATGGAAGAAGGCATTGCAGTGGAAAAACTTATAATCTGTGATAAGGAAAATTCTGTATAAAAAAATGTAACTAAAAAAACGTCTGATACATTACTCTTGTTTTTACCCCTAAACCAATTGGAATACGATATTTTTAATACAAATAATAGTTTAGTGTTACATTTATTCCATATTTCTCCAAATTATTGGAGAAATTTCGTATTTACCAAATGTAACAAGTGGAGAATTTGATTTTTATACCTATTATCAAAATTTTTAGAATCACTTTGTAGTGTCAGTAAATATTGAGTTACTTAGTATAATTATTGTGACATATTTTAAGTTAATATTCTAAAGGCATGTAATTTTATTGTACATAATAAATTTTAGGGTATCATCTCCATAACATTGTTATCTTGGATGTCTTTGGATTCTCACTGTAATATACGTTTCCAACATATATGTCACTTCCATTTACGTGAAAAATTGTATTAAGGCATTATCCCAAATTTGAGCGTCGTGTGTCAAAGTCCCCAGGAGTGATAAACTCGGAGAACCGAGATATATATAAAAAAGAAAAATCTAACCTTCATAAATCTTTCAAAATCTAAAACACACCTTTAAATCCATTTAGGAAACTCACTGAACTCCAATTCCATCACTGACACAGACACCGTTCACTAACAAGATTTTTTTCCAAAAAAAAAAGAAAAATAATCCAACAGTGGCACAAAATCACTTCTAAGGGCAGCAAGAAATAATCCCAAATCCAATTTGCGTAAATAAAAATGAAAACGAAAAAAATGTTAGCACGAAAAGACGCACGAATCACGCTCGAGGATCGTCGAGCCGCAACAAACTGACATGTTCCCTCCGCGATAGTCGACAACGCACTGAAGCAACGCGGCACTTGAAGCGGAGCGCTAGACGGAGCCGAGTCACAGCCAGACTTGATTCAGTTGATCCTCAGACAGCTGCATGTTTACACCTATGACTTGCACCCCCACTATGCCGATATGACCAATGGAATCTCGATCCGGAGAAGGGATAATAATGTCATTATTTTGTAATTTACAGTTGGCCATGTTGATAGTCAGGTAGGCAGATATGTTGTGGAGGGAATTGCGGTTGTCGGATATTAGTCTCGCCTGATGGATCTTGAGGTTTTCTTCCAGAGCGGTTTTACTTTCTTCTTCCTCGCGAGAGGAAGCTATTATTCTCACGTCTCAAATTAAAACGTAAAGATACAGATTTGTGGTCGCTGCGATGGTTTTGCGACTTAAATTGTACACATAATTGAAAAATGAAGACATCTATATTTTCGGTAGTTTAAATGGAAGTACCACAAAAAAAAACACGAAAAAGAAATTAGAACAGAGGAGAACGTGACTAGAGTAACCGCAGAATAATTTCAGTATACGTTTTTCGGTTAATGTGCAACAAAATAAAAATCCAAAAAATCTGATTAAAATTTAATAAAAAGTAAGTAATATGATGAGATATTCAAAACTCCTATAAATAGAAGCTTATCGATAATATCATTTATTTATACTTAAACCGGCGTCACCCAGGTGAAATAATATGTGTATAATAACTAGACTTCGGAAAATATGCATATTGCATATTTTGCATATTGTGCATATTTTATGCAAATATTTCATATTTTGGCATATTTGTATAAAAGTTTGCATAAAGTGCATAAAAGTTCAGATTTTTATACTGTATTTGAAAATTTTTAAACATACCAATTTATTTCAATTCTTGTATAAAATTTTGTAGTCATTTTAATCAAGAAATGATCTAAGTACGTAATCTCTACAGGTACAAAACATTTACAATTTCAAAGAAGATCAATTTAAGTAGACCTCAACATTCTTAGAAAGTCTCGGTCACTGAGGCATTCAGTTATTGGATAATCGCTAAGGGTTCGCTCATTTGCATTTTATGATCTAATCCCAAATCTATCTACAATTTATTGTATCTTAACAGCAGGTAAACGGCTAATAGTTTTGTTCCTAATTTAGGGATTTTCCAAAATCTCCCAGTTTATTGAATTAGGTACCTAAACATTTCTAATTTGATGCTCAGATTTGTAAATCATTTTTGTTTTGATATTCAAAGCGTAAACACTCGTTGTGCGTAACAAAAAGGAAGATTGTGATTTTATAATGCCTAAAACAACCAGTGCTTCAACTTGGAATAAACCTTATAAAGAGCTGTCTATGGATATGGGAAAAATCTACTGTTCAGTCTGTGGCAAAATTGTAAGTATCTAATATTTTCTATTAAATATCTAATATTTCATACATACAGGGTGTTTCCAAATGGCACTTACAACGTTTGACTGTAGATACTTCTCGAAAAATTGAACAAAACGATATAGTTAATGAGGGGTCAAACTTATTTACTTTTCGAGATACAGGGTGTTAAATTAAAAAAAAATTAAATTCTTTTAGTTAATAACAACAATAACTTTAAAACCAATAAACGTATTTACTTGAAATTTAGTACTCGTAGGTTGTTTTTAAATGAAAAATAGTCCTTTAGTGAGAAAATGTCCATGGTACAATCAAGGTGTGACTTAGAAAAATTTCACCTTACTTTTTTTATGAAGTCAGCTATTCTAAAACACTTATTTATATGAATTACAAAAAAAACTTTTGTTGAATTTTAAAATAAGTTATATGATGTACTAATGGTTACTAACAAAAACTAATTTGTGGATTAATACTGCATTTAAAACACTTAGCGAGTGTTTTTTTTTCCAAACCAGTTATTTGATTAACCAAAAACACCTTGTATATTTTTATATTTTAAAGGTTGGGTTAAAATAAAGGTTTTTATTTTTATTTATAGATAGCATGTGAGAAGAAATTTCAGATAGACCAACATGTGAGAACTGCTTCACACATTGCAAAAAAAGGAAAAATAGGAGGAAAACATCAAACTTCAATGGCTAAATGTTTCCAATCTACTTCAAAAAAATTAGATGAGCAAGAAACTTTTAATGAAGACTTGTGTCGCGCATTAGTGTCTGCAAACATACCGCTTTCAAATTAGCAAATGTAAATTTTAGTTCGTTTCTAAAAAAATATTGCAAACTTAATGTTCCAAGTGATCGGTCTCTAAGAAGAAATAATGTGAACGGCTATACTCGTCGGTGTTAATTAATATTAAGGAAGAAATTGCAGATAATTATTTTTACATATCTGTAGACGAAACCACTGATTCTCAGGAAAGTATATTGCTCATTTATTGATTGGTGTTCTTAAAGAAGATACCTTACCAAAATTCATCTTATTTCATGCCAGCAACTTGAGAAAACAAATGCTTTAACAATTTCGCGTTTTATACAAGAAACATTAGCAACTTTTTTTCTTCGACAACTATTCCTTCTAATAAATTACTGCTTATTTTATCGGATGCTGCTCCTTATATGGTGAAAGCAGGACAAAATTTAAAAATATTTTTCCCAGATTTAATACATGTTACTTGTGTAGCGCATGGATTAAACAGAGTTGCAGAAGAAATACGAAAAAAGTTTCCTCTTGTAAATACCATGATATCCAGTGTCAAAAAAGTATTTCTTAAATCTCCTATAAGAATTCAACTTTATAAAGAAATGCTACCTAACATTCCTCTTCCACCACAACCTATTTTAACGCGATGGGGAACATGGTTAGAAGCAGCTAATTTTTATGCAGATCATTTTGTTAAAATAAAGAACATAATTGATACGTTAACAGATGAAAGTTCCCAATCTCTTTTGGATTCTAAACAAACTTTTCAGAGTAACTTGCTTCAACAAGAACTTTCATTTATAAAATCAAATTTTAGTTTTGTTCAAAAAACAATTACTCAGTTAGAATCACCAAAACTGTCATTGTTCGAAAGTACAGCATTAATAAACGAATTTGCGTCATGTTGTCGGAACGTTAGAGGTAATATTGGAAAAGATATTTTAAAAAAATTTGAAGCTACTACGGAAAAAAATAAAGGTTACCATATTCTTTCTGAAGTAGTCAGTGTTCTAGCTGGAAATATTTCGGAAACAATTAATTTAGAACCAAATGTTTTGGTTAGTTTGAAAAATGCTCCCGTTACATCAGTTGATGTTGAACGAAGTTTTTCCATATATAAATATATGTACTCAGACAGAAGCCACAAGTTTTTGTTAGAAAATTTTGAACACCACTTGGTCATTTATTGTTACCATAATTCTAAATAAGTTTATTCATACATTAAAAATGATGTAGTTACTTAAAATAAATGTAAATCTTAATGAATAGTAGGAAATATTTAGTTATGTACACTTTTTTTTTTAAATAAAATGTTACTATTTTACGATTTTTTTTTATTGTATGCATTTTGTAAATATTTGCATATTTCGGTAAACAGTCATATTTATGCGCATATTTTCTACATTTTTATTTGCATATTTGCCGAAGTCTTATTATTATAATTAGTAACTTCGGATCATGGTAAGTTGCTACTCATTCTTAAAACTGGTCGTAAACATTTAATAAAAAATCAAATACCGAAACATTTAATAAATCATAAAATACCTACCCCATCCACAAACTAGTCGTAAAACCAGTAGTATTAACACCAGCTATTTGCATATAAATACTCATCTTAGTTACCGATTTGACATAAAAGGGTTAAACATCATCCTGCCAACGGAGAGAAGAAATCAAGTTGTCCACGCATCATTTAACAATAATAAACGTAAACTAGTTTTTCGGTTCCTTTTAAGATTATAAAAAGACTCCAAAGGCCATAGAAAAAAAGCGAGTATAACGTTGCATCGTCCCCCTGCAGGTAAAGAAACCAGGTCTACCTGCAATTTATGGATATAATATGATATACCTATACATTAGCGCAGATAAAGGGTCATAAAGGGAAATTTTTAATAATGTTTACCTCCTCTTTATGTTTGTTTTCATAATATGATACTTAAAACAGTATTTAAAATAAATAATTGTTCTGATACTTTATTAAAAATTGTTAACGAATTTTTTTCTATAGTTTGATAGACTTCTACTAGATATAGTAGATTACCACTATTAATATAAATGTTGCAAGAGAAACTTGGTCCATAATAAACGATATTCAGAATAAAACACAGATCAAACATTTTCTCTTCCAAACCTTGAAAATCTAAATAAATACTTCGTTAATGTGAATGAAATATAACATCAACTATTTTGCCACAACGAGATTCTATTTCCTATCTTCCCAATTCAAAAAAGGTCTTGAATTAATTCTTTCAAAGAGCAGTTGATAAATCTAAACTAATCCAATCAGTAGTATCGAAAGCATTTTATCACAAAGTCAGTTCGACTTTTTATCTAATAAATATACCAGCGATGCTATGATTTCTGTACTTTATGAGGTCTATCAAGCACTAAACAATAATCTTTACACTGCCACTGTTTTTTTGTGACTATGCAAAAGCTTTTGATTGCGCTAATCACGACATTTTGATAAAAAACTAAATTTCTACAGAATTCGAGGTATTTCTTTGAGTTGTTTCCAATCTTACTTGAGAAATAGGAAACAACTAGTTAGAGCAAAAGATACTGACTCTAGTCACAAAAGCATTGTATGTGGAGTACCACAAGGTTCAGTACTAGGTCGTCTACTTTTTCTCATCTTTATAGATGACATCACAAGAAACAAAACAAGAGGAGGCCCCGTAAAGATGGATAGAGACGTAGAGCGGGATCTTAAAACCATGAATATCAGGAGCTGAGGCGAAGGAAAGTAGTGATCCAACAGGGCAGAATGGATAGAACAATATAACATTATTATAACTTCCGATCTACTTAAAATAAAAACCTGGTCCGGCTCCAATTTTTAGCTGTAGCTGCTTAACAACTATTACAAAGGTTATTGATTCCTAATGTGGTACAAACTAGAATTGAACCGACTTCTTCTTCTTAGGTGCTTTATCCGATTAGTGGATGTTGGCGACAATTTTGTCATACTCCTCTCGATCTTGTGTGGCTCTAAAGAATGCATGGGCATTGAGACTCACAATCTGATTAAAAGAAATGGTTAATGGAGGAGGCTTCGTAGTAACGATTTTGACAATTTTACTGTCCTCGGTTTACAATACCTAAAAGACCCTTAAGATAATACATATTAGACTTGAACTGTCTTATATATAAGTTAAAACAGTTAGGGATCATGACGAAGAATTTCAAATTGATGAGAATATAGAGGAATCCGGATTTATAAGGCTTCGAATATTTTCTAGGTTTCGACAAGCTACAAAATACCAAATATTGATTTCCTACGCAGTTGATTAAGAGATATTTAAAATTAAGATAAATACAGATGCTAGTATTACACAAGACATTGCAAAGACATTGTGTATTTCACTTTTCATATTTCCGCTAATGCTGTTGTTATTCTTGGTGTGGGCTGAATACGTCTTAATGGATATGTAGCTTGTGGTAGTTTTCGAAAGGCGTAAAGACCTTGCTGATGCTGTATATTCAAGTCTTCAGGCTTCCACGTTGTGTCTTCAATATGTAGGCTATCGAATTGTCTATTAATTGGATTTAATTCCTCAATCAAATCCTGGTCAAATATCATCTTATTCACGTCAGTTCACGTGTCATTTTACGTCGAATGTCACGCCCTGCGTCGATATTTCACGTCATTTACGTCATTTTACGTGACATTTCACGTCAAATGTCACGTTCTGCATTGAATGTCACGTCCTGCGTCAAATGCCACATTATTCACGTCATTTCACGTCAATGTCGCGTCCTGCGTCGAATGTCACGTATATTCAAGTCAAGTAAAAACGTCACGTCGCGCTTGAATGTCACGTGCTGCATCGAATGGCACGTCTTGCGTTCAATATCAAGTCCTGCGTCGAATGTCACGCCATGCACGTCATTTCACGTGACATTTTACGTCAAATGTCACGTCCTGCGTCGAATGTCACGTTCCTTCAGGCACTATACGAAAAAGAAGAAGAATTGACAGTTAATACTGAAGGTTGATAGAAGAAGAATTAATAGTTGGTTTCTGTGTCGCCACTGCTTTCATTTGACACCCCATGCGTCACAATCAGGCCAATTGCAACGAAGATACGTTATAGCGCTCATCTGGCAATGCCTCCATCTTTGTTTTTTGCCTCAACGTATTCGTTACCTCCTACTCGTTCCAAAGAGCTCTCGTACGTCACGATCGGACCAATAGAATCGTAGATAGAATATATTGCCCTTTTGGCAGTGGGCTTTCGATTTTTAAGGATGCGAATTAGGGCATGTGCAAGATCGCTTATCGTCAGAAATCAAATTGATTACTTCCTAATAAAACACAGATATCGAAACTCAATTCAGCAGTAAAGGCATATCCAGGAGCGGACGTATCTTCTGATCATAGTCTTCTTATTGCTAGATTTCAACTTCAACTAAAAAAGACACAAAAAAGCCGCAATAACAATAAACTTAACATACAGAAACTAAAGTCAGAAGAAACAAAAGAAAATCTGAAACACGAAATCAACACAAATCTAGACAGAAACCCAGGAAATAACTGCAACGTAGAGCAGCAGTGCAATTCTTCAAAAACCTCTATATTGGAGCCAAGTAGAAACTACTTACAAACAACTAAATATAAGAAAGAAGAATGGATGACAGAGGAAATTCTAGAGTTGATGAATGAAAGGAGAAAAAAACAAAACCATCAATAAGACGCGCTATAAACAGCTTCAAAACCAAATAAGAAGAAAAATTAGGAGGCTAAAGAGACCTACTTCTCTGAAAAATGTAAAAGAAATAGAAGAACTTCAAAACAAAATATGACAACTTCAACCTACATAAAAAAGTCAAAGAACTAGCCGGAGTAGGAATAGAAGAACCTCAAATATATATGCTCGACAAAATGAAATATTATATTGGAAACAGAACAAAAACTACGACGATGGAAAGAGTACATCGAAGAATTATTTCTATGACCTAGGCCAGATATTTCCATTAATGATTCTTCAGAAGGCTGTAGCTGCAGAATAAAACTTTTTCAGACTTAGATCCCCATAACTTTTTTTTATCTGCGCATTGGGAACATATATTTTTTTCTAGATAAATATGTGCAAGACCGAATACTTATGTATTGGACCCGAGGTTACAGATTTGAACTTAAGTTTAGAAGAAGAGACTATTAAGAGTTGTAAGACTGCTGACAAATGTGGCAGCCCTTGAGAGATCAAATGCTGCTCGCGAGCTGCTTGATAACATCAAATGTAGAAAGATGGCCTATTTTGGACACGTAGTAAAAGGAGACCGATATAATATTCTTCAACTTATTATGATTATTATTACTCTTGGTTGAAGAATATCAGGGAGTGGACAGGAATAAGGAAAGCTGAGCAACTCTTTAGAATAGCTCGAGACAGAGACAGTTTCGCCATGTTAATCGCCAACGTCAAGGGGACTTGATAGAGCACGTTAAGAAGAAAAAGACTTTTAAGTATTTAGGGTCATTGATTAGCCAAAATGACACTTGTATGAAAAGATATATTAATGAAAATAGCACGGGGAAACCAAGCCACAAGAGCACTTCATGGAGTGATATGGAACTAACCAAAGAAAACAAAAAGAGGATTTTTCAAAGCATAGTGATGAATATTACTCTATATGGAGCTGAAGTATGGCCAATGACAACAACAATACGAAATAAAATAAGAACGAAGGAAATATGGAACAGAATGGAAGTAGGATGCTTAATTACAAAAAAAGTTGAAAAACAGAGCCCTGCAGTGGTACGGACATGTACAAAGAATGCCAGAGCATAGGTGGTCAAAAAGAATATTAAACTGGGACCCGCCGGAAAGAAGACGGAGAGGAACACCTGCTACAAGATAGAAAAACATACGTCGGAAATGCTATGAATAGATAGAGACCTCAGGAAGGGACTGGGAGAATAGAGTGCTGTGGAAGACGAAAACGGCGAACTCATAATGGGAAAAGCCGAAGAAGAAACATTGGGAACTATCATTCACCGAAGTTTCTTTAAATTTGACAATTACTCGAATGCGGCGTCATTTTAAGATTTAAAAAAACATATTTGCTTATTACCTGTACGTTTTATTATATGTTAGTTATGAAAAAATTGGAAGATCTTTTATATTTTTTAAAAACGATTAAAAAATCTCTACGTGTATGACCGTATATCTATCTTTAGAGTATAAATCTTCTTAAAGGCAAACTAAACAAAGTCAAGGGAGATATCGTCTTTCAGATCCCAATCTGGGATATTGAAGTTTATTGATTCTGGCATGGGCATTCAATATTTACCTAGGTATAAGTTGTTTTAAATGCATTATAATGTGTTTGCTTTGGCCGACCGCAAGGTAGCTGCCCTCGACGGGAAGATTACGGAGATTTAAGACGGATTACATCAAAGGAAATTAGGTTTTAGGGAAAATGTTTTCAATATGAATTTTCTCTAATACACGTAGTCTATTATAACGTCATTCTTTTTATAAAATCTGTATATTTTCAAAGTCAAAATAGGAAACAAAAGAAAAGTTATTATTCTCCATTAATTTTATGAGTAGGTTGATGTTGAATTTAATTTAAAGATGACACATGCTTACAATACTTAATAAGAGCACATACATTTAAATGAGGATAATAGAAAAAGACATCTTTTATGATAGGGTCGAAGAATGTCAATAAAATGAGTAATGAAGAAGTAAGAAAAAAATATGAAAAGGCAGTAATAGTTCAAATAAAAGAGATGTATACAGCAGAAGATATAAACACAGAATGGAAACGATCAAAAAATCAATAAAAGGTGCAAATATGCAGGTAGATAAAAGTCAGATAAAACAAAAAGATGATGATATAACCAAGAATGAAGAGAAATAGCTGCAAAAAACGTGCAAGCTAAATTAAATGACTGAGAACAGATAAAGAGGAAGACAGAGAAGAAATATGATAAATTAAGAAAGCATGCTAAGAAAGGGATAAGGCAAAATAAAAGAAGATGAATAGACGAAAAAATGCAGGAAAATAGAGCAGAAAAGAATACAAAATTTTTTACAAAAAGATTAAAGAACTAAACAAAAAATTCAAAGGCAAAACAACGGAATAATAAATAGAGAGGGAACAGTGATAACAGATGATCAAGAAGATCACAGAAAGTATAGAGCGATTACTACAGAGAGCTCTTGCCGGAGGAACAACATGAGAAGAAATGCATAACGAGGAGGAAACGGTGCACGAAGAAGGAGCAAACACAGTAGATGAAGTTGACATCGAAATTTCAAAAGAACCAAAATTAGAGGAATTGGATGAAATAATACAGATAAGCAAAAATGGAAGAGCCCCTGGTAAATATAGAATTCTAGTAAGAACACAAAGAGACAGTAGGAAAGCACCAATGTGGATTCACAGAAGGAAGATCTGCAATAGATGCAATACACACAATAAAACGAATAATGGGAAAAGCAAACAAATATAACCTTACCTTAGTTGCAAACACTTGCAACGGATTTTTGTATATCGCAAAAAATACTTTTGATTCTCATGACTTTGCCGTCATGAGAATTTTGTATGTTTTATTATACATTTTTACTTCAAGGTAGAGATAATAGAATTTAATGCAATCAACGTTGACTATAAAATAAGTCATTGGTACAGTACGTAAATCTTTCAGCTAGACAAGGTAATATACATTAAGGTAAATGTGATAAAAAATGTGATAAAAAAATGTGACAAAAAGTGCCTCGCTGTTTCTCATATAGCATTTCTAAAACCAATTGGGTATCTTCGAGGTATTTTTCGCACTTTGCATCTAATTCACAATATCTAATGAATATTGCTAAATATTAGTGGATTGTCAAGAGGGAGGAAAAATCCGTCTCCCCAAACAAGGTTCAAAATTAAAGGAAAAAATTGTTGAAACATAAAAATATATTAGCTGATATCAAAACTTAAAACCAATGACAGACAAATTTTACTCAATAATCCCCTAGTTTATAAAATTAAAGGAAATTTAATTTAAACTTAAAGTGTGACAAGGAATCACCTTGTCGCACTCCTGTTTCTATTGCAATTGATTTTGTGCTACCTTCTTCTGGTTGATATTGTCGCCATGTCATTTTTGGTAATCTGATTAATTTTGCTGGTATATCTTGATTTTTAATTTCACTAAATAATTTATTTCTTCCTTTCTGGTTTTCTGGTCCACTCTATATATTTACTTATTATTTGATTATTGCATGATTTTGTTTTTGAATATACATATAATTAATTACACAAAAAAATAAAATTTATTTTGCCACCGACTAAAAAAACTAACGTTTTTATGATTTAACGTTTAGTAAATTCGTAAGTTATTATCTTTTAACTAACCCGTTTTAAGCATTTACGGCAAGTTAGCATGTAGAATCCTGGTGCCAGCATATTTGTCATCAAAGACTGTTTTTCTTGTGTCTGGTAAATATTACAGGTACTGGCGCCACGTTAAATGACAATACCTTTTACTTTATTACACAGGATTATGACTTCTATTCATAGATTTAACTGCGTCGCAAAAACTTAAATTACCTGGAACTTTTAGATATTGTAAAAGTTTATCTTTCGTCATAAGTTTTTCAAATCGTTAATCTTCAAAGATCAATTTTTAAGATTCTTGTATTTCAATATCGTTACAGCAAGAGATCTTTATTCCATCAAATTTTTATATTATTTATTCACAGATACTTATTACAGTTTTGTTTTATTTCTGCATTAGCCTAATTTTTTCAAGCTTGTATCAATTTTTATAGTTGTTAGACATTTTCTTTTCTATTTTAGAGTTTCATAGTAAAATTCAGCTGCACGAATTTAGTGTTAAACCGATGGCTAGTCCGATGGCATACACTTAGTGTACACCTACATTGGAACCGTATTTCTCCCGATCCGATATCTGGCGGACGTCGGCCGACGTCGGATTAAAACAAACTCAAGGTATTATAAATCAGAGTGCCTATATTGCTTCGCCATTTGATGTTATCAAGCAGCTCGCGAGCAGCATTTGCTCTCTCAAGGACTGCCACATTTGTCAGCATAGCCGAGACACTAAAAAAACGAAAAATCTTCATTTAGCGTAGATTTATACTTCAAAACCCAAGGATCTTCTCCCTCGTACCTCATCCATCTCATTTGTAACCATTTCACAGGTGCTCCGTCATTATCTTTTTTTTCTACTGACAAGAACATCTTCTATGTTCTTTGTCGACACAACACAATATTTCTTTTTATGTTAGTTACTTCAAAAGGCACTGTCAATTTTAAAGTTTTTATTACATCAATCCAGTCGTCTGGCCTAAAGATTTTTTTCAATGACTCCCAAAATCTTGGTCATTTGGCAAAAAGGAGTGGCCAGATACAAGAAACTTGTGATCTATCGTTCCTATGTTTATGTAAGGATCTTATACAAGATGTAGTAACGTGGCAGCCACTTTAAAATTTCTGTTTTGTCTTTTTTATGAATGTGAATAGAGAGTTACGTAATTATGATTTTTGGCATGCTTTTTCAGATGCATAGTCAATATTGAAGATATTTCCAGAGATCCTCTATGTTTCGTCCCACACATAAATCAAGATGTTATTTTTGTTGAAAGAATGAATTAATAGGTTATAGACATACATATTTCTTTTGTAGTTTAAAATGGATGTAGACAATTTCGGGTTATGGCAGTGCATTTTGGAGGGCAAAAGTAGCAACATAGTGTTTATCTGATGCGTTAACACTGCCCATTTTAGTATATCTCAAGCTTCGTCCCCATTGTGACTATCGATTAACTCTCCTACCTACAAACTCGCAAAGTACTTATCGAATCAGTTTAAGACCTATACTAGTCGTACCTCTTCTTATGTCCGAAATTCCACACATTTCATCACCTTAATCTCCTCCCTCACGGTCGATCTCCAAGACATTCTCGTCAGTTTCGATGTATCATCCCTATTTACCAATATCTCCATACATGACTCTCTAGTTGTTCTGCGAGATCACTTGACCAATGATAACAAGTCTTTGGTTTTGGCAGATCTTGCGGAAAAATGCCCTCCTTTCAACATATTTTTCTTTAGAGGCAATTTCTACAAACAAATATTTGGAACACCAATGGGTTCTCCACTTTCCCCTCTCATTGCTGACATTTTCATGGAAGCCTTTGAGTCTTTAGCCCTAGAATCTTACCCCTTAAAACCAAAAGTCTGGTTCCGCTACGTTGATGATACATTTATCATCTGGCCCATGGTCAACATACCCTTTCTCCTTCCTAGATCATCTTAACTCACAACATCCGAGTATAAAATTCACAATGGAAGTAGAAAATAATCGGTCCCTTCCTTTCTCGATGTGTTAGTCACCTCCAAGCCCAATGGCCGATTGGGTCACTCTGTTTATAGAAAAAAGACTCACACGAATCGTTACCTACATGCTTCATCACACCACCATCCTGCCCAAAAGAATTCTGTGATCACACTCTCATCCATCGGGCCATTTCGATTTCTGAACCCGACAACCTTAGAGAAGAACTTGGCCATCTGCAAAAAACCCTTGTCGCCAACGGTTACTCCATAGTCCACAATTCAAAATATTACACACCGACATCTACATCCCCCTTTACACCCTAGGACGACAAATTCAGAATCTTCGGGTAATACTCCTGTGGCCTTTCTTCCGTATATTCGAAATCTCACTGATAGGATTGGCAAAATTCTTTGCAAAGAAGGTATCAGGACTACTTTTTCGACCACCCAAGAAAATCTCACAATATCTACCCTCTCCTAAGGACCCATTACCGCCCCTATCTTCCTTGTGGTGTCTATTCTATTCCTTGTCAATGTGGACATGTGTATATTGGCGAAACTGGTCGTTCCGTCAAAACTCGGATTCAAGAGCATCAAAGATGCATTCGATCAGGTCTTTTCTCCATTCTGCAGTTGCAGAACACTGCCAAGAAAACCGGCCATTCCATATTGTTCGAAAAAACCCATATTATTTCTAAGAGTCCCTTCTTTTATTCCAGGAAAATCCGCGAATCTCTAGAGATCCGAAAAAATCCCCATAATATCAATCGAGAGGAAGGATACTACTTGTCTCCCATCTGGAATCTCAGTCTAGAGCCGCCGTCCGGTCCCGCTCTACCACGATGCAGCCACATGATTGGTCAAGCGCGCGCTTCTTGACGTTCGCGCCACGAAGTGTGCCGATATGTCCCGACACGACAGGTCACCGCGACTATAAATAGAGCGGTAGCGGAGTAATCGTCGGATTCACTCCCCGCCTCTCGACGCGTTAGTGTTCTGAGCTGTTGGATGTGAAACCCTGTCTTGGCATTTGGTTTTCATCTCTGGCTGCGTTGAGTAGTTGAGTTACTGTGACCAAATGCCCATCTGGTAGTTAGTATTCGCCTCTGTTTGCGTTGAGTAACTGAGTTACCGTTGCTAACTACCCATCTTCCTGTCTTTTGTTTCTTTTTCTTTTTCTTTGTTCTCCTGAAGAATCTACATACAATTGTAGCGAAACGTCGAGATGAACCCACTTTTGGGTCACTCACAAATGACACGGTCCAAAACCCGGAAGACGAAATAAACTATAATTCTGACTCTGGCCGTGGAAGCCTACGATTTCATTATCTCAAGCTTGTTTTGCTTTTGCTAGCGTGAACATTTTTATCAACAATAAGGTAACTGGATGTCTCAGGTTCAGTTGCTGCGCTATTTTTAAGGACAGTTGTATCACATTTGGCGCAAGTATCTTTCGATGGTATTTATAAATTTAATTGAACTTAGTTGTAAACACATGAAATTGTTTTTTTTTTCTTAAGGTACTTCGCCTTCGTTGTTGCATTTTGTTACATAAAGGTCAAACATTTTTCTGATATTTAAATCAGGATTTAGATACTTTATTTTAGAGTTTTTTATTCTGCTATAATGAATATTGTCATTTGAATCCTTTTTTAATCATAAAGGATCACGATAAATACACTGAGCACAATATGACTAGTCAACTGAACTTGATCCACTCTGTTCCGACACATTGTTCAGAGACATAGGAAACTAACGCCATCTGTTTATTATTGCGGTAACTTTTGGACAGTATTTTATCGCTAATACGATACAAAGATTTTTTTTTTTTAAAGCTAAAGTGTAAGAAATACTCAGTACCACAGATTTTTTCAAAATTATTCCTAAATGTATTTATCTGAATAATGAACTAATCTAATAAAATAATTTATTACCCTAGGACTTATAAGTAAATAAACACTTATTTCCAATTGAAAATTCGCAAACAGTAGACTTACTAGAATTTCCCATTCTAGCTACAAAGCGAAACCAATTCACAAAAATTTGTTACCTTGAGGTATATCTTTTCAAATCTCATTTCTTTAAGTGTCATACCATTCAACGCCAGTGACAAGTTGAATGGATAACCTGCAATTTGAAGAGCGGTTGATTTACCTGTAACAATTAAACCATAAATTATAAGATGTCGCTTTTCGGAAATTGGGTATTGAATTTGTTTTTGAGTGACACGATATACTGTAAACAAGATAAAATCTTTGAGTACTTAATGAGGACGTTCTTCAAAAAGCAGTATTTTACAAGTTGAATGGTACAGTGGAACTTATTTATTAGAAGACAATAAATTTTATAGACGTATCAATTATACATATTTTAATTTTTTTTTAACATTGATCGATTTAAAAAAATTAAGAATTTCGGTTTGTAGTTCACCGTATTTGTAGTAGATACAAATATTAGTCAATGATTTCAATTAATTTAAAAACTACAATATAAACCATACAGTTATTGGACACTTTCAACAAATTTCAACTTTAAAAATTCGTAATTCACATTGGTCTCTGCAGATTGAATTGAAATTTATACAAAACGTAGTTTAAACAAATTATTACAATATGGCTAAAAGGATTTAAAGAAAGTGTCAAATATTTTTTGTTAATATATATTTATTAAAAAAGTTACACAAATTATAGTTATTGGACAGTTTATTTAGTTAAAGGACACTCAAAATTAGTTATTGGACAACTGCTTTATTAACACTATTATTAACACAATAAAAAACTATCTGAAAATTAGGTGAATGAAAAATTGCAAGAAAAACCAAAGATACTATATATACTATTTTTTTGGTAATTGTACCTTCATCTATTTTAGCAATGTTTATTAATTATAAAATATTGAATATGAAGCGTCTATATCATTCTATAGTATATAAGCATGCTTCAACATATGTACAAAGATAAGAATCCACTTCTAATTTAATTAAGTTAGTAGTGTTATTCTACTACATTATTTATGTTTGCATATATTTTACAATTTCTATAACTCTGCAGGTATCTACCACATTTTGTTAAACTTGAATGAAATAAATACTCATTAGGAGTAGCAAAAGTATGTTACTTTTTTTTAATATACATAGATTAATATTTTACAATCAATGTTACTTTCCTAGTTCATTTTAAACCAGTCCAGGAGAATGAATTTGAATGTAGCATTCTAGTGACGTCATTTCACTCCATTAGATTCTCGACACTGGTTGGTGTAAAGTTACCAGACAACCTGTCTATGTACTCACCTTGTAACATTAGTTTTGGCCCGTCCGCATTTGGCGCTAAATACTCTCTATCGAACTTACCTTACTAGAGGGCTATGTACTGTGTTTTGCAAATGGTGTCCAAAACATTTTATCCATAGAAAATAATATAATTGATTTTAATTACTATTTAAATAGCAATAAGCCACAATTAAAGTAAAAAATACGTTTATTCCCAGTTAAATAGTAATTAATTTAAAAATGCCACAAGAAAATAGCTTACCATATTAAGAAACCGTTATGTGCCCGTCCTTATTCAATTATTGATTTTATCTCAAAAATAGAAGACAATGACAGTGTACTCCATTTTTTATATATTAAAACATTGCTAAATAGATGAAGGTACAATTACCAAAATAGTATTAGTACTGTTTTGTACATTTTGCTTTTCTAGTTACATTAACTTTAAATCTTAAGCTTAGAATACGAATCTTTATTTATTATTACAATATATACCTAGTTTAAAATCATTAAAACTTATCTCTTTATAATTTCCTAAAAGTTTATTTTATAAAAAAGTCATTTATTCTTAATTTTATAAATATTCCATTATTATAGATTTCATGGACATGGATATATATTTTTCAAAATAATTAAAAAAAAGTAAATTTGTATTCAATCCAATTAATATACGTATCAAAGAATATAGATGCTCATATATAAGCGTCAATATTCTTCTATACTATATAAGCATGCTTATACATATATATAAAAGAAAGAATCACTTCTAATTTAATTAAGTATGTAGTGTTATTTTAATACATATTTTAGTTGCAATATATTTTAACAATTTCTATCTCTGCAGTTATCTACCACATTTTGTAAACATTGAATGAAATAAATACTCATTAAAAGTGCAAAAGTGTGTTACTTTTTTAATATACATAGATTAATTATATTTACAATCAATGTTGCTTTCCTAGTTCATTTTAGCCAGTCAGGAGAATGATTTGAATGTATGCATTCTTAGTGACATCATGTCACTCCATTAGATTTTCGACACCGGTTGGTGAAAGTACCAGACAACCTGTCTATGTACTCACCTTGTAAAATTAGTTTTGGCCGTCCGCATTTGGCGCTAAAAACTCTCTATCGAACTTACCTTACTAGAGGGCTATGTACTGTGTTTTGCAAATGGTGTCAAAAACATTTATCCATAGAAAACAATATAATGATTTTAATTACTATTTACCTGGGAATAGCCACAATTAAAGGTAAAAATAAGTTTTATTTCCAGTTAAATAGTAATTAATTTAAAAATGCCACAAGAAAATAGCTTACAATATTAAGAAACCGTTTATGTGCCCAGTGTTATTCATAATTGATTTTATCTCAAAAATAGGAGACAATGACAGTGTACATAATTTTTATATATTTAATAAACATTGCTAAAATAGATGAAGGTACAAATATACCAAATGGCATAGTACTGTTTTGTACATCTTGCTTTTCTATTTACATTAACTTAAATCTTAACCTCAGAATATGAATCTTGATTTATATTCAATATATAGTTTAAAATCATTAAAACTTAACTCTTATAATTTCCTTCAAGTTTATTTTATAAAAAAGTCATTTATTCTTAATTTATAATAATATTCCATTATTATAGATTCTCATGGACATGGATTATATATTTTTCAAAATAATTAAAAAAAGTAAATTGTATTCAATCCACAATTAATATAGTATCAAAGAATATAGATGCTCATATATAAGCGTCTATATTCTTCGATGTATATAAGATGCTTCACATCATATATAAAGAAAAGAATCCACTTCTAATTTAATTAAGTAGTAGTGTTATTCTACTACATATAGGTGGCTAAAAGGATTTAAAGAAAGTGTCAAATATTTTTTGTTAATATATATTTATTAAAAATAGTTACAGAAATTATAGTTATTGGACAGTTTATTTAGTTAAAGGACACCAAATTAGTTATTGGATAATCTGCCTTTATTAACACTATTATTAACACAATAAAAAACTATCTGAAAATTAGGTGAATGAAAATTACAAGAAAAACCAAAGATTTCTGTGCGATATGGAGTACCTATATACAGTTGACAACAATTAAATCTATATTTGTCTGTGCTTCTTTTTTTAAGTGAAAAGTTCGTCAATGTCTTCATCCTCACTGTCTTGGTTGCTGTTATTAGGAACACAACATTCGTGATAATAAAAGCTACAGTTATCGCATTTTACTTTATTCAGTTGAATATCATTTGAACAAATAGAACATTTGACTTTTTTTGAAATTCTATTTGTTGCTACACAGGTTTTTGGTTATATTTCTTCTCTCTTTCGTTTCCTTTGTTGTCTTCGGGTTTCCTGCTCTTCTTGTACTCCTTTTTTTCGTAACATTTCTTGATATCCTGCAGATGTAATAGCACAAGGAAGTCGTTCCGTGTTACGTTTATTTTTTTTTCCGGTTATAGTAAGAGAAGTAAACAAATTACTCAACAATTCGTGTTTAACATTTAAACATTGTTTAAAGTTTACTTGTAGAGGGTAAGTCATAAATATTAGTTTTATATTGTTGAATATGAATATCATCAATATGGTACTACTACTCTCAGGAATATTTACATTTTCAATATCACTTTGTTCTGTTGTTTTTATTTCAGTATTTTTAACGGGAGATATGATAGCTTATTGTGAATAATATTAATATTTGTGTCTCTACTTTTTAGAACCAATAGGTTATCCGAATGTTTTGGATCATGTTAAAAAAATTCCAAATTTTGTACAACAAATTCAAATTATCGTCGCTAGGTAGATTATTTTTTGGATTTTCTTTTAAATTCTCTAAGCTACCAACTTTTTCAGGACCTAAGATATTTACAAAAGTATTATAGTTCATCTTGGGTTCCTTTTGACGATCTGAAATGATTAAATTTCTTACTACTTCTTTACCTAAACATTTTGTATAGTTAATATCATCTGCTTTAAATGGAAACAATCCGCAAACACCTTAAAACCATTCACTACTGTTTCAGTTTAACAGGTTTTCTTTGTAGCTTGCTCCAATATAGAACCAAATACAACCTTATTCACTACCCCTCCTGGATGCTGTTCTTCCATTTCTCTCACTGACTGCCGCCAAACTTCTTTTAGTGGACGGAAGATAGAAACGTCACATGGTTGTAAAATCCTTGTGGCGTTAGGATAAAGTGCAATTACTTCAATCTGCACTTCATTACACAATAGACTTAATTGGTAACTTAAGTGACTCTTGTACCCATCTACAAAAAGAATAACTGGAAGCTTAATATTATTTTCAATTAGGTGAGGGTAAAAGACATTCGAAATCTCTCTCCTCAATCCTGACCCCCAGGGGGAGTGTAGTGGTCGACGTGATGTCGTGTATTGTCCGTCTCCAGTGATCTCTGTCTCTAGTCATTTCTTTTAATTCATGCATAGGTCTTTGGCATTTTCCTGTAATTTGATCTATCCATCTTGTTGGAGATGGACTTTACTAGAGAGTCGTTGGCTAACTTTTAGCTCTCTTAAAATTGAATTATTTGTTCTGCGGTCGGTCCAAGGAATTCGTAACATTCGTCTCCAACAGAACATTTCAGTGGCGTCTATCTTTCTTCTCTCCGATTGTCTCAGAGTCCAAGATTCACATCCGTAGGTCAGTATTGGGAATATTAAGCAGTTGATCAACCTCATCTTTATAGCTCTTGAAATTTGACAGTCCTTCCATATTTTGGTCATTTTTGCTGTGGCAACTTTTGCTAGATCAAATCTACGTTTAATCTCTTCTTGTAATGACCCTGTGTTTGTGATTAATGATCCCAGATATAAGTATGAGCTCACAACCTCGAACCGGTCCATTGTGGTTATGTGTGGATGATTGTTGTGTAGTCTATCCACTATCATGATCTTTGTCTTTGATATGTTTAATTGCAGACCAAATATTTGACTTTCGTTTTCGATCAGTCGTTATAAGTTATATCAGCTCTGCTTGACTATTTGCAAGAAGGGCTGTGTCATCTGCGAAACGTAGGTTGTTTAGTTTATGAACATTTATTGAGATGTATACTGAAATCAGTATATCAATACATTCGAAATATACTTATAGAATGTCTCTGCCATCATCGCTTCTGCCCACACCCCATTTAGGATTATTGCCTTTAGGCTTTATTAGATTTACCGTCTGCTGAAAACGTAAACATCAGCGATGTTTTCTTTTGAACATCTTTTTTCAACATTATAAACATTTTTTAAACCTTTGATAGCAAATACTTGACTCATCTGACTCATCTCCATAAAAAATTCTTGATGGATCAGTTAGAACTTCTTTTAGATGTTTTCTTTAACATGGTTTTCAATATTTTTAAACCAGTTTTTGATGTCTCGTTCAGATACACACGCGCTAGCTGCCGTCACACTTTCACTTGTCCTTTTAGAAACCTCTGGATGTCGCTTCAAAAATCCCTAAAAAAAATCAAACGATAAATACAGATTAAAATACATTTTTTTGGTGACTTAGTTTTAACCATCCATCTCTAGGTCGATTATCTTTAAAGTTATTGGGGAGCGGATTTTAGGTTAAAAATTTTTGCACGCTGCTTCTTAAGTCTTTTTGGGAAAACCTTTTGAAGCGGTTTCTTGTATCCATCTGGAATATTGAATGTAAAATCAAATAATGCTATGGATTAAGAAAAATTTAATAAACGTACCTAACCAAAGTATTCTCCTCCTCGCAAGTTAAAATAGGAGACGTCCAAGTGTATCTTTATGTTCCGGATGTTTTAATTTAAATTTAGTATATCTAGATAACTTTACAGTTATATAGTTATATATTAAAGATCACTTTACAGTTAAAGAATATATACATTTATTTATTACATTCGTGAGTTACTCTTTCCAAAAATTCTCCAAGTATTATTTAACATTTATCAATAATTATTTGATAACCCTTAAGAAAAATCCAACACATTAAGGTCCGGAGAACGAGCAGGCCACTATATCCTTTACGTCCAATTTATCTTGCCGTTCTATTGAAGTGCAGGAATAATTTGGTTATTTATATAGTTCTTTTATTATTTACAGTACATAGTTGCCTTGAAACCATCTCATTTGCGGCCTTCCTCTTCCACAAATAAGATGGTCAGATGACTTGAAGAAACACGCAGGCCCGAAGTGGATACAAACTGCCTACAATAGAGACACGTAGAAGAAGAGAAGAGGAGGACTATGTCCAAAATTGGACAACAAGGGCTGTATAGATAAATAGATAGTTGCCTTAAGCTGCGAGTATCCTTTTTAACATTTTAATTTATTATGACTATACAGTTTTCCGATAACTCTTAAAAATCCTTCATTATCCTTTAAGAAATTTGAAATAATAGTCTTTTAATTTTCTGTCGAGCAGTGTAGCAGCAATCCATTTCCGAAAAAATCTAAATTCAAGAAATGGAGTTAAAATTAAAGACCGGTCTCCGCTTAACATTCTAAAATGGAAATGAATCCAATATCTGAACCCTTTTAATTCCAAGTGGTGTACTTGAAGAAATCCTTTCGCGAGAATTTTCCAGTCTCTGTGAGACCTATAAATTGCCCAGAATAATTGTTTGTCCTATCACTCCTGCCTGAATATATTAGCAAGGGTGAGCATTTAATTGTCCGTCCTCTAGCACTTTCATTAAACACAGTTTAGTCACAAAATCAAGGGTAGATTACACAAACTCCAACGTTATTGTATTTATTTTGATCGTTGCAAACTTCCGTTTATACGCTGAAAATTTTACAATTAATTGTAATGAAATTTTAATAGTCTGCATCATACCGCAACTGTGCTGCGTGGTTGGATAATTTCTGAACTAAAATCAAGAGTTTGGATCCAATTTTGGAATTGTATTCGCCAAAAAGAACAGTACTAAATTACACACGTAGTATGATTTGTCATATTTGAATTTTTTTATGTTTTTCGCAAATGAAGAAAAATGCTATAAATTTCAAACTTTGCATAAAAAAGAAATTATTACAAATATAATAAAAAAATATTTATGAAACGTTGATTTCGAGACAACGAATCCAGTATATTGCTTCAAATAAGTTACTCCATGGTGCATGGTCTAAAGCACGGGTCACCAAATGGCGGACCGCGGTCCGCATCCGGACCGTGAGCTTGTTTTTTGCGGACCGCCGTTAAATTCAAAATATAGTAATAAAATTATAGTGTAAAATTATAATCAAATCTAAGAAGGAAATGTTTTGAGGCTTCTTTACGCATTTCCTGGACGGTTGCCAAACATGTGAAGCCATTTAGTGACGCGGCTATCGTTAAAGAGTGTTTTATATATAAATACTATTCAGCGTATTCCAATATCTACTGCTTCAAGCACAATACACAGGCATTGGCAGATGAAATATAGAAAACGTTAAAACAAATCTTGGCTGTCACTAAATATTTTGCTTTGGCATTGGATGAGTCATGCGATATTACAGATACAGCACAGCTTGTCATTTTCGTGCGTTACCTGGACAGAACCAGTGAAGAGTTTGTTGAAAAACTTTTGACTATTTTGCCTGTATCAGTAACTATTACAGGAGAGCATTTACACAAGGCTGTGGTAGACTATTTTGGCAAGGATAGTGTGGATTTAAAAAAGTTATTTCGATCCCCTCTTAGAGCCTCGAGGCTATCTTCCTAAACGAGGTTGCCTGGTTTCAACTACGTAACCAGTATGATCTCTTGAGGGAGGGTTACAACTATTGGGGTTTCTGGGTACCCCCAGTTATGAAACTGCCTAGTTTAGTGCCGAGTGTCCGGAGCGCGGAAATGTAGTAGGTTTTCGAAACCGACCCTCAAGGAATATAATTGGTGACCCCTGGTCTAAAGAATACTTGAAGGAGACAATTAAGCAGAATTACTGTCGGTAAAGCAAATTGATATTGGTATGACCAAATATATTAACTTATGGTGAAATGTACATTTAGTCACATAGGGATAAAGAAAAAGATAATAATGATATGATGATGATGCTAATGTAGATGATGATAGACAGCATAGAAAAATGTGTATAGACTTAATTAATAACTGAAAAATTTTAATTCAATAATTGTTCTATAAAATACTTCTTATATTCTGTCCTCTTGAACTTGATAGCACAGCACCTCATTATAAATCCAAAAATCTGTCAGTTTATGTGTCAGTATAACAGTTTAGTTATTATATCATATTTTGTTTATCATCATTATTTGAATCTTTAACTCAATCTTTAACTTTCATATTTAAAGAAGCGCTCTCAGATTTAATAGAAGGTATATCTATCAATAATCGATATATCAATAATATATAACATCGAAGATCTTCAATGCCTGTTAAATGATCTAACCCTTGCAAGTGCAGCTCGGGTTTGAAATATAAATATCAAGAAGACAAAATCAATGATTATAAGTAGAAATGATTACCCCAACGCAAAGATATATGTCTCTGGAGAAGAAATCGAACAAGTCAGGCAATTCAAATACTGGGATGTTCGCTGAATGAGGGTTGGGACCCGAGAATGAAATAAAGAGCAGAGTTGAACAAGTCAGAAATGCTTTTTGAGGCTCGTAAGTTTCTGACTGATCGCAAATTGACTTCAACCTTCGATACAAGATGCTTAAGTGTTACGTGTGGCCTGTTCTCCTGTACGGAATGAAGCATGGACGTAAAGGCCAGTCCATTAACAAACTTGAAGTGTATGAAATGTGGTGTCTGCGTCGAATGCTCAGAATATCTGGACGGACAGGGTCGAAATGAGAAGTACTCAGAGAGCGGGCTTACAGGATAGGGAACTTTTTAATTATGTAAAAAGTAAGAAGACAGCATACATGGGGCACATTATACGAGGAGAACGATACACTTTTCAGCAACTGATACTCGAGGGAGATGAGGGTAGAGAGGTCTCGGACGTAAAAAATGTCATGGCTGCGCATATTGACAATGGACAGGATCCACAGCTAGGAAATGCTTCGCAATGCTGCTAAAAATAGAATTATTTATCAGAATATTTAACATCTCACCTGACAAGACGATGTACGGTGGACGCCTACGCAGAAATGCACGGCACCTAAGAAGAAAGAAGAATATCTATCAATTGAGAAATTTTGAATAGCTTGCGTTTTGCAGGCGATACAGTAATAATGACGGACAACAATGATTTACAGAACGTAATGTAACGACTTAATGAATGCGGTCATAAATACGGACTATGGATGAATTTGAAAAAACTAAATGCATGATCATGACTAAATCAGCAGCTGCAAACATCCATTTAATTGTTGAGGATACTGTAATTGAGAGTGTGGATACCTATAAATATTTAGAAACATTGATAATATAAAATGTAGACCAAATCAAAGAAATTAAGACACGTGTTGAAATAGCACGTGCATAATTCGTTAAACTTAAGTTTCTTTGTTGTCGGCATATAAGGTTAGGACTACGCCTAAGAATGCTTCGGTGTTATGTATTCACTACTCTTTTATGGCTTGGAAGCATGAACATTAAAACAAATGTCATGGACTCAAAGACTATCAAACTCAGAAGTTACTAGAAGAAAGTAAAGTTCTTCAATATTAGTCTCCTAAATTGTTTAAATTGTCGCACCATCTTTTTCTTGGTCTGACAATACTTCTTTGTCCATTTGGTGCTTTCTCATCCATCTCGCACTATCCTATCCTTTGCCATTCTGCTAATGTGTTCGTTCTACTCCTCTTTCCGTTTTATCACCCATCCATTTATGTCTTCTATATGCGTGCTCTGTTTTCGCTCCTCTCCCTATCCAACAGACTTTTCCCTGATATTTGTCGAAGGAATATGCTGCCACCTATAGTTTACGGAGGATAATGATATTGTAACGAGTCCGTTACTTAAATAACCGCTTACCCTTTTGTCACTGGAATCTTTTAATTTAATTATAAATTAAATTCATCTTTGAAATATTCTTAAACCAAAAATTTAAATAACTCCAGTAAATTTTATTTTCTAAAGTTGGCATTAAATCCCGCCTCTGTGTAAGATTCGGAAAGTACATCATCTTGACAGCTGTAGCACCGGCGAAGAGGGACTTGCTCGCTGGATCCGACCGAATAAACATCGATCAAAGTAGAGCGGCTGGGGTGCCATGTTTCCGAATTTGGTTTAAGTTTTTTTTTTTGTGTGTGACAATGACAAGTCAGGGAAGAAAAACCTTTTTCAGTTTGTTTTATGGGGGAATATTTATTGGCACAAGGGGAAGAAAAATTTTTAAGTTAAGGGAGTTAAGAATTTGAAGGACTTAATTTAATACCTCCTGATATAGAATCCAGGTTTGGAGTAATACCCACCTGCACCTAGTTCTCCACCGGATCATCTCCAGGGAAACCTACAGAAACCGGCACGAAGAACTGATTTTTATTTTTTTTTTATTTCCTATTCAAATATTTTTAATAACTTTCTACATCCTCTTCAAGGTTTAACTTTTGTTTCACTTTAATTTCAATATATATCATTAATAATAATTACATTCACTTTTCATAAAATATTAATCATTGTAACTTAATTGAATTATTTATTGTCTACCAAGGGATCGAGGTTTTTAACTTCCCTTGAATCTCTCTTTGTCAGGTTATTGTGTGCACAAATATCCGGAGAGTTTCATTTCATTTGAAAATTTAGACATTTACTAAACGAAAACTAAATTATTAGTGAGTAGTATATTTTATATTTTCTATTCTATATATAATTATTGAGTATAACCTTTGTCAGCATTTAAAAATTAAGAAGTACATTAGGGGGGAAATTGTTTTATAATTATATTCAGGGATTTTATTGTAAATATAGATAAGTTAATTGTACATAAGAGGTGGTGGGTCATAGATAAGTATTTAACATAGTCTGTACATAAGTTTTGGGTAATTATTAAAGTTGTGGTTAAAAATTTAATATTTCAATTAGTACCCAACTTTTTATATTTCAGCAATACAAGATATCTCGGAAGAAAACATTCAACTTCCTGGCGCCCAAACCTTCAGTAGAGCAACTTTATCTTCCATCTGTTTATTTCTTGGTGGTTTTCTTGTCATTAGTTCTTATATCTTACGGTCACTGTAGGGCATGCAAATTGGCCCGAATCCCTCATTGAGTGTCAAGAGGTCATTCTCCTGCATAGTCGCTAGCCAACATTAATTTTGTTATATATATAGTATATATATATATATATATATATTATATATATATATATATAATATAAATCTTCGTATTTACCCTTTTTTTTTCTTTTACATAATTTATCTCTATCTAATCCCTTCCATCTTCTGTTATTCCAGATATTAGTCCGTTGGTGTATCAAGGTACATTTTAGAGTTTACCCTATTGCTACACTGCACATTTTTGCTACACATTCTTGTTATATTAGCGACTCAGCCAAGTCATTTTCTTGTTACAATATTTAAGAGGATTTGTATAATTTTATTATAAAAACCTATTTTCAAGAGTGTATCAAATTCTTGAACTGTGTGCATAATCTTGATAAACGAAACAAGTTACACTAACAAAATCTCCTTCCTAGAATTCTAACCCCTATTAAAATCAAGTCAGTTTTTGATATTTGAAGTATCTTTTTAACAAATTCCTATTCCTTGTAGTTTCAAACACTAACTAACCCAGGTATAAAGTATCCACACCCTGTACCACGCGCCCGGTCAGATTCTTTTAATTAAGACGAACTTTTGTTTTTCTATAAATCTCCCCGAAGTCGCAAACAATATAATCTCCGACCAGCGTCGAGCAGCTGTTGTTTTTTAACGAGATTATATATAATTCTTCGGTGCGAGAACCGTCCGTTTCTACCTGGAAACCGTGCCCGACACAAGAACAAACCATCTATAATAAACACATTAGGTCAAATTGATACATCAACACTGTCACATGCTCCGCTGGCTTTTCTGCTATAATTTCGTCGGATGCCATCGGTGTATAATCCTTGAAGTTTTATCTTATACGAACTGGACTGAAGATATGTTTGACCAAAATATCTTGTACTTTAATTAATTTTATGTGGATAAATGCTTGTAATTAGTGAGATGCGATTAAGATTTAGTCTTAAATTGGATTTTTCGGTAAAATGAAGATAAAGAACTGAGAAACAACTTTTAAAACTGGTTTTGTATTCATTCAATCATTACATCGATTTTTTGTGCTAACAATCAATTTCTTTTGTGAAATCCATTTGGTTTCTTGTTAGTATTTTTTTTTATTTTCATAATTAATTTTATTTTTACTACTTTTACTATACAAAAATATCAAAAAAATGATATGATATACGAGTATACAGGGTGTTTCATTAATATATGGAAATATTTTAACTGTAGATTCTTGGGCTTTGATTCTTAGCTGTGATTCTTGGAATTTTAGATATTAAAGTTTATCGGGAATCACTTAAAATGTTGCTACTTATTGAGTTACAAAAGTACTTAAAAACTATTTGACGTATCCTTGTCATCCTTGGCGGGAAGTGTAGGTGTTGTCTCTATCTATCTATCTAATTAGCCTTTTTGGTCTATCTTTGGACATAGGCCCCACCAATCCTATTCCATTCTTCGCTGTCTGTCACTACAGCAATCCACCTAGAGCCCACGTGCTTCTTGATATCATGTGCCCATCTCATTTGGGGCCTTCCTCTGCTTCATTTATATTCCCATGGTCTCCAACTTATAAGAATTTTTTCATCGGTCTTCTTTTTGTCTTATATTTTGTCCAACAAATCTTTATTTCAATTTTGCAACTTCTTGTCTAACATCCCTCACTTTTGTTTTCTCTTTTATTCATCTGTTTTTATTTTTATTCATTAGTCTCAGTGCAACATTTGTCTTTTTATTGCTCTTTCGTTTTTATGATTTTGTCCAAGTTTGCTTTTGTAAATGTCCACGTTTGGAAACCATAATTGAGAACAAGGAGTACGCATTGATTGTATACTTTGATCTTAAGATGCTGTGGATATCTTTTGTTTTTAAGAACGTATTATAGCTTAGTTTGCCAAATGCCAGTCTAACTCGTCTTTTTTCAAACAATTCTTCTTTTTTATCGGTTATCAATTCGATGTCATCAAGGTACCTTAGATAGTTCAAGCGTTGTCCACAAATTTGTATACCTTTTTCTTCCCATTCTAATCTTTTAAAAATATCTTCCAGAGCCTACTTGAAAAGTTTCGGTTGTATTGTGTCACCCTGTCTCATGCCTCTATTTATTTGTATTGATTTTGTTCCTTCATATACTTTAATTGTTGTTTTGGCTTCGTTATATATATTGGCTATTAGTTCCGTATATCTGTGGTCAATTCTGCTGTTAATCAAAGAACTTTTCACTGCCCAATGTTTGACACTATCGAAAGCCTTTTCGAAATAGTTGAACGCTATATATAGAGGAATATGGTATTCATTTGCTCGTTTTTATAAGTATTTTCATACTTAGTAAATGGTCACTTGTGCTGAACCCCTTTCTAAAACCAGTTTGTTCTTTCGACTGGTATTCGTCGAATTTTGTCGTCAATCCATTGGTTAAAATTTTTGTTAGGAGTTTATACATTACATTAAGAAGTGTTATAGGACGGTAGTTTTTTATATCTGCTTTATCCCCGTTCTTGTGTAGGATAATAGTTACGGACTCCTTGTAGTTTTTTTGGGATTCTTTTTTCTTTTAATATTATTTTAAAAAGGGAATTAATTATTAAAAAGGGAATGTAGAGTATTAATTACCACTTGTCCACCATATTTCAGCATCTCTGCAGTTATTCCATCTTTTCCAGGCGATTTGTTGTTTTTTTATTTCTTTCAATGGCTTCTTTATTTCTGATTTGCTTATTTCTGGCTGTAGCTCTGAGTTGACATTTTTTATTTTAGCCTTATGGTTGGTTTTTAATTTCTTCTGGTGGTTTCTTTTTTGTTTTATATAATTCTGAGTAGAAATGGAGGATTATGTTTACTGACGTGTGAAAAAAGGATTGTTCAGGTGGACTGTGGACAAATTTAGACTATTGTAATAAACCGTGGTAAAATTATTTTACATTTCACCACTTAACTTCGGTGTCGCTCATGTGTGTCAGCAGTTCTTACGAAAACTACACCGTCACACATGTGTGCCGGTTGTTTGTGTTTAATGTATTAATTATGTAGGTGTTTTTGGTTTATAGAATTGTATTTATTACGCAAATTTTAATCACTATTAACAAAATAAAAACAATATTATTTATTTATTTATTATATTTGTTATTTTTGTTATATTTGTTTATTTTATAAAAAGTTTGCAAATATGCTGTTAATATGATGCAGAAAGGGTAAAAATATATTGGGTTAATCCAGTAAAAAACCCTCGAATAACTCTTGAAAATCTTAGTTTTTTCCATAAGCGATAATTGTATTTGTTTCTTTCAATAAGAAATTTACCTAAAAATATTATTTTTCAGATATTTTTGCATTGGCGCATTCATTCAGGTTTTATGGATCTCAAAAGATATTATTAACCCCTCAATGCCTCGCAAAGACCCTTAAAAACCTTGAAAAAACATTGTGTACTGGGGTTTAAAGGTCTTTCGCACAATTTTTGAATTTTTTAAAGGACTTAGTAAACTTTGAATTATATTTATAACTTATAAAAACCTTAATCTGATGTATTTTAAAGTCTATGCAATGGAAAAAGTTTTCAAAAACCTCTAAAAACCAGTTTTTCAGGGTTTCAGGATGCCTCAATCCTTGAGCTCTTATCAAAGCATTCGTAGGTGCACCTTACAGAAAAATCTAAAATAATCAAAAATATATTTTGCGATAAAATACACAAAATTAAAAAAAATTAGAGTTGCAGCCATTTGCAAAAAAGTTATACGCTATTTTTGGAAAAAGGTTTTTGAAAAATAACTTAACCTAACCTAACCTATGGGTCTATAAAAATAGAGAAGTTTTGTAAAAGCCTCAACTATGCTATGCAACTAAAAAAATAAAATTTTTTGGAATTAAAAAATTGTATTCTTTCAAGCGGTGAGAGCATTTTGCTATCTTAATGAGAGTACTCTTTGACCATCTATCAAAAGATTTCATATGCAAAAGGCGAAGATAATATAAAAATCTACAACTTTCGTTATATAACATTTTCAACATTATCTCAAAATTTTCGAGAAAAAATGAAAAAAATCGTCTTTTTTCAATGCTCTAATTTAATTTTGCAATTCTGTTAAAATTATTCAATTTTAAACACACTTGGTAAAAATAAGACTCGAAAAGTTTCCTGAATATTCAGAAAAAAACACTTTTTTTTTGACAAAAACACAAAAATTATGTTTTTTTTTGAATTTCTGCAATGATTTCAAACCATTGACTGTTTTAAACTGGTTTGGTCTTCCTCAATATTTTTGTTGCCTTCTTAGTTACTACGTTTTTACATTTTATCCAGAATTACTCTACGTTTTCTCCTTCCTGCTATCTTTCCATTCTCTCCTTAATTTTTCCGCTAAATTCTCTTGCAAGTGTTTCCTGCAGATTATCCACATTAATTCTGTCTTGTTTCGTATGTTTAGATACCTTCTTTAGGTTTGATATTCTTTTTCTGATTTTTCCGATCAGAAAGTAGACTTTTAGCTGTGTGATGTGTGGACGTCGGTAGCAAGGTAATCTACCTAGTTAACGGTTTCTTTGATTCTTCAGGGCAATTTCATATTCTCTTGTGTATTATTTTATGAGAAAATCTTGTTACTCCTTCTATCATGTTTTTGGTGTCTGCAAAGTTTATTAGTCTCAACTTATTAAAGTTTGTCTCTTCATATAAGCTCTCACGTCCTATAGTTGGTTATAAAAATTGCACTTTGCCAATTTTTGCATTAGGGTCTCCAGCAATAATTATTTTCATGTCACGACGTTCCGTTGTATTGCATGTTAATGCAACATGTATTGCAATAAAGAAAAAGTGTAAAAATAGTGTTAATAATTTACAACAAAATTGAATTTCTCTTTGGATAAGCTAACAAAAAAAAAATTAAACGTTGAAAAATTATAGAGGAAATGTTAAAATCAAACAGCACAATAGAGTCCATATCTCGCGAATAACCGAAAAAAACTACAAAAGCCCGACAACGGTAGCCGCACATTAATATTATCTACAGGTGCATCATCTACGAAAAGATGTGCCTATTTGAATGCAGACCACGAGATCAAGGCTGAAAAAACTCTTTTGTCCATCTATTCAGATTCATTTGGTTTTAGAGCACGTAAACGTCATAATAAGTACAATTTGGCATTTTCAGCGTTCACTTTGTGCTCTTTTCAACAAATGTGAGAGTTAATTTCGGGAGACGTAGATAGAGAGAATTGTCACTAGTTGTAAAAAGGAATTTTGCACCGACGAGAAAGAAAAGTTAGCAGGTATACGGAAGTCTATATTATGTCGAAGACGCGAAATCGATAGTTTTTGTATAAAATCCGCAGACACTGAATGTATTCAGGGACGTATTTGCAAAAAGACAAAGTGGAAATTATCGTTTAAACGGCAGGTAAAGCTACATCGTTAAAGAATTAACCATTTTTTGTTTTAATAGAAGGTTTTTTAGCAGTAATGGTTTTACGAATAAAGAAGTTTAAAATACTATAGACAAGGATACATATGATGTTGCCGGATACATTTGGGCCTGTAGGACACATCGCCGGCTCTTCGGGCTTCTTCCTATCCCCGGAATTAGATCGGGTGTTGACCATCTTTGTTTGTCGCTGTTAAAATGGGTTAACACTGCTACTGGTATAAAATAACAGTTACCGTGACAAGTATCTGTTATAGGTAACAGTTCCAAGGAACAGTTACAAAATAGCAGATCAAAAAAATAGAAAACAGAAACAGGTAAAATAATCTAAGTATTCCTTGACTTACGGAAGGAATAGCTTAGTAAAAACAAGTAAATCAAATGGTATAAAAATACAATGCAAAGAAAAATGTTTCTAAGTGTTTCTTGACTTACGGAAGAAACAACTTAGGACAGAAATATAGATAAATGAAATATGTAAATGTGAGAATAAAATATGGAAATATTTCTAAGTGTTTCTTGACTTACGGAAGAAACGACTTAGAATGGAAAAAATAAATACTCAAATTATAAAACAAGAAATGCAAAAATGAAACAGATTATAGAAATATTGTCTAAGTGTTTCTTGACTTACGGAAAGAAACAACTTAGCATAAAATGGAAAATGAAATAGACAAATACATTAAGTATTTTCTTAACTTACGGAAGAAAATATCTTAGATAAAATATCAGAAATAAAAATGCGATATGAAAATATTTCTAAGTATTCTTTTGACTTACCGGAAAAGAACGACTTAGACACACAATAAAAATAACAAGTCAGATATTAGAGAAATACTTCTAAGAGTTCTTTGACTTACCGAAAAGAACTACTTAGATACAAAGTACAAAATCAGATATATAAAAAAATGGAAAAAGCAAGATAAATATTTCTAAGTGTTCTTAACGGAAGAACAGCTTGGATACAAAATACAAGATACAAATACAAGATTTTACAAATAAAAAATACAAAATACAAAATACAAGAAAAATAAACAATCAAAAACAATCAAATAAAATAGCAAACAATCAGTACATGAACAAATATAATATATATATTATATATATATATATATATATTATATTTATATATATATATATATATATATATATCAAAGTAATATTCTAACCTGACAAGGTCTGAATATACAAAAACGCTAAAATAAAAGAAATGGCATACAGGAAATCAGAATAAAACACTAGCTCAGTTAATACAGTATTAGCACCGACTAGGTCTATAGTAGAAGAGCAAGCTCGACTGACTGATTAGAGAAAATCCACCTGCTTTTACGTAAAACAAATCCTTTGTTTTACACAGCAAAAGTGAAATTTCCTCGTTATCGAGCCAATCAGAAATTCGGATTTGGCCAAACTTGGAATTCCCAAGTATTTGGACCAATCTTAGAATTTCTTGGTGCGTCCGGTACGGCTGTCAGCTCCTGACTGACACGCCTCCGGCGACAATGACACGATATAGTTCTCTTATTCTTTTTAATAGGCAAAGTACTTAGTTCAGTTTCGTCTAAGCTTTAAAATAGAGTAGAAGTTTATAGCTGCGTATTGGTGACAAGATGATACAATAGTGTTTTCGAATACCATAGAAGGGCTGCAAAACTTGATTAACAGAATAACGGAAACAAGTAGAATATATGGACTGAATATAAACACCACCAAAAGCAAGCTAATGATCATCAGCAAGGAAAACATAACTGGAGCAAATCTGTATGTGAACCAAAAGAGAATTAAACGTGTCTCACAACAAAATTACTTGGGAAACTATAATCAACGAGTCGTGGGACAATAACCAAGAGATTAAATGTCGCATCGGAAAGGCCAAAAGTGCATTCTTGACTATGAGCTCTGTGTTCAAGAGCCATAACCTCACCCTGAAAACAAAAATAAGGCTCCTTAAATGTTATGTGTACTCAGTGCTTTTGTATGGAGTAGAAATGTGGACATTGAAGGCGGAAACTCTATCAAAACTTCAGGCTTTTAAGCTTTGGTTTTACAGAAGAATCCTGAAGATACCATGGACAGACAAAGTCACCAATTAAGAAGTACTGTAGAGGATAAACGCAGCCGCGGATTTGGTCTACGTCGTGGAGAGTCATAAGCTGGAGTACTTTAGACATATAATAAGAAATCAAGGTAGATACGAGCTACTCCAATGCATTTTGCAAGGTAAAATTGAAGGAAAAAGAGCTCCAGGACGAAGAAGAATATCCTGGCTTACTAACCTGAGAGCATGGTATAGAAAGACCTCAACACAGCTATTTCGTATAGCAACCAACAAAATCATCATAGCCAGAATGATCGCCAACGTTCGGAACGGACAGGCACCCATAAGAAGAAGATTGGTGACAACAATTCCGCCTGTGGTGACAAATGGGTGGATCGAGTAGCTCAGGAGTCACACCGCCGATTCTTCTTCTTCTTCTTCGTCTAGCCATTCACGTCCACATCTGAACATAAGCCTCTTCAAATCTTCCTTTCCATTGTTTTTTATTGTACGCTACTTGTAGCCAATTTTTCCCGGCAGTCCTTTTCAGATCCTAAGCTGGTCCTAAGCTAGGGTAAAGGAGGCAGGTTGGGCAATGGGCTGACAACAACTCCCGAAAAAAAAAACACACTGTTACGAAACCTGAACATTTTATTCGGAATACGGGACGGAACTTTCGGAAACGACTTAGGCTACGAAACATAAGATTTATATAGGGTGTTTCAAAAAAAGGTAACCCCATCTCTAGGGTAGGTAAAAATAACTGAAAAATAATTGGGGCTTGCTTAGTAAAAAATTGTTGTAACACCATCCATTTTCAAGATTACAGGGCGTTGAAGAGAAAAATTTTACGCATTTTTCACGATTTTGCCGAAACTACTGGCAACATCAATCCAATCAATCAATCAAATCAATCAATATTCTTTATTTCATCTGACTTTTACAAGTACAGAAATGCGTCAAAATACAATCTAAAAAACTATAGGTACATAGGTAGTAAAAAAAGTTAAAAACTATAAGCACATAAAACATAAAATATACACAAAATCATACAAATTGTTAAAATATGCCTGCAAGTATTCCTCTGACGAATAGAAAGTGTTTGTCAGAAGTAAGTCCTTAACTGTTCTCTTAAATACATAAATATTTGACTCTTTAACATAATTAGGTAATTTATTATACAATCTAACGCATGTTGGGTAAGGACCCTTGCCCACAACAGTCAAGTGACGAGCAGGGGTCACCAAATCATTTCTGTAACGAAAATTGTAGCCACTCATTATGGAAACATCATTTCTGCAAAATAAAATTACATCTATGTGACTTTACATAACAACACAATTGAAAATATACAGAGAAATTACAGTTAAAATATTTAATTGTTAAAAAACTGGTCTACAGGAATCCAAGCGCCTTCTAAACGTCATGGTACGAATAATTTTTTTTTTTGAAGAACAAGCACCTCATTAATTCGCGAGCGATTTAACCAACAAACTAAGCAATATTGCAAAATTGACTGTACATGAGCAAAATAGTAAAGTTTCAAGATATCTAAGGAGACAAAATTCCTAAGTTAGTCTAAAACATAACAGTGTACAGACAATCTTCCCACTGCAGAATCAACGTCAGAATTCCAAGACAAATTAGAATCCAGGTAACACATAACAACTTAGTGGAGTGGCTATTTACCACAGACCCATTGTCAAGCTTTACTAATGGATTCATCTGCATAGTAGAAGGTGAAAAGGTTACCATATCGGTATTTGATCCATTTAAGATTAGGGCATTATTTAAACAGTAATGAGTCATTCTTTTTACAAGACAGTTTGCTTTATGTACTACATGAAAAAAAATTATTGGAATTTAGTGCAAACTGTGGTATCGTCAGCAAATTGAGTGACGTAACAGCTTGATTGCTGTTCCAAACTTTTTCTCCTCGAACGCTTATTGCATCAGAAAAATTATCTAATGGATTCCGAACCAAACATGTTGAGCTATCGTTTATCAGTTGATTTAAATCATTGACGAAAATCAAAAATAAAAGAGGGCCAATGATACATTGTAACGAAATGATAATGATAATGAAATGATAATGAAAAAACATTGTAATGACATTTTATACGAATATGTTTTGGAAGCTGATACATCCCATGAATTTGTTTTATATCTGATTCATCATAGAGGGCGCTCGTCACACGGATCGTACTAAATATTATTAAATATAACTTTTTTAAGAGTATTATTATTAATCAAAATTTCAAGTTAACTTAAACATCATTCAAATTTATACGAAAAAGTACATCTTGGTAAAACTCGATACTGTGTACCCTTTTCGGAATATTTTGATTTGAAAGTTCTGAAGTAATACTTGATGCTGGTAGTAAATGATAAAGTTCTAATAGGTATACCTCTATTTCTCGAAGTGTGCCATGGAAAAATGACATTTATTGATTGTTATGACGATAATATCATCAATAATTAGAGTTTTGAAACCTTGTTATTTGTAAAATCAAATCAAAATACACTCAAATGTTGACATGTACATGAAAATACACTGACATGTTATTAACCCTAGGCGAATGTTTAGGATGCTCGAGTGCAGCTGAGACCAAATAAAATAAATTCTGGTAGACCAAGAACAACAAGAACAATTCATAAAGAAAATAATATTTTAAATTTACTTGATCAAGATCCAACAGTTAGCATAAGGAATATAGCAAGACAAACAAATACTTCTTCTTCAGTACTTGGCGGATACTGAAAGAACAGCACTTACATCCTTATCATTACGGACAAGTCCAAGAGCTCTTGCCAGATGATCTACCGGTTAGAGTGGATTTTTGTTAAACATAGCAACAAAGGACCCACAATCCAAATTTTTTTAAAATGCATTCTTTTTAACGGACATGGCCAACTTAACGCGACAAGCTATGTTTAACTCCCAAAATGCACACTACTGGATGTGAATGACAATCCAAGAGTCAAAAGGGTATCACATTACCAACACTCATTTAAAGTTAATGTTTGGGCAGTAACTTTAGGTAACAAATTAATAGGTTATCATATTCTACCTGGAAATTTCAATGGTGATATGTATCTTGATTTTTTAAACAATTCCTTATATGGAGATATCAGAAGATTTAATGCTAAACGAGCGAAGATCTTTATTTTTTATGCTCGATGGAGCTCCACCACACTTTGATAGAAGGTGTCGTAATTGTTGAGTAATCATTTTCCGAAACGATGGATTGGTAGAGTTGCAAAAGCTCAGATTAATTGGCCTCCTCGGTCATGCGATTTTAACCCTTTGGACTACGCAGTTTGGTCGTATATTAACGTAAAACTATGCTACAGAGGTAAATTCACGCCAAGAATTGGAAGAAAGAATTCAACGTCAATTTAATGACATCATAGCTGATCCCCTACCTAGAAGGTTAATGGAATCTTAGAAAAAAGAATAGACTTGTGTATTCGCGAAAACGGGAGGCATTTTGAACACTTACTGTAATTGAATTTTATTTTCTGTTCTTAGTCATTAATTTAATTTTCTTCTTGTGAGTTTTGTTTAATTAACTATTATATACCAGCATCAATTATTACTTCATAATTTTCAAATCAAAATATTCCAAAAACGGTACACAGTATCCAGTTTTAACCAAAAGTACCTTTTTCGTGTAAAATTGAATGATGTTTAAGTTTACTTGAATTTTGATTAATAATTATACTCTTAAAAGAGTTATATTGACTAATAACTTAGTACGATCCGTTGTAACTAGCGCCCTCTATGAGAATCAGATATAAAAATTCATGAGATGTATCAGCTTCCAAAACATATTCGTATAAAATTTCATTACAATGTTGCCAGTAGTTTCGGTAAAAATCGTAAAAAAATGCGTAATTTTTTTTTTCTTCAACTGTATCTTGAAAACGGATGGCGTTACAAAAATTTTTTACTAAGCAAACCCCAAATATTTTTTAGTTTTTACCTACCCTAGAGACGGGGTTCATAGTATATTTTAATTCTGAAATATTCCAAAACACGTACCAACCTTTATGGCCTATCCAAAACGAATCTAAAATCTTGCATAACGTTTCTAAACAGACTCGTAACCATATTTTCGTCTTTATGTCCATAGAAATGGACATCGAAAGAGATATAATATAAATCTGAGTGGTTATTCGACTCTAACCGACGATATAATATATTCAAATAAGTTTTCGATACATTCAAAAATGTCTATTTTTCTTGCCCTCCTGCAGATTGTAGAGCGCTCGCCTAAGAAACGGCTTTATTCCAAACATGAATAAAATCTAATTTACATATTTAATATGGCATATGACAGATTTCCGAGATCTTTTTATTACTAAATCTCGTACGTGTCAGTTATGTTGAAAAGCTATTTTGTTTAACGGATGAAATATGAATTGGACGGTCTATGCACCACTCGATTGCTTTATTTGATTGTCTACAGAAACGAATTTATAGCTAAAATTAAAATTTACGTCATACGAGAAGTGGTTTGAGTAATTGATTGAGCTGTTAACATAGATGTTAACATATTTACGGGTATATCGTATAACAACGGTATAAGTTGCTTGTCGCGGAGATTGAATTATAATGCGAAACGAAATCAAATTATCGGCGATACCTCAAATGTGTGATGCTAAAAGATAAAGAATTGTAGTAAATAAAAGGTAAAACATTATAATATGTATTTACAAAAAATATCAAAGAAACAATAATATTATAGTTTATTTTTATGAACGAGAAAGTAATTAGCAATAATTTTAACTGGTACCTTTGACCACTCCATGGTGCGTGCTCAAGATTAAATTGAAAAAATTACTTTGAATAATTGTAAAAAAATAAATGAATTATTTCAGTGTTATAAAGTGTTATGTGTATGTAAACAAAAGTGACCTCTTTTATCACACACTATATTAGAAACTGACTGGCCTACATTAAAAAGGGTTTAAAAAATTCACATTTTTTTTTTAATTTTTAAAAATTACAAAAGAGAAAAAGAGTTTTTAAAACCGTCTAAGGTATTGTTAAATAGATGAAATAAAAATATTAATATAAAACTTACAGCTACTTGTTACAATATCCAAATCAGATTCAGAAGATGAACTTTCAGAACCAAGATTTATAATAACTGGCTCGATCATTTTATCAGTAATATTGTCCAGCTTCCACATTTTTTCCTCTTCTTTAATAGTGTGATTTACTGCCTTTCCCAGTTTTCAGGTTTTACATTATTTACGGCCTCCAAAAACAACTGTTTAACATCATGAATTTTAAAAGTGGTATTTTTTCTTGAAACTTCACTCTTTATCTGTGCCCATACCAGTTCAATCGGGTTTAATTCACAATGATATGGTGGGGATCTAAGTACTGTCATTCCACGATTTTTGACAATTTCATCAATTTCGTATTTTTTAAATTTTTCTTTATGAAGGGCACACAACGAATAAAGTTCCTTTCTTATAGATCCGGGATGGTACGTAATATTTTTTGAACTCAGCCAATTCTGCAAGTCTTTTTTTAACCACTTGGTTGTGGGCAGTCCTTCTATAAGTCTGGAGTGATAACTTGCATTATCCATTACTATTACACAGTTCTTAGGAAGAAGATCTATCATTTGTTCGAACCATTCTTGAAAGACATCAGCGTTCATGTCTTCATGGTAGTCACCGGTACGAGTTGATTCAAAAGTTAATAAACCACCTTCAACAAAACCGTCTGAACTGCCAATGTGTACTATTATCAGCCTGCGTCCCTTTCCTGATGGTGGGTTTAAAACCAGTAGATAAGTTATTTACAAAAGCGTGCCTTTGACTTGTAACAGTTTCATCCTGCCAAAATTTATTTGGTGTATGACCCTTGTTGATCCATGTTTCATCAAGATAAAATATTTTTCTTTTTTGGTTTCTCATTTCCTTTATGGTTCTTAGAAAATGTCTTCTCCATATGACAATATCGCTTCTTTCTAATAAAATAAACTTTCTGGGATTCTTTTTCCAGCGGAAGCCTATTTCTTTTAAAAGTTTCCATAACGTACTTCGACTCATTTCTGGGTAATCCTTATCATCTCGAACTGAGACAAGAACTTTATCCAATGTTGGAAATTCTTGTCTAAAGAAGAATTCATGCACTTTCCGTCGAAGTCCTTCTTTAAAATGATATTCTATTTGAAATTTTGGTTTCCCTGGAGCATTACGTGGCATTTGAAAACTACCACATTTCTCTTCTTTAATAACTCTGTAAATCGTAGATTTCCCAACACCAAGTGTACTGCTAACTAACTCAACGGTCTCATCAACACTTTCACATAAACGTTTGTCTGTAAATGATTTAAAACAATTAAATATTAATGTTTTTTCATTAACTGTTAAAGGACCAATTTTTCGGCGTTTACACGGCACTTCCAAATTTTCCATAACACTAGTATACACAATAAACTGCACCTTGCAACTGAAGTACCTACTTTTAGTGAACTGTTAAGAATTTTGAATACGCCACTTGGACCTTCCTACAAAATGGAAAAAACCCACTATCACATTTTCTGTGGAATAAGTTTAGAAGGTAATTATCTAGTCAATTACTGTCGTAGATTCCTGGAATTAAAGAATTAAATGTTTGATTGTTGAAACCCTTACTTCGTGGAATGCACTCATTTCAGATAAAATAAAACGTTTTATTTTATCTAAAGAATTAAACTTTATTTTGCAAATAGGTAGGTACTTATTAAACTTTTATTGGTTATATATAACCAATAAAATAAACATCTTACATTTCTTGCAAATTCATTAGTACCTGTTAACCTCCATCACTCCGACACTGGCAACCTTATTTAGGGATTAGTAACCCTCACAACTATTGTATTCTATTCTGCTCCAACCTTTATACCTGGTGGTCATACTCAATTTAAAATTGTTTTCCTATATACTTCTGTAAACTTGTTGACAAATATCTGTTTTTCATTGAGTCACCCGTATCAACAGTTTAGTGATTTGCATACATAATTTATTGTTTTATTTACTCTCTTATACATAAAAATACACTATAATTATTATCTTTAATGAAAATTAACATCAATTTGATTTTAAAATACGTCTGTTTTGACATTTCGATTTACACTTCGGAAATCATTCTAAAACTACAGATTATACAAATTATTTGTTGTTTAGAGCAATTCGAGTGTTACATAAGCAGATTTGTTACAATTATTTACCTCCCTCCTCTCCCCAACCATCAAAAAGTAAGCAAAGCTCTTACCCCCTTCTTCTTCTTCTTCCTCTTCTGCTGTGTATTCATGATGTTCATGATTTCTATTCTATTGAAGTTAATATTGATTTTGAATGTCTAAAGCTAGTTTAATTTGTTTTTGATAATTTTCTGTTGGATCTTTATTTGCGGTTTCAATATTTTAATTATTTAAAAATTCTATTGTTTTATTATTATATTCTATTTTGTCTACATCAATAGTATTGTTACCTTTGTCTGTTTTGTAAACATTATGTTGTTTTCTATTGATTTATTTTTAATTAAAATGACCGTTTAATTATCTTTGTAACAGGACTTTTTAGTTTCACTACACACATTGGTAAAATATTTTGCAATTATGTAATATTTTTTTCGATATGGTTGGCAGTTTTGTTTAATTCTACATCTAAATATTCTAAAGTTTTGTGATTATTATGTTGAGGGAAGTTGTGTTTAAATACTTTCTCTAAAAGTTGTATCTCGCCATCACTTATTATTAATTATTATTATGGATATATCTTATTATTGCTGTAATTATGAATAAAGAAACCCGTAGAAAGTTTTGTCCTATCTATAGTGTATTTTTATGTATGAGAGAGTAATAAAACAATAAATTATGTATGCAAATCCCTAAACTGTTGATACGGGTGACTCAATGAAAAACAGATATTTGTCAACAAGTTTACAGAAGTATATAGGAAAACAATTTTAAATTGAGTATGACCACCAGGTATAAAGGTTGGAGCAGAATAGAATACAATAGTTGTGAGGGTTACTAATCCCTAAATAAGGTTGCCAGTGTCGGAGTGATGGAGGTTAACAGGTACTAATGAATTTGCAAGAAATGTAAGATGTTTATTTTATTGGTTATATATAACCAATAAAAGTTTAATAAGTACCTACCTATTTGCAAAATAAAGTTTAATTCTTTAGATAAAATAAAACGTTTTATTTTATCTGAAATGAGTGCATTCCACGAAGTAAGGGTTTCAACAATCAAACATTTAATTCTTTAATTCCAGGAATCTACGACAGTAATTGACTAGATAATTACCTTCTAAACTTATTCCACAGAAAATGTGATAGTGGGTTTTTCCCATTTTGTAGGAAGGTCCAAGTGGCGTATTCAAAATTCTTAACAGTTCACTAAAAGTAGGTACTTCAGTTGCAAGGTGCAGTTTATTGTGTATACTAGTGTTATGGAAAATTTGGAAGTGCCGTGTAAACGCCGAAAAATTGGTCCTTTAACAGTTAATGAAAAAACATTAATATTTAATTGTTTTTAAATCATTTACAGACAAACGTTTATGTGAAAGTGTTGATGAGACCGTTGAGTTAGTTAGCAGTACACTTGGTGTTGGGAAATCTACGATTTACAGAGTTATTAAAGAAGAGAAATGTGGTAGTTTTCAAATGCCACGTAATGCTCCAGGGAAACCAAAATTTCAAATAGAATATCATTTTAAAGAAGGACTTCGACGGAAAGTGCATGAATTCTTCTTTAGACAAGAATTTCCAACATTGGATAAAGTTCTTGTCTCAGTTCGAGATGATAAGGATTACCCAGAAATGAGTCGAAGTACGTTATGGAAACTTTTAAAAGAAATAGGCTTCCGCTGGAAAAAGAATCCCAGAAAGTCTATTTTATTAGAAAGAAGCGATATTGTCATATGGAGAAGACATTTTCTAAGAACCATAAAGGAAATGAGAAACCAAAAAAGAAAAATATTTTATCTTGATGAAACATGGATCAACGAGGGTCATACACCAAATAAATTTTGGCAGGATGAAACTGTTACAAGTCAAAGGCACGCTTTTGTAAATAACTTATCTACTGGTTTAAACCCACCATCAGGAAAGGGACGCAGGCTGATAATAGTACACATTGGCAGTTCAGACGGTTTTGTTGAAGGTGGTTTATTAACTTTTGAATCAACTCGTACCGGTGACTACCATGAAGACATGAACGCTGATGTCTTTCAAGAATGGTTCGAACAAATGATAGATCTTCTTCCTAAGAACTGTGTAATAGTAATGGATAATGCAAGTTATCACTCCAGACTTATAGAAGGACTGCCCACAACCAAGTGGTTAAAAAAAGACTTGCAGAATTGGCTGAGTTCAAAAAATATTACGTACCATCCCGGATCTATAAGAAAGGAACTTTATTCGTTGTGTGCCCTTCATAAAGAAAAATTTAAAAAATACGAAATTGATGAAATTGCCAAAAATCGTGGAATGACAGTACTTAGATCCCCACCATATCATTGTGAATTAAACCCGATTGAACTGGTATGGGCACAGATAAAGAGTGAAGTTTCAAGAAAAAATACCACTTTTAAAATTCATGATGTTAAACAGTTGTTTTTGGAGGCCGTAAATAATGTAAAACCTGAAAACTGGGAAAAGGCAGTAAATCACACTATTAAAGAAGAGGAAAAAATGTGGAAGCTGGACAATATTACTGATAAAATGATCGAGCCAGTTATTATAAATCTTGGTTCTGAAAGTTCATCTTCTGAATCTGATTTGGATTTGTAACAAGTAGCTGTAAGTTTTATATTAATATTTTTATTCATCTATTTAACATACCTTAGACGGTTTTAAAAAACTCTTTTTCTCTTTTGTAATTTTTAAAAATTAAAAAAAATGTGAATTTTTTAAAACCCTTTTTAATGTAGGCCAGTCAGTTCTAATATAGTGTGTGATAAAAGAGGTCACTTTTGTTTACATACACATAACACTTTATAACACTGAAATAATTCATTTATTTTTTACAATTATTCAAAGTAATTTTTCAATTAATCTTGAGCACGCCCATGGAGTGGTCGGAGGTACCAGTTAAAATTATGCTAATTACTCTCTCGTTCATAAAAATAAACTATAGATTTTTATTACTTTGGAATTTTTTGAAAGTTTTATTTTGATTTTTGTTCTCATTCCTTAATAAAATTGATAAAACAAAATGATTCATAAGTTAAACTACTGTTCTAATTGGTCGATTGCTGTTGCTATCTCAATACTTGCATAAACGCAATATCGTTGTTTTTCTTATATACTTATATTACAGAAAAAAACTTCTTAGTAAAATTTTTAGACATGCTTATTTTTACTTCATTTTCAAAGTGTGTTCCCGCTGTTCTCAAAAATATCCATCAAGCAAAAATACTTTCTGCTATTAAGAAATATAAAACGCGACATGGCTACCCTTTTAAAACAAACTGAATTTTTCAGAAGTGAGGAAATACTTAAAAGAACATACTTCCCCACTTATGACTCTCCACGATTTAATGGTCCACTCTCCATTGTACCGTTAAGAAATTTACCGACATGAAAAAGTACTAGCGGGAAGGGAATATTTGCGGAAATTGTCTCAATTCTTCACCGAATGTATGAAAATATTTTGATTAATGGCTGATGGTGGAGGAATGAAACGATATCAGTGAGATATGTACATTAAACAGTAGTTGTTTAGGGCCTACTACAGCTTTCCGAACCTTTTATATTAGTGAAAAGTGATTAGTTCTACTAATATTTGCGAAGCCTAACTACAAAAGTATCATTCTCCACTTTTTGAACTTTTACAAACACCGAAAAAACAACTGAAACTATGTATATAAACTGATCTGAAGTGATCTGAAAAATGTATTCTGTAAAATTTGGGGAAACGTGCTTCTTAATTGGATTCTGAAACATTTTTATAATAAATCGTAATTTAATTTCTGAGTGAAACCGTGCAAGTATTATTCCTCTAGATGAAGTAGACTATTCATAGCGGTTCGTGGCGTAAAGAGTGAATGTTTCTTAGAGTGATGTCTCACGGATATGAAATAGGTTTCTGGAGACAAATTCCATACAAAATAGAGCACGCTATGGTGGATCCCGAGTTACCAATGAGCAGCAGAATAGATATATCAGAATTTCCATTCAAGGAAATCCTTCTATGTCTGTACCAGAACTCCAGACAGACTTCAACCAAGTTGCCGATCAATAAGAGTTTCTTAGCTACAAAGTGGACATGATTTGCACCACCTCCAGTGGGCTCAAGAACACATACAGCTCCTTCAAGAGCTTTTGAATTTTGTGCTTTTTTCAGACGAGACCAGAATGTATTTAAATAGTGATAGCTGGCGAACTCGTGTTTGGCAAAAGCCAACAAGAGCTGCACAACTAGTGGTAGGGTTGTGTTTTGGGTAGGTATTATGACAGATGAACAGATGATAGATGACAGATGGAATTGGTGGTTATTGATGGGACTTCGACAGGGAAAAGGTACATCTCACAAATTTTGTAATCTTATGAGATTATGGGTAGGGTAGCGGGTAAGAACTCATTTGAATTCTTTTGGATTCTATTTTATTGTATACAAAACAAATTCTGATTGATGAACAAACATTGATGAAAGGTGGACGAAGAGATTGTATGAGTGGAGGCCGAGATAAAAAAAAAAGAAGTAGAAGAAGACTCCCTACTCGTTGGACTGACGATCTCAAGAAAATGTCAAGAAATTTGCTCAAGATAGAGCTCAATGGTCAAAAATGAGGGAGGCCTTTGTTCAGCAGTGGACGCAAAGGGCTGGGTGATGATGATGATGAATACTCGCCCACATAGGACTTAAGCAGTTAATGACTATCTTAAGACAAAAAGTATTTGCTGTTTGAAGTGACCTGCGATATCTCCAGACATGAACCCATTGATCATACATGTGCTGTGTTCTCCAGAGCTGTTCATGCTCGAAGGAATTCTTCTAGAACCCATCATGAACTTACAATTGTCTTAAGAGAATAATGGGAGAATCTTTCACAGGAAATCATAGATCGACTTGTTAGAAGTATTAGAGCTCGAATCCAGGCTTGTATCGATTCCCGTCTTGAAAATATGCCATAATAAAATTGTTAAATACAGTGTTAATTAGAAATAATTTTTTTAGTTTTTAATTTTTTATTTATTAAAAAACCAATGTCTCTTAAAAAAATATTTGTCAGCGTTATGATAATGACGATAGTTAATAATAGCGAAACATTTCAAGCGATTCATAACTTTTGAAACTATGTAAAGTTTGTTTAGCAGAAAATGGTTGACTTCAATTAGTGCAGTCCTAAATATTATTAAATTACGATCTGACTTCGCTCATTGTTAAGACCCTGTACCTCAGGTAAACCATTGTTACCTGAAACCGGGCCTTTTATACTATTAACGGTTAACCCATGATGTTTATAGTCGGCACTAATTTTAAGTCAACCATTTACTGCTAAACAAACTTTATATATATTTATCAATTTACGTTTTCTTTGAAGTATTGTTTTAAATCTTGATTTCAAATATGTAATTTTACAGTAATTCGATTGAATTGTTGAGAGAACGTTAAGGTATCTGAATTAGGGACTTAATAATATTTATTGAAAATACATAAAAACAGTAAAATTATTTATGAAAGTCTAAAGAGCACCGTGGAAGGTGCGCTGCCGGGAATAGTTTATTAGAAAAACAAGAACCTATTAGCGAAACTAGGACTTCGAAAATAATAATACTAATTAAACTAATTAATTAGTTAACAAGGAAGCTCGGTTCCAGTTTAAACTAGAACTAATTTAAGGCTGTCACGTATAAAAGCGGCGTACGGGAGCGTAGCACCGATAGGAATATTCAAGTAAATGAAGGGTAATGGGAGTTTTTGCAATGTTCGTAGTTGGCATTGCATCAGACGTTAAAAACAAATGGGGTGCAGGGCATTCAAATTGCCTCTTAGGTCGAGCAGTATCGGATGTAGGTGCGGAGATGCAATGGCCGATGACATCAGCACGAGGTGTTAAAAGTGCTAAGAGGGGCGGGGCTGAGTCAGCGGGTTTGTTTTGTAAGTGTACGGGGGTTGATTTTGAATAGACTTTTTCTCTTACGAGAGAGAGACCAGAATTTTTATTAGTCTTGTTGAATATATACAGTGTCTAACTGAAAATCTTCACAAACGTTAATTTTAAATTTCTTCATTTAATTGATTAATTAATCAATAATTTTTTATGACAATATAGACGCCTTGGTAGATCTTTTTAATGACATTTATAGGTCCGGTCAAATACCACAGGATTGGCTTTAATCAACCTTTATACCAATAATCAGCTTACTGACCAGGTCCTAAAACTCTACTTAAAGATAATTCACACAAGAATATACAACAGATGTGAAAGAGACATTAGCCCTACACAGTTCGGTTTCAGATAAGGATTTGGCACAAGAACAGCACTTTATAGCTTAATTGTTCTACTTCAGAAATGAAGAGATCAGCAGAAAGATGTCTTCCTATGTTTTATAGACTACCAGAAAGCGTTAGATTTGATACGTTCGATTGTTGTTCGATACATTGTAACATTGTATTAATAACCGTTTCATTTTTCGATAGTGTGTGGGTTTTTGTAAGGGAAATCCTGGCTAAATATAGGAGGAGAATAGAAACTATCAAAAAGTCTTTATATTTAAACAATGTTTATCTAATGTTGCGAAACTGCAATAGGATGGGCTTAGGAAGAACATGTCGGTAAAAGGGATTGATATTGGTATGACTGACTGTAAAGGCGTTAGAGAATTTTGATGGTGATAATGTAGTTGATTTCTGAAGCACTTTACATTTGATATGATCATTTCGAGGGTGTTTTGTGTTAATAGATTGAATGCCACAAGATCACCGGCGATTCTAACAGATTATAATTGTGCCGGCATTAGATAAACAATGTTTATCTAATGTTTCGAAACTGCAACAGGATGGGCTTAGGAAGAACATGTCGGTAAAAGGGATTGATATTGGTATGACTGACTGTAAAGGCGTAGAGAATTTTGATGGTGATAATGTGTTGATTTCTAAAGCATTTTACATTTGATATGATCATTTCGAGGGTGTTTGTGTTAATAGATGGACTGCCACAAGAATCACCGGCAATCCTAACAGATTATAATGTGCCGCATTAGATAAACAATGTTTATCTAATGTTGCGAAACTGCAACAGGATGGGCTTAGGAAGAACATGTCGGTTAAAGGGATTGATATTGGTATGACTGACTGTAAAGGCGGTAGAGAATTTTGATGGTGATAATGTGTTGATTTCTAAAGCCCTTTACATTTGATATGATCATTTCGAGTGTGTTTGTGTTAATAGATTGACTGCCACAAGATCACCGGCGATTCTAACAGATTATAATTGTGCCGCATTAGATAAACAATGTTTATCTAATGTTTCGAAACTGCAACAGGATGGGCTTAGGAAGAACATGTCGGTAAAAGGGATTGATATTGGTATGACTGACTGTAAAGGCGTAGAGAATTTTGATGGTGATAAATGTGTTGATTTCTGAAGCACATTTACATTTGATTATGATCAGTATCGAGGGTGTTTGTGTTAATAGATTGACTGCCACAAGATCACCGGCGATCCTAACAGATTATAATAAAATTGTGCTATTAGGCGCAATTTAGACACTCAAACAGTTTTACTGTGTTACACTAGGAATCTATAGATTGCTTATGTTCTTTCGTTAGGCGGGATAATGTCGTAAATGGCTTGTAACGACAGTTACAAGAAAAAGGCGTTATATAAACGATTAGTGGCATTCATTATCAAGTTTTTTACGGAATTAGCAGTTTTTTGGCGAATTTGAAGTATATGTAGTATATTAATAAACAAAATATTATAGTATTTAGTTTACATAACCTCAAATATTTCTGCTTACATTTAATTAATGAAAATTTCAATTGGAATTTGTCTTTCAGATCATAAATAATTGACCAAGTACAAGTAAAACGCAGCGTATTCCAAATAAAAATAAAACAGTATAACAGTGATTTAAGCTTATTAGGTGAAAATGCACAACAATAAGTAGAATCAACGACCAGCAAAATAATGACGATGAATGGTACGAAGTTAACTGTATTCATTCTGGTAATGAATCATATGTCTATGATGATAGTTATGCTCAAAATAGAACTGAACTAACTCCTTTTCATGCATACAGTAAACTGATCGATGATGAAATTTTACAATACGGTTATTTTTTTATAAACAAGTGACTTAAGTACCCCACAAATGAAAGTCTAAGTGATTTAGTTCGGGATTGCGTGCTGGCCATGGGCATACACTACCTCTACCAATCCACCTTTAAGGATAAATTTCATCTAGATAATTTCTAAATTCTAGGCTATAATGTGATGGTGCACCATCATGCATGTACCAAGAGTTGTGTCTCAAATTTAGAGGTATGTCTTCTAAAAGAGTTGGTAAATCCTCTCTCAAAAAATTTAGATACGTACCTCCGTCAAGCCTAGTTGGCAATTCGAATGGTTCTACAATACAACCTCCAAATATGCCACACCAGATATTTATTGAAAACTCATGTTGAAAATAGTGTTCTTGAAATGCATGGGGATTTTCTGTCGCATAGGTATGGCTATTGCGCCAGTTAAAACACACTTATTCTAATAAATGTGGCTTCATCGGTAAATAATATTTTATTATAAAACATTGGATGGTCTATTGCCATATCATAAAGTGACTAAATCGGAGCTTTGCTGGCAAATTCTGTGGTAAAAGATTCTGTACTGGAGTAAAACGGTACGGATACAGATTTTCGGTCCATATTATTCTTGACACCGTAGATTTGCTTATATCAGTGGGCACAGAAACAAGCCATGTACTGTTTTCTGGATCTTCTGCAACAGGCACAACAATTTTCATCTCCATATCCGCATCAATTACTCTCGGTCTACCAGCATTCCTGTTTTTTGGGATGAAATTGATCCTGTTTTTCGCTAATCTGTTGAACAATGATCTAATAGTTTTATGGTTTCGTTGCCTTCTATTGGGATAAAGTTCTAAATAGCGTTGAGCTGCTTTACGAGAATAAAAATTTTCCTGGGCATATAAACAGATCATTTCGCGCATTTCTATATTAGAAAATTCACTATCACGTGGCCTTTTACCTGTATCTCAAGTGGTTTATAAAAAACTTTTGACAAATAATGACTCGCACTGCACTTTGACAAATAGTAAACAAAAATCGTACTTATACCTTGCCATTAAGTTCACAGCATACCTAGATACCTGCTTGTTTTGCGAAAAATAAATACAGACATGGCGTATCATTAAACAAAATACGTTTATTTCGGAAAACGGTGTACTTTTTCATAATTGAAACAAGAATACCTTTTTTGGTTATAAAACCAATGTTATAGTAGGTGGCGCCACCTAGTATCAATGGTAAAGCTAATATCATTTTCATATTAAGCATACTAAATAATAGCAATATACCAAATTTTCACTTACATCGTTTGAATAGTTTTCAATATACATATTCCATAATAATAGAAAAATAATAATGAATCACACTGTAGAACGAAAACTAGCAACATTTTGCCTAAGAAATTTGAGCTCAAATGCTTTATTCTGATGTCAGCTTTCACCCATTAGCAAATGTCCAATTAATTATAGGACACCATGTATATTTAAAGAGCCAGTTCACAGAACGTTTTTCGGAAAATATTTGTTTTTTGGACATTTTCTAGATTTGCGGATTGCTAGTCCGAAGTTACATTTTGTGTACCTTCATGTCATGTTATCCCTGAAGGGTTCAGCAATCTGATGTAATTCTTCTTCTTCTTACTGTGCCTATCCGTTCCTGATGTTGGCGATCAACATAGGAATCCTAACTTTGCTTGCTGCTATTCTGAATAGCCTAATATATACAAATTTTGCAAAATTTTATGCTAATTAATATTGTCGCTTTATTGCCAGTATTAGTTGCACGCAGTTGCATTACAATTAAATTTAAAAAACGCCGATTTTCCTTTTTGGGAATGATTTGAATGTTTATTTAAAATAATCCCAATACTCGTTATATTTTAATTTGTATCTCTCGAAATTTCAACAGCTACTCTCACGTTTCTATCAAAATATTTGTTTGCGTCCATTAAAATTCACTGGATTTTCACTGATATTTAACGACAGACGGGAACGTATATTTACGCTTTGTTTATTCCGGACCAATTATTGAAATAAACTAAAATTATCAGTGAATAGCCTTTTAGCCGGTCCACGGTTAAACCCCTATATTTATTCATTCATTCGAAATTGAAACCCTCTCTGTTTCGTGGATACATCACTTTTATTATTGATTACGATAAATAGTTTTAATTTTTCTGACAGGGTGTGATCAGTTTTAATATATCAATTTAATAGCGACATAAAATATTATATAGTATATTCCAGCGTTGTTATAGGCCATGATTAAAGCCAGCTGAGTAAAACTGGCTTTACTGCTCGTTGGTATAGCTCGCCAGTATATCCTTGCAATACCGCGCTTTTAAATATGCTCTTTTAGCTCTACCATCCAAGTATGAGTTCCATGTTAACTTTCTGTCAAAGTTAGTACCAAGGTACTTCACCTCGTCAGAAAAATTTAGACGGTAGTCTAAATCCTTAGGGGTATTAAGCCCATGATTCTTCTTTGCCTGGTAAAGAGGACCATCTTTATTTTCTTAGGATTTATAGATAGTGAGTGTTTCTTGCACCAAGTTTCTATAAGTCGGAGAGTAACTTGTAATCTCTCACATAGTGTGTTCTCAAACTTACCGCTTTGCAGGAACAGCAATACCGTCTGCATAGGCTATTGTGTAGAAAACCGTTGCTGCTGAGTTGGTCAACCAAGCTATCTAGAACCATGTTCCAGAGGAGTGGTGATAGCACCTCTCCCTGTGGATACCCCTCATAACCATGCTTCTAACAGAAACTTCTTCTACATTTATGCTTATTGCTCTATTAGAGAGCATACTTGAACCGTTGTCAGCCTCCGATGTAAGTACTTTCACCTTTGTTTTGGGAGGTGCTGGAGAGTGATAAGCTGCTCCCGTGGGTGCTTTTTCCATCGCCTCTCTGGCCTTCCTCCTTCTTTTTGCCTCGGCGCTCATATTCTGCGGCGCTTTGGCCGATTTTCCTAAGGTGGTCATTGTCCATCCTCCGTTTGGACCGAAAGTTTAGGTGAAGATTGCTGTTTATTCTTAGCTGCGTCTTGAGGCTGAGGTGAAGTTTTGGTCCAGCCTCCGGTTGGGCCGATATTAGAACATTGCTATTCTACATGTATCTAGATAGTTAGTTTTGCATGTATCTGGGCTGGTCATGACGATGACTACATGAAATGATGCAGATATAAAGTGTGACTAATAATGCCAGTAAAAGGACGTGACAGAAAGTGTCCTAGAAGAAGAATCTCCTAGATAAAAAATCTGAGGACATGATTTCAATCAAATTAAAAATAACGATGATGATCGGTAACATTAGGTAACGAATCGGTACTTAAAGAAGAAGAATACTTAAGATGTGCTCACACGGTCATACTGTACGGTTATACTGTATTTAGTTACTATAAAAATATTATTCATCATAAAGAGCTGATACAATTCAAAATTCTTTTTTCTGCGTCCACTGCCCTTGGTCGTTTACAGCTCCAAATATTTTGCGGAGTATTTTACGCTCAAATATTCCCAAAAGTCTTTCATCTTTCTGCGTTAGAGTCCATGTTTCTGCTCCATATGTGAGGACCGGCCTCAGCAATGTTTTGTATATAATAATTTTAGTTCTTCTTTGAATGTTTCTTGAGTGGAAATGCTTTTGGAGTCCATAGTATGCCCTATTTGTAAGATTTATTCGTCTTTTGATTTCTTCGCTTGTTTTATTGGTAGCAGTCAATAGCGACCCAAGGTATGTGAAGTTGTCAACACGTCCAAAGGTATGACTTCCAAAGACTGTTTTTCGTTCCTCATTTGCTATCGGATCCTTTGTAACCAACATGTACTTGGTTTTGTCTTCGTTGATGACTAGACCGGCCTGTTTCGCCGCTGTTTCCATTTCTAGGAGATATTGCTCAACATCTCGCTTGGTACGCCCTACTATATCAATGTCATCAGCATATGCTAAGACTTGTATCGATCTATTGTAAATAGTACCGCCATCCCTAATTGGTGTATCTCGGACTGCCTTTTCTAAGGCAATATTAAATAGGAGACAAGCCAGAGCATCCCCTTGTCTGAGTCCATCCTTTATCTCAAAGGATCTAGAACTCTCTCCCTGTATTCTAACAGTGACTTCTAAGTTAGACATTGTCATTCTCGTTAGTCGGATAAGTTTCTCTGGTATACCAAACTCATGCATTGATGGGTATAGCACTGTTCTCTTCACACTGTCGTATGCGGCCTTGAAGTCGACGAATAGGTGATGGGTTTCAATATTGAATTCTAATGTTTTCTCGAGAATCTGTCTTATTTAATGAATCTGGTAAATTGTTGATTTTTCTAGAGCGAATCCAGCTTGATATTTACCAACTATGCCCACTGTGTAAACTTGCAGCCTTTCGTAGAGAATATTTGCTAGTATTTTGTAAGCAGATGTTAACAGGGTTATACCTCTATAGTTTGTCACACTGGAGCTGGTTACCTTTTTTATGTAACGGGCATATCACGCCTTGAGACCATTCACAAGGCATGGTCTCATTATGATAAAAATATTATTCAGAAAATAAAAATCAATGTCAATAATACAAAATTAGCGTTCACAAAATAAATATATAAATCTATATACATACAAATAGATTTTTAGACCTGATTTTCTAATAATTAAAAACTATATTAAAAGAGTTAAGAAGTAACTAAACACCATCTCTGCAAAAATTACGGCTACCGCAAGAACAAACCATCCCACAAGGTCGTATCCAATCCCGTGACACTTAGATAACATCTTTATATATCGCACAGCTGACAGGCTTGATAATTGGCGTGAACTAAACAAAGGAAAAAGAATAAAGGAAAGTTTGCCCGAAATATTTTGAACAACATATGTCGCGTATTTTAAAAGGGAATCATTTACCTAATTTGAGGAAAGAAGACAGATCTTTATCCATCTGTTAGAATTAGATTCTGCAATACGAGGGTCGTAAAATTAGAGTTTTGAATAATGTTTGATACATTAAAGAATAGTTAAATCGTTTTAAAAATATTTTTTTTTATTTACAATCTGACATCGGCATCAGTAAGGCTATTAGCGAAAAAAGAAAAAGTATTAATAATAATTGAATAGCGTAACAATTAAATTTTGGATAAATAGTTTATTGCTTTTAGGTATTGGATAATCACTTTGGCACCGCACTTTAAAAATAGTCCTCTCAAATTCTCCGGGATTCCGAATTTACATCTTTTCGCACTTTTTATCTCTTTTACCTATCTACCTAATTTTGTTTTACCTATCGCTTCTAGAGCTGCTTCCGTTATGAGTTTATTGAACTGTAGAATTATTTCGTCTATTGAATTTTCTAAGCAAATTTTTGATGATTCGCTACGGATAATTTCTTGAAAACTGCGCCAATCAGTTTTATCTAGCCTCCATTTGTTCCTTAATTTTTTCCTAAAAAAAATCAGGGCTAACAAGTGGATGAATCACTTTCAGTATCCAAAATGGCTAAATCAAGTTGTACAGCCAATTTTTTCTTCAATTTTGTGCAGCGGTATTTTGTTGTTCTGTCTTTTAAATGGGGACGAATCTCTTACAACATATTGATAAGAGCTGCGGTGTCTGAAGTATAATCATTCGCAACCGTTAGTACATCAGAGCAGCCATAACAATTTTCAAGTAGACTTTCAATTTGCTGACTGTTAAGACAAAAGGAAGGAGAGTGTTTATCTATATATGTTTTAATATTGTCTAAAAACTTTATGTTTTGTTCCGATTTTTTTTCTGTTTTGCTCTTTTTTTCTGTTTTAAAGTTAGATCTGCAAATTGGACATCTTCAGAAGTAGGAGATGAAACAGCAGAAGCAGTATGTGAAATATTTTGTGTTAAGGAAGGATCAGACTTTGTATTGTCAATCAAAGCGTTTTCGATTATCTCAGAATTCATAGGAGTATTGATAGACTAAGAGAGGATGGATTTGACAGTTCTGGATTTTGGGTCGAAAATGACTCAAACATATATGGCAGTAAGTTTTGATTGACAGGGAGTGGGATTTTAAACTTTTATATCATTTATTTTTTTATGGTTTAGCTTAAACATGGAATGTTGTTTGAAATGAGCAAAAATATGCAATATATGCATCCATATACACTTTGCATATATTCGGCTCTCTATTCATCACAAATGGCCTCAGTATTTATTAATTTGATATCGCACCACTAACAAGAAGTGCGATCAAACTGCGATTCAATATGATGTTAAGTGTAGTGTGAGTGTTTTATTAATAAAACCTGATTAATTTAATATCTTATTAGGTTTTTATTGAAATAAAACATTAAACAGCTTTTAATTTATATTGAATGTCATGTTTACTATAATAGTTTAATAGTAATACCCATAATTTTTATTAAATTTTAATAATATATTACTTTGGAGCATCACCTCGTATTTTTAGTGTACCTGTTATTTTACACCCCAAAAGACAGATCGTTATCCAACTGTTGGGTAGCGATTAGATTTTGGCATACTCGAAAATCTTCAACAATGGTTTGAAAGGAAACAACTGTCAAGATAATTGCTCTTCTATCTTATCTTAATTGAAAGTATCTAAGCTATTTGTTGTCTGTTTTGTTTAACCTGTTTATATCCATTAAGAACTGATTTCTAATGGTATTGTTTAGTATTTTTAATGTAATGTATATCTGTTTTGATAAATGTTTTGAGGGATAAGTGCACATACTGCGGAACAATACAAATGATAACAAGTAGGTATTTGGTAAAGTAAATAACAAACAACAGTAAGTAAAAAATGCGGCAGAGCTAACCTAATACTTATAATATTTCAGTGTTATCGAGAAACCTCAAAAGAATCATTAATATACATGTATTATATTTTTCTTCGTTATTAAATTTGTGTTACACAATTGTATAGTAGAGATATTACAACATTCATTTTTATATTTAACAATATCTAGAGCTGCAAAGATGCACTCTTCCATGCAAGATGAATATTATTTTAAAAATTTAATTTGTAATTCTTTTGAAAGTTTGTTGATCCTAAAATATTGGTTGCGAATTTGGTGATCGGTAAAAAATATAGTACAAAACTCGATTTTTTTCAACAAATGAATTACCAAACTAAAATTACTCTGGTTTTATACTTTGGTACACTCTGGTACTCTTTAATAAACTGGTAAAATATCATTTTGTTGTTGTTCTAGTCTTAAGGCCCCCGGCGCCCGTCTCCGATAAAATCCATCCAGAATTTTTACTCCACTGTGGCAAATATGCTAGAAAATGGCTAGCTGATTTCTATACAGACATTTTTAAATCAGGAGAAATCCCCCAAATTCTTTTGCGAACCACACTACTCCTTTCGCAGAAAAGAAACCTATTATTTTCTGAAATCCTAGGCTTCCAAGGCCCAGAGTCAGAATTATAGTTTTATTCGTCTTCCGGGTTTGGATCGTGTCATTTGTGAGTGACCCAAAAGTGGGTTCATCTCGACGTTTCGCTACAATTGTATGTAGCTTCTTCAGGAGAACAAAGAAAAAGAAATCAAAAGACAGGAAGATGGGTAGTTAGCAACGGTAACTCAGTTACTCAAACGCAACCAGAGGCGAATACTAACTACCAAGATGGGCATTTGGTCACAGTAACTCAACTACTTAACGCAGCCAGAGGTGAAAACCAAATGCTAAGACAGGGATTCACGTCCAACAGCTCAGAACACTAACGCGTCGAGAGGCGGGGAGTGAATCCGACGATTACTCCGCTACCGCTCTATTTATAGTCGCGGTGACCTGTCGTGTCGGGACGTATCGGCACACTCCGTGGCGCGAACGTCAAGAAGCGCGCGCTGGCCAATCATGTGGCTGCATCGTGGTAGCGGGACCGGACGGCGGCTCTAGACTGAGATTCCAGATGGGAGACAAGTAGTATCCTTCCTCTCGATTGATATTATGATATACATAATATCATAATATCAATCCAGTACATAATATCATAGTATCAATAATTATTCTTGACGTTCGCGCCACGGAGTGTGCCGATACGTCCCGACACGACAGGTCACCGCGACTATAAATAGAGCGGTAGCGGAGTAATCGTCGGATTCACTCCCCGCCTCTCGACGCGTTAGTGTTCTGAGCTGTTGGACGTGAATCCCTGTCCTGGCATTTGGTTTTCACCTCTGGCTGCGTTAAGTAGTTGAGTTACTGTGACCAAATGCCCATCTATGGTAGTTAGTATTCGCCTCTAGTTGCGTTGAGTAACTGAGTTACCGTTGCTAACTACCCATCTTCCTGTCTTTTGATTTCTTTTTCTTTGTTCTCCTAAAGAAGCTACATACAATTGTAGCGAAAACGTCGAGATGAACCCACTTTTGGGTCACTCACAAATGACACGGTCCAAACCCGGAAGACGAATAAACTATAATTCTATTATTTTCTGTTTTGAATTTAAATCCTAAATCTCTCAACACTTTCCAAAGGATGGAGAAACTTGTCTTTCTCTTATTTTGGCCAATAAAGTATCTAAACTGAATGTTGATTGTTTTCATGTATTCGATTCAAAATATTGCGAGTTTCAAAGGTTTCTTCATCAGGTAAGTCAATGCTCCTAGAATGTTTACGAGTTGTTTTTTGTTCTCAGTCACAGTAAGATCTTTATAAAAATCTCTAACAGTCTTCATTAACACTATACTTAAAAGAAAAAGCAGCAGAGGAAGCAAAATCTTAAGTTTATTGAAATTTAAAAGTTTTGATATTGGGCTGGGTTAAAAAGCCTTAGATGACGGTAATATAAAGAGACTCACCCGAATTCTCAACCACATATATGTAGAGGGCAACATCCCGGAAGAATGGCTTAAATCGATATTTTTACCTCTACCAAAAAACAACAATCCCAAATCATGTAATAATTATAGATTGATAAGCCTAATGTGCCACCCTTTAAAGATTCTCTTGAAAATTGTTTAAAACCGAATTTATAAGAAATGTGAGGAACAGATAGATAAACGCAGTTTAGGCTTCAGAGGAGGCATGAGTACAAGAGAGGCATTATTTGGGTTGACGGTACTCTTGCAGAAATGTCGGGAATATAACAAGAGTGCATATGTATGCTTCATAGACTTTAGGAAGGCCTTTGACCGAGTTAAGCATATGAAGTTAATAGATGAATTAAAAAACATCAATTTAGACAAAAAAGACATTGAGTTTATTAAGGCTATATACTGGAACCAGAAAGCAGTAAGTAAAGGTGAACGATATAGAAACAAATAATATACCGATTGCGAGAGGGGTTAGGCAAGGATGCGTCTTGTCTCCGACGCTTTTCAACGTGTACTCACAAGTCATATTCAGAAAAGCCTTATGGGAAAGAAAAGAGGGAATAAGAATTGGTGGAGAAATCATAAACACCATGAGATTTGCAGATGACACGGTAATATGGCTGAGAGTATAGAAGATCTACAAACTTTACTAGATGCAATAAATAGTGAATGCATTCAAATGGGACTTGACATCAACACAGATAAGACCAAATTTATGATAGTATCAAGGAGTCCAATAAATAATGAACAACTAACTCTTGGTGGACAGCAAATAGAGAGAGTGACAAAATATAAATATCTGGGAGCTTACATCAACACAGAATTAGATCCAGACCAAGAGATCCGGGTACGAATAGAAATGGCAAGGGCAGCGTTCTTAAAATTCAAACAATTGTTCTGTGACAAAAATCTGAATATTGCGCTGAGACTGAGGTTTGTTGAATGTTACGTCTGGTCGCAATTATTGTACGGGGTAGAAACATGGACACTAAAAGCGCAAATAGTTAAAAAGATTGAAGCCTTTGAACTTTGGATATACTGGAGAATGTTGAGAATCCCATGGACTGCCAGGGTCACCAATGAGGAAGTGCTGAGAAGAATGTGTCGAGTCAAAAAATTGTTGAGAACGATAAAAGTACGCAAGACTGCATACCTTGGACACATACTAAGAAATAATAAATATAGTCTTCTGCAGGTCATCATGCAGGGTAGAGTCGATGGCAAAAAGGGAATAGGTAGAAAGATGAAGTCATGGCTGCGAAATATTCGAGATGGACAAACATGACTGTAGACGAATTATTTCACGTAGCAAAAGACAGAGAAGCTTTTAAAAATGTGGTCGCCAACCTCCGTTAATGGGAACGGCATAGGAAGAAGAAGAAGATATTGGGCATTTCAACTTTTGTTTGGAAAGTAATAATAAGAATATGGCCGCCGTGACATCACACATTTGGCTGTCCATTATGCACTGCCCGTTACTGGTTTAGAACCTCTGACCTTTTAGCATGCTGTCTACTATTAAGAAATAAAGTATAACAAGTATAACGGCGCCTTTACCTGACCTCAATTTAATGTTTTTTTACCGTAGACCTACAGCAAAAAACGTATTACATATTTAACCCATCCTCATTCCTTTATTATTAATAAAAATGATAAACTTTTCAGCACCTTTTAGCGCCTTTACCAAAATAACACATCTACCGCGCATTTTTACCTGCGACCGAGTACTCGACTACCGCCGATGAAGGAAGGGATTGAAATTGGTTTCAATCTCTAATCCTCGGGAGCATTGTTACTTTTCTTAGTTCTTAATTAATTGTGGGTTTCTTTTCCCCGCTTTTTTGTCGGCATAATAGCTCAATCTTTAGACGGATGGTTGATATTAAAGGTTCTTGATTCGGAGGATAGTCTATTATAGTGATTATATTTAATTGGGTGTGTGTAATTAGGTAGATGTAATTATTCATTTAAGGGGATGAAATAAGAAGATAAAATCAAATGAATGAAACGGATTTCTGTTACCTTGAAAAAGTTTTTAGAACATAATTTTGAAACAGTTCGGTATAGTATGTGTTAACTCTGTGTATTTAAAAAAAATGTGCACATAAACAATATTATCCATATTATATAATCAAACATGTATTATCTCTCCTTCTCCTCATTCATTGAGCCCTTGTCAGGATAGCGTGGAAAATTTTATCTCTATATAATTCATAAAACGACTTTTAAATTATAATTTAAAGATAGTGTAAACACTCCTGACCATGGAGCTGCGCGAAGCGGAGTCAAAATTCACGTAAAGACAGAAATGTTCTATTCAACTCTCGGAGCCAAAACCAGCTCCGAGCCCTCAGCAGGAAACCAACGTCACTCTCAAATCTATATAAAGTTGCAGAGCACATAGAGAAAATTAAACAGATCGCGGACGAGTGGCATGCCCTATACAAAGCTTGAATACCACGAAAGCGATTAAAATCTAGGAAAAGCTTCCTTGGGACAGTGCAGAATGCACCTTCCCCAGGTTCAATGGACCGGCCAGTCCCTAGACTTTAAAACTAGGGAAACTATAAATAGGATAAGAACGGGGGTCGCTCCAGTAAAAATCAAACATGGCAAAGTGGGAAAAAATAGACCAAGATGATGTAAACTGTGACTGTGGAGAAACACAGAATATGGAACATCTTCTTATATGCAGAAACTGTCCACATCGATGTACTCTCGAAGATTTATGGCTCGCCGACAAAGATAGAACCGACGTAGACTGATACTGGGCCGAAATTTTATGAATGACACGAATGTCCGGACACGATAAAAAAAGCAGGCATTGAATGCGGCAAAAATACTGCATCGATTGTTCATCCACCAGGAAGATATGATTGCTGCAGAAGATTATATGTGTCTTGAGGATATGGTCAGGTCAGTTCTGTGGAAAGGGAAAAGGAAACAGACTTTTTTGGTAATCTCTATCTATCTATATAAGGATTTTTACAGCTGTCGCCAACGTCTCCAGTCCTTTATGTTCTGCCATTCTCCATCTCTAAGGTCTCTTCTTTCCATGGGCTCGTCCACTTCATCCCTCCATGATCTTCGGGGTCTACCTGTTTCTCTCCTTCCTATTGGGCTCCAATCCGAAATCTTTGCTATCCACCTTGTATGATCTGTTCTTCTCACATGTCCATACCAAATTAAACGTTTTTCTTCGATGTAGCTGAGTATGTCTTGTTCTACTGCCATTCTTCGCTTTATCTCCTCATTTTTAATGCGATCTATTTTTGTCACTCTGCAGCTTCTTCTCATGAACTCCATTTCAGTTGCTGGATTGAAATGAAATCTGGGCGGTTTTCTGTGAGTAGTTCTTTATAGTAGTCTTTTCACTCTTTTTCTGATATGTATTGTATTTGGACCTTTTTATGTTATTTTTTTAAAGATTTCAGTATTTTCCAGGATTCCGAATTCCTTGTTCCTCCTATGTATTGTTCAATTTGTGCACATGTTTCTTCCCATTATTCAATTCTTTTCTTTTGCCCTTCTTCGTTTTACTTCTCTGTTTTTCTCTTTGTACTTCTGTATGTCTTCTGGGGATTGGTGCTCATACTTTTCATATATATGAATTTTCTTCTCCTCAATACATTTTTTGGTTTTCTTTGTTTATTTTTACTTTGTTTTGGGTATCTCTTTTCTCAAGTTTCCCCAAAGCTTCTAATGCCGCCTTTTTTATGCTGTGTTTGACGTGCTCGTACGTTTCTTTGACGTTGCTGAAACCGAAATCCTGTAACTTCGGGTCCAGTCTTCTCTTGGTATAGTTCTCCTTATGGATTCCTCTTGAAGTAAATTTATGTTGAACTTCATTTCTTCTTCTTTCTGTTCATTTTCTACTTGGACTTCTTGTGTTCTTTCTTCCTTCTAGTTTGGGTGTTTAACGTGTAAGAAAATCCCATTTGTGAAATTATTAATCGGTGATCAGTGCCACATTCGGCTCCTCTCTTTACTCGGGTATCTCTAATTTTGATAGTAATACTTTTGCTGACAATGATGTAATCGATAATAGATCTGATGTTTCTCTTGTTTGTACATACCTGTATTTATGTATAGCCTTATGTCTGAAAAAGCCGTTAGTAATTTTCAGATTGTTCAGTTCGCACAGGTCAATTAGTCTTTCTCCATTATCGTTTGTCACATCTTCTCCAAAACGGTCTATCGTGCGGTTCCCTGATTTATTATTTCTTGTGTTGGTCTCTCTTTTCCGATCTCTTCTTGTAAGGTATCCATGAACTGATCCTTTTCTGCTGCCAGACTGTTATCCGTAGGAAAGTATACACCCAGTATCACGATTTGTCTGCCATATATTTCCATGATGAGTTTTACTATTCGTTCATTTATGGGTTCTAATGTTTTTATTGTTTTTACCCATTTTTTCTTGACTAGTATCCCCTCCGGCAGCTGGTCTTTCTTCTATCTTTTTTTGGTAATGTAGGCTAAATATATTTTACAGTAGCATATTATTTTGTTATTATACAGTACACATATTTTAATTGTACAGCCATTTTTTATATGTATTGCTTATATCATTCTTTAATAAGTCTATGTGGTGTACAATACAGTGTTAATTCATTTATATTCAATTTGATAAATTTAGGACAGTATTATTAATATTACAGTACCGAATTTTGTCTCTTTCTGTATAACGATTTCTCCTTATAACGATGAAAATTCCTGTTTCCCTTGCATATCGTATAAGAGATAGGATAGGAGGGGGGGGGGGAGAAGAGGACGTGTAATAGCAAGATACCAAATTTCACTTACATCGTTTGAATAGTTTTCAATATATCCCATAATAGAAAAATAATATAAAAAAATATTAATGAATCACTATGTAGAACGAAAACTAGCATCATTTTGCCTAAGCAATTTGAGCTCAAACGCTTTATTTTGACGTCAGCTATCACCCATTAGCTAATGTCCAATTAATTATGGGACACCCTGTATAGACATAAGCAAATCAAAGCTATATACATCTGTAAATAAAATTTATCTTTATTTTAAATGGGTACCTTTCAAAGAAGATATTATCATCGTCATTTTATACATATTTTATTATTTATTTTATTATGAATATTAAGAAAAGAAAAGCGTCTTTTTCCAGGAAACGAAAAATGATCTACGTTTAAAATAATAGGGATATCATGTCTGGAAAATACCCGGAACATTCAATATTGATTCTCTGTGATCTATTCTTTGTCCACCACATCAAACGAATATACAAACCGTAGACCTTAAACCCATGGAATTGACGTTAAAGGATAAAGAGGCGGCTTATAATCACATATTCCCATTTTGCATGACAATATCATAACAAAAAACAACGCTTTCAAATCGATCAGCTTATGGACTACACACAATCGTTTTGTCAAAGATCCTGCAACGACAGCTTAAATCCATGTCCTTAAAAGGGTCCTTTTTACGTTTTATATTTTTATTATACGTTAATAAATATCATATAAAGCAATACATCTTGCTATATTATAATATTTTATCGGATTTAGTTGGGCTGAAGCTTTTCCGATATTTTCTGCAGTCATTTTGGTTTTGGTTTTTACATTTTGTGTATTTTTTATGTTAACTGTAAGTGCCCAAATCTTATTGTTACGATAAAAAATATGACTCATAAAACTGTAAACATATTATTTCCAATTCTATTCTATTCTAGTAAGTTCGCCACTCAGCTGAAAAACTTGTCTGCCTTCCATCCTTTTCGAGAGGGTCGCCCCGAATACGACGGGATAAAGAGGGAATTTTGTTGAAAACAGTTGGTTCTAGTTTTGAATATCGAGTTTAAATTGTATGCCGAAAATAAATATAAATAAATATTCCCCAATACACCCAACTTATTCGTAGGATTCTCCGATACACCCAGATTTCAAAGGCTTCCAGTTTCTTGAGAAGTGTACCCGTCAAAGTCCAACCTTCGACACCATACAAAAGAGTAGAGAACATATAACATCTACTAATCTAATTTTCAGACTTAAATAATATTGTTTCCACACAACAGTTTCTTTATCTTAAAGAATTTAGCTCTTGGCCTTCTCTATCCGTATTCTAATTTCTTTGCTCAATGTCCCAGTTCTCATTTAGATTACAACCAAATAAATAAAGACAATAAATTAGATTTAATAGAAATACAACACTATTATTAGTTATTCTGCTGATATATTTATTTTATTTAATATTTCGTTAACTATTAACTTTAGTTAAAGCTATTTTATACCAAAATTCAGAAGTAATAATGTTTTTCAAAAATCAATATAACACCAGGATTTCTGTCTCCGGCTTCTATATAACATGTAGCTCTTCCTTTTTAAAAATTTTTAAAGTGTTTGTTTGTCTTTGTGTATTGATATTGTTATGTTCAAATTTACATGTATGACATTCTGTTCATGTCGGATAGGCCACAACTGACGAAATGCCCCTGAGGAAGATCTATTGATCGAAAGTACTTGGGCAAGATTTAATTAAATTACTGTGTTTCGATATTTGCCTTGTATACCATCAAAGTTCAATAATGTTTTTGTCTATTTTTTTCCTTCGTTGCCTGAGGTGATTGCCTTACATCAGAATTATGCATCGATGTAAAATTGCGATTATCTCAAAAATTGTTGATTTTCAATATAAATATATATAATATATATATATATATATATATATTATATATATATATATATATATGCAATACAATTTGAAATCGTAAATAGACTTTTATCTTTTTAATGATCCTGTCCAAAGAACCACTCCTATGAAATTTTTAACATTATTTATAACATTGAATAATTATTTCGTACTCAATTACACTGTAAAATGGCATAAGCGTTGCAATTATTTTTAATAATTTATATAAAGTACAATTAACGAAATTAAATTTATTCATATCATATCATAATATATTTTAATACCTGTTTTAAACAGTTAAAATTTGTAAAAAATCTGACGTCATTTATAACTAAAAGTTTAATTCAAAATATTATTAAAGATCGGCGCAACATATATGTATTGGTTCAACTTTATTGTTCTTCAATACAACCCAAAACCTCTTGTCTAAAGTTCTGCCAAGTTCGCTTCATTGTTGACAGAATTTGATTAGTTTGTAAACTGTTGTTTGGCGAGCTATTAACAAGTACTTACTAAAAATTTGGAAACTTCACACATACTGGAGTTTATAGATAAGTTTATTTGGGTGTAAAGTGAACCAGGATATCAAGGCACCTTGCAAAGTATACATGGGCGATTTAAATATATACAGGGTGGTCCTTAAGTAATTGTACAAAAAGAAACAGTAGATTCTACACTTTAAAATATTACGATTTAAGCCAACTTGCTTTTATAAAATGTTGATATTAATAAAGATAAAGGTTGTTAAAGTGCAAATTTAAAATTTTAGTTTTCGCTATAACTTTCATGTTTGTAAACATTTATTGGAGTCTACATTTATCCCACTTCCAAAAAATCTAATACATCATCATGTAAAGACTTTAGACTAATTATTTTCATGGTTTTTGGTTCCATACTTTATCCAATCTCTGTATATTATTACTACAGTGTACACTTATAGAATATGTCTATTTTAGTTTAATTGTGCGTACTTAAATTTGTTATCATCCAGTAACCGATAAACTAAATACCGATAATATTCTTTGCTTGAATTAAAAAAAAAATAATGTTTTTGTTTACCTCGCTTTAACTGTTAAAAATAATCTTATCGTTAAAGTGTAAAAAGTATGTTAACCGTTTCCTTCAATAAAATATGTAACTGTGTCAATAGATTTGTTGAGAAAATGTGAACAGTTCGTTAATGTCGACAATATCGACAAGAAGTTTTCGATGTGTCAAATCACTAGGTGATGGAAACTGTCTATTTCGATCAATCAGTACGTACTTGTATGGTACAGCAGATTATCACACCAAGTTGAGACTAGAAGCAGTAGAATACATTTCTTCACACTGGACTGATCTGGAACCTTTTGTGCTTGAAGAATGTGGACCAACAGGTGATAAAAGAACGATATGTAGAGAAAATGAAAGAAGACGGAGTGTATGGTACGTCAGTGGAATGTCTAGCTTTATCCAGCATATATAAGATTAACATTAATATATACACTTCAGAATATTTCCTTGAGGACGATGTTAGTTTTGATATTGAACCTACAAAAATTAGTTTTGCAGACTATCTAGATGACGTCTATTTACTATTTTCTGGTAATTTTATTTGTGGACATTTTGATTTACTGATACCGAGTGAACTGCTTACTATACAAGAAAACTTTACAAACACAGAACTTCTTAAAATTGATGAAGAACATTCAAATTGTATTAAATATGAATCAAATTGTGAAACATCTTCACGCGCTATTATCTATACTAACACCTCTAGTGACAGAAACAAACCAGATTCTTTTAATGATGCCAGTGATAATCTTATAGAAGCTTTTTTAGCCTGGTTGGATAGCTATAATTGCAATCTACCGTTCAGTGTGGTGTATATACAGATTCAACACTTTGTTTTATTATCAGCTCTGCCTCCTCTTTTGAGTTTGTATTTAACAGTTCGGTTTTTTGAAGACATAAGAAAGCAGAAAGATGGTAAATAATAGTAAACTAATTAAATTTTTGCATTGTTTAATTAGAATTCATTAAAAGTTTTTGATAATTAGTTGTATTTTCTTTTATTACAGTCCTTCGGTGTTATTTTATTTAAATATCTCCCTTCTAACCAACTATCCACAACTTAAATGCAAGTATGAACATCGAATTAATAGTTTAATTATAAAGTTTTCTATTCACTTCAGTTTTTCACCAAAAAAGTACATTTGTTTTAAAAATACTTAGTCGGTATAGTTACTTATTAATTTAAATAAGGATCCTGTTTTTGTTAGACGTGGTATAATTTGCTATTGTATGCAGATTTAGATCTTTTTTTCATTTAGTTAAATTAAGTTTGTGTTGATAGTAAACAATAAATATCTGATTAAATTCGAAATTTATAGGGAGCTGCTTAATAAATAAGAGAGATAACGAAAAATCTTTTTGGAGTATTGCCTCAATTGAAGAGATGGATTCGAAAAGGTCTAGAGTCAAAAAAGTAAATTTTTCAGGAACGAATTTTTTCTTGGAGACAACTTCATATTATTATTCATTTGTAAGTTCTATTGAGCTTGTCTTTAAGATGTCAGCAAAGGTTTAATAACTATCTAAGTACATAATTAAAAATTAATTTTTATTCATAAAATAATTATTCACATATTTTATTAAAATTTGAAAAGTAAAGTTGAAAAACCTTTACAAATAAAAGGCTCTAGTTCATCATATACTACAGTATTATTATCGTTGCTACCATTTTTTTGTACATTGGTAAATGCAGTATTATAAAAGTCTTTTGAACTTTCAGATAATGAAATAAATTTGAAAAGGTTTTCTACATCTTTTTTTCTTCATTTCACTTACATGATTCACCAATGGCATAGTCCCAATTCAGTACGACTAACTAGCAAATTGCATCCTTTTTTCATAACTTTAAAAGTACTATAATCACCACAGAAGGTATTTTTAGCTTCAATGCCTTTATTACTTTTATTTGAAAATGAAAAAAAACTAGTTGCTCACAGCATCAAAAAAGAAAGCTTCTTCAATGAAACTCATTTTGCAGTATCCATGAAAAAAAAATTTGCCAGTCTTTTCCTAAAACTTTAACTGTAGCTGGAGATGCAAACACTTTTTAGTACTCCTCTGGTTAACTATTGTTTCTTTTCTTCTAAAGTTTTTTTCAAAACGTCCAAATACTCTATTAGGAGGCATATTGCTATTGTCTCCTGATTGGAAAGCAATGCTGAACGTCACTAAACGCTCTGTAAGTCTGCACATAACTAAGTAGGAATCCCCAAAACATTTTAATTTTTATTTTGTCCACTGCAAGAATACAAAAAAACAGTTAAAGTGTCAATGATTTCGCTGCAACATTTTTAAACTTTTCTTTTCAAAATCCCCAAAAAGTTATACCGAGCTAAAACTACTTCATTGGAGCCTCGCCCACCTGGTTTTCAGTCCATGTGCTCACAAAAGTATTAGTAGAATCGTGGGCATGTTTCATCAATACAAAAGTAAGGTTATAATCCCCAAATTTGTCAAGAATAAAATACCTCACCAACTCTTAGTTTTGGAAGAGGCTGGTTGTGTTCCATGTCAAAAGATACCTTAACTACATTAGCTTCTGTTCTTTTAAGCAGTCATCAAATTTCTTAGCTCGTAACTTGTGCAACCTGTAGGTAGTTAGTAATAAGGGAAGCTTTTTCTTGAAGGTCTTTGCTTAAATTTATTTCACTTTTTATTAGATCACAAAATGAACAAACGTCTGTCTTTGGACTGCCAAAACTTAAATTAAATTTCATCTGGAAGATCTCTGAAGAACTTTGAGTAAGATGCAAGTGAATTATTATGTTCTTTTTGGGTCGTAGGTGTATTCCCGAATTTTTTTATGCTCGGTACGATCCACGATTGTTTTGGTTGTTTGTCCAAAAATTCCATTCGGTAAGGTGCATTTTTAGGTAACAGTTTCTCCTCAAGCCATTTAACAAACATGTTAACATTCATGTTTTCATGGTAATCAGCAGATTTTGATTTTGAATAAAAAATCAAATCCTTCTTTCCATTCTGCATGAACAATGATGTGTCTTTTGCCTGCTCTATTTGTGTGTTTTATTGATTTTATGCTATCGCCTTGCCAAATTCTTTTAATTCCACCCTTTGCAAATATCCATGGTTTCATCTAAGTATACAAATGTTGCATTTTCAGATTTAAGTCTAGTTATATTCACTTCAAAATTTAATTCTTTTGTGAACCACACTACTTCTTTCCATAAAAGCAACCTATTATTTTCTTTTTTGAATTTGAATTATCAATCTCTCAACACTTTCCAAAGGCTAGTTCTCTTTATTCCAGAAACTGGTATTTCTCTTATTTTGACCAGTAAAGTATCTTAAAGACTGTGATGTTTTCACGCATTCGATACAAAATATTGCGAATTTCAATTTTTTCTCTATCACAGAGTTGTTTTATTGTCTTTGTAATACTCAGTCACAGTAAATCTTTTTGAGACTCTCTGACCGTCTCTTCATTATGCCGGGTCCAGACCAAGCAGACAAAACGAAAACACAATTCTGAAACAAAAACACGATAAACCGGCGACAAAATTTGTCGTCAAAAGACAAAACAAAATTGAGACAAACTGTCCACACCAGAACAACAAAATATAAAAACAAATTCAGTTGGTGACGTTGTTGTTGTGATTAGTGTTGGTTAACCATGTGGCGTTTTAATCAAGAAAAAAATGAAACTGAAGATTTATTGCTAGCCGCAAGTTTTTTTTTGCTCTCATCATCATCCCAGGTTGCTAAAAGAAAACCCAAACGTTTTTGGATTAGACCAAGCCTAAAAATGCGAGAAAGTTGTTCGATAGACAAATTGTTAGTTCAGCTGCGAGCAGATGATATTGGACTAAGTGGTGAAATTCGATCAAGCTTCAAAAATTTTTAAGAATGTCCACCGAAGATTTTGAGAATCTAATATGCCTTGTTGGTCCTGCAGTTGCAAAAAGACATACTAACTTTAGAAATGCTATGAGTGTAACAGAAAGGTTAGCAATCACTTTAAGATTTTTAGCAACAGGTGATTCCTACCACAGCCTAATGTATCTTTCAAAAGTATCAAAGCAATCAATATCTGTAATAATACCTGAAGTATGTAAAGCTTTAATTAACAGTCTTAGTGGTTATGTACAGGTATGTTAAACTTTTTTCATTACTATTTTTCTGTTAATATCCCTTAAAATAAACTCCATATTTATTGGTTAAATGTTTAATACAAAAGAAGTTGACGATAGGTACATACTACATGCAAAATAATGACGAGTCTACTTGTTTTTACATTCAAAAAGTTCATCATCAATTTCGTTCGTTTTCTTGATCTGAATACTGAGAAAGCTCTGTGTCAATACTAGGTGGATGTGAAAATAAAGGTTGTGTGTTGGTGTTTGGTGGATTTAAGTAATAGTTTTGTGGGTCAGCACTGGGTGGATTTGAGTATGAATGTTGCGTGTTGGGTGGATTTGAGTATAAATGTTCAATGCTGTGTGGATTTGAGTATAAATGTGTGTCAATGCTGGAGGAGTTGAGTATGAACGTGTGTCAATGCTGGGAGGATTTGAGTATGAATGTTGTGTGTCAGTGCTGGGTGGATTTGAGTACAAATGTTGTAGGTTGGAGTTGGATGGAGTTGAGTGAACATTTGTGTTGAGACTAAGTAACAGAAAAATACACTTAATTTTGATAAAAATTGTACATTCTATTTCTCCTACTGCTTAACTCGTTTTGGCACGCACACGCGTCCACACTGCGCCGACACTTGTCGTCAAATACACAGACAAAACACAGACTTTTTGATCTTTACCGACCTGAGACGGGACCTGAAAAAGTTTTCAAATTTGCAAACAAAACAAAATTGTTCAGAAATGTCTCAACAAATGTTTTGTCTGTTTGGTCTGGACCCAGCATTACAGTTTTTAGCGTATTTTCACTTATTCCGAGTGCGCCACAAACGCGTTTAATTTATACATAATAATGACTGTAAAGATCCACCATTGACTCTTTCCATGGCAAAGTATTTATGCCCATTTGCAATTAATTCATCAATTATCCAACTTACGTCTAGGCATGATGGTCACTTGAAACTACACGTTTGAAATACAATATGCTGAGTTTAGATCAATATGACAGAAACTTTTTAATTATTGTGCTTGTGAGGTAAAATATAATATAACCATTTACAAAGATCCTTAATATATTAAGCAAATTAACCTAATGATTATTAGGAATGCCGATTTAATGTAATTTAATTATGTTTGAAAAAAAGTTTAGGAAATGGATGGAAACAATACATAAACAAATTAAACTGTTTTCCACAATTATTTTACTTTTAGTTAAAGTATTTTCATTTGAATATAAAAAGTTAATTATATTTACCAAAACCCCAACTTTAACCTGTAACTGCAGACGTCTCAAAAACGGTACACTCTAACAAACATATTGTAAATAATCTAACTACCACTATTTAAATTGTCAAAATTTTCTAGTTTACTCCGAAGTATTTTTTAACCAAAAATTAAAAGTGTTAATTTAGTACTTTGTATGTCTACTTTGAATATCACTTATCCTTAGCACGGTAGAATTTGTTTCAGAAAAAAAATTATTAAACAAGTAGGTGAAAGAAATTAACGTTAAATAACATTATGCAAGAATACTATTTATTAACAAAAAATGTAACAAAATATGCAAAACTATGAACAACGGTTAATGACACATATTTTTTTTTATACTCAAATTTCGCAAAGTGTTAAACATTATCAAGAACACCAGTGCAGTTTAACGTGCCTTTTACTACAACTAAAGGTTTTTTGCGAATTCCCTCAATTGTTTAGAGGTGTATCTTAATTTAATGTACTGTAATATTATAATACAGGTAGAACATTTTGTGTTACGTTTTCAAACTGGGACCGTTTTAAAATGAAAGTTTAGGTGAAAAGAAATGATTTTTTTATAAGAGTATTGGTTTATATTTTAATAAAATTACCAAAAAATGAATTTTTTTATATCTCTTAAAAAAGTCATATACATAACTGTTTTACTTTAATTTTCAGAAAAGATTTAAAAAGGCTTGTTTTTAAGAAAATTTCGCACAATTGCATTTTAAATTTCCTTTATTTTGACATTTCGATTTCCACTTTGGAAATTGTTCTTAAAATACGTATTTTAAAACGATTTCCGAAACGTATAAATAAACGTCTACATTTGTTTGTCAAAAGGCTTTATCTACATTTTTTAAAGCCTCAAAGGGTACCCCCCTCCCGTTAAGATAGGCAAAAATTACATTCTATGTGATTAAAAAGTGGAGCTTAGTGCAATTTTTGTTTTTATTTTTTTAGGTTGGAAGCGACCAATTTAAAAATTTCAAAAATTCACACGTAAAGTTGAGGCTTCTTCAAAATTTGTCTATTTTTATAGACCCTTAGGTTGAATGTATTTAATATAAAAATACTTTTTTTTTTCGAAAAAAGTTTATAACTTTTTTTGGATGTGGCAAGCGGTCGTTTGCTGGCTGGTTGAGTGTCACATACGGGTTACTTTTTTGCTTATTTCCATGGCCTAAAACTAAAAGAGTGTTACAGGCAGGGTTACATAGATAATATTTTTTCGATTTATTTGGCCTGCTTGTTTTGCTCTTTTTCTTAAAAATATATCGGCCATAGGCTATACAATTAGATATTTTCTGTTAAATTTTTTAGCTATTAACCTTCTCGAGAATCTTTCAACGGTCATTCATCGTCCAGCGGCCATTCAGTCCATTTCTAAGGCCGTCGTCAAGGAATAAGTGTAACTAACGTGAAATGTTAACGCTTTGACGGAAGTTAATAAGAAACGCCCTTCACCTTCGTTTTCTTCCCAAACTTTGTATTGAATGTCGTAATTACTTGTACGTGAATGTGAGTTGTGTAGAATTGACGACTTTTTTAATTTCTTCTGCCAATAAAGAATACTTTTTCAGTCCAGTCACATTTATAGTTAGAAAAGAAAAGAACTTTTTTATAGAAACCACTTTTTATATGAGAGTTACAAACTTCTTCTGAATACCTTCTGATACTTTCAGGTTGAGCTTACCTCGTTTTAATTAGGTATCTGAAATAAGTCAATTTTAACCCTTAGAGAAGATGGTCTAACTTAAATCTAGTCAATAAGCTCAAAATATACCAATCTTGCTAAGAAAATAAAAAATATCGCCTACGTATGTAATGCACCTTAAGAAGACGAAATTATTTTTTTTCTAAAAAGCAAAAAACTTAAGACTCTCCTTTTTATATCCCGTCACTTCTTCATCGCTTTATAAATTTCTCCACATTATTTTAAAACTTCGAAACTTTAAAAATTCTGATTAAAGGTTAAAATTGCTTTCACGTGTCTCTTCGAGATAAAAAAACGAAGTCATTTAATTTCTCAGGCCAGTAAGAACGTAAGAAGTCATCAAAGCCCATTCGGCATTCCACGAGATGAGATATTGGGAGTGAGTCTATAATGCCAATCACACGATTCAACGGACACGAATGTTATTACTGTGGGGAAGGATAAATTTGATTTGTATCGGCATACAGCGATGGTCCCCTCCTGAGCCACGAAATTTTTCGGAGCGTGATTTTGTATATTTCGAACAAGTAACTTTTTTATTCGAGTTGTTATTGTTTATAATCATTATATTTGACTTAGATTGATTTATAATTAGTGTACTATAAATGCTCATAATAATAGAAAGATCTTCTAAACGATAGTAGAGGAAAAACATACAAAATTTAAATGAGCAGGACATAAGTAAACTTAACATGTTGTTCTGTGGACTCTTGAAAAAAGGTTTTTGACAATTTTCCTCTCCATTAATAGGTTACACAAACATTATAAAAGTATTCATTTCTTATCTCAGAGGGAAATTTTATTACTTAATCCGAGGATCTAAAATCCAAAATAAGCAAAACAGTCACATACATATTTAATTTTTAAGAATAATTTAAATATTACACAAAAATTACCTTTTCGATTACATTAAAAGTACAATTTATTAAAATGTGCATTGCGAGAACGACATATTTCCTTGTAACAGTCTGGTTTATAGACCGTCGATATTTTCCGATTGTACAATTGATGTACAACAAGGCCAAATATCGAACCACGAGTAGTTAATTCAAATCTTGAAATCTTGCCCAAGGTACTTATGATCACAAGAGATCCAACCGCTAGGGGGCATTTCGTCAGTTTGTGGCCTAACCAGCAGTAACAGTAGATGTCTATAAAAATGTTAAATTGGGACCATAACAAATACACTACATCAAAGACAAACAAACACTGTTAAAAAAAAAATTAAAAATTGGAAGAAGCTCTCATACATAATTATATAGAAGGCCCGGAGAACAGAATGATAATTCAGGTGATAATTTCTTGTGTTGGCATTATATTTTTTATAAAACCAAGAACACATTTATTATATTATCTAACAATCTTTCAGCGCGACTGTTCATGGACTTACCATTACATCCAAAAAGTCAAAAACCGCCAATTTCTTTAAGTGTTATTGTTTCCTCCTTCCCCCAGAATCAAAACCTGAAAATGTTAAAGGCAGATGAATCTTTGGAAGTCAATGACCTATAAATGAGTTTACCATTTTCAAGTATTCAGTGAAAATCAAGTCACTGCTTCCACACGTACCTTACAAAACTGATTTTTACTGTTAATTAAGTAAGCGCTCTTCTTGCTTGCTGCAGTTGGACGAATGGCTATGTAACATACGATCAAGATTTTGTATATACGTTTTAGTAACTAAGATATCTATCCTCTCCTAAGATAAAATGACGGGAATTCGTACTGCTGAGCAAATCCTATTAAATTATATATCAATTCAAGAAATGAAGAACATCAGAAATGAAAAAAACCGCTAAGAATGATGAACAATTATGTGGAGCCAACATCAAAGATGTCTGTTATTAAAAACACAGAAAATAAAAGAAAAAAACACTCTCAACAAAAGAAAACAGAAAGCCGTGAGACGACGTGAAACCTTAAAATGACTCACAAGAAATTAAAACTGGGAAATCCAATCAATGGACAACGTGAGAAAATATAGGAAACAAAAACCCAAAATAAGTAGAGGAAGGCTGCAAATATGGGCTTGGTCTTTGGAATATGGGCTAGGTAGGAAATCAACATAGCTATTCGTTTGCAGATCTCTACATTTTGACTATTGCAAACGGTTATTTGGCGCGAAGTTAACTACTATCTCCGTTAGTCGATCGGCGCCACAGGTCGGTAAGAACAGTTTTTTTTTCCCTTCCAGTTTATAAAACATTGTTTAGTCGGTTGGTAGTGAGTGTCCAAATAACTTTTTCGTGGTAAGTTGGATACAATTTCCAGTAGTTTTTTTGAAAATATAACACTAATTACAAAAAAAGGTAAGTGTCATCGTTTGAAGCCTCATATAATACAGATTCTATCTAGAATTCATTTGATGATGATGCTAATAAGTTTTCTTCAAATTGACTACTTTATACTTTATAATTATACATAAACCTCCTTCTGTTGTGCAAAGCAAAGCGAGGTTTACAATATGGGCTATGCCCCCTAGTTTTCCTGTTTATTCAATATATGGGCCACGTTTTGGGGGGGTGGCCCAAATTTTCGAACAATGTAAAACATACTTCAATTGTTTCAGGATGTAAAAAACAACAGACTGAAAGAAGCTAAAAAAGAAAAAAATGGGACAGAGAGATATTGAAACGTGCAATTCTAGCTGTCAGGCAGCACGAAATGGGTACGCTGAAAAACTGCAAAAATGTTTAATGTCCCATCCGTTCTACTTTGCAAAGTTCTGCAAAAAAACTTGATCTAAAGCCAATTGAAGCTGCTCAAATAAAGTTAGGGCGTAAAGCTGTCTTAGGGAATAATTACTTGAGGACGAGTTGTGTGCGTTATATTTTGGAAATTTCATGGATTAACCAGAACAGATCTTAGGAGGATGGCGTACGTCTTAGTTTACAGGAACAATATCAAACACCCGTTTGGAGGTAATATGGCAGGCAGAGCCTGGCTGAGGCTTTTCCTGCCACGCCATAAACAGCTATCAGTACGACGACCAACGGGAACATCATATTCACGGAGCAAGAGGCTTTAACAAAGAAAATGTCGCATCCTTTTACAATGTTCTGGAAACAAGAATATGACAAACTATTTTACCCACCTGAATGTATCTTCAATGTGGACGAGACAGGTCTTACGGTTGTACAAAACAAGATTGCACAAGTAGTAGGCCGAAAAGGGAAACGACAAATTGCATCATTAACTTCCTGCTGAAAGGGGCTCTCTGATAACCGTCGTGCCGTCGATTGAGCGGGCCTGCTGGCCAATTCATCCCACCAATGATGATATTCCCACGTAAAAATATTAACCAGCAACTGATGAAAGGAGCTCCTCCAGGTTCCATCATGGCAGTACATCCCAGTGGATGGATACAATAGCAATATTTTTACAAGATGGTTTCAAATTTCATTGACACAGTGAAACCCACAAAAAAATCACCAATCCTGCTTATTATGGATGGTCATTACAGCCATACACGTAATATAGATGTCATAGATTTAGCTAGAGATAATCATGTCACTATAATTGTCTTGCCTCCCCATTGCCCCACAAACTCCAGCCATTGGAACAAAACTTACATGAGTGTTCTTAAGGCTTACTACAGCGAAGAGATCCGGGTCCTGGTTGCGCCACAATAATCGTCCACTAAGTGCATTTGATGTGCAAAAGCTCTTTGGGAGAGCTTATTTGAAATGCCAAACTGGAGAGATTTGCCGTTAATGGATTTAGAGCTAACAGGGATTTATCCCTTGAATAAAAACATATTTACAGATGTCGATTTCATGGCAGCTGAAATTGAAGCAGAAAATACTGTGACTGTCGCACCTGATGTTGCGAGTGATGAGGATGATAAGGTGATCGTCGTTTCTCAACCGCTGCTGTCAGATTCAAATGAACCTACAAATTCTGACGATAACTTATCAATTTGAGAGCACACCAGATTGTCGTTCCAGACACAATAATTTATCATCAAATTCTCCCACTCTTCCATCTGGGCCTAATAAATAGACTTTAAACTATTCCTACAAGTAACACACAGCTTAATGCTATTTCTGCAACTAGTTCACAGCTTGTCGCTATTCCCACAACAAGCTTTTACAGAAAGTCTGCCACGCCTTCCGGAAGACCTTGTGCAGAGCTTGGTGTAAAAAGAAAATTATTTGAGAATAAGCCCATTCTTTCTTCTCTCTTTGATATTTCTGTACAGACAATTCTATTCAGACAGTTACAGGGAATTTCACCGTTTAAAAAATGCCAAAATCAGGTCCGAAACTGGTATGCAATTTATACGAATTCGAGTATTCTTCTACGCAGATCGTATATAATGAAATACTTTCGTGAAGCATTATATGTTAAACAGCTATACCTTAAACCATTTGTTACTGTCAAGAAAGAATAAGTTGCTTATAAATTAGTGTCAATCTGGGATCCAACGGTATTTCGTTAAACATCCTGTACAAGCAAACAAGATTATTTGCTAATTGGGCTAAACGAAGCATAAATCTTGAGTTCTCCCTGTATGCACTTCCGTCGGTTGCACAGTTACAATGCGTAGACAACAACTTAATTCCGTTTCTGGTCCGGTTGGCAAATCGATGACTGTTCAATTATAATTAGACTAATCGTAATCGCTTTTATGGAGATTCCCTCTACTCTACTCTGCACAGGATGGAAACATAACAAAGATCCGCTTGCTTATGGTCACAATGTTAATACATGCTATTAGTTTATGTATGTATATACTACATTAGCATCTCATGAGGATGTGTTGCTCCAAATATTATCTGGTATACATATTGTATTACTGTTGTGTGAATTAAGTTTTAAGTATTGTTAAGAAAGAATCCGCAACAATTGAACCAAATTCCACTCATTGTAGTAATCTCATATATAATATCAAATGTCAAAAAAAGTAGCATTGAGTAATTTACAATTGAATTATTATTTCGAGCTATGGTTAATGTTTTTGGTCCAGGCGTCAGAGATTTGATCCTTAAAAACAAGACGAATAAGCTGAATTTTGCTTAGAATGTCAATTTTTGAACCCAAAACAGTTGCAAAAAAGTTTGCCCGATTTGATGAGTTATTAAGATATAAGAATTCATAAATAATCTTATCATAAATACTATTGTGCTAATTTTTTTTTATTGGGTTAACGCCTAGGCAACTATGATCATTGGCATGGTACAGTCAGGTACCTAGTGTAGTATGTGTGTGTGTAGAGTAATTGTCTTGATACTTAGCAAAGTCGACGTCATTGTCTTTGCTAAGAGGACGCTAATTGTATCCGAACGTCTGCGGTCCATCTGGTGAGTACCGATCACACAAGGATAGAAATTATTTTCATTCATTAATTTTTTAATAAATGAAAATTTCTCCACCCAGATGAGATTCGAACTCACGACCCTTTAGGTTTAAAGGTAGGCGCTTTTACCACTGAGCCACAGAGAGGGTTATTGTGCTAATTAAAATTGTTTTAAATTGGAAAACTGGCTGAAATTAATGGCAGAGTATGTTAATTTCTGCACTCACGCCATAGATCACACTAAGCGAAATCCAAGACGCAATAAATAAGATGAAAAACAACAAAGCACCAGAAGAAGATGGAGTCGTAATAGAAGCTAGATAATTTTGTTTAATCTTTGTCTAAAATATTGTTGCATACCGGAAACATGAAACAATGCAGTAACAATTTTAACACACAAGAAAGCAGACAAGGCGCACCTAGAAAACTATAGACCAATCAGCTTATTAAACCACATCTATAAAATGTTTACCCGAATAATTACAACCAGACTAGAAAAAAAGTTGGGTTTTTTACCAGTCCCGAGAACAAGCTGGCTTCTGCTCAAAATTTGGAACAAACGATCACCTACAAACGATCTGTTATATTCTATCGAATATCGAATATCGAATCTGTTATTTTTTTTTTTTTTTTTTTCTTAGTCGTTAACCTGATGCAGGTATCGTGATATCATGAAGCTGTTAGGTAATTTTTCCAATGTTCCTCCACGTTTTTCTATCTTCTGCCAATCTAGCACATTTCTGACAATGGAGCGCCAATGGTAGCAACAATATGGTCCGTGTATCGTGTAGGAGATCTACCTCTACTTCTTTTTGCCTTCTACTTTTCCCTGGATGGTAAGTTTTTCAAGACCATTTCTTCGAAGCACATGTCCAAAATAGCTTATTATCTGTTCTGTTATATTACGATAGAATATAACAGATCACTGGTTTTTATCTTCATCTTTCACAAAGTCTTCAATACCGTGGAATTAGACAGCATTATAACTGCTCTGAACAGTAGTACAATAAACTACCGGCTTACAAAGTTTGTACGTACAAACATTGTACCAAAACGCCACAATGTGTGTAAAACTACATGATACCACCAGAGAAATTCATATAAAACGAGCTGTGAGAGACATGCTTAATGATCTGCGTTTTGCCGAAGATCTGCGTGAAGGACAACACATGCTACAAGAATTAGAAAATATCTTCAACAATTGGTCTGAAAATGAACCTCAGTAGGACCAAATTTATGACAAATTGCGTATTATTAATTAAATATGATTTATCTCTTCATCTGATTTATCTGCCCCTACTGCAGATAAATCAGATGAAGAGATTGAGCAGTTTTATGAACAAATAAATCAAGTTCTAAAGTCTACAAAGCCAAAAGATGTTACACTTATCCTTGGAGACTTCAACTCCAAAATTGGCAAAGGAAAAAAGCGGAAAAAAATGTGGGAGAGTATGGTTTAGGGGCAAGAAACGACAGAGGAGACAAACTTTTAGAGTTCTGTCAAGAGAATGATATGATAATTTCAAATACATTCTTTAAGCTACCCAAACGAAGACTGTACACATGGACGTCCCCTCAACACACTAGGGAAAAAACAATTAGGAATCAGATAGACTATATTTTAATAAATGAGCGATACAGAAAACTGTATAACATCAGTTAAGGCTTATCCAGGCGCAGAGGTTTCTTCAGATCATAACCCCCTGATAGCGCGGGTACACATTAGACTCAAAAGACCTTCAAATAAAACAAAAATAGATCACATAGATACCAGCCGCTTACAAGATCCAACAATTAAAGAAGACTTAAAACAACATATCAATGATAACTTACGAATGCTTTCTACAAAGACAGAGAACACGCATGTAGAAGACAAGTGGCAAGATTTAAAAGACGCCATAATAAAACCTGCCCAGAAAATGCTTACCAAAGAGAAACAGAAAAAAGGACGAGAATGGATAACAGAAAAAATTTAAGGTCTCATGGAAGAGCGAAGACAGTTAAAGGGAAAAATGCAGCCAAAAATATAATGAAGTAAACAAACAAATCAGAAAAGAAATAAGAACTGCAAAGGAAAATTTTTATACAAGAAAATGCGAGGAAATCGAAGAACTACATCTCAAACATGACACTTTTAACTTACATAAAAAGATAAAGGAACTGACAGGTACACAAAAACGAAAACATCCCAATCTCCTATGCAACGCAAATGGTGAAATAATAGCCGATCTACAAGAAAAGCTTAGGACCTGGAAGAACTATGTAGAAGAATTGTTCGACGATGAAAGACAAGAACCTAATATAGATAACTTGCAAGGCGACGAAGGACCAGAAATAACTAAAGAAGAACTATTATACGCTATAAAAATAATGAAAAATGGTAAATCACCGGGTCCAGACGGGCTCACATCAGAACTTCTTAAGCTTGTGGAAGGCGAATCAGTGAATATTCTACTCGACCTTTTTAACTGCATCTACAAAAGAGGAGAAATACCAAAGGAATGGCTACTTTCAACTTTTGTAACCTTACCAAAAAAGGCAAATGCAAAACAGTGCACTGACTACCGCACTATAAGCTTAATGGGGCATACATTAAAAGTATTCATCAAAGTAATCCACTCAAGAATTAACAGAAAACTAGATGCAGATATTAGTAATACTCAATTCGGATTTCGGAACGGGCTTGGAACAAGAGAAGCACTATTTGCACTTAACGTCATATGCCAAAGATGTCTAGATATAAACCAAGATATATATATGTGCTTTATTGATTACAACAAAGCGTTTGATAAAGTTCGTCACGATCACTTAATGAAACTGCTAGTAGAAAAAAACTTGGATAAAAGGGACATTAGAATTATCTCTAAGATTTACTATAACCAGAAAGCAAATATCCGAATAGAGCAAGAGACAACGGAGGAAATCGAGATCAAGAAAGGCGTAAGACAGGGTTGTATACTCTCACCGACCTTATTCAATCTATACTCCGAAGACATTATAAACACAGCACTTTCGGATCAAAATATAGGTATTAAGATAAATGGCATCCGAATAAACAACTTGAGATATGCCGATGACACGGTACTAATCGCAGAAACTTGGGAAGATCTTCAAATACTAATTAACAAAATAGTAGAATGCAGTGAAGAACACGGATTATCACTTAACATAAGCAAAACAAAAATAATGCTAATATCTAAATCACCACAAAACTTCCCTGACATAACCGTGCATGATCAAAGAATCGAACGTGTAAGAAGATATAATTACCTGGGAACTGTTATCAACGAAAATAATGATTGCTCTGAAGAAATCAGAACCAGAATAGAGAAAGCTAGAGCCACATTTACTAAATTGAAAAAGGTGTTCTGCGGAAGAGATCTAAGTCTAAAACTTAAAATTCGCCTTTTGAGATGTTACGTTATGTCAGTTCTCCTCTACGGGATGGAAACATGGACATTGAAAAAGATCGATACCAAAAAGATAGAAGCATTTGAGTTGTGGATGTATCGTAGAATATTAAGAATACCCTGGACAGAGAAAGTAACAAATGTGGAGGTTTTGCGGAGAGTGCGGAAAGAGAAAGAGCTGATACTTACTGTTAAAAAGCGCAAACTACAATATTTGGGACATGTTATGAGGGGAGATAAATACCAGTTGCTGCAATTGATTATACAGGGAAAGATAATGGGAAAGAGATCTATAGGAAGAAGAAGGCATTCATGGTTGAAAAACTTGAGAGAATGGTACAATTGCACCAATTACCAACTGTTTAGATCTGCAGCATCAAAAATACGCATAGCTTTGATGATAGCCAAACTTCGGAACGAAGACGGCACTTGAAGAAGAAGATTAATTAAATTAATTATGTTATCCAGATTTAGCCATATGGCTCACACTCCCTCTAAGAGAATATTCACTTATCTGATACCTAGGGTATCAGAAGAATTGAGCTCTGGTGGGACTCTTTCCGTGTTATCGAGACCTAAGGTGACTTGGTATGCTGAACTATCTCCAAAAAAATTTCGTACACATCTGGACGTCGCGAGAAGTGTATTGGGCAAGACCAAGACCAAGACTGTCTAAGTCTCGTCTTGTTCTTGCATTTGGGCAACACTATTAATATTATTAGTATTATTAATTAAACGTATAGTTTCAAGAACAAAATATATATTGAGATGCCAGATGTTGGTAGTTCAGATTTCTTTCCTAGGTGGTGTAGTAACCTGCTGTCCTTAATATACACCTATATACTTCCTATTATGTCTATATGCTGTCATATAGTCATGGATGGATGAGTTATTTCGTAATTTTTGTGTAAAGGAACAGTTTAAAATTCGATTTCTAATAGTTTTGAGTAATATTTGGCTTAAAACCTTTTTTCCACGCATCCGTGAACTGTAGAACAAACTTTCTATTAGTTTTACCAGTATGAGTAAATATGAACGACCTTGAAACCAACAAAAGGCTCTCCTATTCTTGTAATATCATCACTCTTAGAGGATAATAAACACTTATTAATACGATTGTTAGATAAATAATTTTAACGTAATTGGAAAATATTAGTAGATAAATTGATACATTTTTTATTAAATATAATAAGCAAATTACAGAACCACTTCCGTTTCGATCCATTCTGTATAACAATGAAGTATTGAATTTCCCGAACATAATAAGGCTTTTCAGGTACGAGTAATCCAAAGCTTATCAAATTGTTTCCGAAAACGTAGACGAAATTGCCTTGGACATTATTTTTGCGCTGAACTCTGCCGTTCTTATGAAAAACTATATTTTACTGGCATGCAAATGGAGGTAAAGGATACGTTATAAGGTAGTTTATTACATTTGTTTCGCTGTTGGCAACTTCGAGTCAGTGAATTGCACGAAAACGGTTCGATACCGATACGCAACGATTCAAGATAAAAGTAGTTGATACAAAAGGGTCTTTTATGAATAACGACACTCATGGCATGGAAAACTGTGTGCCCTTTAATCTTAGATCGAGTAATACTTGTGAAGTAGACGTCTTTAATCTTACCAGACTAATAAAATAACTTCAGAAGTTTCATAAGCTTTTTTTTAAACTAAAAGAAAAAGTTATGACTATTATGCTATATAGTTAAAAATGCTCTTTCTCTATGCCATTCGCACCTTACCGATTAGTTTCTTGAATATATTATAATGGGCCATCGAGGAAAACTTAATTATAACTGGCTTAAGAGTAAATCTTCTTATAAATAATAATATAATTTGATATAATTATTTTACATCTGTAAAACATAATTTTAAAGAAAATGAAATAGTTTTGTTCTGAAACTATTTTCTTGTGGCATTTTAAAGTAATTACTATTTAAATGAGAATAAGCCACAATTAAAGTAAGTTTATTGATGTTTCTATTTCCACTTTGGAAATCGTTCTCAAAATACACACATTCGTAGATATACTAATATACTCAAAAATTTGGTCATATAAAAATATATTAAGCTACAGGCAAGCCTTTATGGAAGGTTGATCTACTGGTATTTCCCCACCTTCTGGTAAAGGCAGTAGATTAATAATTTCTCACATTGGCAGTGAAAAAGGATTTGTTAAGCATGGTTTGTTGGAATTTTAGTCCAAAAGCACAAAAGACTATCACGAGGAGATGACAGCTGATGTTTTCGAAGAGTATTTTGAGCAGATGGTTGAACACATACCACCAAATTTAATTATAGTATTAGATAATGCACCTTATCATTCACGACTAGTAGAGATACTTCAAACGACTGCATGGAAGAAACATGATATTCTTGACTGGCTGCGGAATAAGTATCTGCCTTACGAAGATGAATGGTAAAATCAGAACTTTTAAAAATTGCCCGGCAACACAAATCTAAGTTCAAGAAATACGTAGTTGACAAAATGCGGAAAGGCGAAACATCACATTCCTTAGACTTCCATCCTACCACTGCGAAATAAATCCAATTGAACTCATTTCGGCACAAATGAAAAGTTATGTGGCTAGAAAAAATACGTCATATAAAATACAAGCAGTACGTGAATTGTTATACGAGTCTTTACAACATATTACAGAACAAAACTGGAAAGATGCAGTAAGACATGTAATAGAAGAAGAATAAAAAATGTGGGATCTTGGTAACATAATTGATGCGACCGTAGACACACAACCGCTAATTATTAACCCTCAAGACGACTCGGATTCCGAAGTTGATTCTATTTATTTTGAATTTGAATAGTTTTCTAATCGTTATTATATAAGGTAACTAATAGTAGTTGTAATCGTAGGGTATTAAAGGGGAAAGGCGCAAAATGTCGCCTGTCAAAATGTTCAATGTGTTGTAAATGTATCCATTTTTTTTTCAAATCCTGAGAAAACTAAAAAGCATTTTTGAAAAATTTAAAGGCAGAATGAAATATTTATTAAAATAAATAAAAAGTTTCTTTTGCATGCAATATTTTCAATTAAAAATTATACTATATTTTCTCTTTTATTTTTACCCCAAGTTTTATTAAAACAAAAATACAATTTACGTAAGTACAATTTAAAAAATATATTTATTTAGTTTAAATAAATGTTTCCAATCATATACTCTATGACACTGGTCGGTCATCTGTAACCAAAATAATCGGATTATGTTGACTACTGTATTGTAATTCCTTCAGATACAAGGTGGGTCAGTCGAAAACATCTTAAACCGTCAGTGTCAGGTTGGTTTTTACTATTATATCGTATTACCTCTCCTCTCTGTATTTCAGTTCTCTAATTAGGGTTAAACTTGTAGTGAGCTATCGACAAATTGTGAACTGATTATGGGTGAGATATGTAATGGAATAAAATTCGTAAACAAGGTCATTGAAAATTAAATCTTATTTGACTCTAAGCATAATCTGTCTGAAGCACAATCTAAAATATTGAATTTACTTAAACTTCTCTGACGCTTTTGCTCTCAAACCTTTTCTGTATCTCCCGTAGCAACGGAAGTATCGTTCCGGACTTTGTTGATCGCCCTTTATATTATTTGCACATAATAATATATTTCCAAAGTATATTTCAAAGAGCAAACCGATCAAAATACATGTAAAACGCTATCGGTTTTGTAAAGCATTCATATAGAAATCGATTTGGAATAATCTGCGGAGAACAAACAGACATCGACGCACGGACACGCACCAGTTGGTCCGAATTAAATTCCGCTTGTAGATAACTCGCGTTGTCTAGATAATGTGCCCACAATTAATTTCAACTGATATTCTGCCCTAATTTCAATAAAGCAAGAAAATCCGCGTACGTACGTATGTGTGTGTATCAAAGGGTTGGTTTGAAATTTTGTGAAGTGTTCAGAAAGCAATTATTAAAATGAATGTTCCCAAAGCGACCGCTTTTGGCTACGAAGGCGCGATTTCGTACAACATTCCACAATTTCACTTTTAATTTACGCTATCCTGTAAAGAGCCTACGGTATATCTATTAGGAGACTAAATAAAGATAAATCGGCCATTTATCTTCGTACAATTATAATTGAATGTAAAATTTATACAGGTAGCTATTCCTAATTCGTTAGAACGTAAATTTTCAAAATACGCCGGTATAAAATACAAGAACAAACTTTATTGTATTCAACTTGGCTTTATTTAAAAACAACAAATGAATTTTAAAAAGCTTGATTTACACCCAAAAGTTACTAACAATTTCTAGATTTTTCGTTTTAGTTGACTTTTATTTTGCTAGTTATTATAATTTCATTTCGCTAGTCATTATAGATAGCTGAGTTTACGGAAGTCAAATAGCAGTATATTTGTAAATACAGAAGGCTTACATAGAATCAGTTTTAAGAATTTCCCTTATTCTTTTTCCTTTTATGCAGATATGATTGTCTGTTTTTCAATGTACCTCCAGTGAGTTGTCATTCCATCGTTTTCGTGGTCTTCCATTATTACATCTTTGTCGATTTTATATGATGTTTTATTATACATTTATGTTTATTTGAATTATGAATAAAATTGTTAATCAATTATGTTGCTGAATAAAGCCTTTAAAATATTATTAAGATCGTTCCTCGCGATTCTGGGCATAGCTAAATTCCAATATAAAAGTTTATATCAAATAACGCAGAAGCTATGGCAGACATTGAGATGGTTCTTTTTTTATATGAAAGGTCTTAAAAGTTCTAGTGCACTATTTAGTTGTAAATTAATAAATTGTTTAAACCATGGACGTATAAACATAGATGGACACAGCAATAAGATACCTTTAACACACAATGTTTTGAAGCTTCGATAGAATGTGATGCTTCTGCAATGAGCACAAGCGTGCTTGAATTATTACTCGTGGGTAATTATTCAGATTTTAAAAATTGGAAGTAGTAATAATGTATAAAAACACGTTCAAAGAATTAAAAAAAAAGAGAGTTTAACTATAACAAATCACGTCTTTATAGAAAAATTAAAATACAATTTTATTTGCTTTAAAATTAATACAATTAAATATAGTTGAATTCAAGTTAATTTTTTAATAGGTATCAAAATAATGCTACAATAAAAAATCTTTGTTTTCTCCTAAATTTGATACCCAAATAGTTCGATAGTCAATATTATTTGGAAACCTACATAGAAAAATAAATGAGTTTTTTTCATTTCACTAATTTATTTGTATCCATAAGAAATATTAAATTAAAAAGGTACTAAACAGATCTTTTTTAACCAGATGATGTCTACTTACAATTTAAAAATGTCTACTAATCTCATGAACTCATATCTTATTCAATACATTAATGAATATGAATAAACCCAATGGTACGCCTATTAAAATGTAAACAAACACGCTTCCTCATTTCCTCATCTTAAATAATGTAAATTGTATGTACTTACAAATGAAATGAGAGATCGGGATGTAAATATTTCGTTTATTTTATTTCATTTTTCACAAATCACTCAAAATACAACCAAAATACCGAAATTTTCCTCATCTACTGTAAAAAGTAAACAAACATGGAACAGCATATGAAGTTTGACGTAGATCCATAAGACAGAGAAATGTAAACAACCGTTGCCATTTATAAATAGTTTTCAGTGCTTCTTCGTATAAAATAATTGATTGATATTTATTATACGCTATTATTAAATTTATTTAAATTATTAAATGATAATGCACACTATGTGCACACTTGATATTTTAATTACAATTTAATATATTAATCTAAACAATAAATTATTTTGGTTTGATAGCACCTGTAGAGTATAAAATAAGGAGTAATATTTTTAGCGACTCGCGAATAAGAAATTTTAAAATAAAACATGACAACAGTTGAAGGTGCTGAGAATGTGACCTATTAAAATAATTTTGACTACACAATTTTATGTAAATAACTGAGTCCATCTGTGTTTATACGTCCATATGTTTTTTTTTAAATATTTTTGGTTAAAATAAAAGTATTTTTTTTTTTAAATAGAACACTAGAGAATTTGACCCACTTTCCGAATCTGTTTTTATTTTTAACATTAAGTATAACACAAAGCAGCTATTTGATATAAACTTTTTAAAAAATCAAACAAAGTTCTGTTCATAGTTTCTGAATTCTTGGCTGTCTTTGTCAATAGTTTCTGGATTCTCGCCGACGGGTAGGTAAGAAGTATATACCCTCTCGATGGAGGTATTTCAATCAGAATTATTATTTTCTTTTTTCTGTATATGAGCTCAGAGTAATACCCAAATATTTTGTAGTATTTGAATATGGAATTTGATTATTTATATTTATTGGACAATAGCCAAATATTTTGCAGTATTTAAATTTGAAATTTGATTATTTACATTTATTGGAATATTTGTTTTGAACGTTTTAGTTCAATAGTCCAGTTCAATAATCCAGGTAGCTGACAACTTTTTTAGTAATTGTAGACCTATGAGAAGAAAACCTACCTGTTTTCTGTCTAAAGTTTGGAGGCGTTTTTTAACAATTAACAATTTAATGCAAATACGCGATTTTTCGATTTTTGGACGCGATTAGAAAGCTAAATACTTTACATAAAATTACAAAATTTTAATTGAAAGCTTCATTAGAAGAGCTAATTAGAATATTTTCTAAGCTAATTTTCTTTTCGAAGCTTAATTAGCATTCTAAGCTAATTAGAATATTGACAAAGCTTTAAACTGCCGATTTTTGTAAGTTGAAAAGTCAATTTGTTGCTTTGAATGTTTTTTAGCCATGTTTTTTTGTTAATTCACAGCTAATTTGATTATAATAATGAAGGAACCTCATTGACGCGATGTCAAAGAATTTGTATTTTTTGTTAAAAAATTTACACAAACATTGTACCTTTATAGGACCTTCTACGAATTTTCAAAAATATAGTTCAAATGCTGACTAGGAAGAACCTACAAATCCATAGAGTTTAAATACCGAACAATTTCAAACTAATAAAATTTTCAATATCTTCGGATCTGCTCGATGGATTTTGATCATTCTTTTTTAAATTTGTATGTAATTTCTACGTACATTACAAATATGTAATTTGTTCATAAATTAATTAATTTATAAATATTCTAGTTTGTTTAAACAATTCGTAAACAAATAATTTTCTTCCAAAAATCTATTTTTCTCTCATGGTTCTATTAAAAATAGTTACATTTATTCTAATATTTAATTTTCTGGTTGCCTTTTCCTAGGCCAAAGAGGATAACGACAGCTCCTCCCCCTTTCTTAGACCATCATTAACGTCAAAGCACGTAGAGTTTTCTCTTTCAATTCTAACGCACGAGCTTACGTTTTGCATTGTTAATTGGGTTAACTTAACTAACTTCGGGGGATCCCAACCAAAGTCTATCATTGCATTATATAATGCAGTTCTTTTAACACTGTCATAGGCTGCTTTAAAGTCAACGAAGAGATAGTGTGTATCTATGTTATATTCTAGTGACTTTTCTAGAATCTGTCCATGTGTTTAAATTTGATGTATAGTTGATTTTGCAGCAGTAAATCCGCATTGATATTGACCAACAATATTCTTTGTAAAATGTTTAAGTCTTTCCAACAATACATTGCCGAACATGTTATACCAGCTGCTAACAAAGTAATGCCTCTATAGTTCTTTTAATCCAATTTTCAATTAGGTCAAATTTGATAGTTACATGAACAATATTTAATTTCTCCTTTATTTTGGGCATAAAATTAGGTCGAACTTAGCCTCACAAAAATACTTTAACAATTCTTTTATACAGATCGTTTAACGGATTAGTTTTTTTTACAAAAACTTAACGATTTTAAATAAATGATTATTAATTTATTATAAAAATAAATATATCATATTTTTGCGTTTCTAGATTGTTAAAAAAAACTAATTTACAGTAAAATCTGTGAATTTTTAAAGAAACAGTAAACTGAAGCGCAGCATGTTCCTATTCCGAATATTTTTTGCTTTAGAATTTCCAGCTCCCTGCAAGTCTCCGTCCATGGCGAATAATCACTAAGCACGCACATAAATTTAGTGCTGCCTACTACTAGGCATATCAGCTGCAATAAAGTATTCAATTACGGATATTTCAGGTCATTTTCAGACCGAATATGTCGTGACAATTGCCACACAGTCGGCACAATTATCAAGATGGTCGCAAAAGGGTCCTTTTTCTCCATAAACCTGATACTTCCACGATAAGATCACGCCCACCCCCAGAAAATAACACTTTATCAGCAGGACAATCACCTTTGGTAGAAAACGGGAGCTATTTAGCGGGCCACTTACTGGACGTTGGCCGAGATTGGACCAATTCTGTGAATTTTTAATTTTGTCATTATTCATTTTAGAACATTACTTGGACTTATTCGGTGTTTCTGTTTTAAGGAGATGAGAAACGACTGATTTTAACATATTTTGTTGCCTGTCGTCTGTGGTGGATGATGTCGTTAATATTATTTATATGTGTAACTATAGTTAACAACACGCAGCTTGCAGTTAAATTAATTTTAAATTATATTTTTGATGATATGTTTCTATGTTGTATTTACCTGCTTATTGAGACGCATTTTCCAATACCAAATCTAATATCCTCTGCTTGTATTAAACTGAGACATTTTCAGAGATTCTATTTAGTTAATTTTCACTTAAACACCTATATTAGTTTTACAAAAGCACAAAATAAACACTTCAAAACAGTGTCACCGTGAGAAGCGCCAACAAGTTCTGAAGATGCCTTATTCCAAAACCAAAACAATGCGTAAATTTCGATTTAATAGGCATAACTCAAGTCAAGCCCTTAATCTTTATTGGCATGGACAAAATATTGAGTTGTGCCCAATTTTTGCATGACTCTAATAAAGAAATGCATTACATTTTTTGAAAATTTGGAAATGGTAATTGATAAACAATCAAGAATCCAGCATCTTACACATATCTGTTTTACAAATTTCAGACATCAAATGTTGCTAAAAACATATAGGGCCTTATTACTTAATTTTAAGCTCATTACACTTAAATAAAAATGTATGTAAGATAACTACCTGTAATAAAAACTTTAATTAAAGTATAGTTTAAAATTCATTCAACTATATTTAAAAAGTTCAGGCATGTATTTAGTGGCTGTAAGCATGTAAACCTAGTAAGTATTGAACCACATTTTGCTATAAACTTTAAACTTAAAATCCTAACTCTTACGTTTGATTTAATTAAAGTGGTAATACTTATTTTAGGATAGCACTGATGATGAAATTGTGATTCCGAAAACATGTTGTTATGTAGCCTGATAGGATTTTTTTACATTAATATACCTTTTATAAAAGAATTATTTAAATCATTTTTTTGCGATTTTTGATATACAGTCAGCTACAGGAATTAATTTTCCTTGTGAATTTTTAATATTTTATTTTACAAAATGGTGTATGGTGTATAAATGGATGTATTTACATTTAGATCATAACTGAATATGTCATAGTAAATAAGAATATACATAACATGAACTATTGTTAATTCAAACTATAACAGTATTAATCATTACATGTCAGTCAATTTGCGCGTACTTGCACAGAGCAACATATTACCTAATTATACATTTAAATAGCTCATAAACACGTAGTTCATCATGAATGACAACAAACTGTCCTGTAATAAACTGTCCAATTACTGGAGCAAATGGCCGGTGTAATAAGGCCATCGTAAATGCAAAAATTCAAGGTAATATGTTAGGCCGGTAAAAGTAATGACTTTTATTCACGCTACTATTGGCAGGTTAACGAGATTATGTTTATACAAAAACAGATGTCGTTTTAAAAAATAACGAGTCAATGGGGAAATACTATTATCATGCAGATAATCTTTAGCGCTATTACAAACGATTTTAGACCTATTGAACTTTGTCATAAAATAACTTAAAATTTTACGATAAAATTGCACTATTAATGCCTATCGGATCATTTATAATTAGATAATGTGTTAAAAAATAGACTGTTTTATAATTAAAATTTGTTCTAGCGTATACACATTGTTTATTGGAAAAGGATCCACCCTAGATTTATCTTTCAAAAACATTTACGTCTTGCCAAAATAGCTGTTTCGGCAGAGTACCTTTCCCAACTGATCTATGATTTTTTATGCATTTACACTTTATAATCTCTAACTGATCTTCGCTATGTACTAGTTTCGAAGAGCGACATCCAGTGGCATAAATCAGCGAAGGTGTTAGCACTACTGATATTTTAGTCTTATATTAGCTGCAAATAAAGTGACCTTAAACTTGTTTATTTACGAGTTTACAAAATATTGTTATATAATTTCACTTAAATTTACCGTAAAAAATAAATTAACATTAGTTAATCAGATCAACTTCAGATTAATTTCATTTGACGTAAAATTTTTTTTCTAGTATTCCTCATACAGAAACTTTTGTTCTAGTCAAAAATCTTTTAGACAATGATGTTACAAATCCAATCAGTACATCTAAAATTGTCTAACTAAATATTTGACTTTTAACATCTTATAGGTACATAGTTAATCAAATAAATAAGAAACCTGATTGATAAAAAACATTGCTCTACAGCATCTTTTGATCTATTTAAGGCTTTCGACAAAGTTGAGTACGAAGAATTGCTAGTCAAGCTAAAGAAACTCCTCATTTTTAGCTGCAAACTCTGGTATTCCTCTATCTCTCCTCTCTTGTACACTGCAGTCGTACCGATCATACGACTAACTATCGTTGCAAGATTTTCTGATGATGCAGAGATTTTAGCATCATTCACCAAATTAATTAAAATCTACTTATATGACGTTTACCTTCGCAGAAATATATGTCTACCTTCTTCTTTGTCAATCATTTCCCATCCACTCCTGAATGTAGGTCTCTCCCAATTGCTTCCATCTTTTTCTATCTTGCGCCAATCTAATCCACTGTTGCCTGCTACTGCTCTTATGTCATCTACCACAGCCACCTTTACTTCCAAGCCATGAAGTAGAAATTTGGCAACAACGCGTGGTAGTCCGACCGTGGGTTTGTTTTGTTTAACATTTCATATAGGGAGGTTTGTAAAGTTTGTTGAATTTATTGTTTTTTTTAACTTTATTCGAATGTTTTTATTTGTAAATTGTGTTTAAATCAATTAGAAAATATTAATATAAGTGAAATTTCATTAAATTTAGAACTTTTAGAAGATTCTTAACGACAATTTAAAAGGCTAGTATAAATATAACCTACAAAACAAACTGAAAATAATAATACTTTTGCTTCTTGTTACAAAATATGTAAACAATAATAATACTTTTGTTTTTTTGTTGCCAGATACTCTGGCATTGTTGTGTACCTGTTGCAAAACCAATTATGCCAATACTTCAAAAACGAAACAGGCAGAAAGTACGTTTTCGTTTCCCAAAGATCCCCAAAGAAGGTATACTGGGTTATCCTCTATTCATAGAGAAGGCTATACAATTACCAAATCTTCCGTAGTATGTGCCAAACATTTTCATGAAGATGATATTTAGCGGACTGAACAATGATAAGATAAAGATGGAAATGTACACATTGAAAAGTTAATATTTCCCAAATTAAAAGGCAATGTTGTTCCTAATATATTTCCTGAAGTACCATCATATGTTACTGTTCATCGTACTAAAGAAAGAAGGAATCCCGAAGACAGAAGAAACTTTTTGCAAAAGAAGAGGGAACAAGAGATAACATAATTATGACAATTAGACTTAGACAATAATATCCCATTGAAAAACTGGACAAGTAAAATTACAAGTGACTGTGTATATTTCTATGTATTAAACATTAATCAGTTGGGACTCAAGTGTGATAATATTTGTGTAATACATAGTGTAATAGTTAGCAGTAATTTTAGTGTAATCGTCAATGTAGGTAAGAATAGATTTAGTAGTAATAATTTGAAATGGATTTTACAATATAGTAAATTAATAAGATGGCCACAATTAGAGAACTTACTTTCTCATTTAGATCTGCTTTTAAATAAGTGATAACAAATTTGAGTATTACATTCAAAAATCTTTTGAGAATATAGGCTATTTTAAATCGATATACAAGTTATAAATGGTATGTTACATTCAACACATTTTTCATGTATACCTCTCTTAACTTGGTCTATATGACAAAAAACCTATTCATATTTAAAATTGCTACTTTCGTATACCTAAGTATGAAAATTCAACAAAAGTTATAAGTAAATAGTAAAATATTTAATTTTCAATTAGATTAATTTAGAACCATATTTATATTGTGTCTGATTTCTTAGGATGAATTTTTTAATAATAATAGTTACACTTAATCATAAGTTTTTACTTAGCACAAATTTTATATCTTTTGTATTATTAATAATCTTTTTAAATGTCGTGTTAATGTACTGTGTTATTTATATGCTTAAGTACTTAATATTTAAAATTTGTAGAGATTCTTGACTGCATTTGATTGTAAGAATAACTGTTTGACACTGTATTTTAAGTGCAATAAATTTTACTCTAGTGATTATTTTATTGATAATATAACCTAAATAATAATAAAACTTGATATATATTTATTGGGTAAATATAAGGTTTTATTATTTAATTTCCCGAAAAATATTTCTGTAATGAATTGAAGTTTTCAAAATATCAGTTTCCTAAAATTCAAATTAGTTTATTTTCTGGTAAACCTTACAGCTGATTATCGGACCACATCGGACTACCGACGTCATAGAATGCGGTGTTGCCTTTTTTACTTCATGGCTTGGAAGTAAAGGTGGCTGTGCATCTACCCATCTTTTTTGAGGTCTTCCCATGCTTCTTGTTGTCGTCCTTCAGGGCCCTTTCCCATTTTTGCTTTACTGTTTTTTATTTTTGTTTATAATAATTGATTTTATTATTATTTGAAAATACTGTACAAAAATTAATGACCTGTTGATAAACTGGAGAACAAACCGACTTCCCTCGTATTTTCTTAAAAGGAAGTGAAAAAGGAAATGGTAAAACATTATTAGTTACATACATGAAGTTGTATACCTATCGTAATCTTCTTTCGTGGCTCGGTAGCAAATAAATCCTATCAGGTGAGGGTTTTTACGATGCTTTCAAATTTAGTACGTCTGATCCCTTAATACATTTTTTGTAGCTTATTTCCGTAAAATTGAGCTTTTCAATTTTTTTCAATATATTTGTCATGTAATACATGGAACGACAACAAGAGAAGATTTATTAAATATTTTTATTATATATTTGACGATCTTCTATCTTTTTTTATGAAACTGAAAAGACCTTAATGAAACAGAATGTATCACTATCATTTGTATCTTTTATAGTACTGTATATGGGCTTCACATGGAGATATTAAAAATCAATTCTGACCATGTGGGTGGAGGTTGACGTAGGGATTAGCACGAACATTTCTGATGGCAGGATTTTGATTGGAGGGTGGAGCGTACGATATTTTCTTTATAAGAAATCTCCATGTCGAAGGTAATTGGATGCCGTCATCTGTTTTAATGAAACAATTTATTCTTTTTTTAATTTCTATAGGTTCTCGAATAATTCTTGGTGTAATAGAAGCGGATAGTAGCTATGTTTCTATAGTTTTCAAAATCATTTTTGTGACCTGTATAAGGATGGTGTTGACCTAAAGCTGAAATTGAATCTTAATTGCGAACCGAAATGTAATGTTCATAAATGCTATTAAGAATTTTATGATTCGTTTGGCCTATATAAGATCAGGGTCAGTTTGCACAAGGAATTACATAAACTCCCTGTTGTTCATTTGAAATGTTGTCCTTGATTGATTGGACAAGAGATGAAAGTTTTTGTTGGAAAGTAAATATTGATTTTATTCCTCTTGGTTTAAAAAATTTTGTCGATTTTGTCAGTGACACCTTTGATGTAAGGAAGAAAAGCTTTCGTATGATGAGGGTTCGTATGGTGACAGGTTCTAGAAAGCGTACAAAAACGAATATCCTTAAAAATGATAAAGGGATATTATTACTGATATGAAGGAGATATTATGTCACTGGACCAATTACATTCAACAACTATTTAATGATAAAAGAGAAGAACTGTCATTAGAAATCAACGAGGATACCGGACCACCAATATTAAGAGAAGAAATCATCTATGCTATCAAAAACACAAAAGAGGGTAAAGCTACTGGACCAGATGAGGTGCCCATCGAATTATTAAAACTCATCGATGAAGATGTTATTGATGTAATGGTTGAAGTCTTTAATCTAATATATTAGTCTGCCACAATCCCCAGGCAATGGTTGCAATCAACCTTTGTAGCAATTCCCAAAAAACCAAGTTAAACAACTTGCTCAGACCACAGAACAATAGCTTTAATGAGTCACACACTTAAAACATTGTTGAAAATAATTCACAGCAGAATTGTTAAAACTCTTGAATATGAGATTAGTGACACACAATTTGGCTTTAGAAATGGTATGAGTACAAGAGATGCTTTGTTCGGCTTGAATGCGCTGGCTCAGAGATGCATGGACATAATTCAGGATATGTACTTATGTTTTGTAGATTTTGAAAAGGCATTTGATAAAGTTCAACATAAAAAGCTTGTAGATATATTAAAAAGCAAAAATATTGACAGTCGTGATCTGAAAATTATATCTAATTTATATTGGAATCAAACTGCCAAGGTAAGAGTTCACAGCCAGTACACTGAAAATATCAAAATACAGAGAGGAGTCCGCCAGGGTTGCGTGCTGTCCCCACTACTTTTCAATGTCTACAGTGAAGCTGTATTTCAAGAAGCGCTCTCAGACTCAATAGAAGGTATATCTATCAATGGAGAACGTTACGATAACGTTTTGCAGACGATACAGTAATAATTACGGATAACAACAATGATTTACAGAACGTAATGCAACGCCTTAATGAACGCTGTCATGAGTACGGACTGAAGATAAATTGAAAGAAAACTAAATGCATGTTTAGGACTAAATCTGCACATGCAAATATCCAATTGACTATTGAAGATACTGCAATTGAGAGTGTTAATAACTATAAATACTTAGGAACGTGGATAACATCAGATGTAGACCAAACCAAAGAAATTAAGACACGTATTGCAATAGCACGTACATCATTTATTAAACTTAAAAAGTTTCTTTGTTGTCGGGATATAAGGTTAGAACTACGCCTGAGAACAAGCTTTTCTAATTTTAGCAATATTTATAGCGTGTTCTACATGGCATTTCATAATTTCTGGGTCGTCAGTACAGTTTTGGTAGAATTCGGCAATATTATTCCTGTCATTACAGTCAAATTAGCAATATTAAATGATACCACTCATCGCATCTTTTCTTATATTCAATTTATTTTATTTTTTTCTATGTTCAAGCTGCCAACTTCGAACATTATGATTTTAAGATGATTTAAAGTCATTAAGGCGAAACTAATTATTCATAGTTAATGTTTATCCCCGAAAAGTGTCAATTAATTTGAACGCGGAAGATCAGCGACATGTGTATGAACTATTAATCAGATGACAGCAAGATAGTCCCAATGGATGTTAAAATAACGCATGTAAAATATTTTCATTTCATTCATCTTAATTATCAACGCCAGACGCAAAACGTTTCACTGATGCTAGAACCATGCAAAGGATTTATTTAATGAATAGTTAAAGACGAAAAAGCTTTTCTATAAATACGGTTCTGAGAAAACGATTAATTAATCGTTTTAATACGCTACACAGAGACAGAATAATCTTCTTGTTTCTGCGCTGCTTTCACGTTGCAAACATATTGGTGAATAGTTGCTTACATGCAGCTAATATCATTGAATACTCAAAGCCGGGTAGAAATTATTTTATCAATCAAAACCTCGATTATTTAAAGATAAGCATTCGAACTTTTTATTCTACTAAGATGAATACTTTCAAATAATTTTCTAGTTGGTTTTGCCCCATAATATATTTTGTCTCTTTTTGAAGTGAAGCTTCTATAGTGGCGGTGTATTACTTTTTTCTCTACAGTAAAATGCTGAAGCGACCATCACGGAACTACTACCACAAGATGGCGATCGATTCAACACTTTCGATCAATTCGTTTCTAGTCATAACAACTATCTAATTTTCTTTTCCATCGAAAAGCAATCTTGCTACTTATGCAAGTTGCAAGAACATTTTGCATCTCCGTGTCCCAATAAAAATAATCAGACTCCTTCAAACAACAAAGTAATGTTCATCTAAACTCTTTACAGGAAGTACACCAATCAGCTCCCCTTTCGACAATTTTTTCTACACAATCCTTTTCTTCTGAGACTGAAACTACAGTACAACAATCAGCTTCTTTGTCGATAAGGTTCAAATAATAGGATGGTTTTATGGTGATAATTATGGACTTCAGAACAATGTGTAGATTTGTTTTTTGTGTTTTTTGAGGGGAGATCAATTCCTTGTGTACAGTCAGTTCATAATATTGTTGAACATTTTGAGAGTTGTTATTGTCTCAAAAATTGCATAAAGTCCATATATTAATAAGTTTACTCAGTTCGTGTCAATATTGTATCACCAACAAGTTATCTAGTTTTTTGTATATAAATTCAAACTAAATTTTATAAATCAGCTATCGTAAGCAAGTTTATCGGCGTGTTAAAATGTTCTTTGCGAAACTTTCATTTGTCCCAGTTTTCTGAATGGTCCTTCAAAGAAGTACACAAATTGAACCTATTTCCCTAAGGACAAAATTTGTTCCCTAAGGGAAAAAACCAGCTTCTTATGACTGGTACGCGAAACAAAGGCATCAGGACAAGGTGTAGGGACAAACACACCTGTATCTTCGCTCAGATAAATTACATCTTTGTCTCTATCAAATGCTTTTTCAGATATAGAAACGTAGTCTATTATACCTTAATGATGCGCAGGCATTTTACTCTAAAAAGAATACTGCATTTTTACAAGATTTTCTAGATCGAACACCCTGTAGTTCATCTGATAAGATTATCCTGTGATTTATCCCTTCTTGCAAAATTTTAGTTGTGCGTTTTAGGAAGAGAACTACGAACTTTTAGGATAGTAATAAAAAGTTGCTTGCTTTCTGGCTACTTTTTATAGCCTTTTGAATAGCAGGATTAGTTAGTCCCCGCACTTTCGGTATACAGATTGAACGAATTTAAAACGGATCATACAATTTAATATATCTCTGTTTGAACTGCATTTGAAATAGTGGACCAATATAAAACTTGGACAAAAATAAATCCATACCTGGTGATAGACATCATCATCATCATCATCATCATCATTCCTCAACCTCTTGCATCCACTGTTGGATATGGGTCTCCTCCATGTTCTTCCACTGTTCTCTATCTTGCTCCTTCTGTATCTCAATTTCCGACTGTTTTTCTCAAGTCGTCCATCCATCTTTTTGGTGGTCTGCCTCGGTGTCTTTTGTCTTCTCTAGGTCTCCATTCTATAAGTCTTTTGGTCCACCTATTATCATTTAAATTTGCTATATGTCCAGCTCATCTCCATTTGGCTTGTGCAATTTTTTCTATGACATCTGTCACTTTAGTCCTCTCTCTCACTATCCTATTTGGTACCATATCTCTTCTAGTTATTCCCAACATTGCTCTTTCCATTTTCCTTTGGGTTACTCTCAATTTATTTGCAGAATGTTTGGTTAAAGTTATTGTTTCGGAACCATATGTTATTACTGGCAGTATGCATTGGTTGTAAACCTTTTTCTTCAAGCAAATCGGTAGCGTTCCTTTTAGAATATCTCGCATCTTGCCAAATGCTGCCCATCCCAAGCCTATGCGACGCTGGATCTCACAAGTTTGATTGTCTTTTCCTATTCTAATTTCATGCCCTAAATAGATATAGCTAAAGACCTGATGTACTTCGTTCCCATTTACCCTCATAACATAACTTGGAACTAAATTGGTGATAGGCGATAGACATTGTACAAAATATCGTTTAACTGCCTGTCTCGCAGAATATTGTTTGCGTAACAATGTTGCCAATCGCCGTGTAATAATCCGATTTGCGGATCTTTTTGACAGTTATATCTTCTTCGTATCTTTAAATAAATCGGATATTTGTCTATATTTTTTATTGTATTTACCAATCTACTACAACAGACTAATAACAAAAATAAACTTAATGGTTTGTAGTTATTTCATTTCTTTCCTGTAAAGATTTTATGGTTAACAACTTATTTGAGAAACATCTAGAGGAATGATTTTGGCAACACCGCTCAAAATATCCATCTATGGGAAGCGATAAGTGGTTTGACGGCATAATAAAATCTTAGATTTATGTGTAGCTTTCAATTTTTATACGTGATGGGCGGGACAACCTATTTGGGTAGAGTTTTGAATTGTTCTTGAATGATTGCAAAATCCAGCAGCCCGCTGAAGTATTGGATTTTTATAATATAATTATTTGACAACCTTTTGTTGGCCAACCACCTAGAACGGAATTGAGCCGAAATACATAATATTTCGTATGTTCCGAATTTGTTTCGTTCAATCTGTATAATTAGGTTTTATAATTGTGTTGATGATAATTTTGTTAATTACTACTTTTATAATTGCGGTATAGATGTTAGTGTACTTGTTCCGTCTTGGCTGCTCCACAATATTTTAGCAGAAAGCTGTTACACATATGACAACAAACTAATCATCTTGTATACCGCAGTCCTTAAACTGTGTATACCGCAATTATAAAATAGTGTCACTTTGCATTCTATTAAACAATTAAAAGCAGTTTGTGTGCAATACTTGTTCTGGCACCTGACCACCATTGATAAAATGCGGAGTTATTTATAAACGTTCCTCTATTCCGCTCCTTTCATCCGCCAATGTTTTGACGACCAGCACCAGATGTTGTGTGACTGTCTTAATAAAACTGGTACCATGATAAATTTTACAAGAAATAGGAGGGACATAGGATGCCAGAACTTTTATTTCATTTGCTCGAAATTTTAGTGTAGCGTTTAGCCAATTAGATCTTGTGACAAGTACGAAAATAATACGGAATGCTCTACCATATTGCAGTCACGCTCTCTTTAAAAATTTAACGATGTGTTCTTATAATCCATAATTTTCTTCACGGTGCCATAACATGCAGTTACGAGACTTAACCGATACGGAGGATACCGAGTCGTAAAACATAAGTTTATAGTATCGAAAATGTCATAAAAAGATTATATCAAGGATGTTTATTTTCTTAGAGATAAGTAGCAAGTCATTGTCGTTTTTCTGGTGTACCTACTCATTTAAAATGGATTAGCTGAAATATTACAGATATATACGATGAAATATGTAGGGTATTTAAAAAAAGGTAACCCCGTCTCTAGGATAGGTAAAAAACTAAAAAATAATTGGGGTTTACTTAGTAAAAAATGTTTGTAATGCCATTCGTTTTCAAGATATAGGGCGTTGAAGAAAAAAAAAAAATTCACGCACTTTTTACGATTTTGCCGAAACTACTGGCAACATTGTAATGAAATTTTACACGAATATGTTTTGGAAGCTGATACATCCCATGAATTTGTTTTTATATCTGATTCTCATAGAAGGCGCTAGTTACACAGATCGTACTAAGTATTAGTCCATATAACTTTTTTAAGAGTATAATTATTAATCAAAATTTCAAGTAGACTTAAACATCATTCAATTTTACACGAAAAAGGTACTCTTGGTAAAACTCGATACTGTGTACCGTTTTCGGTATATTTTGATTTGAAAATTATGAAGTAATAATTGATGCTGGTAGTAATGATAAAGTTCTAATAGGTATACCTCTATTTTCTCCAAGTGAGCCATGGAAATCTGATATTTATTGATTGTTATGACGATAAATCAACAATAATTAGAATTTTGAAACCTTGTTATTTGTAAAATCCAATCAAAATGTACTCAAATGTTGAATACACTGACATGTTGTTAACCTTAGGCGAATGTTTAGGATGTTCTAGTGCAGCTGTGACACGTTATGCAGATAAGTTTTCTAGAAGAAACTTACCAAGCAAAAAAACATTTAGAGCCGTTGAACGACGTTGTCGAGAAATTGAGAATGTGAGTCCAAATAAAATAAATTCTGGTAGACCAAGAACAACAAGAACAATGAATAAAGAAAATAATATTTTAAATTTACTTCATCAAGATCCAACAGTTAGCGTAAGCAATATATCAAGACAAACAAATACGTCTTCTTCAAATACTTGGCGGATACTGAAAGAACAGCAATTACATCCTTATCATCACAGACAAGTCGAAGAGCTCTTGCCAGGTGATCTACCGGTTAAAGTGGATACCGGAATTTGTGAAACATTGCTACAAAGGACAGCCCACAATCCAAATTTTTTAAAATGCATTCTTTCTACGGATGAGGCCACCTTTACGCGACAAGGTATGTTTAACTCCCATAATGCACATTACTGGTGTGATGAGAATCCACGAGTCAAAAGGGTATCACATTACCAACACTCATTTAAAGTTAATGTTTGGGCAGCAACTTTAGGTAACAAATTAATAGGTTATCAAATAGGTAAAGAAATAATAAATAAGACTTACTCACAATCAATTTAATTTAACTATCAGACGACCGGTTTCGCTTTCTACAATATGCAAAGCATCTTCAGGTCTCGATACAAAGTTAAACAAATGCTGAAATGATAAAAACCCATATTAGGGTGTTGTCTAATAAAGATAAACAAATTAGATGTATAAATTACAATAAATTATGCCAATATTATAATCCGACAAGCGAGAGCTGGCGGGTGAGCTGCGCAAAAATAAAAAAGGAATTATTCTAAGAGAGATAGGAGAGGTACTTAATCGCGATTATAGGTATATAGTATAGGTACTTAAACAGTTATACACGATGTGAACTCCTAGCCGACTGCAATAGAAATGAGCAATCCCTTCCACTTTTCAATTTGTTCTACACGCAACCCGCCAGCTCTCGCTTGTCGGGTTATACATGTCTGTGGTTTTATTTAAATGATTGAGTTAAATAAAAGGTATAAAATTTTTTTAAAAAGGTTAAACAGACAAGGTAAGGCCCACAAATTGTTATAAAATCTCTTCTATTGTAATAAATTAATAAATGAGCAAATAAATAAATAAAATAAAAATTACTTACATGCCGGTACTCTATTAATAGATGGATGGTAGAACATGTTTGAAACTACTTTATATTGTTGAATGGAGAACTCAATACTATTATTGCAGTTGTTTGACAGTAAACGGGAAGTTCTTGAGGAGATAGATTTGATCCAATGAATTTGAGATATGTGTGAGACTGTTTGTTAAATGTAAGTGGTGTAATATACTATTGTGTTATTAAAAGTTATTTATACTTATTCCAGAGATATATTTTTGAAATGTGTGTTATTTATTGAGTAATTGTTTTATGAAGGTGACATTTTATGACAATGAATAAGTGTAGATGTAAGAAATTGTGTGGGTGTGCAATTATTTTCAAACTTGTAGTTATCAAATTACTTTGATAAACTTCTATTGGCAATGAGTTAATTATTGGAATAGTCAAGTGAATAAAATGGTAAAATACAAACACTTAAGGATAATTTAAACACACTAAAACAGAAAACACTTAGAAGGGACGAAACAAACATTGAATTTAAAAGGGGAAGGACTTTAAATGCACTACATCGTAGTCTTGGGCACAATGAGTTTTTTTATTGTTGTATCTATTAGATTTTAGTGGTAAATTTTGACAGATGTAGGTTAGCATGTGACAGATTCTTCTTCTGTTATCTCAACTTTTAATAACACAATAGTATATTACACCACTTACATTTAACAAACAATCTCAAACATATCTCAAATTCATTGGATCAAATCTATCTCCTCAAGAACTTCCCGTTTACTGTCAAACAACTGCAATAATAGTATTGAGTTCTCCATTCAACAATATAAAGTAGTTTCAAACATGTTCTACCATCCATCTATTAATAGATTACCGGCATGTAAGTAATTTTTATTTTATTTATGTATTTGCTCATTCATTAATTTATTACAATAGAAGAGATTTTATAACAATTTGTGGGCCTTACCTTGTCTGTTTAACCTTTTTAAAAAAATTTTATACCTTTTATTCAACTCAATCATTTAAATAAAACCACAGACATGTAATATTGGCATAATTATTGTAATTTATAACATCTAATTTGTTAATCTTTATTAGACAACACCCTAATATGGGTTTTTATCATTTCAGCATTTGTTTAACTTTGTATCGAGACCTGAAGATGCTTTGCATATTGTAGAAAGCGAAACCGGTCGTCTGATAGTTAAATTAAATTGATTGTGAGTAAGTCTTATTTATTATTTCTTTACCTATTTGAAATGGACTCACACAAGCACACACATTCATGATTTTAATAGGTTATCATATTCTACCTGGAAATGTATCCTGATTTTTTAAACAATTCATTATTCGAGATATTAGAAGATTTAACGCTAAACGAGCGAAGATCTTTATTTTTTATGCACGATGGAGCTCCACCACACTTTGATAGAAGGTGTCGTAATTGGTTGAGTAATTATTTTCCGAATCGATGGATTGGTAGAGGTGCAGAAGCTTCGATTCATTGGCCTCCTCGGTTATGCGATTTTAACCCTTTGGACTACGCAGTTTGGTCGTATATTAAGGAAAAAGTTTATGCTACAGAGATAAATTCATGCCAAGAATTGGAAGAAAGAATTCAACGTCAATTTAATGACATCATAGTTGATCCCCTACCGTTAAGAAGGTTAATGGAATATTTAGAAAAAAGAATAGACTTGTGTATTCGCGAAAACGGAGGGCATTTTAAACACTTATTGTAATTAAATTTTTTTTTATGTTCTTAGATTAATTTAATTTTCTTCTTGTGAGTTTTGTTAAATTACTAACTATTTTATACCAGCATCAATTATTATTACTTCAAAATTTTCAAATCAAAATATTTCGAAAACGGTACACAGTATCGAGTTTTACCAAGAGTACCTTTTTCGTGTAAAATTGAATGAAGTTTAAGTTTACTTGAAAGTTTGATTAATAATTATACTCTTAAAAAAGTTATATTTGATAATACTTAGTACGATCCGTGTAACTAGCGCCCTCTATGAGAATCAGATATAAAAACAAATTCATGGGATGTATCAGCTTTTAAAACATATTCGTATAAAATTTCAAAATACGTAAAAATTTTTTTTTCTTCAATGTCCTGTATCTTGAAAGCTTTCAGCTATTCAAGGTCGTTTTCAAAACAAAATCGTATTTTGGAATTATTTTCTTCTACCTCACAATGTAAACATAATTGGGAAATATTTATACTCAGGTCAGGGACGTACTAGAAACTTTTATACCTGAATAGTAGATAGTTTTAACTAATTTTCAACATGCTACAAATTGATTTTGGAAGGAGTATAATCTAATAAACTATAGTATATAGTATGTATAGATCTATATAGGAGTATAACTAAAAATAGTATAGAGTAAGTAGATAAAAGTAAAAGGCAAGTAACAACGTTTCCAAACAACTACTATATAAAAAATATACTACAGTCAGACCAGACATGTTTTTTTTGTAAGATATCTGATAGAGCTGCATATGCGGCCCATGCTAAAGTGATTCTTCTTTGTAGTTCAGCAGTTTGAACAAAACACACAAAATGATATCTGGTATGGTGCGGATAGTGTCTTTTGAAAATCTACCTCGATTTGCACAAATGAAAAAAAAAATAAAACTCTATTTAACGAAAGGCACCTTTGGAATGTATCTTAATATAAAAGGTGTGCTGATAAAATACAAAATAACATACTTGTATTTGTTTGGGAAAGTAGGTACGATTTCTTTTCAGATTTTTACATTTAATATTTTTCTTTCAGTGTACTGTAATGTGATCTAATTCAATGCTGTATTCTAACGACTTTGTTAAATATATTTATAGGATAATATAGAATCGATAACAGGAAGAAATATATAAAACTATATTTCTTCTGTTATTCATAAAATTGTTAAACTGGCTATCTCATTTATTATGTTTTAAGTGCGGAGAATTTGGCTTTCTCCTTTGTATTTTGTGTCACAAATATAGAAACAAGTGTAAGGTTTCGTATTACCGTGACAATTAACTTAAATTATCGCCATTTAAAATCGCAATATAATAGAGCGATTTATTTGTGTACCCTCTTGGTACGGACCACCACGTAACGGTTAGAGGGTTTCTTAGTTCTGACCACCTCAACGTCCTTACACTTCATGACAAGACAGTGAAAGAAACGGACCTAGTTCTATCAGGTCTCGTGCCGTCGAGACTCGGAGGGCGTCCCGACGTGGTGCCAACGAGATTCCCCTGGTTAAGAATCTTACGACATCAATATACCAAAGGGTAAGTCTATATTCTTTGTACAGACAATAATAATGAGTAAGATCAGTTAATTTCTTAAGTTATTTACAAATATTTCTGTTTTCGCTACTTTTATTTACAAACAAAATATAGTTTTATACAAAACAGTATTTGAAGAAATTGAGTTAAATAAAGACTAAATAATACTCATATAGCATTATATTAGTGTGTGTTGTAACCGACAGTCGTAATATTAGTCGTTACAAGTAATAATACGGACAATATTAATTTCGAACTCCCCGTCTATATCCATCTGTGTCGTCGTCAGATCCGACATGTATATCGAATACAAACGGAGCAGGATTAATAAAGGCTCGTGGTTGCCGGTGGCCTGTTAGATCGTAATGAAGATGTCACGACAACTTCTGGATTCTGGATGGATGACGGGAGGGGAAAGGAGCGAGGAGCAGCACGTGACGCCGCGACGGGCCGTAGCTAATTATGTCTGGCAATAAGTTACGCTACGCGTCGCCTGATGGTCGGCAGACGACGCTCCCGATTAACGACGCTTCGACGTCGACATTTTCGATGCGTCTTTGTCTTCCGCTACTTGTTCCTGTAGAGGTGGTTTATTTTTGAATAATGCACGTCTGCTCCATTCATTAAGAATGCTTTACAGAATGATACTATTTAGAAGGATTAGCTATTGATTTTGTGATTTTAATACAATCGCCCAACTCTTTTTGATAAAATTATTGTCATAAACACTATGTGATATACATCTTAGTTTTTTTTATTACATCCTTTATTTATTTTAATCTGTTTCTCCAAATTAAAAAAAAAACAAAGAGAGCTAACGGTTATAACTCTAGTCCACGCTCTCTTGAAAATGGAATTCCGCAAGGCTCCATTTTATGCCAAACATTGTTTCTGATTGCAATAAATAACATCTTGGACGAAATGAGATTACCGATTAAAGTCAATTTATACACAAACGACTTGATTATCTACCACAAAAGCAGAAGTGTGGAATGTGCGGCTGAGGTAATAAAAAAGTTTTTACATACGCTGGAAAAATGGTCACTTAAAACTGGTTTTAACTTTTCTCCTGAAAAACACAGTATATAATATTTAGCAAACAGAAAAATATAAAGAACGTTAACTTAACTTTAAATGGACATACTCTAAAAGAAAGAAACGAAATAAATTGCCTGCGGATAGCTTTAGATTGCACTGGATAGCACTTGTCATATAATGGTAAATATTATTAAAACCATCAGTAGGGTGGAGGTAAGTAGATGATGTATTCTCAATATGGCCTCATGGATCATAGTTGTTGGACACATTCCTAAATGACAGACAATAACATTTACCATGGAAAAGGAATATAATAACACGCTACCATTCCTGGATTTTGTAATCTCTAAGAACAATACTGGATATGAGACTCAGGTGTATAGAAAACCAACACACACCAATAGATATTTAAATTTCAAATCAAATCACAATATTAATGTAAAAAAGGGAATAATTAAATCCTTATACGATAAAGCCAAAATAACGAAAATTCGTTCTTGGAGGAGAAACATTTGTTAACATCTATTTTATTAAAAAATGATTATCCTTTATCGTTTATAAATAAGAAATTTTCAACAATCAATCGAATAGAACAGAACAACTTCTACAGAACGAGATACTACAGCATACACAAGGAATAATACGAGGAAAATAACAATACGTACATAAAAGGATTATCAGAAAAACTTAAAAGGATAGGAAATAAATTCAACATTTCAACAACATTCAAAACAACAAACACGTTGAGATCTATTTTATCCAAAACCAAACCTATCAATGAACAAGAAAGGACAAAGAATTGCATTTATAAAATACCTTGTGAATGCGATCAGTTTTATTTAGGAGAAACATCAAGGCCATTAAATGTTAGAATAAGTGAACATCAATCTTATATTAAAAATAGAGAATTTGATAGATCTCAAATATGTAAAGACGCATAGGATAATGAACATAGGTTTTAATGGAATAATTCAAATGTAGGCCTAAAAGAAACGGATGGTAAAAAAAGAAAAATCAAAGAAGCGGCTCTAATTATGCTAAATGAGGCCAATTGTGTCGCAAATTCCTCGGCAGAATGTAGTTGGATCTGGTTACCAATATTGAAAGAGGAAGTTCTTAATAAGAAAATACCAGTATTAGTAAGTCAGTAACATATAGAGGATACATCATTTATGTTTTTTAAATAACGAAACATATAAAATCAGAATTTTGGTGTTTATTGAAGGTAAACGAACAAATACTCACCATGTCGAGATAGTATTATGAGTTTTTTTTTCCTGGTTTTTCCCTCATAATTTACTATGGAATCACTAACAGGAGAATTTTACTGTCATCATGTCATGTGTTTGTCTTTTTAAAGACGAATTACATGCTATGATTTTTTTCTGACGAATATTCTAAAGTTAAAGTTGATTTCATGTAATCGAATGAACTATCTTATAAGTAAAGTCGTCCCTGGAGCGCAACTCAACAATATTGGCAATATCATTTTAAAGTCGTCTACTTTAAAATGCATAATGTATGTCTGAATTGTCAATATAAATGAGTCAGATAAAATTAAATTAATATAAGAATTTTTCTTCTATGCAACAAAAAACAAGTTACTATGTAACAAAAAACAAAATTTGTTTAATTTACTGTTTGTATGTTGAGAACGATTTAAGATCATCCATTATCAGTAATACATGTAATATTGGCATAATTACTGTAATTTTTTATCTTTATCTCTATACGACAGCACCCTAATATTGGCTTTTTGTAATTTCAGCATTTAATTAACTTTGTATCGAGACCTGAAGATGCTTTGCAAATTGTAGAAAGCGAAACCGGTCGTTTTGGTAGTAAAATTAAATTGATTGTGAGTAAGTCTAATTTTATTTCTTTTTACGTATTCAAAAGTTTTAAATGTAAATATAAAGGTTCAAAATGTATGAGTACGCTTTAAAAAAATAGTAATTGCTTGGACAATTTTCTCTTCTTATTAGAAAGGCATATGAATCGTTAAAAATTTAAAATTTCAATCGTGCGAACTCACTACTTTTGCGACAAAATCAAATTTGTCGTCGAAGAATTGATTGCGTCAAAAACTTTTTTCTCAATCAGTTTTTGTGTCATCCCCTTTTCTGTTGACACAGTAAAGAAGCGCTAATGACTCTGCACTTTTTTACCATCCAGAGTTGCAGTTTTTGTTTGTTTTTTTTCCTCCTTTTTCCGAGCCGGTCGGTAATTCTTTCTAGGGTTTTCCGTACTCTTTAATTACTCAAAGTTTCTGGAAAACTTACGTAAACAAATATAGGAAAGTTCCGCTCTCAGCGATACTTGTGCACTTCAAAGACATATTTCACTTTGTAATTGATTAAACAACGCGAGCGGGAGGAAAATGAAAAGCATCCGTATGGAAATAAGAATTATTGTTTGGCAAGTTTTTCGCTCTCTCCGGAATGTTTCGAAGGTATGCTCCTTGAAACTTTTCAGCTATTTACTAATTTCTTTACTGTACACTTTCTTACTTTGTTATTAAGATTCTGCTATGACGTAGGCATTAAGATTTTTTTAAATTAACACTTTGTTGATGAGTTTACTTTGAACTTTAAAAATTAAGGACTTTAGAAAATTTAATAAAGTGCTTCAATAACTTTGGAGTCCTGTTTTTTTGTTTTAATCTTCTAACAAGTATAATCCACTAAAATAAAATTTATTTTTTAATTCGTTTTATTCTTTTGTTGCTTCGTTGTAAAGTCTTGGATATGACTATTAGCTGGCATTTTTATTTTGAAATTAGTTGTGCGACTTTTATGATATACAAGGTTCAACATTTTTTTAAGCTTAATAGATGCCCTCTCAAAATTTTTTTATTAATATTCAACATCTTATAAATTTAAAATGACCGATTTCCTGTGAGTGTTCCAAACTGACTTCAGCCACGATTTTGTACTTAGGAATTATCTAAAACATAAAATTCACAAACTTACTTTACTTTATCGTATCTAGACACATCATCTTGGTATATTTTTCCCATTTTGCCATGTTTAATTTTACTGAAGCGACCCCTGTTCTTATCCTATTCATAGTTTTCCATGTTTTAAAGTCTAGGGCAGTGGTCGTCAACCTGTCGATCGTGAGCTACCGGTAGCTCGCTGATACAATTCTGGTAGCTCTCACAACAATTTTAATTCAAAAAATACAAACTGCAAAAATCAGAGAAGCTTCCGAAAATTCCACAAAAAAATTTAATTGTCATAATATTAAACATAAACAGTGGCAACGTTGCGGTGAGCGATATGCCCCTGACGCGCCGTCAAGCTAGAATCGGCTATTTATAGAACCGACCAGCCGGACCAGCGCGTTAGTGTTCGAGAACGATCTGGATTGTTTTGAAGGGGATAAATACGCACGGCGCGGCGATATTGCGCTTAGTTTAAAACTAAACGTGTAACCAACGTCCAGCGGTTGGGTTAGTAGAGAACAACAAAAGTAATATTATGGCAAGCAGTTTTAAAAAGGTAAAGATATACCAATTTCATTCGGAATGGGAAGAACAATACTTTTTTACAGAAGTTAAAGATAAAAATGTGTGTTTTTTATGTAATACTTCGGTCTCCGTTGCTAAAAAAGGAAATATTGAGAGCATCCTAAAACTGTAGATTATAATTTTGAAAAATCATTCGCACTACATTCTGTCGCCAGAAAGGAGAAACTGAAACAGTTAATTGGACAACAATCAATATTTTTAAGAACAATCGACAAAAATAAGGCTATGGGCACGCATATTCAGCAGTTGAGAAACAGTGCCTATGCCGTTGTTCTTAAAACGCCAGGCTTTTTATGCAATGTTGTCTGTAGGTGAGAGATCGGTCCAGAATTACTCCAAAATATATAGGTTGGTTAAATTTCTCCCCCACTTCTTTAAAAGTATTTCCTTGAGCACATATTGCAAGATCGTCAGCATAGAGGAAGTGCTTGGTTTCGGTCGGCGTAGGTTGCTCGTTGGTGCATATATTGAAGAGCATTGGTGCTAAAACACTTTCCTGTAGGAGTTCTTCGATGTGTTCTGTTAGTGCGAGTACTTAATCGGTGCAAGATTTTCCGGGTCTGAATCCTCCGTGTTGTGAGATGAAGTGCTTGTCGACATTTTTTTCTATTCTGGCGAGTATGAATCTCTTGTATAGTTAAAAAAGTGACACAATAGCGAAAAAGGTCTGTAACTATCGGGATTTTCTGGGTCATGTCCTGGTTTCATCAAGGCTATTATTATAGATTTCCTTCATGATTTTGGAATTTCGCAGGCTTTGCAGCACGTGTTATAAAGTTGTAAGATCCAGTTTTTTGTTCCTTGGCCTAGATGCTTTATTTGTTCACTGCATATATCATCCACATCTGCAGCTTTCCCATTTTTTAACCTGTTCATACCGTCGTGGAGTTCTTTTAGTGTAAAAGGAGTTCCTAGGTGGTTTGTCTCAGAATCCAATCTTCTTCTAGTGTTTGGGTCCTTATATCGGTTTGTTCTTCAATTCATAAGAAGTTGAGCAGGGACGTGGTTTGCTGTAACCTTGCAAGGTGGTTTATGTTCTTTTGGATCATTACTAAGTTTTTTACAAGATTCTATGCTATTTTGTGTCATGTTCATTTTTTCCAAGGCCCCAATCCACTTTTCCTGTCTGGCTTGACTTAGCTGTTGGAGAAGTACTGCTCCGCAGTCAACCTTTGTTTGGCTAAAAGGGTCAGTGGAATAGAGGGTTTCGTATATTCTTATTAGTTCTTTGGATTCGCTGGAAATCATGGGAACATATTGTTGTCTTCATCAGCTTTTCTAGACACATTTTTAAGTACCTCTACACATTTTTCGTAGTTCTCTACTTTTGTTTCAAGACGCAGCAGACTTTGTCAGCAGTCAAAATACAGAAAACTTTGTTTTAAAAACTTCCACAAAATTTACAATTATGTCTGCATTTTTAAAATGTTAATTTCCATTAATTTTAATAAAGAGAGCTTAAGGCCTTTATTTTGGATGTGTAGAATTTGAAATTCGTGATTAAAATAATGATTATAATCTAGAAGGTGCTTATGTAAAATCTGGTTTTCTATTATTGAAAGCCCTTTTATGTTCTGCTGTACGTTTTTTAAAAGTTCTACCAGTTTGACCGATGTAGGTTTTTGGACATTTAACTCTAAAACATTTCAATTTAATTAAGCAGTTTTCTAAATTAATTTGATATATTTTCGTTTCAATAATGTTACGTGTTTGTTTTTTTATATTCAATCGTTCGTTTTCTGATAAATCTCTATTCATTAAATTGTAAACAAATTTGAATTTCTAATTTGATCAACAATTTTTACGGTCGAAAAGTGCCGTAAATCTTTAAATCGATTATTAAATCATTCTAGTGTATTCGACATTTAATTTCGATGTAATTGCAATTAGCAGAGAACGTTCATCAGAACTTTCATAAATTAAAAAAGCAATTAATTTCCTTTAATTAAATTTGGACGGAAAAGGTGTAGGGACGGTCCAGTTCCGGCGAAATAAGATTTTTTCCAACTCTTAGTCGCGTCCTTGTTTAACAAGCGCTTCATCAATAATTTAGATGTTCGTCGTAATTCAGCGGCTCGGGAGATTTTTTTAGAAATAATTTGATTAATTGAAGTCGGAGAAACACTTCAATATTTAAAACATCGTAGTAATTACTTTTGCGAAGGAAAATATTATCAAATATACTGAATAATCAAATTAAATACATGTTAGACCTAAAATTGAACCTTGGTTTAAATATATTTTTCATTGAACCAATGTAACGATACCTATATAGGTAAAGAAATAATAAATAAGACTTACTCACAATTAATTTAATTTAACTATCAGACGACCGGTTTCGATTTCTACAATATGCAAAGCATCCTCAGGTCTTGATACAAAAGTTAAACAAATGCTGAAATAATAAAAACGCTTTTTTTATTTTTTTTATTTTTTATTATTCTTTTTTATTTTTTAATTTTTTTTATTATTTCAGCATTTGTTTAACTTTGTTTCGAGACCTGAGGATGCTTTGCATATTGTAGAAAGCGAAACCGGTCGTCTGATAGTTAAATTAAATTGATTGTGAGTAAGTCTTATTTATTATTTCTTTTACCTATTTGAAATGGACTCACACAAGCAACACATGCATGATTTGATACTTATATATTTTCACATGCGTATATATGATCGCTTATCATCAAATAAAATAGAAAATCTCCTGGCGCAGACCAGATCACCCCAGAAGTTTTAAAAGAGACTGGAGATTTTGCAGTAAATGTTATGCATATGATCTGCAAAAAGATTTGGGAAACCGGATAGTGGCCCAACGACTAGACAACATCCACTTTCATCCCTATATTCAAAAAAGGAAGTATACAGTTTAGTATCATCTTTGCCTTTTCAATGATTACCAGATCATCTACATATTCTATTAATGGATTTGTAATAATGGTTATTAAAGATAACCAATATGGAGAAAGAGTCTCCTTATTGTAGCCCTTGTTTACTTTAATCTTCTAAAATATTTGGGAAATACATTTGATAAAGATGGTATGAGACCTGATGTAGATAAAGTTAAAGCTATTATAAATTTAAAAGAACCCAATAATAAAAAAGAGTTACAAAGAACACTGGGCATGATCAATTACCATCGCAATTTTATACCAAATTTATCGGATGTATCAGCCCCACTAAGAGAATTGTTGAAAAAGGATACAGTTTGGATGTGGACTAGAAGTCACACAAACTCATTTAATTTAATAAAAAAGTTAATTTGCTCACCACCAGTTCTTGCAAATTTTGATGAAAATATTCCAATAATAATTCAAACAGATTCAAGTCAAAATGGTGTTGGATGTGTATTATTACAAAATCTTAAACCTGTATCTTTTGCTTCTAGATCTTTAACCAATTGTGAAACCAGATTTAGCCAGATTGAAAAGGAACTAAATGCAATCCTATTTTCTTGTAATAAATTTCATAATTATATTTATGGTAGAGAAATTAAGGTTTTCACAGATTATAAGCCATTGATTTCGATAATGAAGAAAGGTATAGCAGAAGTAGACTCTCCTAGACTACAACGTATGAAGGTGAAATTATTAAAATATGACTTAACTGTAGAATATAAGCCAGGCAAGGAAATGCTTATAGCTGATTTGTTGTCTCGAAACTTTTTGAAGGAAAAGGTAGAGGATGATGCATTTGTAACGGAAATAGTGCATACATTAAATATAACAGAAGAAAGGAGAGAGGAATTTATAGCTGAAACTAAACAGGATAAGAAGCTTCAAATAATTAGAGATTTTTGTGAAAAAGGGTGGCCGTCATGTGCATCGAGGGTACCTTACATAGTCAAAGATTATTTTAATATTAGGCATGATGTTTACTCATTAAATGATTTGATGTTTTATAAGGACAGAGTCATAGTTCCGGATTCTTTGCGGCATAGGATGTTAAAGCTGCTTCATGAAACACACTTTGGGGTTACAAAAACACAGCAAAGAGCGAGACAGGTATTATTCTGGCCAAATATGAATAAGAACATAGTGGATTTGGTTAGAAATTGTGTTGAGTGTGAGAAATATCAGAGAAATAATGTTAAAGAGCCATTAGTACTAAGAGAAATTCCAGAACTGCCATTTCAAATGCTAGCAGCTGATATTTGTGAATTTGGAGGAACATCTTATTTAATTGTAATGGATTATCTCACAAAGTGGGTTGAAATTGTTCCGTTGCAGTCCAAAACATCCCAGTCAATAATAAATTCGTTTAAGACGATGTTTGCCACTCATGGGATTCCTTTGGAAGTTGTATCTGATAATATGCCTTTTGGCTCTAAGGAATGTCGAGAATTTTCTAAGGAATGGAACTTTAAATTTGTGACATCTAGTCCTAGATATCCTAGAGCAAATGGTCAGGCAGAACGAGCCGTCCAGATAGCTAAAAATATTTTCAGGAAGTGTGAAGATCTTCAGTTAGCTTTATTAGAATATAGAAATACACCACTATTAGGATCAGACAAGTCCCCAGACAACTCTTGAATAGTCGTAGACTTAGAGGCAAACTTCCAGTTTTACAAGAGAAATATTTACCAGAACAGGTAGACCTAAAAAATGAAAAGAATAAATTGGATAATAAAAGAAAATTGTACAAGCACTACTATGATAGAAATACAGCTACAAAAGAAGCATTAAGTGTAGGGGATAATGTGGTTATAAGAGAAGATGGGCAATGGAAACCTGCTGTGGTTAGACGAGGTTTACAAGAGCCAAGATCATATGTTGTTGAGATAGAAAATGGAACACTTGTAAGAAGAAATAGCTATCACTTGAGACCATCTAATAATATGCCTAAACATCATATTAACCAAGCAGATGATTTTGATCACAATGAGAATGTCAGACCTTCAACATCAATGGCCCGTGAGAGTGAAATATCGAATCAGTTTTCTACCAGAAGTAAAAGATTAATTAAACCCCCATCTAGATATAATGATTTTGAAATGTACTAGTTTTGCAATCAGTATTGTTATTAGTTTTTATTTTAGAATGTTTTTATTCTTAGTTCATTGTTGTAATGTCTGTATATTATAGGAAGGGAAAGATGTCATGAGACTGAATAGCTTGTAAATGTAAAGTCCTGACAGGACTATGACATGGGACAGGCGGCACGTGGTCTCAGGGCAGAGGTTAGGTTAAGCACTTGAGATTAGGAGGTTAGGATGACACTGTAATCGGTAATACTGAAAGTAATATTACTAAATATGTACAACAGTCCGTGTTTAAACATTATTACACCTTGTTCTGTTGACTTTTATTTTGCTGCATGCATGTGGTATCTTAGTCCATTCTCGAATGTTTTTTAATCAAGATACTTGTTTTCTTCTTACACCTCTACGGCCTTCTATTTTGCCTTTAAGAATCAGTTGTAATATTTTATATCGACTTCCCCTTACTAAATGTCCCAGATAAGATATTTTTCGGTATTTAACAGTCTTTAGCAGTTCTCTATCTGTGTTGACGCTCCTTAGTACTTGTTCGTTAGTTTTCCTTGATGTCCAAGATATCTTCAGCATTCGTCTATGAACCCAAATTTCCAATGCTTCAATTTTGTTCAAACATAGCACTTAACCATTGTTTGCCTTAGTTCTAAACTGAGATGGTTATTGCAAAGAAATGACTTTATTTTCATAAAAGTAGTTTTAGTCATTGCTGTTCTACGTTTTATTTCTATGTCTGGATCTAGTTGGTCCGTTATCACAGTTCCAAAATATGTCATTATGTGAACTTTCTCAACTTGGAATCCGTTTAATTGAAGCTTTGCATCGGGATGTGGGTTACGACTAAACACTAAAAATTTGGTTTTTTAATTTAAAGCGCAAAAAGTGCCTCCCTGGTTCCCATAGCATTTCTAAAACCAAATTTGGTATCTTCAAGATCTTCTTCGCATTTGCGTTTAATTCTGTTGTGAAGTATTCTGAGGAAAATTTTAAGACTGTGGCTAATAAGGCTAATTAATCGATATTCTGAGCATTTTCTCTCATTGTGTATTTTAAGTATTGCGACAAAGATGGATCTGAGCCAATCTGCGGGAATCACTCCGGTCTTATATATTGAATTAAAAAGTCTTACGACTACTTTTATGTTATCATTCTCTATTAGTTTCAGCAACTCAGTTGTTGTATCATCTGGACCACAAGCTTTTCTAATTTTAGCATTATTCATAGGGTGTTCTACCTCGCATTTCATAATTTCTGGGCCGTCAGTACAGTTTTGGTAGAATTCGGCAATATTATTCCTGTCAATTTCAAACAACTCTGATATATACAGCTGCCATTCTTTTCATATTTCGTGCTCATTTACAATAATTTTGTTATTATTGTTAACAAGTACGACGGAACTGGTTTTTTAAATATGTCACTCATTTCATTTAGTTTTTTTTTCACCTTTCTCTCATCCATTTTTCTTTGGCTAATTTGATCTCCTTTTTTATTCTTCTCTGCAGGTATCTATATTCTGTTACATTAGATTTTATCAGTCGACGTTGTTCCATTAATTTCAAGATGTCGTCTGTCAATAATTGATTTTTCTTGATTAAGTTTTTTCTATAATCATTGTTTGTGGAGATTTCGTTAACTTGGTTTTTAAAATTCACTCCGTTCTTGTGGATCTTCTAGTTCTTCTGGATCTTCAGACTTAAATAGAGAACTAAATGAAAAACATGGGTGTTATGTTTGATTTTTCAAAAGGTGTAACATTTTTAAAAAAATAATATTCAGTTAGTGCGGACAGAAAAACTCATTAGTTCTCCATGGAAGTGCTGGAACTACAAAGTTCTTATGTTGTGATGTGCTATACATGGTATAGTGTGTGTGTGGCACGTAGGTTATAATTAAGGGGTTGCGGATGTGGAAGGCACGGTGTTGATAATCAAGAGATTTTGTGTTAATTGTTTTGAAAAAAATTGAAATTTTTCAGTGTGTTTACAAAATTATAATATTTACTGGACGTGGCCCAAATAAGACAATTTACTTTTTCGATTTCTTCTTTTAGTGTAGACATGACTCTGTAGTCCGTTTTTTAATGTGCCTTCAATAAGTTGTCCATCGTTTTCGTGGTCTTTCTACTGATCGTCTTCCTATTGGGGAACCAGCTCTTACCATCTTTACTACTCTATTTGTTGCATTCGGCTTATATGACTGTACTATTCTACTCTTCTATTTTATACCCAGTTCTTGATGTGCTCCACCTGGCATCTACGTCGTATATCTGTAATTCTAACTCTATCCCATAGTGTCTTACCATCAATTGTTCCAAGAGTTTTCATCTCTGCTGTTTCGAATATATGTTTTCATCTCTGCTGCCTATATTACTGTTGGTCTGATGACTGTTTTGTAAATTCTGCCCTTCGTTTCTTTTCCGATATTTTTGGATTAGTTCTAATAGTTCCAATAGAAAAACCTTAGATTAAAGAAACCAGGTTTCGTTAATCTAAGAGAAAAACAACAAGTCCTCTGGAAGCGATAACATAACAGCAAAGATGATGAAATATGGTGGAAAACTGCTAAATAATTGGATACACAAGATCATAAAAGAGATATGGATAAAAGAACAAATACCAGAAGATTGGAAGGAAGCCATTATTTGCCCATTACACAAAAAAGCAAACAAAACAGAATGCAGTAATTACAGAGGAGTAGCGTTACTAAATACCGTATATAAAATCCAATCAAAATCCATAAAAGATAAGCTAGAAAAAGAAGTTGAAAATATAATAGTCGAATATCAGTGCGGATTTAGAGGAGGGAGAAGCACAACGGACCAAGTATTCATAATCAGAGAATTACAAGCAGAAAGCTATGAACACAACTTACCAACGATAGCGCTATTCATCGACTTTCAGCAAGCATACGATAGAATGAAAAGGAAGGAATTAAAAGATACCGTTGAGGAACTGGGAGTTAGCAGAAAGTTGCGTAACATGCTACATCTTACTTTAGAGAATACAGAAAACAGAGTCAAAGTAAACAATCATGCATCGGACAATTTGAATGGACTTTGTCATCATTACTCTTCAATTTATGCCTAGAGAAAATAATGCGAGAAGCGAAAATCAATAGAAAAGGACTCCTATATCATAAATGACATAAACAAGTTTTGGCATTTGCGGTTGATATAGTGTTACTGGCAAGAGAAAAAAAAGTGCTTCAGGAGATAGTACAGAGAATAGTAAAAGCAGCAAAGAGAATGGGACTTTACATAAATGAAACTACAACAAAATGTATGCAGTGGACAGATGATCAGTTTAGGGATGGACAAAAGTTTAAAGTAGAAGTAGAAGAAAGATTATCATACGAATTCGAAATGGTAGAAAGATTTACATACCTAGGTACAATAATATCACGTAAACCTAACATTGAAGAAGAAATACAAGCTAGAATAATGGCAGGCAATAGAAGTGTACATGCTCTTAGTGGAATGTTAAAAAGCAAATTTTTATCAAGAAAGGCAAAAATACAGTTATACAAAACAACTATATAACCAATAGTAACATACTGCAGTGAGACGTGGACAATGACAAAAAATGAACAAAATTTACTGGAGATATGGGAAAGGAAAATCCTGAGGAAGATATATGGAGGAATAATAAGGGATGGTTTATGGATAAGAAGATAAAATGGTGAGTTAAAGAAATTATATAATCAACCTAACATAATAGGAGTCATAAAGGCACAGAGACTAAGATGGCGAGGTCACCTAGAAAGGATGCCGAACACGAGGACTCCAAAAAGGAAAGAAACTTTAAAAAACAGAAAAGGAGGGCCAAAAAATGGATTGAATCAGGAGGTAGAAAAAGATATGGAAGAAATTGGACTAGACAGCCAGAAAAGAAAAATGAATAACAAGAAATAATGGAGAAAAGTCACATATCGAGCCAGAGAAGATCTCAGTACATAAAGGAAAGCGAAAATAAAGAAAGAACAAAATTTTTAAGCCATGGGCCTCTAAGGCCTTTAGTGCTATTGTATATATATCTAATAGTTCTTTGGTCAGATCTGGTCCTCCGTACTTTGGAAGTTCGTTCGGTATTCTGTCTCCCCTGGCGAAAACTCCGAAAAAATTTTTAACTGTTAATTTTCATTTGGTTTGAAATTTTCCTAATCCAAATCTCAAAAATGCCGTAGTTAACTTTAAGTCATTTTATTTTTTTTATTTTAAAATAAACTTGGGCTATAAATTGTTTACGGGGTTATACAGTTTCCTGGAAACAGCAGTATAGCGAGTTTTATTTAGAACTTTATTTTGTAAGTTGCTACCTGAATACCGATGAGTCAAAAGTATTTCAAAGTAGCCATAATCAACATTTTTACTGTTTAGGGTTTATACTTACACACTTTTGGCTCATTTTCATCAGTCAACATATATAATTTACGACCAAACTACTTATATGGGCGTTAAAAGTTAACGATCGTTGTAAAACAAACGTATCTGGACTGAAAATATCCGAAATAAATTTTGCAACTTTGTGTAATAAGAAAAATATATTTGTACAGCGATAAAGTTTCACGTTAGTGTACTGGCATAAAAGTGTTGGCTCTTGATTCGATGATTGGCCGTTTTACGAGCGCCAGCGCTGTCTTCGTGGTTTATTTACATTGAAAAACTATTAAATTTACAGGTATAGGTACCATTGAGAAACGCTCAGTGGGCGCTTATTTACGAAATAAAATTAAAAATACATTGTTGCTATATGGTAAAACGTTACTTGCAGCAATAAAGGCACGTGTATTTTTTCTTTAAACGATTGTTTTTTTATAATTGATGGATGCGACCGTTACTATATGGAAATTCATTTTTTGTAACAATAAAATACTGAAAACTTTGTTTTCAACACTTCCACAAAATTTATTATAAAATATTATCACTCCACCCGTTTCGACTGACTGCCTTTCTCAAGTTCTATTTTTGGCATGCGTTTACATTTTATAGTCTCTAATGAAATATGTTTAGCAAGGGAGAACCTGTTTGTCTGAAGTTGGTCATTCAGAATTATATCTGTGTTTTTTAATTTGTTAATTTCAATAGATTCTAACAAAGTTAGCTTAAGGCCTTTATTTTGAATGTGAAGAATTTTAAATTTGTCATTAAAAAAATGGTTATGATCAAGAAGGTGAAGTGCGTAAGTAAAATCTGTTTTTTCTATTATTGAAAGCCCTTTTATGTTCTGCTATTCGTTTATTAAAATTTCTGCCAGTTGACCGATGTAAGTTTTTGGGCAGTCGCCACATTTAGGTTTGTGTACACCAATGTGTAAGTGCTTTTTATTTTGGCTCTTATTGTTTTTAATATATTTGCTTAAGTTGTTATTTGTTCTGAAAACTGGTGTTATTTCTTTCTTTTTTGAGTGTTTGGCTATTTTTGTTGATATTTTGCCTGTATATCTAATCGAGCAGAAGGTACTAGGTTTTTTCTCTGGTGGTAGAGATACTAATTTCAAGGCTTTCTTGTGTAGTTTTTGATTTGAACTTTTATTAATTGTTTATTCGTTTTATCCAATGTTTACTGCTATTTGCTTAATGATATTTAATTCTGTCTTAAAGTTGTATTTTGACATCATCTTAAGACCTACTTTTTCCGAAGCTTAAAATAGTTGCATCATCATGGTCTGTAGCTCTTCGAAACTTGTAGTGAATATTACATTGTCATAAGCGTATCTCAAATGACTCAGTTTTCTTTCATTAACATTTATTCCTTTATCTGCACAGGTAGTGTCTTTGAACATGTCTTCCAGTCCAAGTGTGAATAGCTTTGGTGAGATAACATCTCATTGGCGAACTCCTCTGTTGGTAAATTTACAAGTGATCAAGCAAATTTTATGATCTTCTTCTTCTTCTTCCTCTTTAATAAGCCATTCTGCTGTGTTATAAATTGTAAAAAGTACAACAAAAAAGTAGTAAATTTAAGTTTTATCGGTTTCCAATTTCTAAACACAAATTAGTACAACGAGAAAAGTGGATTTATATCATAATAAAGCAGAAGTAAGTAACATGTTTCAACTTTTTACATTCTTAGGCCCGATTGCATAATAAGTTTGATGTAATCATTACACTAAAGTTCATTTTAAAGTGTAAATTTTAATATTAATTATATTGGTTTAAGTTTGTTTGTATTTTTTTGAAACTCAAAAAAATGTTAAATAGTTCTTTAAATTCGGATATAGCCACCCAAAATCTGAGAGGAAAATAATTCATTATTTAAACCAATATAATGTATGTTTCTTTGAAAGTTTAGATTGACAAAAGATACATTATGCAATTTAATCTAAAACGAACATTAGTTAAAGGGTACTTTAGGTAGTCATTATGAAAACGAACGGTAATGTCGCTCCGAAATGTTGATATGAAATGCAATTATTAGTGTATGTTTTATTTTACAGTGGATATGACTTCAATTAAAATCCTACACCTTCTCATCTTTTTTGCAGTACTCATTTTATTGAAGATTTAAGTCCTAATTATTTACCAACAATATTTTCACCAAAATCGGAGAATAAATTAATTCAAAATGCATCTCTCAAAAGCGAGCGCCAAAATGAGTGTTTCAAATAACGTTGTCTACGAACAAGATCACCATTAACCGTAGACAATAAGCCCATCAGTTCTGTGAATGAACTGCATTTGAAGTCAAATATAGCAGCCAATTAAATGAGTGAAAATGTGTATGATACGATACGATATGAGTCAGTAGATGGTACGAGTGACAGTAAAAGTGACTAAGCATGTCAAGTTGACATTTTGGTTCGATGTAATGATGTTGAAAAATTTTGTGTTCTAATAGATTTATTTTTGAACTTAATTTTTGTGAAGCAGAAACTCAAACTGAAATTAATGTAAAACAAAGTGAATTAAAAATAAATAATTGATATACGGTTGAATGCTCGAGTAATTGAACTTTGAAAAATAAGACTATTATCGAGCACAAGTTTAATTAAATCTTGCCCAAGTACTTTCGCTTAAAATAGCATCTTCGGGGGCAACTGAAATAAGCCAAGAAAACGTTTTTTTAGATGAAGGAAATTAGTTTACTTCGATAAAAAACTCAAAGTTGGATGGATGAAAAAAAAGTTTTTTGTGATCAAAGTTTTAGACTTACTTCGTCAAATATGAGCTACCCAGCAAGCATAGAATGTGAAAAACATGAGTAATAACATAAAATTGTACAATTTTTATGTTGTTGCTCATGTTTTTACTCATTAGTTTCTCATGATTTTGCTCATTAACTTCGAGTTTTTTTTATCGAAGTTAACTAATTTCCTTCATCTAAAAAACGTTTTCTTGGCTCATTTCAGATGCCCCTGAAGATGCTATTTTAAGCGAAAGTACTTGGGCAAGATTTAATTAAACTTGTGCTCGATAATAGCCTTATTTTTCAAAGTAAAAATAAATAGCAAAAAAATTCACAAAAAATGTGGTACACTATACTAAAGCAGTTTTTACTTAAAGACGATTTTTAGCAACATCGCATTTAAAGCTACGAAAGGATATTTCCCTTATCAACTTTGCAGTGGCGTACCAAAATAAAATTTTAATTATTTATTTAAATACATACGTAATTACCTAAAAATTAAATCTAAGACCGATATAATTATTAAATTATTATATGTTTCTTGACGGATAAAGTAAAAGCCATATAAGAAGAAAGGTTAGTAATTAAGCAATGATCAATGGGTATCAAACAATTTTTAAAATTTAATTTTAATCATTTAAAAAGTAAATTATATAATTTCATATGTTTTATTATTGTTCTGAAGCTATTTTCTTGTGGCGTTTTAAGTAATTACTATTTAAATGAGAATAAGCCACAATTTAAGGTTAAGTAGGTAAGTTTATTGTATTCTTAATAAAGAAACAAAATTTGTTTAATTTACTACTGTTTGTATTTTGAGAAGGATTTCCGAAGTGGATATTAAAACGTCAATAAACGTACTTTAACCTTTAATTGTGGCTTATTCCCATTTAAATAGTAATTACGTATATTTTATGTTCCGTAAGAAAATTTGATTTTGTTCCGTTAAAAGCAAATGAAATGAATATAATATTTATGTATAATTTATTACACACAATAAAATTTATTTTATTAATGACATTTTTAATATAGAAATCATTTAGTTTACTTTGTTATACTATAACTCTCCATATAATATAATCTCTCTCCTATGGCGCTACAGCCCACGTTAGGCCCTGTTCTCTCCCAGCATCCTCCTCCAAGCACCCCTTTCCTTGGCTATTCTCCTCCAGTTATCCACCCTCATTATCTCTTTAGCATCGGTTTTTACTTCGTCTATCCACCGCTTCCTTGGATTTTATATTGACCGACGTCCCATCATAGTTCCACTAAGCGTTCTAAGCTCCTACTAGGTGATTTATTATTATCATCCAAAAGCCCAAAATAAGAGGAAAAGAGTAACTACTAGGGAATATATAAAAGATACCTGATGTTTATGAAACTATGTTTTCATAAACATAGACACTTCCTCTGTCAAACCAACCTAAAATAAATATAAAAAATAGAAGAGACATGGAAACCGTAGTAATAAGTTTAGACAAAAGAAAAAGAAAATCAAATTAATAATGTCTTTTCATTTCTTCTAATTTTACAACACAATACTCACAAGGGTAAGCCTGTTGAAGATACAACAACTTCATTGTTCTAATGATGTTTGTTATGTTAATTTTTAGTATGTTTTGAAAAAGAGTTAAATAAACTCGAATATACTACGGAACTACGGAATATAATATATCGTATTCATACAGTGAATTTATTATTTATTTTTATTCTAATAATTTTTGTTTAATTTTGTGACGGATAATGTAGGTTTACCAACTAAACAAAGTTATGCACTTGCAAGAACATATTGTTATTAGAAAAATAAAGTTCCATTCACACATGTCATTTAAAAAGTGATTTATGTTATTTAAATTACTGTTATTGACAAAAAAATATGTGCTACAGCCGCGATATCTGTGAATATCGTATTACCATAAAATTCCATCATTAAAATTAGGCAATATGTTAAACACTGAGATTGCAAAATTTTTTGGGCAAAACTTTGCAAAAACTTTAAATAACACTTTTAAGGATGATGATCTTCTTCCTTGATTACATGAGCTACGGCATTAGCCCAATCTTCTTTTCGTATCCGTTCCATTGCGAATTCCAACAAACGTTGGACATCAGAAATTTTATATGTCATGTTTTCACGATCTATGTAACCCTTTATTTGAGCCCAGATTAATTCTGTCGGGTTCAACTCGCAATGGTAAGGGGGAAGTCTCAAAATAGTAATGCCTTTAGCACGTGCCATTGTATCTACAACATGCTGGCGATATCTGTCACGATGCTGTCTAATTACATTTATAAGCTCAGTCTTAACCATGTCCTCGGAAAATGGAATTCTTTTTTGTCCTGACTAACTCTGCATATTTGCTTTTCTGGTGGCCATAGTTGGCAGATGTTTTATTAATCGACTATGATAAGAAGCGTTATCCATCACTATTATGGAATTAGGCTCGACTCATGAAAGAAGGGACTGAAACCTTTTTTCAAAACGTTGGGCGTCCATGTGTTCATGGTAATCCCCCGTTTTTTTAGATAAAAGAATTAGTGCACTATCTTCTAAAAATCCACTCTCACTACCTATATTGGCTCAATTATTCGTTGCTCTTTACTCGTTGGTCCTCGTAACCCTGTTGATAAACCATCCACAAATGCTTGACGATAACTCGTTATAGTAGTATCTTGCCAGATCTAAGATACTGTGTGACCAGCATTTACCCACGTTTCGTCCAGATAATAAATCTTTTTGAGGGCAGAATGAACCTCTCTAATAGAACGAAGATGTCTTTTGGCAAGAATTTGGAAGACAGATTTACGGGATCTTTTGGCATACATAAATTTTAAATCTTCTTCTATTATTGTCCGAAACGTCTTTTTGCTCATTTTTGGAATCAGACCATTCTCCATTACCTTTGTCCTAATGGATTCGAGGGTTGGCGCTTTATTCTCAAAAAAGAAAGAATGAATAGTGGAGCGTACAAAATTTTTCTGGTACTCTTCCAATTTAATTTTTTTCTACCACGATAATGTACTTTTTTCTACTGTACGAAGTACAGTGTATTTTTAAAATTTTTATACACTCTACAGACAATCTGCTTTTCTTCTACCGACATAAACTTCCGTTTTCTTTGTACATTGCTTGGACCCGCTACGTCATCCATCTTAATGCTATAAAAAGAATAAACATCAATCATAATATTCTGCTATGTATTTGTTGTTTACTTACCACAAAAACTATTTTAAAATTAATAAATAATAAAAAAGTCTATTTAAAATATATATATAAAAGTCACATGCACAAGAAACAGAACACATCCCGCCTCTGGACATATAAGAATGTGAAACGAATCAAATATATCATCTCATTACTATTTTTTCAAGGACGTAAATATATACCCAAGCGAAATGTTGATAAGTTTACCGATGTTTTAAAATATTTAACTGAACTGGTCCAACTATACGTTCGAAAAACGAACCGGTATGCACAATTTATATTGTTACGTGGGCAAATGGTATGATGTTATTTCGTATATTTTACTTATTTACATTGTCGAAGCATACACAATAAAAACGACCCCGGTAGAATTTTACTCCCGATATTTAGCATTGTTGCCGTTAGCTCTCAGTTTAAATTTGTAAATGAGACATCTTTAATTGAAATCTGTGTGACTATACCAAAAGTTCTTGTATATACAGCAGTTGGATCTGATTTTTCATATAATGGATTTAGTGGTGATGAAATTCGTTTCGAAGGAATTGATACAAGTGGTGAACAATTAACAGATCTTGCTGGAGTATCTTTTGATACTTTTAACTATTTACTAAATAAAATAAGTATTAAAAAAATGTTCAGATAACCAAAAAATGAGGCTAGTTATTTTTCATTTAAAAATAAAAACTGCCTTATTATTTGCAGCAATAAGTTCAATGTTTTCTATTCATCGAACAACAGTATCTAGGATCTTTTATTCAACTTTAATCTAGCTGTGTGTTGTGGCCAGATAAATCAAGTGTCCGAGTTACAATGCCAGATTGCTTCAAACCAAAATATAGCAATATTCGTGTCATTATTTATTGTACTGAATTTAAAATTTATGTGCCTTCTCCAGTAGATGATTGTGTGTATTGCTATTTTCATTACAAAAAAGGATTTACTCTCAAAGTATTAATTGGTATTAATAATTATTGTAATTAAAGTAATAATTGCAATAAAAGTTAATTATTGATATAATAACAATAATCATTGTATTAAATAAACAAGTTTAAGTCACTTTATTTGCAGCTAATATAAAATAAGACTAAAATATTAATAGCGCTAACGCATTCGATGATTCCTGCCACTAGGTGTCGCTCTTCGGAACTTGCACAATATAGCGAATACTATCCTGTAATAAAAGATTTTATTAAGCTGTATAATACATTTTGTAAATAACACACTATGGTTCGATGATCGATGTAACGTTAGAATTTACATATTTTTTAGTGGCTCAGATATCATCGACGATAATAAATTTATCAAAATAAAATTATAACTATACGCTTTAGTAATTATCTGTAACTTATTCGCAGTAATTTTTGTAAATTTATGCTAATATAATATGAAACAGATACAGCATCACATAAAAAAGATCGTCACTTCTGCTATATGTCCTATTATATGAAATACAGTATTGTTCGAATTAATGGAATCATAGGCTGTTTTAATGAAAAAACAGTTTATTTAGTAAAAAATTATATTTTGACAAAACTATAAAGGTAAACTTACATCATTCAGTAGCAAATATGTCCCCCTTTGGCAGCAATTACTGCTTTTACCCGTTTTGGCATAGATTCTTTGAGTTTCTGGCAGTTGTCAGATATCTTTTCATCTCGATACCAAACCTGAATGGCCGCTTCTAGTGGTACAGTCGATTTTTCGCAGTCTAGCTTTGCAAATGGCCCATAAATTTTCAATGGGGTTGAGGTCGGGCGAATTACCGGGCCAATCTAAAACATTAATCTTCTTATTTTGAAAAATGCCATCATTCCCTTTGATTTGTGACAGAGAGCAGAGTCCTGTTGAAGAATCGCTCCTCCTTGGGGTTGACATTTTTGGAGTTGTTTGTCCAAATACTTTTCCAACATGGATTTGTATTTTTGGCTGTTCATCATGCCTTCAATTGGCACCAAAGATCCAACCCCCATGTATGAAAAACATCCCCAAAACATTTTCTTGTAAATATTGAAAAAATGAAAAAAAATTTACAGTGATTCCATTAATTCGCACAATATGTAAGTAAGTGGATGTAAGTTAAAAGACAACAATAGATAAAATAAATTGTAAATCAGCTTTGTATTAAATCGCTATCACAAAGTGTGGCCACTGCGTTATAAATCGTCCCTTAAATATCCAATTTATAGAAATGATGTTTCCTTAATAGACGATTCTTAATAATAAATGAAATAGAATTGAGCTAAGAAGCAATTTTGCAAGATATCAGAAATGAAAGATCAATACCCATGCCAAGCAAAGTCGAGCCAAGTCGAACCATCGCATCGCAACGAACGTTTTGCCGTGTAAAATTCAATCAGTAGGCTACACTAACACATCGACGTCGAGCCAACCAACGAAAGATAAGTGAATTCCATTACCAGTCAATAATTACAATCTCTTGTTGCTCCTCCGGTCGCGAAATTCCCGAATTTCCACTTTGTAGTATTCAATTTCCAGTTACAATCGCTGCTGATGAATCAAAGGGATGTGCCACAACAGCTTACCCCTTACGCACTTGCTTAGAATACAAATATGGTGTATAAATCTCGAGATTATTGAGTGTCGCGACACTCTCCTTGTAATAGCTAGGTTCATAATATACAACTTATTCTGAATGACATCTGAAAATTGGATTATTCTTTTTTTTAGTTAATGATACCTGTAAGTTTTTCTAATATTTACAAAATTTATTTACATATTAATGATACTCGTTTGAATATACCCAGTTTATTTTTTTTTGTTTAATGTATTTATTTACAATTTATTACAGAGGATAAACTAAATGATGTTTCACCTTCAATGATGTTTCACATCATGAAACATTCAATGATGTTTCACCTTATTTTACTTATGTTATTTTTGAATTAGTTTCTTAGATATTATTGATTATATATTGTCATAAATCATCATCATCATCATCAACACCCAGCTCTTTGCGTCCACTGCTGGACATAGGCATTCCTGTTTTTTGTCCATTGTGCTCTATCTTGAGCACTTTTTATCCAATTTCATGACATTTTGTTGAGATAGTCAGTCCAACGAGTAGGATGTCTTCCTCTATTCATTTTGTCTAACCTCTGCCTCCACTCATGCAATCTATTCCTTTCATCACTAATTCGGCGACTATATAAGCGATATACTAAGCATTGACCTTTCCATTTTCCTTTGAGCTATTTGCAGCATTTTAGAACTTGTAGCTGTCAGTGTCAAAGTTTCGGCACCATAGGTCATCACAGGCAAAACGCATTGGTCAAATGTTTTACGTTTTAAAGAAATTGGTATATCGCTTTTAAAGATGTCATTGAGTTTTCTATAGGCTGCTCATGCTGGGTTCTTCTTCTTTGTAGTTCGCATGTTTGGTTGTCTCTTGTGATCTTTATTTCGTGTCCAACGTATATGTATTTTTCCACCAGGTCTACTTCGTTGTCTCCAATACTGATATTTCCGCTAGGTACTAGGTTTGCTATGAATTTTGTTTTAGATATGTTTATTTGAATGGGCGGTTTTTTTATATATTGAACACTGGGCGGTTGAAGAAGCTCTGGTCAATAGTAGAATAGATTCAAGATACCGACAATTGATACATGATATTTACCAAAATGCAACCATGACCGTAATTCTGGACGACAAATTAATAACGGATAATATAAAAGTTAAACGAGGAGTCCGACAAGGCGATATAATTTCACCTAAACTGTTTACCTTGGCCCTCGAAGACATAATAAAATCAACAGATTGGGAAAACAGAGGAATATGTATTAACGGAAAATACCTAAATCACCTTAGATATGCGGATGATATACTCCTGATCTCCTCGGAACGACAAGAACTGGAATTAATGCTGAATGAACTTCATGAAAAATCACTGCAAAAAGGCCTAAAAATTAACTTCAACAAAACAAAAGTAATGACAAACACGGAAGACCAAGAGGCAATAAAAATAAAAACAGAAAAAATAGAACAGGTAAATGAGTATATCTATCTAGGACAAGCAATCAGAGCTAATAGAGAAAATCAAACAGCCGAAATATCGAGACGAGTAAGAATGGGATGGGCAGCGTCCGGCAAACTTTCTTACGTTCTAAAAAATCAAACAATCCCTCTATACTTACGAAGCAAGGTATATAACTCCTGTATCATACCGGTGCTCACCTACGGAGCACAGACGTGGACATTTACACAGGCCAATTTGGATAGGATAAGGAAGGCACAAAGAGCGATGGAGAGACAAATGTTGGGTGTATTACTTAGAGATAGAAAACGTAACCAGTGGATCAGAACCAGAACAAAGACAGTAGACGCGATAGAACAAGCAGCAAAACTGAAATGGAAATGGGCTGGACACAATGAACGTCTCCAAGACGGACGATGGAACAATGCCATCGGAAAGTGGCGTCCATACAATGCAAAGAGATCAAGAGGCAGACCACAAATGAGGTGGAAAGATGACATCAGGAAACAAGGAGGTCCCACATGGCAGAGAACAGCTCAAGATAGAGAAAGATGGAGAGAACTGGGGGAGACCTATATCCAACAATGGAATAATAGAGAATAGGTTCAAAAAAAAATGTTTATTTTAAAATCCACACTGGCACATACTAACTAAAGTTCATGTATCATTGTACATATCTTCTTTAGGTTGTCCGAGAACAAAACTATGTCGTCTCAGACTTACTTATTGGCTGGATAACCGTACTCATCTGGAGGTCTTGATGAAGATCTCTGTTTCTGAAGTACCATGGAGAGTAAACGATGTTCCTTAATAATTTATTCTAATATCGTTGTATAATTTGGATGTTACTTTCTTTTGTACAGCTCCATAGCTGTATCCCATAGCCCCATAGCTGTACATCTTTTTGAACTTAATTTCTAATTCCTCCTTTTTTTTTCTTAATATGTGCTTTCCAACGTAGCTTGGAATTTAATGTCATACCCAAATATTTTGCCGTATTTGCACAAGGTATTTGGTTTCAATTTATACTAACTGGGATATGTTGTTCTCTTTTGTTAGTAAAATTGACATGAACAGATTTAGTTTCATTCAATTTGATACGTCATCGCCTGGTCCAGATGTGAATTTGTTCAACAGAGTTCTGTAGCATGGTTAGTAAAGATAGCAAAGCAAGAAGCTCCTCACGAAAAAACTGTTTTTTGCATACATATCGTAAGAAGCTTCCCTTCTATTGGACTTACGACACTACATGTTTTTTATTTACATTCTGTTACACGTATAATGTGGAGACATATTTAAACTCATTAACTGCTTCGTATCAGAACGAAAATTTAATTAATTATAATGTTTGCTTCACAACAGAAATTTTATATACGTATCGAGTAAACTAAAATAGATTCGGGGCTTACTTGGGACTTTTCTTCTAGAGTTAGGGCGCGTAATTAGGAAGAACTTCAAAGTTTCGCGAAGGCTAATGAGAAAGTTGCTTGAAAGGATCCACTTGTGAAAGGAAATAACTTTATATTATTAAATATTAGACACTGATATCATGGAAAACGCCGTAAAGTACGTACCCGATTTACGTTTAAGTGAATTCATTAGGCGCTGTTTTGAAATTGAGTTTTATACACATTGTTTTACACATACACAACTTTTGAAAACAGAAAATAAAAAATTGCTATAATTACTTGTTTACAAATGTCCAACTACTGACAAAATATATAGTCTCTCTCTCTCTCTCTCTCTCTCTCTCTCTCTCTCTCTCTCTCTTTCAACATATCTTCACTATTAGTTCACAATTTCAATGTGAAATTGAGAGAGTTTTATCGTGAATTATGTATTAGACGATATTTTGCAGAACTAGATTTACAAGTTCTAAAAAAATAATTTCCAATAAAACCAATTGTTGTGTTTTTGAGGTAATTCATCCTGAAACATCAGGAAAGATGTTTCCCGAGACTGAGGGTTTCTTACTTGCCATTCAGGATCAGGTTATTCCAATTAAAAATTATCTGAAATATGTTGGTAAAGATTCTCAAGTCCAAAATGATAAATGTCGATATGGATGCCAAGCCCAAGAAACCATTTAACATCTTACCGGTGGCCGCCAGGTCGGTACCGATTATAAAGAACGCCATGTCTGACAAACAGTAGGGAAAACCGACCATCTTCCTTATTATCAATACGTCCCTGACAGAATACTTGAAATGACAACTACAAGCTATACTGGGACCGCACTGTGCTTACAGATCAACCAATGGCGCATAATAGACCAGATCTCATATTACTTAATAAACTTACTAGGCAAACAACACTTATTGATGTGGCGATACCCAACACCAATAATTTACGTGTTAAATACAAAGAAAAGATCGCCAAGTACAGAGATCTAGAAATACAAATCAGGGGACAATGGAAAATGGAAAGTACCCACACAGTACTTATTATTGTATCTACTACTGGTGTTATTTCCAAAAAGCTTCTAGAGAACATGAAGCAGATGGGTATAAATGAACATCTTTATAAGGCCATGCAGAAAGTTGTACTCTTCGCGACGTCCAGATGTGTACGAAAATTTTTGGGAGATACTTCAAGATACCAAGTCACCTAGGTCTCGATAACACGGAAAGAGTACCACCAGAGCTCAATACTTTTGATACCGTAGGTATCTGGGATGAGTGAATTTTTCCCTTAAAGGAAGTGTAAGCTGTATGGCTAAATCTGGTATAATAATAACTCAACTCCAAATGATATCATGAAAATTGATCAATTCTCCAAGACTTTCTTTCTCCAACTACACCTGCAACTAAACATGCTGAAGGTTTAGATGAAATCAATGGTAAGGTTATAGGATATGTTGCCAGTCATATATGTGACACATTTGATCAACGAATCTTTTACGACAGGTCAATTTCCCAATATAAGGGAATCCAAGGAATTTCCAATTTTTAAAAATAAAGGTTCTGCAAATAAAATTGAGAATTATCGTTTGATTTGTATACCTAATCAGATTGCAAAGTTGTTTGAACTGGCATTCTGTGAACGACTAACAATTTATCTAGAGGCATTTCATTTACTGATGCTAATCTATTGTAAGTGCTGTTGATGACTATCTTAATTGTATCTATAAAGCTCTTAATGAAAAACAAAACATTTTAAATCTTTTTTATGACCTTAGTTCTGCTTTTGACATGTTGGATCATAGGCTGCTTCTGATGAAGATGGAAGGCATAGGAGTTCGAGGTATACCACATGACTGGAATGAGATCATATTTGTCAAATTGTTTACAAACAATAATATTAGATGGTACACTATCAGACCAATGAAGTCTTCTTTGAAGTACTACAAGGTTCGGTTCTTGGTCCTCTCTTCCTTATTGTTTTTATCAACGATATCAACCAAGTTTGCACTACTCCTAATCAAATTATTGAATATGCAGGTGATCCAAGCTTCATTATATTACATCATCAGTTTGATCAGCTTGTTAGCAAGGGCAATACAGCATCTCAGGAATTTAGTATGTATTGCAAAGACAAGATCTTAAATCAAATATAACAAAAACCCTTTTCATGAGATTTTTACCAAAGAATATAGAATATCCTTATCTATATATTGATCACAAGCCCATTCAAAATGCTGAAGTAATAAAATTTTTAGGACTGATGCTAGATCCAAAGCTAAGTTGGAAAGATCACATAGATAAAGTAATCACTCACTAGATACGCCAGTCAAGTGTGTGGAGTAACACAAGGATCAGTACTTAGACCGCTACTTTTTTGTGTATACACTAGTGATCTTCCGCTCATCGTATCCAGTAAGGTTTCAATTTAGGCTGATTTCACGAAATTATATGTGAATCCAACTATTAACCAACATGTTCTTCAACAAGATCTTGACGCAATGATAAGATATGATCTAAAGTTATACTGTAAATTAGTTCTCTATATTTTTAAAATATTTTGTTTATTTTTAGTGGTTTTAGAGTACCTAGTTAAACATGGCATATCATTTAAAAAGTTAAATTTACTGTTTCACCATCTGCTGTTTATTTATATTCAATTCATTTTATACACAACCCCTTACCCGCATGGTTCATCGAATAGATGATATTTTTAATTATACGCGTCATTAAAACACCTCGCATATAAGTCAAAATAGAAAGATATATTAGGTGTCAAACGAATGTCTGTCAACTGGTAAGTAACGTTTGCCTAGCGCACCCCGAATAAACTATACATCAATTTACATGCGTAATGTGTTTCTTAGAAAGAAAATATTTGATCTATTTTGAGAACTGAAATTGCTTTATGAAATGTTACTCAAAAAACAACACATAGGAATGATTTACGTCGCCAAAGACATTATAAAAAGCCTCATAACAGTTGTGTCCTTTTGTTTCGTCATTTGTTTTTGTATTTAATGTGTTTTATAAGTTATAGCTTGCTTGGTAGATATAAATAAATATATTATGCGTGGCTAAGGTCTCATAAAATATTCATCGCCTTGCATCAAATGTTGCTAGACAATATAAAACGCATACTATATTAGTTATATACATAAGTTATTATGTGTCCAGGGTATTCGTGGTTCTTGCCAATGAATATTTCTAATATGATTACTATATTACAAATAAGAGCAGAGGAGCGAGCTCCTATTATGCCCAAAAAGCAAAAAAAAACAAAAAAAATAAAAAATATCCTTATAAAACTAATACCAATTATAAAGTTAAGTTAAACAAATAAGTATATCATCCAAAAATTGAATTGTGAGACAATAAATAAATAAATAATGCTGTCTGAAAAGAAACACAATCCTATAAATAAAATAAACCGCTATCAAGTTTATTTTTTAAGATGTTAATACTAGTTGCCGATATGGTGTCTTGATCCAAATTGTTCCAGATGAAGATTCTATTTGGCAAGAAGTACCCTGGACTTTGCAGTAGTTTGTTCCCTCCTTAATTTGTATCGATGGCCTCTTAATATTTCGTCTTGATTCAAAGTGAATATGGTGTTTAGTTTCCCAAAATTGTGTTTTAAAATACGGAAGGACATAATGACGTCACCTCGAAGACGTCGCTGCTCAAATGTCGTAAGATGAGCCATGGATAGTCTGTTTTGGCCAGTGTTGTGGCTTTTCGCTGAATATTTTCAAGTAGGATTTTATCGCGACTGAGATATGGATTCCACACTGGTCCGGCAAACTCAAGAATAGGTCTAACGTATATTGAGTAAAGTTTACTAACAGAGGTTAGAGATAAACGTGTAAAACATTCACACGTATATCTCTAACATATATCTCTAACGTATTTTTAACTTAAAATTATTCTAACGACCATTTGAATATTGCGTTAAGATCTTGTTAAAGAACATGTTGGTTAGTAGTTGGATTTACATATAATTTCGTGTCATCAGCGTAAATAGAAACCTTACTGGATACAATAAGCGGAAGATCACTAGTGTAGACACAAAACAGTAGCGGTCCAAGTACTGATCCTTGTGGGACTCCACTCTTGACTGGCTTATCTAGTGAGTGGTGATTCCTAACACGAACCCTGAAGTATCTGTTGGATAGAAAATCTTCAATCCTAATGTTTAACTTTCCGCGGATACCATAGTGATCCAATTTAGCTAGTAATCGTTTTGGAATACGGTCGAAAGTTTTGGAGAAGTCTAAGTAGAGTACATCGACAGGATTCCGATTGTTTAATGTAATAACCAATTATTTACACAATGAAGTAAGTTTGTGGTTGTGGAACGACCTTTGATCAAGCCATGCTGTTGGTGAGGGATGACATTTTCTTGAAGAAGAAACTCAGACATAGCTTCCGAAATAATCGATTCCATGACCTTGCCGACAATAGGAACCAGGCTGATTGGACGATAATTATTTCAATCAAGTTTATTTCCTTTCTTGAATATAGGAGTAACCGAAACCAATTTCCAAACGAGGGGAGGGAACCTTGATTAAAAGAAGCATTCATTATGAGAAATATAGGGATGGCTACAGATTCTGAAGATTATTTGAGGAAAAAAGAGGTGAGTCCGTCTAATCCAGGTCATGAATTATTTCGTAGTTTCCTTAACTGATGTTTAATTTCATGCGGTGTGAAAGATATATTGTCAAGAGTTTTAGACAACGTGGGCACATTATTTCAGGAATGGTATCGTTAAGTTCATCTGTAAAAATCTGAGAAAAGAATAACGATAAACATTCCATTCCATTCCATAAAGTAACGGTATAAAGACTTTAGAAGATAAAGATGTACGAATGTACCAATAAACTTTTTTACTATTACCGCTTGCAATGATAGATTCTTCAAATTTTGTTCTTAACTTTAGCAAAGATTGTTTGACTGGGGTCAAAAAAATCATCAAAGCAACCAGTAAGTTTAAATCTTCGCCAAAGCTTTCGCTTAGGTCGAATTAAATGGGTAGCTTAGAGGTTAATCCAAGGTTTAAATCGATTTCTGTACAGCTGCCGTTCGGTTGTATGATCAGAAATTGTTGTAATAGCAATATGGAGAAAAGAGTCCCAAGTTGACGATGGATCAGAGTGATTAAGAAAAAATAGATTGCCAGTTTAATTGGGATAAAACTAAATTAACATTAAAGAAATCGGCAGTGGCATACGTTATGAAATTATTTTTACAAGGCGGTGTTAAACTAAATTGAATGTGAGCAGTAATAAGCGAGTGGTCAGAATGACCCACAGGAGAGGATACTTCAAGTGTAGAAATTAATTGATCGTCATTTGTGAAAAATAAATCTAAAACTGAAGGATTATTGTTGGCTCTACACCTTGTAGGTTCAGTTATCAGTTGTAATAAATTTAAGTCCATGACAAAGTTTTTAAACAAATTTTGGGAGTATCATTTTTGGAAATAATGGGCCAGCTTATCTATCTTCTTCAAGTGCCATCTTCGTTCCGAAGGTTGGCGATCATCAGGGCTATACGTATCTATAGAAAAGTAAAATCTCCAACAACAATGAGATTTTCAAGGGATGATAATTCCTCATGTTCTTACATTTCAAAGAATTGAAAAACATGTTTTTCTTGATTCAATGTAAATTTTGCGTTCCTTTCTTCTGGCACACTCTATATAATATCAACTGCTTTTCTATTATCCGAGAAATCATTAATAGACCATCAAAAAAACGACAGGTTACAATATTAAAAGACAATTTATTAAAAGTTATATCGGGTCGGTGAATTGTGAAGATCTACATCTCAAATATTAAGATCTACATCTTAAAATAGCACCATGAATATGAATAGAGCAACATAAGATATGAAATCCAATACAATTTCCTGCTTTCAGTTAAATTACTACCAAAAATCGTATCTTCCACTATAGAACTAAAGTGAAAGTTATTTCTGAACCGGCGCTAAGTTATTTATCGCTGCTGTTACACATGTTATGGTTAAATGGCTGCCACTGGGTATTTAATCATCAATTTATATCGTCTTCTCATGTTTTGGGACGCGCCGGAAACCGTTTAGTGGGAATTATTTATTGTTAGTGCGTTGTTTTCCTTTTCTGAGACTTAAACGAAAAAATGGTAAAAATAAACTCGAGCTCGCTTTCAACACTTCGGGTAATTCAAAACGACTTCATTAAATTTATCATCGTTTAAACTGTTGGGAGGTAACGACTGAATATAAATTAACCACAAAAAAACTGTTAAAAAAAGTAACAGGACATAGAAGAGTAACCATTTGGTTGTAATGAAAATACATCTTTTCGTTTATCGGAATTAAAATAAGCCAAAATAAGATAGTAAACAAGATCTGAAAAAGACCATCGACTGTAGTCAATTGGAAAATGGACATATGGGAAATGCATGCACAATTTTTACAGCAGTTTTTATGTTATTTATAGTCTTATTTTTGGACAAGAATTTATAAAAATAATATGATTACCTCGACAAACTTCGTATCATCATCAGCATTTATCATCATCATTATTTACCTATGTCCTCTCATTTCTTTATTAATAAATGCCACCCCTATATTTACCCTTATATACTAATTCTTAATTTTACCCTTTTTCTGACTCCATCTCAACCTCTTCATTTCCGCCACATTTATTTGTTGTTCCTCTTTCTTTTTAACTGCCCAACATTCAGTTTCGTACATCAAAGCTGGTCTTTTGGCGGGTTTCCATAATTTTCCCTTTATTTTTTCTAGAAATCTTTCTATCATACAATACAACACTCGCTTCCTTTCACGTGATCCATCCCACTCTAACTCTACTGCATATAATGGTTATTTATTTCTCTTAATCTAGATACCTAAAACTATTACTTTTCACCATTAAAAATTATCATTTTAATTGTAGCAACTCCAAGTAACTTATTGAATCTTCCAAATACTTACTCTGTTTTTGTCCTACTAAGTTTTAAATGTTTTAACTCAAGAGCATGTCTCCGCTATTCCAGCTTTTGTTTTAAATATCCTCAAGTATTTCCTACTAACACTAAATCTAAATGTTGATATTAAGAAAATTACAGGGTGTTATAGTGCAAATTTAAAATTTTATTTTTCAGCGGAGATAAAAATAATCATATTTTTGGCGTGGGATTCATACTCAATAAACGATTGAAATCAGAAGTCATAGCTTTCGATCCAATAAGTCCAAGGATATGTAGAATCTGAATCTAAGGCAGGTTCTTTAATTACAGCATTATCAATATCCATACTACCACTGAAGATAAAGAAGATGAGGAGAAAGACATATTTTACGAGAAACTGGAAAGCACTTACATTTTCTGTAGCCACAACGAGTTCCTGTACCATCTCTCTTGCCAAAGCTAGATCTTCAGCTATAAGTATATCATTGGCGAAACGTAAGTTGTTTAGATATTCTCCATCTATTTTTATTCCTTTTGTCATCCAATCCAAATTCTTAAAAGCATGTTCTAACACCGTATTTTACCAAAGCCATCTAATTAAGTCTCAGATATTTGTAAGTGTCTGTTTGTTGTATGGTATTCTTCACACATTATTCACAATTATATTACAAATATCTGGGACACGAAATCAGAATAAGCAGAGACAATCAAACACATGAAATACAGAGGCGAATAGGTCTAACATGGGCAGCATTTGGCAAATTAAGCCATATTCTAAAAAGTTCAATTCCCATGTGTCTCAAGCGAAAGGTTTATAACCAATGTGTTTTACCTGTACAAACTTATGGAGCAGAGACTTTAACAGTTACGCAAAAATCTGCGAATAAACTTAGAGTTACACAACGAGCCATGGAACGTGCAATGCTGAACGTGAGCCTTCGAGACCACATAACAAACCAACAAATCAGGCGAAGATCAGGAGTTCAAGACGTCATCGAAATAACCACGACGCTTAAGTGGAACTGGGCAGGGCACTTAGCCAGAACACAAGATGGACGGTGGATAAGACGTATTATGGAATGGAGGCCCAGAAATTATAAAAGAAGCCGAGGACGACCACCGACTAGATGGACCGATGACATTAAACGTATAGCGGGAAACTGGCTACAAGCGGCCCAGTGTAGAGAACACTGGAAAGAACTGAGGGAGGCCTATGTCCAGCAGTGGGCGCGATTGGCTAATTGATGATGATGATCTAATTAAGTAAAAAAATAAAAAAAACACCGTATTAAAAAATTTAGGTGACATTGGTTCTCCTTGTCTAACCCCCCTTCTATTTTTATACGATTACTGTTAGTATATAATCTAACAGTGGTTGTTGCCTGCAGGTATATTTTATATAAAAAAAAAAAAAAAAAAAAACAAAAAGATTTAGGACTTGATAGACTTGATAGGGTGAGAAACGAAGATATTCGGAGAGAAATGGAAATCGATGTAGATATAATAGACACAATCGAAGCCAAAAGACTTAACTGGTATGGACACCTTTAGAGAATGCCGGAAAATAGATGGCCAAAAAAATAGAACAATGGACTCCGCCAACTAGATGAAAACGAGGTAGACCAAGACGATCCTGGAGAGACGATGTCGACGATGCAATGACCGCCAGAGATCTAACAACTGAAGATTGCTTCGACAGAAAACGCTGGAAATTAGGATGCGAGAAGCGGCGCCAGCTGTAGAAGACTCGCTTGTTATATATATATATATATATATATATATATATATATATATATACTATATATATATATATATATACAAAAAGATTGATCCCCTATGCTGAACAAATTGTTAGGAACTACCAGTGTGGCTTCCGATCCAATAAATCAACAATGGATCAAATCTTTACAGTCAGGCAGATTCTTGGGAAAACGCTCGAGTTCGTAGTCGACACCCACCACACATTTGTCGATTTTAAAGCCGCAAACGACTCAGTCTACAGACGAAAACTTCTACAGGCTATGCTGGAATTTCAAATGCCGCTTCATCTTGTTCAACTAACGGAACTTACACTCAGACGTAGAGAGTGTAGTCAGAATCCAAAACAACTTTTCAAGACCCTTCCATTGTAACAATGAACTGAGACAGGGAGATGGACTCTCGTGTCTCTTATTTAACCTTGCATTACAAAAAGTAATTTGAGAGTCCCATATTAATACGAAAGGCATCATCTTTAATAAATTAATCTCTTATCAAAGCATTCTGATCATTAAGGGCGTCTGACTAGACTATTAATTGATGATTTGGAAGTGGAGGGTGTAGACACTTTTGTCTACCTGGACTCAATTTCGAAAGAAAAATTCTAAGGAAAATAAATAGGAGGAGTCCAAGAACAGGGTTTGTGGAGTAGACGCTACAACTTTGAATTATACAGAAGTTTTGGGAAACTTGACGATGTAAAATGTAATAAATTAGCACGCCTACGATGGATAGAAGATGTAATTAGGCGAGATGAAGATGAAACGATCAGAAAAATTTTCGACAGAAGAGGACCAGTGGGAAGACGAGCAAGAGGAAGACAAAAACCTAGGTATCAAGATAACATAGAGGATGATCTAAAATACATCGGAGTTAACGCATGGAGAAGAGTTGCCAGAGAGAGGGGCGAATGGAAGATTGTTCTGAAGAAGGCTTTGGCTCATAACTAGTTGTAATACCACTGATGATTTACAATTGATTCCATCTTGTTATTTTTTTGGTCTCAAAACTATATTAGGTAAACTATCTCTGATTAGTATATTACTAGAAGTAAAAGTATGGCTAAATTATGATTATTTTAAATAAACAAATTTTTCATTTCAGTTCATGTACTTTGCGGTGTTTATCAACGTATTAAAAACATTACGCGACCCATATATCTTTTATGAATACTGGTTGAAAGAACAAATTATAGTGATTTAAACATATACTTTAACACACGGACTTTTACTAGTTTTTACGCCTTTTTTGTTATTCTTTAATTTACGATGCCATTACTACAAACTTTTTAAAGCATTAATTTATTGATGATATATTTAACGACACCATGTCGGTTTGAGTTACATGGGAGTGTTGAGAACATGTAGGATTAACTTCGTTAACGCGAAGAAGACTTGAATATAAATAATAATAATCCCCGTTTCCGATTAATTACGATCCACACCAGCATGCTAATAAGGTAAAATTATCTTTTCAGTTGTAAAAGATTAACACAGTTTTGTTGTAGGAGAAGAGCCATAAAAATTCGTATGGCTATCTATACTAGAAAAAACCAAGGCATATCTAAGCTTATCTGGTTACGTACTTTTTTTTTTTTTTTTTTTTTTTTTTTTTTATTTAGAATTTCCGCATCAACCATTAAAGGTTATTAGCGGGTTTTACAGATTTTACAGTTGTTATTACAAATACAAATTTATAATTACAAATTGCGTATTAAATTACACATAATAAATTACAAATTACAAAGAGAGACATATAATATAACTTAAATTTTGTGTAGTAAACGTATGTCCTTAAGGAATTTGATTGTATTAGATACATTACTGTTTAAAATATCTTTAAGTTTCTTTGCTTCTTCTGGTACGTTGTTGATGGCTCTTTCGTAGGAATAAAGAGGACATTCAATCAATACATGTTGAACAGTTATTGGACATTCACAATAGGAACATTCAGGTGGTAGTTCTTTTGTTATGAGATGCTGGTGAGTTAACGCTGTGTGTCCAATTATTAGTCGGTTTATAATCACTTGTTGCCTTCTGTTTTCTGGAAATTGTAGTTTAGTGCCAATCCTGTCACAGTTCGTTTTAAGTTTTAGTTCACGTTTTTAAGGTTAGCCTTAGTAGAATTCCACATTTGTTGCCAAATTTTTTACACAGTGCTGTTTAATATTAAGCTGGATATCACTGAATGGAATTGTAGTCATAATTTTAGTTTGCTCGTCAGTAGCAGCTTTCTTTGCTAATTCATCTACTTTTTCATTTCCTGCGATACCTGTATGTGATGGTACCCAGAGAAATGTAACGTTCACGTGTCTGTTTTGTAGGTGATAAAGTGCTAATTGTATTTGTTGCAGGATAGCATGTACTGGATATATTTGCCTTAAGCTTTGAAGAACAGATAAAGAGTCAGTAATGATAAGAAAATCTGAGCTTGCATGACTCTTACACATGTCTACAGCCTTTAAAATGGCGATTGCTTCTCCGTGAAAATGTTGCAGAATGAGGGATGCGAACTGCATATTCAGACTTTCTAGAATAAAGGCCGCTGCGTGTCCGTTTTCAGTTCTTGACGCATCGGTAAAAATCTTGTTATGTGGTTACGTACTTGAAATAATTAAAAACATGCAATTATTAAAACTACGTACCCGTCAAATAAAAATCACCCGAACCCAGAGTGATCAGGTGCTTACTTCCGGAGTTACAGGGATTACTTCAGAAAATTTATGGACCATTTGCAAAGCTAGACTGCACAAAACCGACTGTACTTCAAAAATAAAAATGATAGAAGCGGTCATTAAGGTTTGGTTTCGAGATTAAAGGATATCTGGGAACTGTCAAAAGCTCGTAGAATCTATGACAAAACGGGTAAAAGCAGTAATTGCAGCCAAAGGGGGATATATGTCCTACTAAATGATGTCTGTTTACCTTTATAGTTTTGTCAAAATATATTTTTTTTTCTAAATAAACTGTTTTTTCATTAAAACAGCTTATGATACCATTAATTCCCACAGTACTGTATTCCTCGGAGTCCTGGAACCAATACCAGTGTGACTCTGTTATATTTGCCATTCTGTCGCGTTCTTCTCGGCTTTCCTAAGTCTATACTTTGAGATTTACAACATTTTGGTAGTTCTCCGTAAATTTTAATGGGTAATATGTGGTATTTATATTGATCCAGCTGTATCAACAGACGTATTCACAATATGTTACAGTCATACAATTCGAGAATTAGTATTCATTAAACCTTGTATCATAAAGGTTGTGTGTTTCCGTGTCTGCTAGTTATCATTTTAATATTAAGTCGAATATAGATAAGTAACAAAAACTGGTAAGATAAATCCAAATTACTTTTAAATAGTTTATAGTCCGGACTCTTGGTTAGAAATAATGAAGGGCACCTAGTGACTGCTATGATTGTTGGTTCTCGCTAAAACGATCCAACAAAATGCGTCGAAACACCTAACGAGGTACTGTTAATACATCAAAATAGTACCGTCTTTGAGGAAAATTATGCGAGGCCCAGGATGAACAGATGCTGTACACGGCATGAAAATATATGAAAATGGAGAAGACTTACGCTACGGATAGACTAAATCAGGTCTAACTCCAGTTAGATAACTTACAAAAATTGAATGAAAGCTTATTTATATCTATATCTATATCTATATCTATATCTATATCTATATCTATATCTATATCTATATCTATATCTATATCTATATCTATATCTATATCTATATCTATATCTATATCTTATATCTATATCTATATCTATATCTATATCTATTATCTATATCTATTATCTATATCTATATCTATATCTATATCTATATCTATATCTATATCTATATCTATATCTATATCTATATCTATATCTATATCTATATCTATATCTATATCTATATCTGCAATTAAAATTTGCAGACCTAGAGAAAAACTTGTCCAAGAGAAATAACCTAAGAATGAGGAATTTCATACTGACGAGGAGGAATTAGCTGAGGAAAAAGAGTGGATATGTCTCAAAAATTTCAAAAAACGTTAAATGGATACATCATTGACGCCACCACAAAAAGAGATATGTCCAACAAAGAGAAAAAAAACTAGAAAAACACAAATCGTACCTCCAATAATTGTGGAGAGTATTGCCAAACTTAGTTAATTTTATGAATTAGTCAGACTACATACTGCTAAATTCCAGACAAAAGTGGAGACAAGAGCGCTGAAATTAATGTCGATAGTGAAGAAGACTTCAGAAAATTAACGAAAAAGTTGAGTGAAGTAAATTAGCCATGGTATTCGTATGAAAATAAGCAAAGCCGACCCATTAAAGTTATGGTCAATAAGTTACATTATTCAGCCAGTAAAGATTCGATCATGAACGACTTAAGTAATCAAGAATTCAGGATAATAGATGTCATACCGAAATTAAAATAGAGATTTCAGGCATATGGACACACACAAGGATACTGTACGAAAGAACCAAGATGTGTCCGCTGCACAGGAAAACTGTGGAGAAGGGCATCTGGCAAACTATAGAGGATGTATCGTGGCAAAGAAAATACAAAAAATGAAAGATAAATATAACAAGAAACAGACCTTACCCAGACAACCACAAAGAATGCATTCAAAATCTGTAGAAAATTTAAAACAAGAAGAAATTAATGCAAGTACAGTGTGGAAAGAGTAAAAGGAAATAACTACCCAAAAAAATCAGAGAAATGATAACCGAAAAAAGAAAACTGAGACGCAAGTGACATCACTATAGAGCATCAGTTGACAAAACTAGATTAAATAATGCCACACAAAAATTAAAAAGAGAAATTCAAAAAATTAAAAATGAATCGTTTAGCATCTACCTAAGTGAACTCTCAAATGATAGCGCTACTGATTACTCATTGTGGAAGGTTACCAAACTATTAAAAGGCCAATCTTACAGAATCCACCAATTAGACATACTAATGGTAGCTGGGCAAGAAGCAATATACAAAATACCAACAGGTTTGCTGACCACTTAGAAAATACGTTTTAACCAAATGAAGAACAAGAAATAATTAACTGGGAGCTCCCTGATCAACATGAAACGGAGATTAGCCTTGTATCTCCAAAAGAAGTATATTTGGAAATAAAAGAAAATACAAATCCAAAGAAAGCTCCTGAATTTGATCTAATTACTGGGGAAGTATTAAAGCAGCTTCCAAGCAAAGCTATAATAAAATTAACACACCTTATAAACGCTTCCTTTAGGCTGAGGTACGTACCAAAGATATGGAAAGTGGCAGAAATTATAATGGCACTAAAACATTCACAAGAAGCATCTTCATATAGGCCTATTTCACTGTTACCTGTCATGACTAAATTATACGAAAAATTACTGTGAAGAGACTAAAACCGATTATAAAGAAAAAATCTATAACTAATATATATAATAACTAATTGAAATGAGGTTGAATGCTCGAATAAATGAACTTTTGAAAAATAGGTATTATCAGTTGCGGTTGTAATATATTATCATTATATACAAGTTGATTAATCTAGCCAAGTACTTCGCTTAAAATTTCATTCAAATTCGATTTAATCAACTTGTGCTCGAAATAGCCTTATTTTTCAAAGTTCATATATAACTGACAGATACTTTCGAGTTAAATATGAGGAAGCATATTTAGAATTAAGAGAAGTTAAAGCTGGAGTTCCACAAGGAAGTGTCCTGCGGCCAGTGCTATATCTGCTCTATACCAGCAATATTCCATCATTAGAAGCAAACATAATTGCGACATTTGCAGATGACACATGCATTCTAGCAGTCGTACAAAACCACGAGGATGCAGCTACCATGCTACAGAACTCTGTTGAACAAATTGACATCTGGACCAGGCGATGGCGTATCAAATTAAATGAAACAAAATCTGATCATGTCAATTTTACTAAGAAAAGAAAACAACATATCCCAGTTAGTATCAATAGAAACCAAATACTTTATGCAAATACGCAAAATATTTGGGTATGACATTAGATTCCAAGCTACGTTGGAAAGCACATATTAAGAAAAAAAAGGAGGAATTAGAAATTAAGTTCAGAAAGATGTACTGGTTGATGGAAAAAAATCACTCTGTCATCCACTCATAAAATTCCACTTATAACAAATTGTTATTGTATAAGCAAGTCCTTAAACCGATATGGATATATTGGATACAGATATGGGACTGTGCAAAAGAAAGTAACATCCAAATTATACGATATCAGAATAATTATTAAGGAACATCGTTAACGCTCCATGGTACTTCAGAAACTGCGATCTTTATCAAGACCTCCAGATGGATACGGTTATCCCGACAATAAGTAAGTTTGCCGAGAGTCATGAACAAAAGCTCTCCAACCACGTGAATGTGGAGGTCATCAAACTCCTAGACAACACCAACCAGATAAGAAGACTTAAGAGAACGAAGCCGTTTGAGTTAGTGCTATAAGTGAGTGAAAGTGAAAAAGCAGAGCAAAGTGCGGCTAAAGTGTACACGTTAGGTAGTAGTACTGTAATGTATTAGAGCCTAAGGAATATTGCTGAATATAACCTTAGATAAGTTTCTTCTAATATTTATATATAGAACTAACTTGCTTATTGATCATAGTGAATGATCAGATAGCAATAATCATAAGATTCCGATTGGAGTTGTATTAAATAAAAAAAAAATAAATACAATTCGAGAAAAGGGATGTTGGAAGACAAAATTAACACAGAAAAAGGAAAGACCCGTAATATTTGCGATTTTAATAAAAAAACTTTTAAATAAGTAGTTAAAAATTATTTTAATTGACTAAATTTCACATATCATAATAAAAAAACTTTCAATTCATTTCTCGATCGGTATTCACCGGAGGGACCGCAGACGTTCGGATACAATTAGCGTCTCTTAGCAAAGACAATGACGTCGACTTGCTAAGTATCAAGACAATTACTCTACACACACACACACTACACCTCACAATTGTAAGATTGGCGAATGGATTTAGTGTCCGCAGTCATATAAACACAAACAAACAACAACAACAATTCATTTCTCATTTTGTAGGAATTTACGAAAAATTAATTATTTAATATACCAAACCTACAAACTACAGACTACTCATAAAACGATTATCGTCGCTGAATCACAATGTTCGATTGTACCTACTGATAAGAGCAACAAATCGGAAGATTTAGACAGTGCTAGAAAAGATATTAGTTATTTAAAGAAACACCTTCTGTACAATCTCGCATAGTAATACGTTAGTCCAGTAAAAGTGGGTGTATTCAGTAAATGAATGTGTGATTCCGCCCAAATTAGTGATTTCTTTAATTATTGGTGTTTAAATTATGTAGTAAAATTAATGTTTTTAGGTACTATAAAGAATTTGTAATTTTTGTTGACCATTACTTTTAATTATTATAATATTCGACTACAAATTTAACTTACATGATCTTTTTAATTATTGTAATTTTTCGGTAAACAACAAACATTTTTAAACTGTACTTTAATGTTTATAATATGATTACAATAGTGCTAATAATGGTTAAAATATTCTCTTTAGTCTTCTACATTTGGCTCGCGAGTCTCGAAAGAGGTGAAGCAAATCGTGTTAGGATTTTAATCTTACTTAAGTTATCCTAACGCAACCAATTCGTACCTTGCTTTCCCATTTTATCATTTCCATTTCTAACTTACATAAATATAATTCCTCATCCAAATATGACATCATACATATTTAAAAAAATTCAGTAGAGAGGGATCCTCTTTGAAATAATAGTTCTTCTTCTTCTTTTATATAGACATGACTCTGTCTTTTAATATGCCTCCAGTAAGTTGTCATTTCGTTTATTCAGTTTATTCAGTTAGTGAGGAATATGGCCTGAGCCTCAACTTTAAGAAGACAAAGTGGATGCTGATAAGCAAAACGCAACAAGCTGCTCGATAATTACGGATAAGTAACATACTAATTGACCATGTAGAATCTTATGTGTACCTTGGCACCAACGCAAATGCAAAATGGGAACAGGCGACAGAAATTAAGGCGAGAATAGAACGAGCTAGAGCAGCATTTAGCAATATGAACGACTAACGTCTCGACGTTAAAAAACGCTCTCGAAGATAAAGTACAATTTTATCGTCTTGTACAATAATTTTTTTTTTCTCTAATAAACACTATACTAAAACAATTTTTAATTGAAGGTGATTACTTGGCAACATCGTATTTAACGAGCCCCTAGCGATAACTTTTCAACGAAATCTATTGAAATTATCAATTTTACAGAGGCGTACCAAAAAAATTTTAATTATTTATTTAAACACATAAGTAATTACGTAAAAATTAAATCTAAGACCGATTTAATTATTAAATTATCATGTCTCTTTTAACAGGTATCTTATAGTTGTCTAACAAAATAAAATAAAATTTTATTCTTATTAGAGAGTATCTAATACACAACTTCAAAAAACAGAAAACTTTGGAAAATATTTTTTTTCATTAGACTAAAAACAATCAGCAATTTTAATTACACATCATTACACATCATTCTGTATAGAATTGCTGTGTGCTGTAAACGTTATATTTGTTTTTTTTTAACTTAATTTGGAAGTTTGCTTGTGTTTATTTGTTTATATAAATATGAAAATATATTATGAAGTTCATATAAATTAAAATGAAGAAAGCTAAACTATTATCATATGAATGCGTTTATATAGCAGTGTATTTGTTTATTTCAGTAAATTTTCAAATATGAAATGAAGATGGCACTAACTATAAAGAGTTAATAGCTTTGTTAGAAGAAGACTCAGATTGTGAAAATGCCACTTAATGTGGTTTATTTGCCGCCGAGATTAGATTAGAAAGTTTCTGATGTAGAAGACATTTATCTTCTTCTTCCTTCTAGTTTGTAGGCTTTAAAGCCTGTTTCTTCTTTAATATTAGCTTCCTAAATTGTTTAAATTGTCGCACCATCTTTTTCTTGGTCTGCCAATACTTCTTCTTCTATTTGGTGACTTATCTCGTGCTATTCGTACTATTCTATCCTCCGCCATTCTACTGATGTGTTTGTTTTATTGTTTTCGTTTTGTTACCCATCCATTTATGTCTTCTATATTGCATGCTTTCTTATGTTTTTGCTTCTCTCCCTATCCAACAGAATTCTCCTTGATATTCGTCGGAGTATTTTCATCTCTGTTGTTTCTAGCAGTCGTCTCGTTTTAGATGTGTCAGGTCTTGTCTCAGCCATGTATGTTAATATAGGTCTAATTCCTGCTTTATAGACTCTTGTTTTTGTGTCTTGTCTTAGGTGTTTGTTCTTCCAGATTGTGTCATTAAGAGAACCCGCGCTTTACTTGCTTTTAAGCTTTGCTGTCGTACTTCTTCTTCACATCTCCGAACTAGTTATATCTATTCCCAGATATCTAACCCTTGCTTCCGGCTTTATTATTTTCCCATCAATTTCGATTTTACACCGTAGTGGGTACTTAAATGTCATACATTTGTATTTTTCCGCTGATATTATCATATTGTATTTCTTAGCTGCTTGTATTGAAGATATGTGTTAATCTTTAGAGCTGTCTTCTGTCTCGGCGATTAATGCGGCGTCGTCTGGATAACATAATATTTGGATTTTTTTGTTCCCAATTCTGTAGCCATGACTTTTACGTACTGCTTGTATTATTTCGTCCATTAATATATTAAAGAGAAGTGGGCTTAACAGAGTCACCCTGTCTGACTCCGCTTTGTACTGGTATACACTGTGTTAGTTTTCCATTTATCTTTGCCTGTATTCGATTATGGAGGTAGATGCTTTTCGATGGTTTGTATAATATTGATTGGTATGTTCCTTTTATACAGTAGGTGTAAGACGTCTTCGACTTGGATGCGATCGAAAGCCTTTGTCAGGTCTATAAAACATAGATATGATGGCCTTTTCTGTGATTTGTCTTAGTACAAATACGGCGTCTACGCAGGATCATCCGGATCTGAATCCTTGTTGTTCATCTGATAAAGTTGTTAGTTTATTGATTTTGTTGGTTAGGACTTTTGTGGTAAGCTTAAGTGCGGTGTTCTAGTAGATTTTATACCTCTATAATTGTTGGGGTCTTCTTTATCTCCTTTCTTGGCCATTGGTATCATTATGCTGTTTCTCCATGCGTCTGGTATCTTGCAGTGCAATATTAGTTTTTGTATAAGTTTTGTCATCTCTAGAGTTAACTTTCTCATCCGTATTTTAGAAGCTCGTTGGTTATTCCGTCTGGTCTGGTAACTTTCTATTTTTGAGTGAATTTATGACTATTTCTACTTCGTGAAAACTGATTTCTATTTCGTCTCTTAGTTCAGGTACGTTATTGTGTTGATTATTATTTTCCTTTGCTTTTAAGCAGTTCCGTCAGGTATCTTTCCCATTCGTTTGCTGGTATATTATTGTATTCCTTGAAGAGATTGATGATAATATTATTTGTGAAGAATCAATAAAATCGGATATTGCAGGTACATATGAAATACAGGTGATTGGGAATTCTAACGATTCTGATTATGATATTCCTCTGAACCACAGATAAAACGTCCAAAGAAAAAACAGGCAAAAAATAGTAAATCCAAATTTATCTCAAGTTGTAATAACGGATATTCTTTCGTGCTCAGTAGTAATTCAACATCAGTCTGATTGATATTTAGACAATATAAAAGCCAACCATGTAGGCAAGTCATATATTGAAGTTTTTTCACTCTTTTTGATAAAAAAGTAATTGAGAATAACCGTCACAATTTTGAAATGAATAACATAGATTTAAAAAAAATATTAGCATATGTATATTATCTGGTTTCACAGTCTGCTTCAAGTTGATATGCATTGGTCACAGGATGAGGATAAAGAAGTGCATATTATAAGAGAAAGCATGAGCGACATAGATTTATAATTTTAATTTATAATAGTGAAGAAACCGCTACATCAGTGTCAGTACATGGGCGTCAATCTAAATTTGCTTTACCAGATGAACCAGATTCGACAATATTGGCCACATTATAAAAAGAGACGATAGTGCAAAAATGTAGGATGTACAAAAGTAATACTATTTATTTATGTAAAAAGTGTAGAATGCATCTACACCCCGAATATTTCGAAAATTTTTACCTTAAAATTTAATTTACGTTTAAGATACATATGTTCCTTTATTAAAAATTGTACTGTTTTCCTTAAAAATGAGAAAAAAAATCTTTTTGGTTGTAATTTATTCTTAATTTGTGTTTTTAATCCAATCTAATAAATTAATTGTCATAATTTCTCTTTGTATATTGAGCGGCCGTTAAGGGTTTAATACTATATAAAGAATAAAACTGGCCTCAAATTTACTTTACTTACCTCAAAGCTATTTTAAAGTTAATAATAAAGTATATTTAATAAATATATTCCAATAATACACTACGCCTATGTACTAATGTATAAAATCTGGAAGATATCATATTTCATAAACTTCAATAAACTAAAATATCATATTTCTCTAATTAACATTCTTTCTAAAAACGTAAATATATATAGACCAGCAAAATATTGATAATTTTACCGATGTTCCAAACTATTCTATGAACTTGTCTCACTATACACTCGTGAATCGCACCAATTTATATTGTTACGGGGCAAATTTATCTTAGATGGGTTACAAATTTACATATTTACATGGGCGAAGCATACACAATAAAAAATGACCCCGGTAAGAATTTACTAATGAAATTTTCATGGTTGCCGGCTATCGTTTAGTCCAATTTGTAGATTAGTCACCTTTAATTGATAATTGTCGACTATAGTTGCAATTTGCTTGGCATTCAAGACAAGTGGCCCAAAGTGGTAATTTAAACGACCTAAATGGCCGAATGGGAATTAAAAAACTAAAAATTGACATGTCCCTGCAGTTTTATATATATTTGCTCGAAACTCGAAACATATTAGCACCAACTAAAACTTAGTTGACACGTGTATGCGTATGACGTTACTGCAACATTATATCATATACAAAACCTCCATCAACGATTACTAAACGGTCCATCACAAACACATGCTCCCGTTAATTTTAGGAGGTGGCATGATATGTACTTAGGAGAAAGGGTATTATGAATAATTAGCACGGGACCGGAAATGGACGCCACTTCCACTTTGATGTATATCGACTGAATCTTGATAAGGTTTGAACTTTGTCAAAACGTATGTCGTGTAAGTAATTAATGGATCCTTTGAAAGTTTTGAGAGGGCTAACGGAGAAGTTACTTGAAAGGGTTGCATTTCCTTTCGAGATGCGCGACTTTCAGGTACTGACGACGAAATTAAAATATAAAGGTGAAGTGACGGGTTCGTAAGATTTATATTAGATATTTTTCTTATCTATATACCTTTGAAGTCGTAGATGCATTTTAACCTTCATAAACCCGAAGTCAAATCATATATTAAATACCAAAGGGGGTGCAAATGCACCCCAGGAATTATTTATTTATTCACATCTTAATTTTTTGTTTATAAAGTAAATTTAAAAAATATGCAACTTTTATATCTAAAATATTTATTAGTTACATAAAACTCAGATGAAAACAAATAAAAAATGGGCCAAACATATTGTGTGAGGTGATCAAAAATATTGATAATATAGCATTCTGTTATTGATAAATATGTAATTTAGAAATATTATTAAATACTGCAGAAATGTTAAAGACAATGGGACCGAAAGGAGTTGAGATTTTTAACCAAAATTATGAACATCGCTCGGAACCGATGTAATGTCCCGAAGATTGGAGAATTGGCATAATACTACCAATCTTTAAGAAAGGAGACCCAAGTTCTTGTGAAAATTATAGAGGAATTAATCTACTTAGTATCGTCTCTCCAAAATATATGAAAGCATCCTAGAAAAGAATTAAGACACATCGTTGAACCACATCTGGATGAAGTACAAGTGGGTTTAGGAAGGGACACAGTACGCAAGTCCAATATTTACGTTAAAACAAAATAATTGAGAAGGCTAGAATAAAGAACACTGAAATATATATGGCTTTTCTAGATATTGAGAAAGCCATTTGACAGAGTGTCCCAGGAAGCAGTCTGGAAAAGTCTGCAAAATAGAAATATTGACCATCAACTAACAGGGTGGCTATCAAAAGTCTGTATCAAAATAATCAAGAGTTATGTACGTAAGGATAATTGAAATCAGAGATGTTTGCAATAAACGAGGGGTCTAAGACAAGGAGGTGTTATGAGCCCCACATATTCATATTGATTATTGACGACATAATTAAGGAAACAAAAGCAAGTATACAAAAAGTACATATCGGATATAGTAAACTACGACCGGTTGGTATAGCTGAGTGTGCATTCGCAGATGATCTCATGTTATGCGCTTCCAACGAAAGGGACGATCCAGAAAAATATAGTACCTGGAATAATGAGCTGGCAATCAGAAACATGAAGATTAATGTTAAGAAAACCAAGGTGATGCTAATAGCGAAAATCTAAACCGAAATGTTAACATAGAATTAACCAACAACTCATAGAACAAGTAGATGCATTCAAATACCTAGGGGTTACAATAGACAGAGAAGGTACCATGCAGAATGAAATAACAGAAAGAATCAGTAGTGCTTCAAAAGTGTACCCATAATCTTAGTAGAGCATTCATAGGTAAACCGGAAATCAGCAGAAGAACCAAAATGACAGTTTATAAGACAGTATTCCGGACCAATCTTGATATATGGAAGCGAGAGCTGGGTTTTAACAAAAGCAATTCAAAAAGCAAGATACAAGCCATTATATAAAATATCTAAGACGAGTCAAAGGAATAACACGACGAGACAAAATAAGAAATGAAGATGTTAGAGAAGAACTGGGACAGAATCAGTAACTACATGCTATTGAAACACAACAAATAAAATGGTTTTGGTCATTTGTGCAGAATGAGCGACAACCGGACCGTTAAGCAAGTCTGGAAGGCTAAAGTGAAAAGGTTTAAAATTAGAGGCAGACCACGGAAAACCTGGGATGACGAAGTAGGGCAGATTTTGAAAAGTGGGGGATTGGAATGGTCAGAAGCTCAAAATAAGGCAAAAAACAAGAAAGAATGGACAAAATTCGGGCACAGAATAGAATAAATTAATAGAATAAATATTTTATTGGATTTAAGATGTCATGTATATCTGTAACTGTAATTGTATTGTATGTATTTTACCTCACACCTTAGGGTAGAGAGTTTTCGATTATATATATATATATTATATATAATTTATATATATATATATATCTATATATATATTAAATACTATTATTTTTTCGATAAATCTTGCCAGTCTAATACCTGTTGATTATTTTGATATTTTAATTTTCACATGTTGTTTTCAAACCTTTTTATGTCCAATCCATACAACAACCTCGGAAGCTTACTATCCAGTCACCACATGAAACTAGTAGTGCTGTAAAATATTATTCGGCCTCCAGACAGGATTTGTTTTTATATTAAAACTTCATTTGTTTTTTTGTACCGGCTGGTCAATAAGCGATCTCTTGGCATATATCAGAAACTATTCACGTTATATAACTTTAGGAGAAAAAATTCCTTAGTAAAAGTGGCCAAGAGAAATCGCTGGAATAACTTTCAGTTTCTGGGTTAACGCTAGGGGTTAACTGTGAAGAAAAATTTGAAAACCAGTTTTTTGTGAACATGCCCAATTATACCAAGTTGTTAAATAAGTAAACTAGAAAGAGGCCTAAATTTCGTACAAAGTTGTTCAAGTTCTTTTTTTTATTTTTCCAAATAAGCGGTGGGGGGAGGAGAGGAAAAGTAATTGTGTGAAAAAACACCCGTCATGTTGTTACATCATACCTCTTCTTATTTTTAAGGGAATAGCTTCCAATAAAACAGTCAACTGATTTTCCAGAAAATCCAAATACATTTTGCCATTTAAAGTTCTATCAAAGAAATATGAACCTACGATCTTTCCATCAACTATACCACACCAACATTAAGACTCCATCTACCTTGAACCTGCACCTCATGTATCCAGTACGGATTTTCTTCAGCCCAGTATTGCCTATTATACAGATTAACACCACCCGCACTATTAAACGTAACCTCGTCTGTTCACAAAATCTTTGACATGATATGCGGTTGTTCTTCTAGCAGACCTAACATACAATTGCAGTATTCCAAACTTACAAGTTCTGTCCAGCGATTTCTCTTGGCCACTTTTACTAAGAAATTTTTTCTACTAAAGTTATAACATGAATAGTTTCTAATATATAGCCGAGAGATCTGCTTATTAGACCACCCGGTACAATAAGAAGACTGGTCGACTTTTACTGAGAGATTGGACAAATGTCTGGGATGGTTAACCTGAACACGTGCAAATTACAGGAGATTTGTTGGCGCGGTTATTTCTACAGCGAAGAAAACTATACCTAGAGGATATTGTAAAGAGTATGTTCAGAATGGGATAAAATATCTGGGAAATTATATCAAGAATACAACGAAAATCAAGACCGAGAAATTGCGGACGAAAGACTACACAGTTTGAAGCTGTGGAAAAATTAGACTTAAGTAAATCAAGCAGAAAAGCATGGTCTTTACTTAATAAAACTTGGTAGTAGCAGACTCCCAACTAGAGGCAAAGTACCAATAACTTCCAACAGAGTGGCCTTTCACATTGTAGCAACCTCAAGAGCACCTAGAGATCGTGACCACACCACCAAAGAAAAACAAGAACTAAAATACTAAAGTCTTCATGCCCGCCTACAACTGAGTACTCTTACAAGTTTACTCCAGAAGAAATTATTTTAGCAATATCAGAAATTAAGTCTGGAAAGGCACCCGGCTCCAATGTGGCAGATATGCTAGGAAGTGGTTGGCTGATTTCTATACAGATATGTTAAAATCAGGAGAAAGCCCCATTTACTGAAAAATGCCTCCATTATAGCCATATTAAAACCAGGAAAGGCAAATGATCAGTCCCAAAACTACCGATCCATTACACTGCTGAGCTGTGTCTATAAACTGTTGGAACGCTTAATCTACAACATAATTTGTAGAAACATATTTGAATTGATACCTATTGGGTTCAGACCTTAACGCAGCTGCACAGATCAGATCCTATCCCTAAAAACACATATTGAAAGCAGGTTTTTAACGAAAGCAAAAAGCATCTGTTGCTTTTTCTCTTCACGATCAGCCGTGGCTGATTATCTTATCTTCGCGACAAACTGTCGCAGGGATCAAATGTCGCAAAAGACGACAGGGGCATCGTCAAGTAATTTATATTTTAACACCAAGGTTGATCTGTTTTTAGGACTATCCACTTTGTTCGTCACATAAACTGTTGGTACTCATCATAATTTTCTAAGGAATCAATTGGAAATTAATAAGTTACATTTATTTATTTTGACTGGGCTATAAGTTTATAAAATTAAATTGATAGTTTTAGGAAAGTAATCAAAAGTTGTTTTAATTTTAAAACAACAAAATTGTGAGTATTACAAATATCAAGATTTCCTATTTGATTTTCGGCAATATCTTTAAATGATCATAAATATAAACTTTCCCAACTTCAGCAAGCTTTATTACAAATTCCCGGCTGGCTTTAAATATTTCCGTAATTCAACCTGCACAATATATTCTAGTCCAAAAGTATCAATAAAGCACCTTTATTGCAATTGAAACAACCAATACATCCACGAATTTATTTAACATCGATTGTTTTTGGTAAACCGAACACGAAACTAGAATATGTTCGTGTATCATACATTCAGACCGACACGAACTGCGGTTTTAAATCTATTTCCACTCTAAAATTTATTTAAAATATCAACGAGCGAAAGGTAGAGCTTATTTCGACAGAGAAATTTGAGGAGGTTTCATTTGCAGGGATGTTTTTGATCAGTGGTGCGAAGAAATTACTGCGAGCAACGCTAGAAACTCTAGATGGATTTCGTTAAAACATAAATTTCAGCAAAAACAAGTTTTTTGCAGTAACGTAACATCATATATTTTTAATTCTTGCTCTTTTGCTTTATAGAATATACAGGGTTGGTATAAAAGTATGAAATAAGTAAATATTTTTAAAACGGAAAAATGATATTCGTGAAAATTTCTCATTTCAAGTCACATCCTCATTCATCACTGGCTCGACAACCCTTTTTGGGTCTTGGCCTGTTCAAGGATTCTTCTCCATTCTGACCTGTTTCGTGCTTTTTTTTTCCAGTTTTTAATTTTTAATGTTGTTATATCATTTTCTATTTGTTCTACGTATCTCAGCTTCGGTCTTCCTCTTGTTCTTTTTCCTACTGGCACTTGTTTGAATATTTTGTTTGGTATTTCGCCTTCTTCCATTCTTTCCACATGTCCAATCCAACGTAGCCTTCCTATTTTAATGAATGTTATGATATCCGGATCCTGGTATATGTTGTATAGTTCAAAGTTATACCTTCTCCGCCAAATCCCGTTTTCTTTTGTGCCCTTATATATGTGTCGCAAGATTTTTCTTTCAAAGGTGGCTAATAACGTTTCCTCCCTTTTAGAGAGTGTCCAGGTTTCTGAACCGTATGTGAGTACCGGTCTTATTAAGGTTTTGTATATTTGGCATTTTGTTTTTCTGGAGACGTTATCTGATCTTAGTTGCCTAATTAAGCCATGGTAACATTTATTGGCAATAAATATTCTCCTCTTCACTTCCTCTGCAACGTTGTTATCAGACGTAACTAGGGATCCTAAGTATGTAAAGTTTTTTACCGCCTCAATGTTGTATTCTCCTATTGTTAAATTTGGCAGCTGCCTTATTTGTGCGTTTTTATTTGCAGGCATATATTTTGTTTTTGTCTGATTGATTTTAAGACCACTATTTTTTGCAGCTCGTTCTATTTGAGTGAATGCCTCTATCATTTCTCTTCTTGATCTTGCGATTATGTCAACATCATCTGCAAATGCTAGTACTTGCACGCTTTTATTAATTATTGTTCCTCGGGTATTAACTGTTGTGTCTCTTATTATTTTTTCAAGTATGATGTTGAATAATATGCATGATAGAGCGTCTCCCTGGCGTAGTCCCTTCTTCACATCTATTGTTTCCGTTAATTCGTTTTGTATCCGGATTTTACTTTCTACTTTTAGTGTTTCTTTTATCAATTCTATTAGCTGTGTTGGTATATTAAATTCTTTCATTGCTTTTGTTAGGAATTCTCGGTTTATATTGTCATATGCGCTTTCGAAGTCTATGAAGAGATGATGTGTGTCGATGTTATATTCACTTGTTTTTTCAAGGATCTGTCGCAGAACAAATATCTGGTCTATTGTTGACTTCTGTCTACAGAAGCCACATTGGTATTTGCCAACTATTTTTTCAGCGTATGGTCTAAGTCTTTCATACATTACGTTGGACATTATTTTGTATGCCGCATTCAACGCGTGATTCCACGGTAGTTTTCACATTCTAACTGGTTTCCTTTTTTATGTAGTGGTACAATAATGCCGCTATTCCACTCCTTTGGTAGCTGTTTATTCAACCATATCTTTCTTATCAGCTCATGTATGGCTTTAAGTAATGCGTCTCCTCTTTCAGTAGCTCCGATAATATTTGATCCGATCCTGGTGATTTATTGTTCTTTAATTTTGTCCACTGCTGTTCTAATCTCTGCTATTGTTGGTGGACTCTTTTCTCTGTTGTCTTCTTGGTCTAATGGTATACCAGGGTTCATGGTAACGAGCGAAAGGTAGAACTTATTTCGACAGAGAAAATTTGAGGAGGTTTCATTTACAGGGATGTTTTTGATCAGTGGTGCGAAGAAATTACTGCGAGCAACGCTAGAAACTGTAGATGGATTTTGTTAAAACATAAATTTCAGCAAAAACAAGTTTTTTGCAGTAACGTAACATTATATATTTTTAATTCTTGCTCTTTGCTTTATAGAATATACAGGGTTGGTATAAAGTATGAAATAAGTAAATATTTTTAAAAACGGAAAAATGATATTCGTGAAATTTTTCATTCAAGTACAATGGACATATAATTCACTCAATTCCATATTTTTGTCACTACTCTACTTTTGGATTTACTGGAAATATTCTTAATTTATTTAATGTAAATGGGACGCCCTGTATATTTTTGCAAATTTTAAGAAAACTTTCCAAGCTTGTCATTCCTAATTTTCATATTTTCTTTCCATCTTTTCTGAGTTCTTAATGATCAATCAAACTAATAAATAAAAAAATGACTTCCAATGTTCAAAATGCTCATTAAAGTTACTTACAATATGTAAGCATTTTAATTTATTTACCACTTTAAACTTTTTAACTCCAAGCTCTAACACAATGTAGAATAGATCACCGATACATATCTCTCATCAGATACATCTATCAACATGCTACAGCCTGTGTAAGACTTAATGAAGATACTGGGACTTTTCGTATTGAAAGAGGCGTTCGGCAAGGAGACAAACATGTCTCCTAAATTATTTACAACTTTGCTAGAATACGCTTGTAAAACAATAGATTGGAACGAAAAGGGCATCAATGTAGATGGAAAATTTTTAAATAACCTTAAATTTGCAGATGATATCGTTCTTATTGCAGACAGCTTTGATCAGGCACAGATAATGCTCCAAGAACTCCATACTGCCACAAAAAGAGTTGGTCTTAAAATAAATTTTCAAAAACACAATTTATGACAAATTTAGTCCACAACAAAAACATCTCAGTAGAAGACAAAGATATTGAGCCAGTTGACTCCTATAAATACTTAGGCCATGAGATCAGAATAAGTCGAGACAACCAAACAATCGAGCTGAAAAGAAGAATAAACCTCGCTTGGGCTGCATTTGGAAGGATGAAGGATATTTTTAGGTCTAAGATTCCAATGTGTCTGAAAAGAAAAGTATTTAATCAATGTATTTTGCCAGTGATGACCTACGGCGCAGAAACCCTAACGCTCACAAGAACAACAGTGAGTAAACTACAAGTTGCGGAAAGAGCAATGGAGAGAATTATGTTAGGGATTTCTCTACGTGATAGAATACCCAATGCTACTATACGCAAAAGATCAGGAGTAGCAGACGTTATTGAAAGGATAACAACACTAAAGTGGAACTGGGCAGGTCATGTAGCAAGATCAGTTGATGACCGGTGGACAAAAAGAATTTTGGAATGGAGACCCCGAATACAAGCTTACAGAAATAGAGGTCGACCCCCAACGAGATGGACAGATGACATAAAAAGAGTGACTACAAATTGGATTCAGATGGCGCAAAATCGGACTAAGTGGAAAAGCATGCGAGAGGCCTATGTTCAGCAGTGGACGTTAGAGGCTAGTTGATGATGATAATGACCACTTTAATAGGAGTAAAAACGTTTCCTGTCTTACGTTTTTTTATTAAAACAATGTACAGGGTGTCCAAAATTGTATGTTCTGTCCGGTATACCGAAAACTAGAGGAGATAGAAAAAAAAGTAGTTAAACTTTGGTTTTATACCTTTTGTATTAGAGATCTGAAAACTCAAAACCACATGTTTTACACTTGGATAGAGAAGCAGGCAGGAAAAGACAGTGTGAAAATATCATCAGCTCCCTTTAACTATTTAAAAGAAGCTAATTTTTAGGGCTGTACTAAGGTTGTTTAGAGATATCAATTAAAAGGATTTTATTGTTAATGACATAGTTTTTTTACCCGTCGACCGTGTTTTTAGAAGACCAAAAAAGCAGTTGCGAAAAAAACCATAATTTTAATTTAACAGGAATATCATGACATCTACAGTGGTATAGACAAGGTAATAGCACTAGGAGAAGATTAACCACTTCTTGATACTAAGAAGCTACTAAGTAAATGCTATAAAGAAATCCAATCAATTAGTGAACTGAAGAGAATTTAAATATGCTACCGGGCACAATAAAAAATTAAACACCAGCAAAAAACGGGAAAAGGAAAGTCTTACAAAAATATTGTGTTGGTAAGAGGCTTGAAAAACTACAAATATGAACGAAAATAATTAATACAAATATATACGCTCCCATGCAGATTAAAGACGAACGAGGAAGTAGAGACTCTCTACCAAAGCATAGAGGATATATTAGAACGAATACCTAAACATGAAAGTCAGCATCATAAATGGGGGATTTTCAATTCAAAACTTGGAGCAGAACGGAAAACGTTTCTAATCAGACCTTTTGGGTTCGGACAAAGAAACGAAAGAGGTGACAGAACTAGAAATATTCGCAGAAGATAACAAGCTCGTGGTTCTGAACACATTTTATAAACTACCACCGAGGAGATTGTATACATGGAAGGCACCAGCAGATAAACCCCATAATGTAATTAGAAACCAGATAGATTATATATTGGTAAATAGAAGATTCAGAAACAGTTTTAAATCTGTCAAAACATATCCAGGAGCAGGACATTGAATCTGACCACATACCTTTAGTGGGAGTCATGGATGTGAGACTGAAGACAATAAAGAAAAAGTCTAGACCTAACTACGACATGACAGCCCTGCAACATCCGGAAGTTAAAAAGCAAGTGGGGGAATATATTAACAACCAAGTTAAACAACTAAAAGAAGAAAATAACATCCAACGAGAAATCAATCAATTCGAAGAAATAATTAAGAAAACTAAACAAGATCTGCTAAAACCAAACAAAGAAACAAAGAAGAAATCTTGGATGACTCCAGAAATCCTTCACTTAATGGAACGCAGAAGGTTAATTAAAGGAAATAAAGATGAGTATAAAAAATGCAGGCTTACATCAGAAGAAAAATAAGAGAAGCTAAAGAAAAAGAAGCTGTAGAGAAATGTAAAGAAATAGAAAGACTACAAGCCAAGCATGACAATTTTAATGTACACAAAAAGGTAAAAGAAATAACGGGTACTTTTAAAAAGCGAACACAAATGAAACTCATAGACACCAATGGAAAATTAATCATTGACACCCAAGAGATGAAAGACAAATGGAGAATATATTTAGAGACACTTTTTCAAGATCAAAGAACGGATTATAGGCATCCATTTTCAGAGAGGATGACGGGCCCGGACATACTTAAATCCGAGGTAGAAGAAGCAATAAAACGGATGAAAAGCAGGAAAGCTGTAGGGCCTGATAATATCGAAGCTGAATTTTTAAAACTCTTGGAGGAAGAAGGAATAATTTGGATCACGGCTATCTTCAATAAAATATACAATACAGGAATCATCCCTGATAAATGGCTAGAATCAGAATTCATAGCGATACCTAAAAAACAGGGGCTAAAAAGTGCGAAGAATATCGAACGATCAGCCTAATGAGCCACATGTTGAAACTGTTTCTTAGAGTCATCCATGGAAGAATTTATAAGAAGTGCGAGGAACAAATATCGGACAGACAGTTCGGCTTCATTAACGCAGTGGGTACCAGAGAGGCACTTTTCGGAGTACAGGTACTGATTCAAAGATGCAGGGACGTTAACTGCGACGTATACGCGTGCTTGATCGACTATGAAAAGGCATTTGACAGAGTTCAACATCAAAAGATGATAAACATTTTAAAAGAGGCAGACCTGGATGACAAAGACCTCAGAATAATTTCAGAACTCTACTGGAATCAGACCGCATACATGAAAATTAACGGAGAAGAAACAGATCACATAAAAATACTACGTGGAGTTAGACAGGGATGTATCCTATCGCCGTTGATATTTAATATGTACTCAGAGAAATTTTTAACGAGGCTCTTTACGGATAGACGAAGGCATCCTTCTAAATGGTGAAAGAGTAAACAATGTTAGATATGCCGACGACACCATGGTGATAGCAGATAGTTTAGAGGGACTTCAGAGGCTAATGGACAGAATAAACGAGTACAGTCAACAGTACGGACTAAACATTAATACCCACAAAACGAAACAAATGATTATCAGCAAGGAGAATATAAACGGGGCTCATCTATACATTAATGGGACGCAGATAGAGCGAGTAAAACAGTATTGTTACCTGGGAACTATTATTAACGAACAGTGGAGCAATTTACAGGAAATAAAGTGCCGCATGGAAAGGCAAGAACGGTCTTTAACAAAATGAGCGCCATCTTCAAAAGTCACAACATATCCCTTGATACAAAAATGAGACATTTGAGATGCTATGTTTTCTCTGTGTTGTTGTACGGGGCGGAGGCATGGACGCTTACAGACACCACTATTAAAAAACTTGAAGCATTTGAGATGTGGCTTTATAGAAGAATGCTGAGAATATCATGGACAGCAAGGATCACGAACAAGGAAGTTCTAGGAAAAATGAAGAAGGAACCAGAGATTGTGTTTACAATCAAACGCATAAAATTGCAATATCTGGGACACGTTATGAGAAATGAGCACCGTTACTCCCTGCTACAGTCTATATTGCAAGGTAAAGTCAAAGGTAAGCGAGGACCCGGTAGAAGGAGAATATCATGGCTGCGGAATTTAAGAACATGGTTTAAGAAAACCTCAACGGAGCTGTTTCGAGCCGCAGCGAGCAAGGTTATGATTGCCAATATGATTTCCAACATCCGAAGCGGATAGAAACCAGTAGAAGAAGAATAGAACGAAAAAAGTATTCTATATCTTTGGGAAAGAAAGGGGAAAAGAATCTTAACAAGTGAGACTGGGAAGAACTCACACTTCCTCACCACTTATTTTCCACTGAGTTCGTACAAAAGGTTTTATTGCCAAAACAAAATAAATTTTTTAAACTACATATCTTTTAGCTACCCTAAGAAAAATAAGTGTTTTGATCTCATGTTTGGAACCAATAATATTGCATAACATTGATTAGAACTTATTATTCTTTTTCAGAGCAAAGCTACACGTTTTTCGCACGACCTGAAAAATTACTTATTATATCCTGAAATTATTTAACATATTACATACAAAGAAAAATACTTAAAGAGAGAGGTAAAGTTGATACCAATGTTTTTATTATAGTTATATTATTTAGAGAAATTTTTAATTTGAAGTTTAAACGCAAAATATCAGTTTTTAATTTTTATATACGAGAAATATACAACATAAAAAGACATTTTTGTAAAATATTTGTAATGGGTATTTCCATAGCTTTCAAATAACAAAACAATAGATTGGAGATAACATGAACTGACTTTCTTTTTTTCAACCAATCATAATTTTGGAAATGACCACCCTTATCATTAGGAGAATAAAACAAAAAAGACAAGGGTCAAACAGGTAACGACATTTAAAAATTTAATTTCCGTAATTTATTATAATTTTTGTCACTGTCGAGACAAGTTCAACGATGTTATCCAAAACGATTTCAAAAGTGCCAAAACGTCCTTCCGAAATTAGGACGCAATAGCCTCCGCAGAGGCAGCAAAACGCCGAAAGGAAGAAGAAAACGACGCCATTGACAGAGAAATGGAACCTTACCTTCCAGAATACCTGCAAAAGATGATGCAAATGGAGAGAACCGCAAAAAAAGATTCAAGATCAGGCCAAGACAAAGTGATGATGGAGGAACTGAAACTCATGAATCGGGCTATTATGCTCGAACTCCAATATTTAAGTGGTATCTTGAACAAAAAACAAAATGTTCCAGACATGCTTCCGAACTTTCTGAGGAGGGCCATTAGGATTAATCTAAGGGATAGGCATCTGCACCATCTCATGAACGTGAAGTCGGTGAACCACAGGTACAAGGGCTGCAACAACGCAATCAAAAAATTGTTGAGAGTCTGCGAAGAAAAGGAGGAATACAAGTTGAAGTTGGAATCTGCTCGTAAAGTAACAGAACTGTAGTGTTTTTTAAGAAGAGGTGTGATTTTTAAGCAAAACAATTTCCGTACCTAGATCACTTAGTCTTGTTGGTGAGTATAGTTTATATAATGTTGCTTATTATTTAATATCTATTATGATTTTTTAAATTATAAACATTAATATACCTTCAATTTTTTCCGTCATTTTGGTTTCGTTTGCACATTTTTCTTTTATTTATAAAATAATCATTTTTTTGCTTGGTTGGTTCATATATTTAATTTTTTCCAAACTTTTGTTTGATTTTTTGTGAATTGTTATGGTAAATTTTTAAAGTTTTTATATTATGATTTTTATTTGTTTCTTTATCTTGAGTCTTCTTATTTTATTATCAGAATCTTGATTGAGCATTAGAATTTTTCAAATGGCCCTCGTTTTTTTCTATTTAGCCTCTAGTTTTTAAATCAAAATTATAGATATACAGATTTTCCTTCTAATATAGGGTTTTTTTTAATAAGCATTCTTATAATATTAACACGTTATCTGATATACTTTTTGACTAACATTTTTGGTCAATATTTTGCAATTTATGTATTTTTCTTTAATTTTTTTAACATCTACTTAAAATTACTTTTGATATATTGTACATTTCTCATTTAAATATTTTTACGTTTTTTGTATTAAAAATGTTTTTACACATTTTTTAAATATCTTTACTTCCATTTTTTAAAACATTTTTCAAATTATTTTCTTAATATTTTCTAGTTTATTGTACATTTCTGTTTTAACTAGTTCTACGTTTTTTCATTTTTAAATATGTTTTTTGAAATTTTTGGGATACAATTGTTAAACCTGTTATTTTTAATATCTTTAACTGTAGCTCGCTTTTGTAAGATTTGTTTTTTGCACTAATGCTACTTTCTTATTGCTCTTTCTTCGTTTAGACTACAGTTTCTACACCTCGTTTCTTATTTCAATATGTATTATAATGCCTGATGTGCAAACATTTTTTCATTTTTCTTCTTCTAAACAACTTCTTTATTTGATGTCTTTATTTTGTGTACTATTATCTTGGCTTCTGCTTTTATTTTGACACATATGATAATATTTATATATTGTACAAAATAGCAACATTCATATAAATTATTATAAAATTAAGATAAAAATTGTACTACTTTGATGTTTGTGTTTGTAGTGTGTAATTTGTAATAATAATTGACTCCAGTAATGAAATGTACTATCAGTTTGTAATGATATTGTTCTGGTTATTGTAAACATTGTATTAAATGTGTATCTTTCTGTAGTGTTTCGTAAAAATATTGTCTTAAGTTTATGACTAATGTAAGTCTTGTATTTATAAATTAAGTTTTAAATAAATCTAATTTTAGTAAAGATTGTTCGCTTTTCATTTAAATTACCTTTAACCTTTTAGTTTTTAAGGTCTCTGTGTTACATTCTTCCACAGTTCTTGTTCACCTACTAATGTTTTGACTATAAATCTTAACATATATTTTCATTATTTATTTGTTATACTATATAACTCAACTTCTTGCTAACCTTTTGTAGTTTCTTTAAATTCTTCTCATATGTCTTCAAATATTGCTTTTTATTTACCTTTTGCTTCATAATTTTTTATTTAATATATCAATTCCATCAGATAAATCTAATTCATGTGCATTTCCTCACTCAACCGTTTCCATCCCTCTCTTACTCATGGCCTCGTCTACTTCGTTCCTTTAGGTTTTTCGTGGACATGCCCTTGTGTCGTTTCTTCCTATGGGTCTCCATTCGGTTATTCTCTTTTATCTATCTGTTGGTCACATAGTCCTTCTTGACATGTACATGTCTTCTTACGGTGCCTTAATCCTTAAGGACGTTGGTCATAACATTTGACCATTTAATCTTATTTGTAGCAGCCCTGAATAGTTCTATGGAGGGTCATGTTCGTCCATTGCCGATAGGTTTTTAAGGCCAAGAGTTGCGTCTTCTTCCTGGTCCTCTTTTGCTATTGACTTTGCCTTCGATTATAAGTTGGAGCATTTTATACTTTTGATTTCTTATTGATGTGACCAAAATATTGTTTTCCGTTCTTTTATTATAAGCATAAGCTCACTTTCCTTATTCATCCTCCGACAAGACTTCCGCATTTGTCGTATGGCTCATGTAGGATATTCTGAGCATTTTACGGTAACACCAGAGTTCGAATGCATTGGATTTTTTTTTGTGTTGCTTTCTGTCATTGTCCAGGCTTCAACATCCATAGAGCAAGGTGGAGAAAACATAGCACTTAAGTATTCTAGTTCTCAATGAGATGGCCCAGCTGGCAGTTGCATAGAACTTTTATGCATTTTGTAAAACATTGTACTGCCTTTTCCAGGACGTATTCTTATCTCGTAGTGAGTGGTTCCCAAGTTTCATCAAGATAACCTCCAAAGTAACGTTGTTCTTGTTACTCTTTCGAGATCTGTTCCGTCGACATTGACCTGCACCCTTCTGTTTGGTGCTTGCTGAAGACCATCGTTTTGTCTTCTTTGTATTCAATTTCATTCCAAATTCTCTACAGGCTGTCGTTACTCAGTCCATTAAGCGTTGCAGGGCTTCAGCATTAACTGCCTAGTATGACAGTGTCATCAGCATATCGCAGGTTATTTATACATTGCCGTTTATAATTATACCATCCGAGTGCCTTCCAAAGCTTCTGAAATATCTTCTCAGAGTAAACATTGAACAGCAAGGGTGATAGGACAGCATCCTGTCTTACTCCCTTCTCGATATTGATTTTTCCAGATTGTTTCGCTTTTTATTCTGTATTTAGCCTTTGTTCTTGGTAGAGGTTTGAAATGATCCTTAAGTCTTTATCGTCGATATTACTGACTTAAATTATAATTCGTTTATCATGTTTACCAGGTGAAACGCCTTCTGAAAGTCTATAAAACACAAGTATACATCAGTTCAAATCTACATCTTTCAAACTAGCATACGTATTAAAAAAAGTGCTTCTTAGTTCCGAACCCATTCTTAAAACCAAACTGAGTTTGACCAGTGTGTTCGTCTCAGTTTATTGTATACTCTATTGTGTATTACTCGTAGGAAAAGCTTCAACATATACTTCATCAGGCTAATAAATCCTATGGTCTTCACTTTTTGGAGTTTCTGCTTTGGTTAGTGGTATAAACACCGATATCAGCCAATCATTTGGGTTTATTATGCCTGTTTCGTTATTTTGTAAATAAACGATTAAATATTTGTTAAATCTTCAGTATTCGAGTGTTCATCTAATAAAATCTTTATTATTTAATTGAGATATTATCTTTCCCAACAGCTTTTCCACTCTTTAACTGATTTGCCGCTTGTGATAATTTCTTGCTTTATGATATAAGGTAAAGTCGATGCCTCCTGCATGTAAATGTTCGTCCTCTCTCGGTTTTGAAACATCCTTCCCACGTATTCTCTCCATCTCCTATTTGATCTTCTATGTTCAGTAGCGGGTTCCCAATGTTTATCTTCGATGGACAGACGTAGGAGTTGTGTTAAATATTCCAGCGGCTTCTTTACTTTTTTATGTAGATGAAAGTATCATGTCTTTGTTCCAACTCTTCAATTTCTTGGCATCTTCACTAGCCAGGTTTCTTTGGCGTGTGGGATCTTTATTCTGATATTCTTGTGTATTTGCTTGTATGTTGTTGCATGTCCTAACCAGTCTTCTTTGTTTTTATGTATTCTGTTTCTATGTGATGTTCTTTTGCTTTATTTGTCATAACTCTCCTATCATTTCTTGTTACGTCTGCAGCTCGTCTTGCAAGCAATCTTCATCTGTTGCTAACTTACATGCTGTTTTCTTGTTTATATCCAATTTTCACACATATGTCATAACTTAATACTTTCATACTTTGATAGGTAATAATTTGTTTGATAAAGCTTGTGTTGTTCTTGTCTTCAGATTTAGTGATACAGATCACACCCATTGAGCTAAGTTAGGTGTCGGGTAGTACTGTGCTTGGTTGCTCCTCTTAGCTTGTTAAGTTCTACTTCTGTTGTGGCCTTTTTCGAGGATTAAAAAGCCCAAGGATTTGAATTTATGATCCTTTCCATTGGGATGTGTACGGTGATCGTTCAATCTATGTAGATCTTCTATGGCTGCTTCACTTGTGGATAGTACTCTGTTTTCATGAGGATAATATCTAAACCAGCCTTGGTATATTCTTCTTGTAGTTTCTTCTATCATGTAAACTGAGGTCTTCATGGTCTTGTGCAATCACATTTTGATTTGTTTTGATGAGTATACGCACTTTCTCCGGTCCACAAGTGCAAAAAGTATATCTCTATTTTGTTGCTTGATTGTCTTTTCCAACAGATTTTAAGTGTCTGACATGTGGTCTATGATGATCTTCTGCTATAAGCCTACCTGATCTTGACTTGGCAGTATCGATCGCTCTATCTTTTCTGCAGTATCTCCCCATATAATCTTCTATTAATAATATTAGTTATTGCTCTGTAGTTTTTCGTATAGTTTTCTATCCCCTTATCTTAAATCCAGTGTGTCAATTGCCTCGTCCTTTCAGTTTGGATGTGTACTTATTATGGCTTCATGAATATCCATTTTATAGTCGGAGTAAATTTTTTTGAGCCGCCATACTCAAATAAGCTCAGGTGAGATGGTCAAGGTCTAGTGCTTCTTATTTTTGAATTGCTGTTAGGCCGTTCTCCTTCTCTATCTTGTAGATTTATGTCTTGTTGTGGGGATTGCTTTCGTCTTCGCCTGTTTTCGTTTCCAAATGGAAATGTGATCTTCGTGCTTCTGTTGCGGTTTCCTTGTAATGTTTTTTCAATTCTTTCTCCTGACTATATGTTCCAGATTTATTTTTGTTTTTGAGTTGTGTTTCAATCCTTCAGTACTTTCCATGACTCCTAAGTTGTGCGCCTCTTGATGTAAGTTTCAATATGTAAGCAGGTTCTTTCCCATTATTTATTGTTTGTTGTTTTATTTGTTTTTTTCATTTCTCTATCTTTTTTTCTATCTGTCATCGTTGTTTTGTAGGCGTCATTTCTGTATTGTTACATTTTTTCTTTAATATTCTTTATGTTGGTGTTCATTTTATTTCATTATCAGTACTGTTTTTTTAATATAAATATGTTCTTTTAACATATTTTTACTATTTATGGTTTCCAATTTACAAGTTCTCATGCGGTCATCCATGACGTGTCCCCGTTCATCCTTTATCTAAGGCCGTTACCAGGTAATTTCTATTTTATCTGTTTAGTGTTTCCCTCACATTTTTTATATATTTCGTGTTCATGTATTACTTCATCTCTTAGTGTTTAATCTACAGCTTCTTCTGTAAAATAACATTTTCTCTTCTCCATTTTCCATTCTTCTATGATATGATGTATCCCGCATTTTTCTCATATTTCTTCACTAGTTTCTTACCTCGTTCTGATGTTCTCACCACTTTACATCTACGTCTCTAGTAATCTGTACTTGCTAGCTCTGTTTCATAGTGTTTCCGTCAATTTTCATTTAGAGAATGACTCTATCGCCTGATGACAACCAATAAGTAGCTTCGTCGTTTTTTTTTTGAATTTTAAACTGTTTGTCGTTGTTATGTCGTGTTGTGTTAATGTATAGTTTTTAATGTTCATGACATTCCTCTTTGAACTTTTCAAGAACACAGAGACAGAAGTCAGGACACATGGAATTGAAAAAAGTTCAATTCTCTGTGTCCATGAGCGGAGAAAGGATTTATAACCAAAGTGTATTTGCTTGTACAAATTATGGTAGCAGAGACTTGGGTCTTTAACACTCACGCATAACAACTGGCGAATAAACTGTCAGCGTTGCACAACGAGCAATGGAACGTGCAAATCGAAGTGAGGCCTTCAGACCAATAACAAACCAACAAATTAGGCAAAGATCTTAGTTCAAGACTTCATCGAATGAACACTCACCGCTTGAGTGTTGAACTGATGTCAGGGGCATTAGCAGAACACATGATGGACAGTGGATCATGACGTAAGAATATGCCATGGCAATGTAGGCCTCCGATGATAATTATAAACGGTGTAGCGTTGAAATTGGCTACCTCAAGCGGCCCAGTGTAAGGGAGACACTGGAAAGATGAAACTAAGGGAGGACCTATGTCAGCAGATAAGGTAAGACACACAACATTATGGGTAACTAAAAGCAGTAGATATAAGAAATTTCAACGAAGTGCTGCTCATGAAGATATAGAGAATACATCTGTAGAATGTACAGCAACAAACGAATTTATTAAGACAAATGAAACCACAACTACATCAGCATGATTGTCAAATATCCAACCACGAGGATAGGCTACCACAAGAAGGAGAAAAGAAGCCACCAAGATAGAGGAATAAGGTAAAAAGTAAAAAAATAAAACATTAAAAGGAAACGATAAATTTGGAAAATTTGCTCTAATAAATTAACTCTCGAAACTTCTTATTTTACAGTAATTATAGATATCATAAGAGTATCAATAGAGATATTTCAAAAAATATATAGAAAAATGCAGGGGGTACCAATTTATTATCCAAAGTACATCACGGTGTAAGTCTGAACATAGATTACAGACGGAATAAATCGTAATGAATTGGAAAAAAAAGTGCAAACAATTGCTGGGTAATAAATTGATGTTAAAATAACTGAACAAAACGTGGAAGAATTCGGTCATACACTGAAGAAGCGGATAACAAAATAAAACAGACACAATTTTCAATATCCACAATCATAGATAAAGTGAAAAGCAAAGCTGAGACAATATAACAAAAATCTGAAAAAGAAGTTATAGGTAATTTAAATATAAAAACATACAATTTACTTTACTAAAGTTTTTATTTAAAACTAAGAACTCATTTACAGCATAATTCATTTACTAGCTATTCATAAAAAATCAATTCATTTATACAAAATATAATTTATAGTACAAACTTTACAACATAGATATGAGTTTATTACAAACTGATAGTACAATTACTAGTGTCAATCATTATTAAAACAAATAATTAAGATACATATACAAACATTAAAATTTTTTACAAAGTACAATTTTCTCATTTCAGCATTAAGACAATTTATATAAATGTTGCTTTCTTACGCTGTATATAAATATTTTTCATTTAAAAATGAAAAAGAGAGTAAATATTATTTAACATCTATTAGCAACGTCTGTTTGACTTGAATTTTTAGAAGGCTAGATTATAGCGAATGATTGTGTTTCAAACTATTTACGGATTTATTTTCATTAATTGTCACGAAATATAAGCAGAAGTTAAAAAATAAGATTCATAAATTATGGTGCAGATTGATACAGAAAAAAAAATTCACAAAGTATGGATATCATATTTTTAGACCATTGGAAATTAGACAATAAATTACAAAATAGATATTGTAGGAAGGGTTGAGATACCAAACGAGATGAAAAGGTTTTATATCTCTTATCTCCTATAGGAAACAATAAGAAGATAAAACTATAAAAAATAATAGGAAAGAAGTAGGTTTTATTAGTGAAATAATATTAGTGAGATGAAAAAACAAATATAAAAAAATGAGATAAATAAAATTCAATCGACTCGAAAAGAAGTCGCATTTTATCTGGGTACCTTTCGCATGTAGGAAGAGCTGAAAATGAGAAAGTGGGACAGCATAGCGAACACAAGCGATAAACTCCACAATACACAACCGTATTGACCAGAAATTGAACAAAAATATCTTCGTACAATACCTTGGAGCATGGATCACAGAATGATATGATCTGACAAAAGAAATACCAGATAACCTTTAATCGAATCGAAAAACCTTTTTTGTAATCGCTGACTATCAATATATACCTCCCGGATAAAGATGCTTCTCGATGATACTTATTCCTCTACTCCTTTGTGATGGCAGTTGAAGCTTGGACACTTAAAAAATTAACATTAAACAATAGGAAGCATTCGAAATGTGGTGTTACGACGTCATTTGAAAATATCATGGATGGATAGCAAAACAAACGAACAAGTTCTACGAACAACTAGGAAAACAATGCGAAGTTTTAATTCCATAAAATCAGGAAACTGGAATACTTGGGGCACATCATGAAGAGGTGAAAAGTACGAACTACTAAGGACTATAATGCAGGGTAAAATCAATAGTAGAAGAAGCGGAGGCAGCCGTACAAAACTCGAGGGCTACGGGCAAGCTCTCACGTGAGTGGTATGGCCTGCTGTTCAATTGAACTACTTCAGGCAGAGGTAACCAATAAAATTATAATTGCCAGAATGATTCCAATCACGATAGGAGTGGAACTTGAAGAAGAAGACACAACCAAATCAGAAATTACTCATACTTCGATCTCCATAAAATATAATTAAAGACCATTTTATGAACATATGGCAAGCTACTGGAAAGATTCAGGAAACCAAAACTATATGAGATTTATCCTTTGTATAAGTTACATCTTGAAATATCCATTCATAGAGGGACCAATTAATAATTAATCGACTAAGAATGGATCACATTGCACTGACCTATAATTCTTATCAACAACAGGAATCTTCTTCAACCTACAGAAACTGTTCTCTCCAATGACGGTTGAAGCATATTCTAGTTGACTGCCAGTACCACGGGTGAAAGAAACAAATAAGAGAAAAATGTGGAATCTCAGATGATCATCAAACCACTTTACCTAAAAATGACATGTAATAAAATTACTATTAACTGGGAATAAGCCACAATTAAAGTAAAATAGGTTTATTGACGTGTCAACTTTCCACTTCTGTAAATCGTTCTCAACAATTACAAACAGTATTGTAATTAAAACGATTTCCGAAGTGGAAAATGAAAAACATCAATAAACGTATATTTTTATCTGTGTAATTGTGGCGTCAGTCCTAGTTTATATAGTAATTAATTTACAATTGCCACAAGAAAATAGCTTCAGATATCAAATATGTAAATAAATTATTTAAAAGATTTAAACACATTTATCACTAAATATACCCAAAAGAACTCCATAAGAAGTAAATATGCAATAAAAAGAGAGAGAAAAGAATATATTTGTAGATTTTTTATTAACAAGGAATTAAGCTGAATAAAACACAACGATCGAAATAACTATGGAAAAGATGATAATATTGGAATGGCTTTGAAATATATGTCACAAAGAATGAAGTTATTTACCTAGCATTTGCAAAAAAAATATTAAAGTAAATATTAAAAATATAACGAAATATTACAAATAAATGAACAAAGCTCAACGAAGAAATTCACAATCAAAATATAAACAAAATGGACATAGACAAAATAGAAAAATATCGAAGACATTTTCATATACTTAAAATTTTTATATTCATAATAATAAATTATAATAAATAAACATAGCAACATTTATACAAATTGTACTTACCAAAAAGGGCTGAATGCCAAAAGTACACTGGATAGGTAGTTATTTCACTTAAAAATCACACATTTTCCTAAAATATCAGAGTTCTGTTACTTGGAGAGCAGACTTCAGCTTCAATTTGTATTCTTCTTTTTCATCGCAGACTCCCAATAGTTTTTTGATTGCGTTGTTGTTGCCTTTGTACCTATTGTTAACAGATTTGATATTGAGAGAAGACGATGCAGATATTTATCTCTAAGATTATCACTAATGGCCTTCCTCATAAAGTTTGGAAGCCTATCTTGAACGCTCTCTTGTTTGGTTAAGATGGCGCTTAAATATTCGAATTCGACCATGATAGCCCGATTCATTAGTTTTAGTTCCTCGATCATGACTTTGTCTTTCCTCGATCGTGGATTATTCTTTACGCTTTTTTCCATTTGAATCATCTTTTGCACGTATTCTGGGCAGGTACGGCTCCATTTCTTTATCAATGGCGTCGATTTCTTCTTCCTTTCGTCGTTTTGCTGCATCCGCAGAGGCTTTTATGTTTTTGATTTCAGAAGGTCGCTTTGGCACTTTTAAACTGGCTTTGGAAAACATTGTCAAACTTGTCTGGACAGTGACAAAAATTGTAATAAATTAAATATGTAAGTAAATTTTGAAAAGCCGCTACCTGATTGTCCCTACCTGCCCCTATTGTTTTAATATTTTGATGATAGGAGTAGGCAACCCCACGATGTCATTGGTTGGAAAAAGAAAGTGGCTTATTGTTAGTATATCCCTTTATTCTTTGAAGAATTATGGAAATACCCAGTACTCTTGTTGTGGCAAATCTATATATTGTAACGGGGAATTTAGATTTCTATTTTTGTTATTAATAAAAAGTGATAAATATTTTTACAACTTTTTTAAAATAAAATTAATTTTATTAACTTTAGTGTATTTTTTAAACCACCTTATTTAAAGCTAAACTAAACATAAAATTGTAGTAGTATAAGAAAATAGTAATTAAACAATCTTGTTATATTAAATATTTTCTGATTTAAATAAACAATTTTAATTTATTATTTATACATTATAGTATATTATATATATACAATAGCATAAAGGCCTTACAGGCCATGGCTTAAAAAAATTTTGTTCTTTCTTCATTTTCGCTTTCTTTATGTACTGAGATTTCTCTGGCTCGATATGTGACTTTTCTCCATTCCTTCTTGTTATTCATTTTTCTTTTCTGGCCGTCTAGTCACATTTCTTTCATATCTTTTTCTACCTCTGATTCATCTATTTTTTGGCCTTCCTTTTCTCTTTTTTGAAGTTATATTGTGTTTAGTTCCCTTTTTGGAGTCCTCGTGTTTGGCATCCTTTCTAGGTGACTCGCTCATCTTAGTCTCTGTGCCTTTATGACTCCTATTATGTTAGGTTGATTATATAATTCTTTAACTTCATCATTTGAACTTCTATCAATAACCGTCCCTTATTATTCCTCCATATATCTTTCTCAAGATTTCCTTTTCCATATTCTCCGTAGATTTTGTTCATTTTTTGTCATTGTCCACGTTCAGTTAGCACATCTGCAGTATGTTGCTATGGTTGTATAGTTGTTTTTTATATAACTGTATGTTTGCCTTTCTGATAAAAACTTGCTTTTTAAACATTCCACTAAGAGCATGTACACTTCTATTTCCTGCCATTATTCTAGCTTGTTGTTAGTTTTGTATGCTTTAATGTTAGATTTACGTGATATTATTGTACCTAGGTATGTAAATCTTTCCACCATTTCGATATTCGTATGATAATCTTTCTTCTACTTTACTTTAAACTTTTGTCCACCTCCTAAACTGTCATCTGTCACTGCATACTTTTTGTTTTAGTTTCATTATGTTAAGTCCCATTTTTCTTTGCTGCTTTTTACTATTTCTGTACTATCTCCTGTAGCTCTTTTTTTCTCTTGCCAGCAACACTATATCATCCGAAAATGCCGAAACTTGGTGTCTTTTATGATTTAGGATTCCTTCTCTATATCTCGCTTCTCGCATTGATTTTTTTAGGTAAATGAAGAGTAATGATGACAAAGGATCGCCCTTGCTTAATCCTTCGTTTACTTTAAATTTGTCCGATGCTATGATGTTGACTTTGAACTCGGTTTTCTCTGTTATTCTCTAAAAGTCAAGATGTAATCATGTTACGCAACTTTTCTTGCTAACTCCCAAGTTCCTCAACGGGTCTCTTTTAATGTCCCTTCCTTTTTATTTCGTGTCACGTATGCTTGACTGGAAGTCGATGAGATATAGCGCTATCGTTGGTAAAGTTTATGTTCATAGCTTTCTGCTGTTGTAATACTTTCTCTATTATTGAATACTTGGTCCGTTGTGCTTCTCTCTCGTCATAATCCACACTGGTATTCGCTATATATATTTTCAGCTTCTTTTTCCAGCTTCTTTTTCTCCAGCTTCTTTTTCCAGCTTATCTTTTATCGATTTTGATAGAATTGTCTATATGGTATTTAGTTATACGCTACTCCTCTGTAATTACTAGCATTCTGTTTTTGTCTCACTTTTTTTGTGATAATAGACAAATAATGGCTTCTTCCCAATCTTCTGGGTATTCGTTCTTATAATCCACATCTCATTTTATGATGTCTTGCACATTCAAGTATTTAGCAGTTTTTCCACCATTCGTTTCATCATCACGTGCCTGTTAGGTTATCTCACTTCCAGTGGGATTTGTTGTTTTTCAGATTTTTATGATTCCTCGATTTGTTTTTTGCTGGTGAGTTATTATCTTTCTATGTGTTATGTGTTCAATTCTTGCTTCTGCTTCCATATATTTTTTGGTTTGACTTATTATTACCATTTAGTAATTCATCAAAATACTCTCTCCTCTTTCGACTATTTTGCTTCCCGCTTATATTATTTCCTGCTTTGTTTTTAACGAATATGGGTTTTTGTTGGAAACCTTTTTTTCATTTCTAGCCACCTTGATACAGGTTTTTTATTTTTTTATTTCTGTAATTTCTTCTATTTCTTTTAGCTTATTTTCTATGTGTTTTCTCTTCTTTTCTCTCAGCCCTTTTACTTTTTGTCTTTGCTCATTATATTTATTCTTTGTCTCTATTGTTTTTCTTTCGTGATCATTTCCATCCTTAATGATTTTCTTAGTTCTATTTCTTTTGGCACTCTATGTCGACCAGTCTTTCATCTTTTTATTCTCTATGTTTTATCACATTCTTTTGCTGCTTTGTTCATTTATTTGCTTTATGTTTTTCCCATTTGGTCTCAGTTTGCTCTTCTATTTGTATCTTTTTTAGTTCTCTTTCCATTGTTTCCTCGTATATTTCTTGCTCTTTTTTGTTGCTTTTTTTATTTTGTTTTTGTTTTCTGGTATCAGTTGCTTAATTTTGATACCCACCATGTAGTGTATCTGAGTCAGCGTCTGGTCCTCTGTAGGTTTAAGGGGTTAACCATCCAAAGTTTGACCCTGGTCGACACTGCTTGACTACTGTTTTCGAGCAATAATATGAGATTGCCTTTTAATCGTCTTTTCATCATATTTTAATATTATATTCTCCTATTTATGACGAGGACAAATTCAAAGACACAAAAATTATAAAATATATTATAAAATATTTTTTTCACATTTTATTTGCACTAATGCATTCTTCTTCGTCTTGTAGTTCCTTCTAATATCGGAGATTGACTATCATCACAGCTACAGCTGTAACTAGTTTATACTCTCTTAGGTTTCTCAGCCAGGAAATTCTTCGTCTTCCTATGGATCTTTACCCTTGATTTTACCTTGCATTATGAGTCTTAATATCTCTTAATATTTCGCACCTCTGGTAATGTGGCGTAAATATTTCAGCTTTCTTGTTTTGCTGTGCTTTATGACCTAGCAATCCTTTTGTAGCCTACTTAACACTTTTGCATTTGTAACTCGTTGGGTACTTGGTATTTTTAAAATCCTTCTGTAGCACCACATCTTAAATGATTCCAACTTCTTTATATTATCCGCTTTTAGTGTCCAGCTTTCCATTCCATACAACAAAGTCGAGAACACGTAGCATCTTAAGGCTCTTATCCTCAGATCCAGAGGAAGGTCTCGATTGACAAACATTGTTTTCATTTTTATAAATGCTTGTCTTGCAATTTCAATGCGTGTCCTAATTTCTGTACCTTGGTCATCTTGAATCTCTGTTTGATGATCAGATTCAATATCTGCCCCAGAAAATGTAGAGACTTTTTTGACAAAATTTTGGAAACGCTCATTTACAAGTATATCGTCTATTTGATTTCTTGAGCACTCAGGGTTATTGTCATCATCAAATGGAGCTTTCCAAATGTATAGTAGTAGCTTGGGTAGTTTATACCAGGTGTTTGCAATGATCATATCGTTTTCTTTACAAAATTCATACAATCTCTGTCTCCGATTGTTAGGTTGTGCTAGATCATAAGGACCTACAGTCTGACCTCATCGACCTTCCCCAATGTTTGCATTGAAGTCACCTATAATATAAATAATTTTCGTATTTATTAAGTTTCTGCAAGATATCTTGGATCTGATCATACAACTTCTCGACTTCATCGTCATATTTTCTATCTGCAGTCGGGGCATAGATTTGAAGTATGTTAGTTTTGAAGTAAGCCGAACAACTAGCTCAGGACAGAGAAGGATGGAGGAAAATCAGGACTGAGGAGGAGTTTTAAATGGTTGAGTATTTATTTGGAGTAATATTATTCTATCCGAGACTGGTACGAAATTGGTCACATATTTGCTCAGTTCTGATGTTACTAATATACCTACACCATTTTTGCGATGCGGGTCTTCTGTGCTGTTATCAGAATAATCAATAAAGGGTATCACCCTTCAGAGCTCCCAAAGCTTCATATACCTGGGCAGAGAGCTAAACAGTCAGATAGACCACTTAAAAGAAATTAGAAGACGTATTGAAATCAGCAAGATCTGGCTTCATGAACATGCGTAAAATGCTCTGTAACCCAAAGCTATCAATCACAATAAGGTTAAGAACACTAAAGTGTTATGTGTGGTCTCTACTACTATATGACTGTGAGACCTGGACATTAAAACAGTATGACGTCAACAAACTGAATTCATTCGAAATGTGGATGTACCGCCGAATGCGAAGAATAAGCTGGACCAGCAAAACTACAAATGAAGAGGTACTGGAAATAATGAACACACGACCTCATCTGGTTAATACAATCAAAATTAGAAAGGACGTCATATCTAGGACACATAATGCGCCATAAGGAATTTGAGCAGCTCCAGGTAATAATTAGAAGGCAAAATCGAGGGTAAAAGGGGTATAGGAAGAAAGAAGAAATCATGGCTCCGAACACATCAGAGATTGGACTCACACAACAGGAAATGACTTAATCCATCACGCCCAGAAAAGAGAGAAATTTGCCATATTGATCGCCAACCTCAATAGAGAAGGCACTTAGGAGGAGGAGGACCGGAATAATATAATACACTTCCGTCCTTTTTACATGATTCTGACTCTGGCCATCTCATGTATATGACGTATATAATTCGCTAATAACCTTAGAGGTTGATGCGACAATGTTTGTAAATAAGAAAAAATGTTAGCTAGAAGGATTAGCAAATTTGTTGTATAATAAAATATTATTTATCTTGTAAATAGTATAACTTTTAGTTGATTTCTAAGGAGATAACTTTATAAAAAATTTCTTCTTAAGCAGAATACCACATTTTATAGTTTTATTTTAAATTACAATATTTTTGGATTTAAAACGTCTAAAATGTTTAACACAAATATTTATGTTTTTTTAAATTAGGAAATTTACCGTTTATCCTAACAATAAAAATGTTTTTGTATAAACTTTCATATTTTGGGTTTTCCACGTTCTTTACAATTGATGATTATCGGTATACAAAATCCTTAATTGGTTTTTTATCAATAAATGCCCGAAATTTCTCTTTAGACAAATAATAAGAAAGTTAAAAACAAGCAGGTAAAAAATATTTTACTAATTCATTCGATAATGTCTACTTGTGCTGATAAGTGCTTAACATATATTAAAATGAGTGTTAGGACACCGAAAAGACCTTGCGGAATTGAAAACGTCGATCCCTCTATGGATGTTACGAGGCAAAAGCGACAAAAATTACAAAAGGTGCAAAACGAACTTCAGCCACATCTTCCAAGCTACATACAAAAAATGCTAAAAATTGAACAAATGCTGAAAGAAAAGCTCGAAAAAAAGAAAGACAAAGTGCTAGCGATAGAGCTGAAAATTATTAGTAACGCTACGTTATTGGAACTAAAGTTCTTTAGAGACTCCATTGGTAACAATCAGACAGTCAAAGATCATCTTTATACATTCATAAGAATTATTATCGCAGATAGTATTAAAGATAAACGACTCTATACTCTTGCTAAGGTGATGCCAGCTTTGGTGAGGTACAAAGGATACAACATGGCGATAAAAAGGCTTCTGAGGATATACGAAGAGAAGAAAGAATACCAAAACCGAAAATTAAAACCACCAGGACTTAATATGCCAGAGCTGTGATTTTTCAAATAGGAGGAAAAGCTAAATCTTTGAAAATTGAGTAAGTAAAATTGATATATGTTGCTACTAAATTTGTTTAGAATTTATCATTTTAAATTTATCGGAATTTATTTTAAATAAGCTTTTAAAAGTACTTATTAGATATACTTAGAAATGTTCTTTATTTTTGTACGGTTTTTTTATATTCTCAAATTTTTTACAAACATTTTTATTTGTAGTTGATATTTCTAATATTTAATAATATATACGTTAATCAATTGAATAACTTTCTAGAGACCAGACATCTTTTTCAAAACACCCTTATTTGGATATATCATGTATAATGTTATTTTTTGCTTTACGCATCGAAATATTAATATTCTTCTGTTTATTCTTCTTCCTCTTTATAAGCAATTCTGCTTGTTTATTGGCGGATTAATACCTCCATGGAAGATTGTCTGTCACTCCATCTTTTGCGCTGTCGTCCGATATTTCTTTTACCCATTGGTGACTTATCTCTTGCTATTTTGATGATGCGGGTGTCCTCGATTCTGCTTATGTGGTTATTCCATTCTTTTTTTTCTATTTTGTGTCCATTGATTTATACACTGTACGTTACATTTTCTTCTTTCTCTTTCGGTCTCTCAGCAGTATTTCCTGTAATTCTTCTCAGTATTCTCATCTCTCCGTTTCCAGTAGCCTTTGCGTTGTTGCTGTGTCGGGTCTTGTTTCTGAGGCATAAGTCATTACTGGTCTTCTTCTTCTTAGAGTGCCGCCTTCCTACAGTGGTTGGCAATCATAATTTCTATTTTTATTTTTGAACTTGCTGCTCTAAACAAATCAATTGATCTGCATTGATAATAATCACGTAAATTCATCAACCATGAGTTCTGCCTTCGGCCAACAGATCTTCTTTCTTGAATCTTTCCCAGCATTATGAGTCTTAAAATTTTATATTTTGGTCCCCTCATCACGTGGCCTAGATATTCCAGTTTTCTGGTTTGTATAGTGGTGATTATTTCTGTTTCTTTACCAGCCCTCTCCAGTACTTCTTTCTTTGTAATTCTATCAGTCCATGATAATTTTAATACTCTGCAGTATAACCAGAGTTCGAAAGCCTCGATTCTTTTTAAATTGCATTTTTTTAATGTCCAAGTCTCAGCTCCATATAATAATATTGGAATGGTACGTAGTCTCATTTCCAAATTTAGATTTTTGCACGTTAGGAGTGGCTTCATTCGTATAAATACTGATCTGGCAATCTCCATTCGCCTGTTTATTTCTGTTCCTTCTGTTCTTATTTCTGTTCCCAAGTACTGATATTTTTCTACTTGTTCTATTACGTTAGGTGATAGAACAATAATAGGTGATGTACTTTTTGTGGTCTTTTTGTAATTAGCATGTACTTTGTTTTTTGTCATTTATAGTAATTCCCATCTCAGCACTATTCATACTTAAGCTTTCGTTAAGATGTTGTACATCTTCTATACTCGTTGCTATGATCACAGTGTCGTCTGCATATCGTAAATTGTTAATTAATTTTCCGTTAACGGTAACTCCTGCTTTGATATTATTGAGCGTGTTTTGGAAAAAAATTTCAGAATATAAGTTAAACAAAAACGATTAAACACATCCCTGTCTAACTCCTTTACAGATCTTCATTTTTTCTGAGTGTTGTCCATCAATTTGAACTATGAAACCCTGGTTCCAATATAATGTTTGCACTGTATTTATGATTTTACTGTCAATGGGCTTGTTCATAAGTAATGATATTATTTTTTCATGTCTTACTTTATCGAAAGCTTCTCGTAGTCAACAAAGTACAAGTGTAGATCAACGTTTACATCCCGACATCGCTGAATCAATATGTTGATGGCAATATGTTGATGTACACCGTGTTGAATAAATCTGCCAATACTGTCAAGTTATCCTCTTCCACTGGTTTTAACAGTTCTACTAGTATTTTGTCTAATCCATCTGTCTTATTGTCTTAAGAGTTTTTGATAGCATATTTGATTTCATCTATCGTGATTTTCTGTCTCTCTAAAGGATTTAATTCTTGTATTTTCTGCATTTCACCTATTTCATCTTGGAAAAGTTCACTTACGTACTCCTCCCATCGTCTTAATTTGTCTAGTAAATCTATAAGTAGTACTCCATTTTTGTCTTATATGTGCTTTGCTGTCTATTTCCACCCATTCCAGTCACTTCTCTTACTTTTTTGTGCATATTTCTCATATCATATTTTATTTCTTCTTTTTCTATCTCTTTACATTGTTTCATCAAATAGATTTCTTTTTGCATCTTTTTTAGCGTCCTAAAATTGACATTTTCGGCAAAATTCAACTTGTTCGTATGATTTTTAGAGGTTCAATTATTACAAATACAATTTTTACATACAATTACAATGTACCTAAACAAATAATTACAAAATAAGAAATAAATGTAGGTTTGGTAGCAACTTATATCAGTTTTATTGAATATTTTAAATTTGTACTAACCATTTTTGACATTTATATGAAATCATTATATCTTACTGTGTAAATATCTTATAATGTTATGTAATATTTGTTTTTTTTTAATATGTACATTTCCTTGTATTTTAATGTGTAAGTTTTACTTTATTTTGTAAGTGTAAATTTTTGTCAATAAATTAAAGTTAAATTATAATATTTTTTATTTATATTTTTCAATATCCTTACAATGCTGAAAATTCTCTAATTCTTATTTTTTTGTAGTTTCCCTATCGAAGGTACTACATGCTATGTCAGGGTGCTCTAAGCTACAACCACTCTCTTGGGTTTCTCTAGTAAATTCTTCGTCTTCCTATGGATCTTTTACCCTTGATTTACCTTGCATTATGAGTCTTAATATCTCATATTTTGCATCTCTGGTAGTGTGGCCTAAATATTCTAGCTTTCTTGTTTTGATGTCCATTATAACCTCGCAATCCTTTTGTAGTCTTCTTAACACTTCTGCATTTGTAACTCGTTAGGTCCATGACATTTTTAAAATACTTCTATAGCACCACATTTCAAATAATTGAAACTTCTTTATATTATCCACTTTTAGTGTCCAGCTTTCCATTCCATACAACAAAGTCGAGAACACGTAGCATCTTAAGGCTGTTATCCTCAGCTCCAGAGGAAGGTCTCGATTAACAAACATTGTTTTCATTTTTATAAATGCTTGTCTTGCAAATTCAATGCGTGTCCTTATTTCTCTACCATGGACATTGTTTTCATTTACCCAGGTTCCCAGATATTTGTAGTTATTCACTCTTTCTACTTCTTTTTCCTCGATATCTAGCCTTCCTCCTGTATGTTGCTTAGAAATAATCATGAACTTATTTTTCTTAACGTTTATTTGTAGTCCATATCTTATACTGACTTGATGTAATTTACTAAGAATTGCAGTGCTTCTAGATTGTCTGCAAAAACAGCGGTGTCGTCTGCAAATATTAAGTTGTTCAAGATTTTTCAGTTTATTGATATACACTATTGTTCCTCTGATATTGCTTCCTTAAAAAGAGCTTCGCTGTACAGATTGAATAACAATGGGGACAGCACCCTGTCTAACACCTCTTAATGCTAGAAGTTTTGAAGTCATCCACTTTTGTTTTTTATTTGTCTTTTCAGGCTTTAAATTTTATTCTGCAGCCTTTAGTAATGCGGTCCGAATATTGCTCCACTTTTCGTTGACATCTTCTGATGTTAAGATTTCTTCTCCTACTCCTGTTATATTTATGTTGATTTGTTGGATCTTCTCTTTGTTTTAATTTTGTATAATCAAATATTGGTTTGTTTTTAGGTTTCCAATTTTTTTGCGTTCCACGTACATTCTAGCTATCAGCGGGTTATGGGCTGAGTTGATATCTGCTACGGAGTATGCTTTTACTGCTTTAATTGAGTTTTTGTATCTATTTTTGACTAATATATAGTCTATTTGATTTCTGACTATGAGGTCTTTGTTGTTTGCAGGAGATCTCTAAGTGTATAATCTTCTGTCGGGTAGTTGGTACATTGTGTTCATTGCCAACTCCTAGTGTTGGTGAAATGTCGAGAACTAATCTCAGAAGATAACAACCTAACAGCCCGAACAAATTGTTTAACGAAAATGTTCATTTTGACTAAAATCCACAAGTCTATCCTCTCTTTCGTTTCTGTCACCTACTCCAAATTCCCCAACTTATTAGATAGAGACGAATTTGCAATGGTTATAGCCAACCTTCATTAGTGGAGACGGCATTAGAAGAAGAGATAACAAACTGTCAATGAAAAAGCAAAATTGCTTGTATAAGGAAGAAAAAGAAGAAATACAGAAATATATAAAAACTATCTGACAAGACAGGAAAGTAATGTATGAATGCGAGAGAAAACAATATAAGCCTGCTTTTATACGCATTTTCGCTCTTGTCCTCACTTTTATAAAATTTAGATTATTGCAATTTAAAACAGAGATTTCGTTTACAATTATTTATCTATTTTATTTATCTAATGATCTGACAGTATCCTATATTTGAATATTTTTGTATCCAAAGATACCAATATTGAGTTACATTTTATGTATAATTTTTATATTCGTTAAATTAAAAAACTGTTTGAAACGTAAAAAATATTTTATAAGATATCAATCTTTATTAATAGTAAACGACATTTTCAAATTAACGAAACTTAATTTTGAGATTAGATACATAGATAATTTTTAATATTTTTATGACCACATTAAACCGACTTTACTTTCTAATTAGCTTTAATATATTTTTTTCTGTATTTTTTAAAGATAATAATTATATCGATTGACTTTTTATTTTTTTATACTTTCTCTTCTAATTACCTATTTTGAAAACGGTGGTTTCTATTATTCTTAATATTTATGTAAATGAGTTTCATTATCTAATAAAATATGTTGACGAAAAGTTGTACTTTTACAAATATTTTGTTAATATATTTCAAGCATAGATAAGGTAAATAATTATTTCCGCAAATCGCCAGGAAATTTTGACATTCCTGTCAAAATTTCTTGAAGAAAAAGTCAGGACTTCCTTACTGTAAGGAAATGTCATTTCCTTACTGTAAGGAAATGATATTTCCGTACAGTTGTTAGTGTTCTACATAAATGATAGAAAACACATTGCTTATAAGGAATTAATTTATATTTTGAAAACATCAAGTCATTGCTGAATACATTTTTAAGATCAATTTGTTATATTTACAGTAATTTGACAGTTAGTACAATTATTGAACATTGAGGAACACTCTTAGAACTATGAGAAACATTTTGGACAACATGCAGGTGGAAGTGTCATTTTGTTGAATATTTTGTACTGTGAAAATTTTATTTGCCACCTCAACCTTATTGTTAAGCGATTCTTCGATATATCCTTCAGCAACGTTTGATGACTTCCATCCGCCATGCCTCTTTAAACTAGTTATGTCGCACCAGAGTCAACCAATATGTTGCAGAAGACCGACGAAAGCAGTGACCAGTATATTCTGTCGGATTTACCAATTCAAATAAGTAGCAATTATTTTGGCATTTTTCTAAATTGATGAATTCCTACCACTTGTCTACAACCCTTTCCGCTTTGATATTTAAAGAAAAATCGTCACTGTTCATATTTTCTGGTCTTAACGAAACATACTTTCGATAAACATTCAAGTAGATCTGATTAATTACAAATGATCTTGGTTTGTTGTTTTCGAATCAGGTATGCTGATTAAAAGCTTAGATTCTAAGTCTTCTATATCGTGTACAGTCATTCGGACTAACTCATCCATTCTACAGGCCCCAGAAATACCAAATATTACAGCCACCTAAAAAATAAATAAAGCTATAATCTAAATAGAAATTAAAACCTTGTAAATTACCTTAATCATTAAATTTTCTTTATCTGGAGCTTCCTGATAAATTTTCAATTTCTTCCTTCGTTAAAATCTTAGATTTCTTTGCCCTATAACCTTGAGCTTGCCGTTTCAATAAAGAACGAAGTTTTGAGTATGTAGATATATCTACATTGTGTTTAAGTGCAAGGTTGACTTCAGCATTGAATAATTGGCCCATAATGTTGAAGATTTCATCTTTAAAACAAAGGTCTAGGAAGTATGCCATTACAACATTTTCTGAGAAAGAACTCGTATTTTTACTCATGCGATAATCCATAAAACGTCTGTATGCATTTTCGTACTGTTCTCTTGATTTCTTTGCAATAATTCTAATGAAGCAGTATTCACTGCCTCAACCACTCTGGAGAGTCCCAGAATGGAAATTTCATCATCACTTATCATTTTACTTTCGAGAACACCAGCAATTAAATTTATAAGCGTCAAGTTTGACAATTCAACCTCAATACGTTTCCATAGTAACCCAAGTAATTTTATTAGAATTTCAAAGCACCATTTATTTGGAATAAAATTATCGCGTTTTTTTTAAATCAATCAATATCTGTCGAATTTTAAACGATTTGCGGAAAAATAGTATGTTTACCTCGTAGAAAAGCCACAATTCCTGGACTCCTGTGTTGGCTACTATCTTCACAGTCGTCCAGGAATGTTAAGCTTTTCCTACCCGGTAAACAATGTACTATTCTTTTTGTTTCTAAGAGAGAATTTCCTAACGTAATTAAATAAAGATCCTATCGAAAAAAACCAAAAATTAAAGACTGAATGATGTGACATATCTATAGTGTGGAAACCACTTATGGAATAAAATTGTTTGTGTCCTTATTATAGAAAATAATAAAAAACTCTGGGACAAACGTTAACTTTTAACTTTAAATGTGCGCTTTAAAAGATCAAATTTAAAATGTACAGGGTGATCCACGCAAGTCTGTCATAGTCCATAATCCTTATTTTTATTTGAAACACCCTGTATATTGTTTTTTAAAAGATTCTTAATAACCTGATTTCAACGAACTATATCATGTAGGGTCTATAAATTAATAATACAAGGTGAAATTTTGAAATTAAGCATAATTTCTTCAAGAGAATTAATTCATAGAATACCCAAGGTAAATTCCATTGGATTACATTTAAAATAAATGCTCCAACAATGTTCTCCCACTTTGTTGTTGCAATAACACAGTCTCCTATAAAACTCGTTCCCGAACTTTGTTAAAATTTGATATAGTTCGTTGAGATCAGGATGTTAAGGAGCTTTTCAAAACATAAAAAATACAGGAGCGCAACTCAACAATATTGGCAGTATCATTCTGAAGTCGTTATACTTTAAAATGTGTAATGTATATCTGAATTGTCAATATAAAGTATCAGATAAAATTAAATTATTAGAAGAATGGTTGTATTGGTAAGTTTGTAAACGTACCTTAAACCTTTCTTCTTCTTTTTCTTCAAGTTCCGCTCCTATCGAGATCAGGAAATCATTCTGGCAATTATAATTTTATTGGTTACGCGCCTGAATAGTTCAATTGAACTGCATCCAAACCGTCACGAAGATTGCGTAAGCCACGAGAATTTACGTCTTCCTACGCTTCTTCTACCTTTGATTTTACCCTGCATTATATTCCTTAGTAGTTCGTATTTTTCACCTTAACTTGACCTTAACTTTTAATTGTGGCCTATTCTCATTTAAATAGTAATTACGTTAAAATGCCACAGAAAATAGCTTCAGAACAATAAAAATTTGTATGGTCTTAAAAGCCCTTTTTCTATTACTTTAATGTTATTTATTGTGGATCTACCGGCTAAGAACCCATTTTGTTTCTAAACCCACACGGATATGCTCTTCACATATGAGGTCTTTTAAGACTCTTCAGTAATAGTTGGCTTAGCATTCTGGTTACGGTATTCCTCTCTAATTACTAGGGTCCTGTTTACTCTCTTTCTTGTGTATTAACGTTATTCTTCTTAATATGCCATACACCAAAGTGCGTAGGCGACTATCTCATTACTAGAATCTGTTCTTGGCGCGTGACACAGCTCACCTGTATTGTGTATTCCTGTCCATTCTTAATATTCCTTAACCAGGACAATTGTTTGCGGCCGCTCCTCTCCTACCTTCGATCTTCCCTTGTAGGATTAACTGTGTATTTCATATTTGCTCCTCTCAATATGTGCCCAAGGTAACCAATCTTGCGTTTTTTTAATTAATTCAAAGAGTTTCTCTTTCCACGCCCGGCTCTATTAAGGACGTCATCGTTTCGAACTCTAATCCACCCAAGTATGCGCAACATTCTTCTCAATGACCACATTTCAAATGCTTCAAGTTTGTTGATAGATGTTTTTTTCAAAGTCCACTTTTCCATGCCATAAAGCAAGAGGGACCATATGTAGCACTTGACCATTCTGTAGCGTATTTCGAAGTTTAGGTGTTGATTACATAGGAGCGTCTGAATTTCACAAAAAAAAGACGTTATCCATTATCCAACCACGTTATCCATCTATATTTCGATGTATGTTTTACAGGCTCCCAATTTATGCATGTGTTAAATAACAATGTCATTATTCTTAATAATTTGGTACATCCATTTTTAGGAGTTGTGCAAGATCTCCTTCAGTCTGGAAGCACGAACTTTTTTTACCAAGGTTATTGCTTTTTTGCCCTTTTCCCTATTTATCGTAATCGACTTTCCCAAAACCTGGATTACATTTTTTGATATATTACTATATTATGGTCTATTTCATTTAATCATGTTTTGTAATTTTATCATCACTTCTTCCCTTTTAAATTTTCTCAGATTTTTTTACAAATTTTCAGTATTTTCCCTCCAATATGCGTCCAGCTCCAGGCATTTGTTTTCCAAAATTGGTTTTTGGCTTTTAATACTTTTGTTTTAAAATTAACCACTGTTTATCTATATTTTCGTTTATTTTCTTGTGTTTTATCTTAGTCATTTATAATATAGTTCTAATATATGTGAACCTAACAAAGTAAGTGAAGTCAGAGTATACAGAGAAGCAGAATGTGGTAACAATTGCTTCCAGTCAACCAGAATATACAATATTATACAAAAAATGACTATATCAAGCCCTTTTAAATGAATATGAGCATTAGACAACATATAACTTGTACAAAACAATAATTTAAGGAATATCCACAAACCACACAACAGGATTTAGGTACTGCAAGCAAGGAATATCATGTCATAAACTACCTACTGGTGAAAGGATTATCTATAACAGAAGAAATATAAAGCAAAAAAATATTTAAAAGTCCAAAATATCCATCATAATTTTTTTAATACATACAAATTCTAAAGAGTGAATTATTTCAAAGAGAAAGCTATTTTGTTTTCATGAATTTCATGAAAACATGATAAATAAATAAAGGTATATTATTTTAGATACTTGACAAACAATTATACGATTAGTAATACCGTTAGGGAATTCCCAAAAACAAAACAACAATTTATCTAATTTATTGTACTACAGATTATAATCTCTAAGTACTTGAAGTGCATGAACACAGGTAGAATTTCTTTTACTATTTAATGTATCTCGTTCATAGTAATATTAAAAATAAAGAAGGCTATTTTGGAAAATACGGTAATTAACTGAGGAACTAAAAAGAAACCAGCGAAACAATGGAGGTAATCCCTATCTCTATAAATATACAGAAGTGAATATTATAATAAAAATTTTAATTTATCTTATCTCGACGTTTTAGTAAATTTAGTTATATTGGAAAGTAAGAAAATTATTTTTAAAATGTTTCTTTTAAGTAATTAATATAAATCTGCACTAGAAAATGACTAAATCTTGACATCTTCAAAGTTGAGAAGAATATATTGCATGGATGTTAGGACAAATTTATAAAAAACCTCTGATTTATACACTAAATATTTATTTCCGTTAACATGTGCATGAGCTAAGAGTTTATCTAGACGGGAGCTTTATATTTTTTATCGCATCATATATTTGAGTATTTTGCTTTATAGTTTGACAAAGTTTATTTGTGAAATATATTTAGATCAAATGCAGCGGGTTCCACTTTTAAATCTATTGTTTTTTCTCTTAATCACCCTTCTACTGCGGCTTATTATGGCAACACCATCCGCATATGAGCATATTTTAGTGGATCTTGTATTTTAATACAGCAGATCATATCCAGTTTTATGATAATAGCCTCTAAAGTTAGGTTAAAAAGTGTTGTTGATAAGGCATCACCTTGCGCAACTCCATTTTCAATATTATATGCTTCTGTCATATTGTATAGTATAAGAATAACTACCTTTTGGACATTCTTAACATGAATATGGAATGACTATGTATTTTTTTAGTGTCCAAGTTTTACAGCCGTATGTCATGATTTGATGTTTTTTTCTTCAGATAGAGTGGCATTTTCGATTTGACTACATTTCTGGGAGTAAGAAGGTAGATTTATGAAGTAATTGTCCCAGGTATACGTCTACTGTCTTAAGTGCAGTGTTAATTATTATTACATCGTGACCATTAACTAGCTTGTTGTACATAGACTTATAAGGTCTGTGATTTTTGATATACCCTTTGCTACGTTTCTTGTAACTGAGAGTTTTTATTTGCTGTATTTCATCGTCTATTATGCATCTTGATCTTAAGCAGTTCGTAAATATACTTGCTAGGCTTTTCCAGGCTTTTTTGACAGCGTATTTAAGTAGATCTAGATAGCTGTTAATTCTATTACTTACACGAAAGAACTTTCTTGTACATTTCTTTGGTTACTAATTGCTTTTTCAGGTGTTTCAGGCGCTTTGTATAGTTCGCTGTAAAATTTAGTCACGAGTTCTATTATTTCATTTCTGTGTGTAATTCTGGTGCTTGCGTCCTTCATAAAAAAACCATAGAGAAAAATAATGTTATTTACCGTTAGAAAAAGAAGTATCAGTTAAAATGTTTTTGTTACTAGTAAAGAATTTTGTCTGTTTTTTTAAAGCAATTTAAATTGAAATTCCGGTTTTTGGTCGTAAGGATTATGTTTGTATTAGCCAATTGTAGGCCTAGAAAATTAGCCCTATAATAATTATTACAAGGCTGGATTTGTTTCAGAACCACCTGGTCACTACAGTAACTTTCACGGTAATAATAAGGAAGTGGATGAAGATGATGATTTGTTTGGAGATGATGGTTCGGATATTGATAAAACCTATGAGCCTCTAAGACGTGAAAGCTCAGAATCAGCTCGACAATGATGTGAGACGTATAGGTAAACCATCGAAAACAAAGGTAAAGGAGAAAGCTATTACTACTCTTACGACTACTGGGGCAATAACAAAAAAACTTCTTAAGAGCCTTTTATTCCTAAACAGTGATGCAGGCAATTCCAGTGAACATAATGAAGTTATGTTAGAATAAGAGAAACGTGTCAAAAGAAAGGTACAAAATGTAACTAAATGCAAACAAAAAGGTAAAGAATTTGTAGTGAATGAACAAAATATAGACGAACAAATATTATAATATGTATAATAATAAACATCCTAGCGCAAAAAATGTATTGATTACAGCGCGCAATTCTGCGTTTAATATGTGTTGCCTCCAATAAAAACGGTAAAATCGGTGGTAAATAAATTAAAAACAGTTATTTTTTATGTAAAATTTTCCGTAGAATTCGAATTCGTTGTCAGAAAATCTCTAAAAGTCATTTGGAAGCTGAAAAACGAAGAAAAGGCGCTAAAATAGCGGGGAAATCGCGTTTTTTTGGACTCATTATAGGGCGCAGCGGCTTCAAACATATAAAAAGGATTTCTGAGACAACTTTTATTCAAAAGTACTTATATTAAGGCGTCTTTTGTGAAAATTTGAAAAAAATTAAAGTGGATGTTTTTGAGATATGAATTTTCAAAAAAAAGGGCTATGTTTCGCATTTTGTGGCTTATATGACGTTATTGAGGCAATTCTGACACCGGGATCGTGTTCAGCAAACAAAATTTTTACATTGAAAACATATAGTGGATATTTGTTTAGGCATTTTTAGCTAAGCTGTACTAAAAAAATTGACGAAACACGAAAAAAAAAAATTGATAAAAAGCGTGAAACTTCAATAGCGCACTACGGCCGCCATTTTAAATGTTAAGATCTGAAATTTTGACAATCATGTTTTTTGTCTAGTACACCATGTGTGTAAAATTTCAGCCAAATCGGAGAGGGTGATACCACCGCTTAAGTCGATTATTGCTGCATTACCCAGGAATAACATTGCCGAATTATACCAAAACTGTAATGACGGCCCAGAAATTATGAAATGCGAGGTAGAAACACACTATACATAATGCTAAAATTAGAAAAGCTTGTGGTCCAGATGATACACCAACTAAGGTTCTGAACTAATAGAGAATGATAACATAAAAGTAATAGTTTAAAAGACTTTTTAATTCAGATATAACACCGGAGTATATTCCCCGCAGATTGGCTCAAATCCATCTTTTCGCAATACAATGCGAGAAAACTCGAAATATCGACTAATAATTAGCCTAATGAGCCACACTCATATAATTTTCCTCAGAATACTTCACAACAGAATTAGATGCGAATTCAAGAAGATCTTGAAGATACCCAATTTGGTTTTAGAAATGCTATGGGAACCAGGGAGGCACTTTTTGCGCTTAACATCCTATTACAAAAATGCAGTGACCAAAGAAAATATGTATTTGCATGTTTCGTGGACTTCGAAAAGGCATTCGATAAAGTACAGCATGTAAAATTAATGCTAATACTGAAAAATATCGGAATTAGATGACAGAGGATATTCGTGATATTAAAAATTTGTACTTGAATCAAACTGTTATCGTAAAATTGGAGATAACTACACCGATGAAATCCACATAAATCGAGAAGTCAGACAAGGTTGAATTTTGTCGTCAACATTAAAGGCACTCGAGTGACAACCATATGGAATAAAAATCAACGGGTAACTACTTAATGTGATAAGATATGCAGACGATACAGTAATTCTATCAGATAATAGTGAAGGTCTTCAAATTCTGCTTGATCGTATTCACGAGGTAGGAGAGGAAATGGGCATTAAAATAAACTCAAACAAAACCAATTTTTTTGTGTTTAGTCGCACATCCCGATGCAAAGCTTCAATTGAACCTAGTCCAAGTTTGAGAAACTTCACAAAATGACATTTTGGGGACTAGTAATAACGGACCAACTGATCCAGACATAGAAATAAAACGAAAATAGCAATGACTAAAACTACTTTTAGGAAAATGAAAGTCATTTCTTTGGAATAACCATCTTCGTTTAGAACTAAGGCAAAGAATGGTTAAGTGCTATGTTTTGGTCCGCACTTTTGTATAGTGCAGAAGTGTGGACGCTAAAAGCATCGGTCTTTGAACAAAATTGAAGCATTGGAAATGTGAGTTCGTAGACGAATGCTAAAGACCTGTTAAACATCGAAAAAAAATGTCTTATCTGGGACATATAGTAAAGGGGAAGTCGATATAAAATACTACAAATGATCCTTAAAGGCAAAATAGAGGGCCGTAGAGGTATAGGAAGAAAACAAGTTTCTTGTTAAAAACCATACGTGAATGGACTCATATTTACCAAATGAGGGACCATTATTCCATATTGCAGAAGATCGAGTAGCCTTCGCAATGGTGATCGCCAACGTCGCATAATCTGATATGGGCACGCGAAGAAGAAGAATATGTTATAAACATTTAGCCAGGAGATTTATTAAAAGCTGAACAAAAAAGGCACACATACGCCAATCAATAAAACTCCTAATATATATATCTATATATATATATATAATATATATATATATATATATAATAATTCGGTTTTATAACGTCTTACGACGTTGTCCGACTCCCAAAGCCACTGTATTCTGTCTTGCGTTAGGTCTTCGTCCAGATTTCTAACGCTAATTCGCTTTCCTAACTCCCAGGTTCCAGCTCTTGTGTGGTCTCCTCGTTTTCCTCTTCTCTGGGGGTTACCATATCATCGTTTTTTTTTAGGCAACTTTTGTCCCCCATTCGGCTCACATGCCCATACCATATGAGCTGTTTTCTCTCAATATCCCTCAACTATAGTGCCCTATATATCCATTTGTTGTTTTATCACCTCATTCCGTATTCTGTCGGCTCTTGATATTTCTCATCGATCTTCTTATGGCATCCATTTCCGTGTTTTGACCTTTTCTTATATTTCTCGGTTTATTCTCCATGGTCTCAGCTCCATAAAGTAGGCTCGTTTTAACCATTGTCTCATAGAGTTCCATTTTCTTTTCTGATATTTCTTTACTCCATAGAACTCCGTTTCAAACATGCTATATAGCGTCTTCGTGCTTGTACAATTCGATGTTCTATTTCTCGTTCGTCTTTCCACTACGGTCGAAGATGACGTCCAGGTATTTATATTCGTCGCATGGATTTATTTTTTGATTGTCATCGACATCGAGTTGTTTTGCTTCAGCTCCAAATTGAGAGGTATTTGTCTTTTCAAGATTGATATTTAATCCCCATTTCTGGTATTCTTCAATTAGTTTTCTAAGCATGTATTCCATGTCGTCTTTGTAATTTGAGATCACCAACCTGATCATCTGCAAACTGTAAAGTATATATGTAATCTGATCGTTCAATTGTGTACCCATTCCTTTGACTTTTCTTTTCCATGTTTCAGAGCTGCAGAGATATAAATCTTAAATAGATTCGGAGAAATACAACATCCTTGTCTGCGACCCTTATAACAGCAAATTTTTTCCAGCTAGAGAGCACTAACAAATGTTTGATTGTGCCCAGGACTTCCCATGGTTTTATTTAGCGGGACTGTGTTCATATGCCTTCTCAAGATCTACAAAAGTCATATGTAACTCTCATATGTCACAATTTTCTTTTCTATAATTTGTTTAAGACAGAAGATGTTATCTGTACATGAACGACCTGCTCTAAATCCTCCTGTTCTTCGTCTTCAGACGATTGATAATCTCCTCTAATCAGGTCCCGTAGTATTCGACCGTATAGTCGACTCATTGAACTTATGACCGATATCCCTCTATATTTTTACAATTTCTCTCTGTCACCTTTTTATATATATTGGGGTCATATATGCTGTTTTCCATTCATCTGGTGATGGATGTCCATTAATATATTAATATATTCGTTAAATATCACCGCGATCATTCTGTGTAATTTCTCTGAGCCATTCTTTATTAATTTCCGTAGTTACTCCCTCTGTTCCGCTTGCTTTCCATTCTTCATCCCTGCTATAGCTTTTTGAACTATGTTGATATCTATGGTATAGCTCTCCAGAATTTCGATTCTTGATGAATTCGTATCGTCTTTAAATTCGTCTCTGTTCTCATTTAATAGATGTTTGTAATATTGTGTCCAATCCTCGGGATTTATGGATTTAGAATCACTTTCTCGTTAGTCGGCTTCTTAACAGAGTTTACAAACTTCCACGCCTCAGTGCATTGTCGTTCTCCAATATAAGATTCTATCTCTCTGCATCTTCTGTCCCATATCTCATTTTTGGAGATCATAATTATCTTTCTAGTTTTCTTGTTCATTTCATTGTATCGGTCTTTGTCTGCGTCATCCTTTGTATTCCACGTCAAGTTTTGACGTGTGTTGTTTTAAGTATTGTGTTTCGTCAAGTTGGAGTCCATTCGAGTCTTATATGAGTGTACAGGTGCTCTCATGAATTAAACTGGACAGATTGTATTAGGAGATCAATTCTCTTTCTAAAAGTGTTCGTCTTGGCTTGATGAACACTGTCCTTTAATCTATACGGGAAAACAATTTTTGCCCTGACCATGTGGTGATCTGATCCGCATACTGCTCCTTTGATAGCTCTAATATAATCATACATAATATACATCAACATATCAATTCCTTCTCAAAGTACGAGAGTCATTATTCCAGAGAAAGGAGCAAGAGAGAAAACGTGTGCAAATATACGAAACATATACAAATTTGGTTTTTTCCCCCACAGCTGATAAATTTATTATTACGGTATTTAATCTATTATCATTCTCTAATCTTATAAATTGAATCATATCTTTAATTTGGTTCAAATAGTTTTGGAATTATATACTATTAGACGGTAACATTTCCTTTAAATTTTGAAAAATGTATTTTTATCGCAAGTTCATTTTATCATACACTTAATTCAAAAACAAAAATTTAGAAAACAAAAAATTTCTTTCTTACAATAAGAACAAAACAGATTCTAGAATAAAAATATAAACGCGATAAAGACTTTCTAATTACGCCCATTGACAGGTAACCAATCACGGCGCGTTAACTCTAATGATCCCTAATGACAATTTACCTGTACTGTTGTTTATCAGTAAAGTGTCAGTATACTGTCAGCATTGACATAAACAAGTTTACTAGTTAACCAGTGCAAAAGTTCAAAGTGCAAACCCAACGATGAGCCAAAAAAGAAATTTGTCCGATGTATCATCACAGTCACCGGCTAAGATGTTGAGAAGAGATCCTACAAAAAGAATTAATCCATATCCGGAGTATCTGCAGAAGTTAATCAGCGCCCGTAATCTACTAAAATTTGAAATCGACGCCACCGTCCATAAGAACAAGCTGAAAGCCAAAGATGTAGAACTGCGAATTCTATCTTCAGCCGTTGAGATAGAACTGAGGTACTTCAACGAAAAACTCAAACACAAGGGTCACAAGTCGTTGAAGCCGGTGAAAAATAATCTTCCGAAATTTCTCAACATCGCTTTTGAAGAAAATATTAAACAAAGATTGATCCATAAAGTTTCCGGCAATAAATTGGCTTTGCTCAAGTTCCAGGCTACCAAACGAGCTATCCCCAAGCTGATCGAAATAAATGAGGAGAAGAATAAATGTCTGCAGTCATGAGAAGACAATAACCGTAAGTAATATTATTTTAAATATTTTTTTTGTCAATTTTTTGTATTTCCTATTTTGCTTTTTTTTACTTCTTTTTACAAATTAAACATCTGTTTTTATGCCTTTTATGATCTGCTATATTAAAAATTTGTCCCTTTGTTTCGTATGTATTTTGGTAATAAATCAAAATGTTTTTTAGCGAAGAACCTTGTTTTCTGCTGTACTTCCTTTATATTTTCTATTTTATTTATCATAGTTCCATTTTTGAACATTTTCATTCATTAGTTTCTCTTTTATCATATTTATTTCACTTTCTCCTCATCACTTCACTCCCCGTTAGGTGCTCATTGTATTTTCTGTAGTTTTTCTTTATGTATCCTCATCTCCACCGTTTCTAATAGTTTTTATATTGTTATTTGACATATTGTTTTTTTTTTGTTTTCTTCTGCTATTTTAATTTCTGTCTCAGTCTTTCAAATTGGCTTTCAGTTATCTCTCTAGTTTATTTAAGTGGGCTAACTTAGAAAAATAGACATTATTTAGTTAAAATGAAAACATCCGAAATACAGTACTTCTGGTTTATTCCCCGAAAATATAGTGGTTAATATGCAAAATGCCGCAATAAAATAGCCTCAACCTCTACTGAACATTTAATAAATAACATTTTTCTTTTTTTTCTCCAGAATTTCTTGATGACAACGATCTGCGAAACCATGGACCTTTACAGCTTCACCGGCCATCAAAGTCAACTGCCACCACGAAAGGAAGTTTAGTGTGAAGATGTTTTCAAACTAGGTGATATATTTTTTAAACTGTTCAATGAATATTTTGTTTCCCGTACTATTTTAAGGACTTTTGTTATGTATTACATACGTACTATAAATTTAAACCGTATTTTTAAATATTTTAGATTTACTCATGTATTTACGATTTATTTTTGTATATTAATTTTTTACACACAACAGTTAAGAATTTAATTAATAATTTTTATTAATAATTTTTATTAATAATAAGGTGATAAAAAAACATTTTGTATATAAAGTGTCAGCGTAGTATTAAATGTATATAAAACTTGTAAATGACTAATGTAAATATGTATAAACAATAAATAATACTTTTTTTTTCTAAATTAGATGTTTTATTGACTTTTTAGTCATATAAGTATTCCCTCTCCATGCTCATTTCCTGCTGATTATGACCTCTGTCTCTCTTGTTTTAGATTCCTTTAAGTTTCCTTTGGTTTTTATTTTTACTTAGAATTTTAATTTTTTCATGATTGTTTCTTATCTCACACTTTTTATTCTCTGATAGTCAATTTTGATGATAGAAACTTAAGTCCATATATCTCGTTTTTTTTTCTTTGTAAGATGCTATCCAATCTATTTTCATTTACCATTAATTTTGTTTCTACAGTAAGACCAATTCTGATCCGTTGATTTTAAAGTTTTTTTTTTAATTTTTATTTGCATCATCCTCGCTTTTTTGTAAACTTTATATTTTTCTTTCATAGACCTCTCCAACTCCTTCCATTGGTTTCTATCCTGAGCCCAAATATTCCAATTTGTTCTTTAATGTTTGTTCCAATTTGTTCCTTTGTTTCTTTTAATGTCATCAACACATTTCATCTGTGGTCCTTCCTCTTGATCGTTTACTTTCGTAAGGTCTCCAATGTTGTATTGTAGTATTCCACCGTTGGTCTATTTGTCCTAGCAGTGTGGCCCGCGAGCGCCATTTAAGTTTGGCAATTTTTGTTGTTATGTCCTCAACTTTGTTTTGATCTTACTAGTCGTTCCTCTTTTTATCTGACATAGTATACCTAACATTGCTCTTTCCATTGTTCTTTCGTTCTGGCTAGTTTATTCATGTTTGCCTTGGTTAGGGTCCAGGTTTGACATCCATATGTCCATGATAGGAAAGATGCATTGGTTGAGCACTTTGCTCCTCAAGTATTAGTGTATTTTGCGGTTCTTAAGTATCCAACTAAGATTCTAAATCCTCTCCATGCAAGTCTTGTTCTGCTAGTAATTTCCACACTTGGTTCTCTTTGTTAAATTTCAGGATTTGGCCTAGGTAGATATATTTCTGGACTTGTTCTATCTTACTGCCATTTATAGTTATATTCGTTGTGGTCATTTTTGTTTGTCATTATTTTTGTTTTTTCATATTCATTTTTAGGCCGCCGTATTGGGAGCTGCCTGCTAGTTCAACCATCCTAATTTGCAGTTCCTCGATTGTGCTCGCTATAATCACTATGTCGTCAGCGAATCTGAGGTGGTTTAACTCGTTGCCATTAACGTTAATACCATAGGTTGACCAATTTGTAGTTTTGAATACGTCTTTTAGGGCTAAATTGAAAAGCTTTGGTGATATTACGTCTCCTTGTCTCACTCCTTTCTTAATGGGGATGAGATTTGTATTTTTGTCTAGGAATACTATCATAGTTGCATTTTCATATATTATATTATGTATTAGTTGCCTACAATTATTAATAACTTGTTATATGGCCCACATCTCGATACTATCAGACGCCTTTTCATAGTCAACGAAGGCAAGAAATACGGTAGTTGGTATTCATTTGCCTTCTCTATCAATGTTCTCATTGTCAGCAGATGGTCTGATCTACTATATCCTTTGCGGAAGCCAGCCTGTTCAACCGGTTGGTAATTGTCCATTTTGTATGTCAACTGGTTGTTAATAATTCTCATAAACAGTTTTTATACTTGACTGAGCAACAATATAGATTGGTTTAACCTTTTTTAAATCTTATATGGTGATTAAAGTCGTTAGATTTGTTTTTGGCATTATAAATAGATCTTTATCTTGTTTTGTTCTTACCAAATGCGCTACAGCCCAGATTAGGGCAAGGTCTTGTGTAAATTTGCCTTCAAAATAATATTTTTCATGGCTTTTTTCAACTTCACTCATCTTTCTTACGATCCCTTTTAGTTCTGTATAATTAATTTTATTTTTTCAACTTTTTGTGAGTCTGTCAATTTCTGAATCTTTGCTAATTCTTCTTTTGATGCCTATTCGTTTCGAATATTGACGATCATTCTGGCTATAAATATTTGATTGAGTGATGCTTTAAATAGATTAGTTGTTGTTGTGGAGAACCATTTTCTCAGGTTTTTAACCATTATATTTTTCTTCTTCCAATTCCTCGAATTCCGAATAATTTAACTTGAGGGCTGTATTTAGTGCCGTTTCTCATTATGTGTCCGAGATATTCTAACATTCTCCTTTTAATCGTATAAATCACTTCTCTTTCTTTCTCCATTTTCTTAGAACAGCTTCGTTCGTTGTCTTGTCCGTCCATGATATCCTTAGGATTCTTCAGTATAACTTCATCTCGAAGGCTTTAAGTTTTTTTCTTTTCTTTTCTCCATCGCTTCAGTGAGTGTCCAGGATTTAACTCCGTAGTATAATATCGAGAAGATCTAACATCGTAGGAGCCTTACTTTTATCTCCAGGTTAAGGTTGTGGCTTTTAAAGAGTTTGGCCATGTCGTTGAATGCACTGCTAGCCTTCTCTATTCTAAGTTTCAGTGTGCCAAGCAGCTTTTTTCAACTAGAAATAACAAAACACAAGCTTTTCTATGTGGTAAAACTATTTAATGAAACAGGCAAAGTACCGATTGAATGCAAAGGTGGTGATCGAAAAATTGCAAAATATCGGGATAAGCTGGAAGGAGTGCAAAAGTTTATAAACCAATTAAAATGTACTGAATCTCAATACTGCCTTCCATCTGAACTCAGCGTCTCAAATAAGATAAGATTTCATAGGAAACTGTGAAGAGGTCATATTTTCGCTATATATTTAACAGAAAATATAATTTGGCTCCACAAACTTTGTTGCAAAAGCGCATTTTTCCAATTTCTTCAATAAAACACAGACAGAGTCACTTTGTCGTTTGGCTGAAAAAAAATTTGCTCCTCACCAAAGTTCCTGATTAAAGTGCTTAATATTCAAGGCAGCTTTATTTTTATAACTTTACTGTTGATAAAGGCTCCTTAAAGTCTCCACTTTCAAAGAAAAATGTATTTTCATACTGTTGGACTAAGGACATGTTTGGCAAAAGATTAAATGAAATTTCCTCTGCAGTCTTTCATCGACTCAATGACACTAATTTTGGCAACATGTCAAAGAAGGTACGACTGGTTGCCGATGGATGCAGTGGCCAAAATAAAATCTAGATAATGATTAATATGTGCTGCAAAAGGCAAGCCGAGAGCGCATCACCAAATGGTAAGTTACTTGAGTTAGTTTTTCTTGTAGTTTGTCACTCATTCTTACTATCCGATAGAGTTTTCGGTCAAACTAAGAACAATTTACGAAAACAAGAAGTAGTAACGACAGCGACAACGAAACAAAGCCGTGTTTACGATGAAAAGTCCTCTATTCAAGAGGTCCTGAAACCAGTAAAGCATGGGGTTTTTCAGTTTAAGTAATGTAAAAGGTAACATTTTAAAATGATTAGGTAAGACAGGAAATGTTATTAATACGAAGTGAACTTCATTACAAAAACAATTTCGGATCTTTTGTAATTATCACATAAAAAGGCAAACATATTGGCATAATCAATCCAGAAAAATTTATCCCCGATACTCACAAAGTAAATAATTTAAAACTACGTGATTTGTGAAATCTTTTGACCTAACGTTTTGGTTTAGACTGGACACAAAGATCGATCATTTAACTACTATAAAGAGCTTTTTCAACATTATGAACAAGAAGCAAACGATAAACGAATATAGAATCATGTTTCCAGAGTTGGAGTCTGTCGAATCCTGTGAATATATACCTGAACATTCGGATATATATATATATTATAAATATATATATATATATATCTATATATATATATATATATATATATATATAATATATATATAATATAAATATATTATATATTATGATATATATATAATATATATATATATATAACAAGCGAGTCTTCTACAGCTGGCGCCACTTCTCGCATCCTAATTTCCAGCGTTTTCTGTCGAAGCAATCTTCAGTTGTTAGATCTCTGGCGGTCATTGCATCGTCGACATCGTCTCTCCAGGATCGTCTTGGTCTACCTTGTTTTCTTCTAGTTGGCGGAGTCCATTCTTCTATTTTTTTTGGCCATCTATTTTGCGGCATTCGCTGAAGGTGTCCATACCAGTTAAGTCTTTTGGCTTCGATTGTGTCTATTATGTCTAGATCGATTTCCATTTCTCTCCGAATATCTTCGTTTCTCACCCTATCAAGTCTAGTGAGCTGGCAACATCGTCTCTAGTAGTTCATTTCCAGGCCTTAATTTTTGATTTGTTTCTTTGGTTTATTTCCTAGAGTTCGGCGCCGTACAGTCCAATACTTTGTATTATTGTTTTATAAATTCTTCTTTTATTTTCTTTTGTTATTTTTTTATTCTATAATAGTCTGTGTAGCTGTCTGGTGGCTGATCTTGCTTGGCCAATCCTGGAATGTATTTCTTCGCTACTTCCTGCTTTTGATGTTATTTGGACTCCCAAGTACTTAAAATTGTCTGTTGGTTTTAATAGTTTCCCATTTCGATTTGTATGCTTTCTGGTTTTTTCTCCTACACTAAGTACTCAGTTTTTTGTATTTTAATTGTGAGGCCCCATTTGGTGTACTCATCTTCCAGTTTTCTAAGCATGTAGCTTATATCACTCTCGTCTTCAGCTAGAATGGCTTGGTCGTCAGCGAAATGTATCGTGTACAATCTATCATCTCCGATTGGCATGCCCATATTACAGCACTTTCTTCTCCACATTGAGAGTACCTCATTTAGATATATTTTGAAGAGTGTAGGTGCTATGCAGCAGCCTTGCTTTAGGCCCTTACTAATAGGAATTTCTCTAGTTAATCTATTTCCAGTTTTAATGTTTGCCGTCATATTTTTGTAGAGCTGTTTGTACTGCTTGTATATTTTTTTTGCTTATTCCTTGTTTTTCCATTGCTACCCAAAGCATTGAAAGTGGTACACTATCGTATGCCTTTGTCAGATCTATAAAGTTTATCGGATATAATAGTCGGATAGATATGTCGGATAATTATAGTTTAAGTGTATATAGAATGCATATAAATTGTTTATATATTATTGTTCAATTTCAAAATATACCATAGAAGGGCTGCAAAACATAGTGAACAAAATAACGGAAACAAGTAGAAAATATGGACTGGATATAAACACCAGCAAAACCAAGCTAATGATCATTACAAGGTAAACATAACCGGAGCAAATCTGTATGTGAACCAAATGAGAATTGGAAAAGAACTAGGTAGAGACAAAGTCACCAATGAAAAAGTACTGCAGAGGATGAACACAACTGCCGGATTTGGTCAACATCGTGAAATGCCATAAGCAGATACGAGCTACTTCAATGCATTTACAACGTAAAATTTAAGGAAAAAGCGCCCCGGAGGACGAAGAGAATATCCTAGCTTGCTTATCTGAGAACATGGTATAGAAAGACCTCAACACAGTTATTTCGTATAGCAACCAACAAAGTCATTATAATTGAAATGAAGTTGAATGTCATTATAGCCAGGCACCTTAAGTAGAAGATCAAATATATCTCTTTACTAACTAACCGACAAAATAATGTTTTATTAGTTTCCAAAATTGGCAAACTGGCTTATAGATTCATATTTCATATACATCAATCTACAAGCAAAGTAAAACAAAAACGGCAATCTCCTAACTAAAATATTAAAAAAAGGGAAAAAGAAATAATTTCTTAAGCTCTTCTTTCTTGACATCCGATCACAAACCAAATTTTTATATTATTCTTTATCAGTTTTATTGTTTTATTTTAATTTTGTTTAGTTTCTAGTTTCTATAGCTTACAGTTTCTTACAGTTTTCCAAAATTATGGAAATGGGAGATTGTCGACTTTAATTTCACACCCCTCATCTTGAATCAATTTTAACTATCCAAATATAAAGTTTTTTAAAGAAAATGTCGGAATTATCAAAATTTGTCTGTTTTTAAAAGACATCTTCAACTAATTTACAAGGCAGTAACTTAAATTGTTTATTTTTTTCGATAATTTCTTCAGATAAATACAATTTTATACAACATAAAGCTTTATGGGGCACAATATTTACTCAAATAAACTGTGGGATATATCATAATATATATCCATATAATAAATATGCAAATTAGGATACCCAATTAACAAACAATGCTATTAGTAGGTAAAGAACAATAGAGTTTTACTAAAAATAAAAGAGAAATTTATCTAAACCTACCTGCACCCAAAAACATTTTTCAAAACATTCATTAGATAATAATCTGTTATTTACGGAATATGAAAAACAAATATTATTTTGGTATACCAACTATTTTAAAAAGAAGGTTGAGGAAAAAGTTGCTGTTAGTTTTCTTAAGTTAAAAAACAAATAATTACACAATATAGTAAAATCATCAGTTTTAATAAATATAAGTTTGTTTTACTAAAAAGCATTTCTTTCATAACTAACATAATATATTGTTCCTGTATTAAAACACATGTCATTCCTTACTTTGGAAATTAAAAAAAAATGGAAAAGTGTACTGCTTACTTTATATGTAGGTAGTGCGATAGCAAATGGACGTATTATAGAAGGACAACTATATGAATTTTTATATGAATTTTATTTTTATATGAATTTTATGCTATGAATTAACGTCAATGACGTGGTTTTGATTTTTGAAAGACATACTGAAATAACCTACAACTTTTTAGAGCATTCCTAGTAGTTCAGTTGTCAGAGATTGATCTTTAAAAACCATACGAACAAGCTGAATTTTGCTGCGAATGTTAATTTTGGGACCTTAAAAAAGATTTCGATCATAGTGTTTCGTTCATGGATCTGGTTTTAACGTCCATGCTTCCATTTCATACAAGAAAAAACATAACACTTTAGCATCTTAGGTTGAAATCCATTTGCAATCATTTGAAAATTTAAGAAGAATTAAAAAGCTTCCAAAGAGTTTTTCTGACTTCTTATACCCTACAATCCAAGTATTTGCTTTAAGTGTAAGAAACTGCTTTACTTGCTCGATCTTTTTTTAGCATGATATATCTTTGCATTGCAATTATTTTTCCTATTTATCCTTGATAATTGTTTTCAAACCCAAACCTTCACTTGCAAGAGTTACATTTAAAAGATATTGAAGATCTTTGATGTTATTTGCCATTATAGCTGTGTCATCGGCGTACATAATTTGTTATTAAAATCTTTTTTATTCAAAATTATTAAAACAAACTAATAAATAAAAAATGATCCTTCATCTACAAAAATTAATAATTTTCAAACAAAAATGCAACATGCTTAAGACTTTCTAATACTACCTCCTGTCAGATAAACATATTTTTATCTACTAATTAATCCCACTTTAATAGCCAATCAGAGTTCGGTATATCTAAATGTCCGCCTAATGACTCCCTTTATCTATGGAGTTATTTACTATTAAAAGTTGTTAGTATACTGTCAACAGTAACATAATCAAGTTAACTGAATCTAATTAAATAGTACTAAAAGTTGAACGTTTCAAACTCACAATGAGCTACAAAATAAGTTTGTCCTACGAATCTCCAACGAAGACAGTTGTTAAGATGTCTCCGATTGGTCCTTCAGGAAGAAACCAAGAATACCCAGACTACCTACACAGTCTGATGACCGAAAAGAATTTACTAAAATTCGAGCTAGAATCTAAAAGCAAAGATAAAGATGTCAAAAAACTAGAGCTACGAATTGTAAAAGCTGCCATTGAACTGGAACTGAAGTACAATCTCAAACAAAAGAAGTTGAAGCCAGTGAAAAACAAACTTCCGACATTCATTGATATCACATTTGAAGAGAATAATAGACAAAGATTGATCCACAAGGTTTCCGGCAAGAAGTCTGCTTTAGTTAAGTACCAGGCTACTAAAAGTGTTATACCGAAGCTGATAAAAATCAACGAAATGAAGAATACCACGCTGGAATTCAACTTAAGAAGGATGGAGTACTATTAAAGGTATATTATTATCCTACTTGATTTATTTTTTATATCTTTTTATTATATATTAACTTTTTGCAGCCACTTTGACCTTGACCTCCTTTGACCATTAGTTCTTTTCCTTTAATCGAATTAAATACTTATTTGAAGTCTAACTTGTATTAATTTGATTTTTCAATTATTTATTTTATGTATGTGTATATCATCTAATGTTAATCATTCTTATGTGGATCCATATTGGTAATTGTCCCACTCTCTTTTTCATGATCTTCTGTTGATTTTCCCTTTTATGTATTGTTATTACCTGCCTTATCTCCCAGGCGGCTGGCTTTATCTCTTTCGATATATTTTTCAACAGTATTAGTATTTTTTTTTTGACAATTCTTTTCCTCTGTATTTTTGAAGGACACATGATAATTTCGTCATTACCAGGAGCTTTTTTTTTTCGTTATCAGGAGCACTTTCTTAATTGTTTATATAGTTTTATCTGTCTGCTTTTTATATCCGACTTATGTCATTTATTTCCTGGTTAATCCAACTTTTTTTTCTGTTAATTCATTACAATTCCTTAAATATACAATTATTTTTGTGTTTTTTTTTTCTTTATTGACTGCTTATGAATGCTTGTCTTCTTTGTCTAACCGTTTATCATTTCCCCTCGTTCATTTATTTCTCTAGTAATTTTCGTGTTTTATATTACCTGCGTCTTCTTTTATTACTTTGCATTTGTGCATCCTACTTACCTTTTTTTTATTATTATAACTATTAATCTTTCTCCTTCTCCTAATTCATAAATGGTTATAGTTTTTTCTGTCTTTTTATTATTCCCTATCTATAATGTCCAATTATTTCTCGTTTACACTTTTTTGCTGTTAATTCTTTACATTCCTATAATAGTTATATAAATTATCTTATGTAGTTTTTGTTTTTCTTTATTGATGCTTATTAAGTGTTAATATGTTTAAGTATTAGTAAATTCCGTGTTTTCTATTTACTATCTTCCTGTTGTATTACTAGCATTTTTTTATCTACTTATCTTCTTTTATTTTAATCCGGTTTAAATCTTTCTTCGGGTGCTTTCTTAATTGTTTCACTGAGTTTTCATTTGGTCATTTTTCGTTATCCGGTTCTTATAGTCATTTTATTTCTCGTTTAACAATGTCTTTGCTTGTTAATTCCCTTACATATCCTGGTCTATAACAATTATTTTATTTGCTTTTTCTTGATTGATGTATATTATGCTTCTTCTTTGCCCACCGTTATCCGTTTTTCCCTCGTTATAATTATCTACTATACAATTCGTGTTTCTATTGGTTTCCTTCCTGATTCTATTACTTAGCATTGTTTAACTCCCAGTCATCTTCTATTTTATCTTTTGTTTTTTTTTCCGTTCTTCCCTTAATTTTATTTCAGTTCTCTCTGTCTTTGTTCTTTATCCGTTCCTTAGGTCATATAGTTTCTCGTTTAACACTTTTGTGGCTTGTTAAGTCCTTACATTCCTAGTAATACAATATATTATTTGTTTTTTTTTTCTGTATTGATGTTTGGTAGCTGTTCTTTTTATTACCCTTTTTCCTATCACTCGGTTATTAATTCTTATAGTATATTCGTGTTTCTCATGTACATGCTTCCTGTTATATTTACTTGCAATTTTTTACGTTTCCGTTAGATAGTGCTAAATATATTTTGCAGCCATTTAGTAATTTTTTTAAAAGCCTCTCATTCTAATGCTATATTTCTTGCTTTATATTTCTCTTCATATATGTTGTAATACATTCTGCGATTTTTTTGACATTCTATTTTTTTTCTGTTATTTGTTTTCTATACGTTTGCAGTGTATTTACTTTTTGTTTGAATAAAGGCCTGTGACTAATATAGGGGTCTAAATCTGCACACTGTGCGTAACTCAAAATATGCTTACATATCTTATGAATTTTTGTCTTCTTGTGTTAATCAATATGGTGAAACAATTTGGCTAGTAAGAATTCTATCAGGTGATCCCCACGTATACTTTATGTATTCTATAGGGCTATCTTCAGTATGTCTCAAGTTGGTTCCTTGTTACTAGGTTACATAGTCTTCGGCCAATCTCATTCTTGTTTTGTAGTGTAGTGTATGCTTTTCTGTAATTTGTTGTAAAACATACTCTTTTTAGATCTGACCGTTTGAGGTCTCCAAGTACAATTATAAAATCTTTGGGAAATAGTTTTTATCTCTTCTTCTTCATTATCCTAGAAAAGTTTCTTTTTTTTTCGTCTGCCTTATCAAATATTTTTTATTGAAATCTTACCAACTGACAATTCCTTTACAATATGGTTTTTAGAATTTATGACATCCCTCTCTTAGTGTATCTCCAAGTATAATGAAATCCCACTATTTTTTGCCATTGCTTCTTCTTCCCTTAGAGAACAATATTCTAAAGGCTTGTTTATCAATATATTCTTATCCCTTAAAATAACTCATGAAGTGCTGTAAAATCTAATTCACACACTTTTGAATTCTTCTGCTTCACGTCCAACATTTTTCATGGATTTTTTTTTAAATAACGAATATTTATCTGCTTTTGTGCTTTTCTTTTTATAATCTAAATATCATTTTCTTTTACAGGTTTACTATCATTATTGAAGAGTGGAGCTAAAAAGAAATAGAAGTGCTACAAAATGCCAAGCGACGAAGACGTATGTTTGATATAAGATTATATTTATTTTATCGTACTGTTTTTAAAACTATCATAAGTGGTTTATTTTTTATTTTAAAATAGTTTCAAGCTACTAAAAATGTAAATATAAAATAATTCTTTATTTATAAATTAATTGTATAATTAGATCTGTTCTAATTGATAGTTGTATATATACAGTCTATTTGTGTAATTTATTGATAATCTCCAAAAATAAAAGGCCCTTTTTGTGTTATTTGATTTTTTATAATTTAAAATGATTTTAAAATGTTGAATAATTACACAAAATTGTATGTAACATTTAATCAATTCTTCATATTACCAACTAGAAATAAAATTGTAAGGACATTTTCATACATTTTCTTTTACTTATAAGATTCTCATATAATATTAAGTACCTATAGTTTTTATTGAATTATATGTATCTAAAAAACTTGTATTATATGTTAATAAAATCATTATAAAAAATAGATATTAAAAACATAAAATATTTGTTTTATTATTCCACATTACTTTGTCCTTCTCAAAAATAATTGTTTTGCTCTCCACTATTTCTATCTTCAATTTTATTAAATTTCCAGATTTTTTGCTGTGACTTTCTTCAGTTATGTCTATATCATCTGTCAACAACTTTCTTATACAGTGTTTAATATTTTTTTATGATACTATATTCATTTTCTATGTTGCCACACATCTTTTCAAAACACTCCATAACAATTAAGTTTTTTTATATAGTAGTTTTTGCATCTTCCTGATTTTTGTGTGGTAATAAGTATCAGTATTCATTGCATAGTTCTTTTATACCGAACTATCAAATATTGTTATCAATTCTTCTTCTTCTTTAAGTTCCATCTTCTACGGAGGGTTGGAAATCACCCTGCTATGAGACTCGTCTGCAATACTGCATTTAAACCATTCCCTCAAGTTCTATAAGCCACGTATTCTTCCATCTTCCACATGTCGCTTTCCGTTAAATTTTCTTTGCATAATAAGCTGCAATAATGACTATCTTTGCTCTCTCATAATACGTCTAAGTTCTCAAATTTTCCTTTTTTGATAGTCAATATAGTCATTAATTTAGCCTCATTTTCCTATTCTTCTAGTATCTTCTCCGTTAGATATTCTTTTAGTCCATGATATTAGTAGGATTCTTCTGTAACTCCAAAGTTCAAAGGCGGCTAACTTATTCAGATGCACTGTTTTTAATGTCCATGCTTTCAAACCATAAATAAGAGTAGTGAAATACGTAGCATTGAAGCATTCTCAGGCTAAGTCCTAACCTTATATCCCGACAACAAAGAAACTTTTTAAGTTTAACGAATGATTCACGTGCTATTAAATATTCTTCTTAAGGTGCCCTATCCAATTCTGTCATACTCATCTCGATCTTGTGTGTGCTCTAAAAGTGCATGGGCATCCGAATTTTTCCAATCCCTTATGTTTTTAAGCCATGAGTATTTCTTTCTTCCGATGCACCGTTTTCCTTCTATCTTCCCTTCTAGATTTTAAGAACTGTATACATGCAAATTTCATAATATATGACCCAGATAAGCAGTTTTTTTGTTTTTATTATTGACTGCAATTCTCGTTTCTCTGCCCATTCGATTTAATACTTCGACATTTGTTGCGTGATCTGTCCAGGGAATTTGAAGTAGTCTTCTAAATACCGACATTTCAAAGGTCTCCAATCGGTTCATCACATTGGCCTTTATGGTCCAGGTTTCTACACCATATAGCAGTATGGAGTAAATGTAACATTTTACAAAGCGATATTGAAGCGTGAAGTTAAGGCTGCTTTTGCTTAGCAAGGTTCTCATATTAGTAAATGCTGTTTGGCTTGCTCAATTCTGCTACGTATCTCAATGACGGATCTAGATCTTCAGTTATCTAACTATCGAGATATCTGAACTTAGGGACCTTTTGGATGTTCTAATGGTATTTCGTGTTCTACTAACCACCATACCCTCGTCTTGTCTATACTAATAAGTCAAGCCCAGTCGTTCTCCTTCATGTTTATTCTATCTATTAGTCGTCGTAGCACTTCTGACTATTAGACATTATGACTATATCATCACATATCGAAGATTACTAATAGTCTGTCCGTTGATTTTGTGTCTTTAGTGTCACTTAAGGATCTATCGAAAATCAATATTTCAATACGTGTCTTAATTTCTTTCATTTGGTCTACATTTGATGTTATCCATATTTTTTTTAAGTCTTTGCAGGTATACACACTCTCGATTAACAGTATCCTAACACACAATTGGATGTTTGCATCTGCTGATTTAGTTATGATCATGCAACTAGTTTTTTTTTAAATTCATCCTTAGTCCGTATTCTTGACAACAGTAATTAATTCGTTGCATTACGTTCTGTAAATCATTGTTGTTATCCGTCGTTATTACTGTATCGTCCTGCAAAACACAAGTTATCCAAAACTTCTCCATTGAATAGAATACCTTCTAATTGAATCTGAGAGTGCTTCACTGTAAAATTAAAGAGTAGTGGTGACAGCACGCAAACCGTGGCAGACTCCTCTCTGTATTTGTGATATCTTCGGTGTTCTGCTTGTCACCTCTTACCTTGGCAGTTTGATGCTATATAGATTAGATATAATTTATATCACGACTGTGAATATTTTTGCTTTTTAATATACTACAAGCTTTTTACATTGAACCTTATCAAATGCCTTTTTAAAATCTACAAATCATAAGTACATGTCTCGATTATAATTCATGCATCTTTGGGCCAGCATATTCAAGCCAAACAAAGCATCTCTTGTGCCCATGACCATTTTTAAAACCAAATTGTGTGTCATTTATTTCATACTCAAGAGACTATATACTTGTAAATTATCGTTTCCGAAATGCTGTCAAAAAAGTCACTACATACCTTGGGCAGATATTGGATCTGATCATCAACCACATGTAGCAGATATTAAACTAAGGTTAAAATAAATTCAGCGACAAAAACCAATAAATTAATGTACTTAACTTGACGATATAAACATAAAATATAACATTCAAAATAATTATAACAATAAAATAAAAAACATCGGAGCACAACTAGAAGATCCAGAAAATAGGAGTGAATTTTAAAAAGCAAGTTAACGAAATCTACACAAACAATGATTATAGAAAAAACTTAATCAGAAAAATAAATGGATGACAGACGACACTTGAAATTAATGGAACAACGTAGACTGATAAAATCTAATGTAACAGAAAATAGACACCTTGCAGACAAAAATAAAAAAGATCAAATTAGCCAATGGCTTGCCATGGCTATGGCTGCGCAATTTTAAGAGACTTGTTCCAGTGCACATCTAAGCAATTATTTAGAGCAACAACTTCAAAGATACAATAGCAATGATGAATGCCAACCTCCGTACTGAGAACTCCGTAGCGACACTTTGAAGAAGAAGAAAAAAATTTAAACACGATTTATTTAATGTGCACAAAAAAAACTAAAAGAAATGAGTAACATATTTATAAAACGAGTTCCCTCTGTACTCGTTTGACGATAATAACAAAATTATTGTAAATGAACACGAAATAAGCAAAGAATGGCAGCGTGCATATATCAGAGTTGTTTGAAGAATGACAAGGAATAATATTGCTGAATTCTACCAAAACATGTATTGACGCCCAGAAATTATGAAATGTGAGGTAAAACACCTATAATATAATGCTTAACTTAGAAACGCTTGTGGTCTAGATGATACACCAACGAGTTGTTTGAAACTAATAGAGAATGATAACATAAAAGTAGTAGTAAGACTTTTAATTAATTCAAATTCAAAGAAGATCATAAAATACCCAAATTAGTTTTAGAAATGCTAATGAGAGCCAGGGAGGCATTTTTTTGCGCTTAATATCCTTTTAACAAAAATGCCGTGACCAAAGAAAAGATGTATTTGCATGTTTTGCGGACAAAAAAGGCATTCGAGCAAGTACAGCATGTAAAATTAAATGCAAATGCTGAAAAATATCGAATAGATGATAAGGATAATTCGTGTCATTAAAAATGTGTACTTTAATCAAACTGCTATCGTAAAAATTGGAGATAAACTACAACGATGAAATCCCATACAAGGAGGAGTCAGACAAGGTTGCATATTGTCGCCAACATTGTTCAATGTCCTACTCGGACCAGTTTATTTAAAAAGGCACTTGATAGACACTATATGGAATAAAAATCAACGGGAACTACTTAATGTGATTAGATATGCAGACGTAACAAATAATTATATCAGATAATAGTGAAGGTCTTTAAATTATGCTTGATCGTGTTCATGAGGTAGAAGAGGAAATGGGCATTAAAATAAACTCAAACAAAACCAAATTTTTAGTGTTTAAGTCGTGACACACATCCCGATGCAAAAGCTTTAATTAAACGGATCCAAGTTGAATAAGTTCACAATATGACATATTTGGGAACTGTAATAATAGACTAACTAGATCCAGACATAGGAATAAAACGTAGCATAGCAAATGACTAAAACTACTTTATAAAAATGAAGTCATTTCTTTGCAATAACCATCTCAGTTTAGAACTAAGCAAAGAATGGTTAAGTGCTATGTTTGGTCCGTATTTTGTGTAGTTCAGAAGTTAAACGCTAACAGTATCGATCATGAACAAAATTGAAGCATTGAAGAATGTGGTTCATAGACGAAATGCTGAAGATACCTTGGACAGCAAGAAAACTAAGGAGCGTCAACAAAGATAGAGAACGGCTAAAGACTGTTAAACATCGAAGAATGTCTTATATGGACATATATAAGGGACAGTCGATATAAAATATTACAACTGATCCTTAAAGGCAAAATAGAGGGCCGTAGGGGTGTACGAAGGAACCAGTTTCTTGGTTTAGTAACATTCGTGAATTGACTCAGATATCAAATGCAGCACAATTATTCCATATGCAGAAGATCGAGAAGCCTTCGCAATGGTATCGCCAACCTCGATAATTCGATATGGCACCAAAGAAGAAGAATATATAATTCCAAAGCTATGAAATGTCTTAACTAGAAAGACTTTAATTTCTATTTTTCGAAATACACAATTATAAAAACATAAGGTACCCATATTTTTTGTACCCATATTTCTCGTGTACGGTCTATTTGGTGAAAATAAATAAATAAATAAATAAATGCATATAAACCGCATTAAATTATTTTTTATTTTCTATATTAGAAAATAATCTTTTATTTGAATAAGTACTAGTAAAAAAAAAACAATGTTATTTTCGAAAATATGTTTGTAGAGACAGTCAATTAAAAGTCACCATAAATTAACAATAATGTCTTAGAGGCATTTAAATCGCATTTAATTCGTTTTTAAAATCTTTATTCGATAATAAATCTTATCTGCTTAATAAAACAACAATATTATTTCCTAAAAATTGTTTCCAAAAACAGGTAGTGGATTAAAAATACCACCATTAGTTTTCTATTATTACAAAGGAACATAATTACAATGAAGGTTGTAAGAGCATCTAAAACGCATTAAATTATTTTTAAAATCTTGATTAGAGATAATGTCTCTTACCTTCATAATTACTAAAAAACAATGTTATTTTCGGAAAACACATTTTTAAAGAGAAAGTCGAGTAAAAATGCCGTTAGTTTTCTATTATTACAAAGGAATATATTTACAGGTAGAAAAATCGATAAAATTACATAAATTGTCATGTTTATAATTTTTTAAGAATAATACTTAAAAACAAATTTTTTTAACCAATGTGTAATCCATATTATTGCTTTGTATTTATACTTTCATAAAGATAAATATTTATAGAATAAAGATAACTCATAGAGCAATTACAAAGTCAAAGTACAATTCTAAATATAATTCTTTTAGGACAAGCTGTAGCATTCTTCTACTTTGTACCATTTTGGATTTTAACTTGTTGGTACTAAATACTTTTATTCTTCGCAATTTTCGCTTTGTTCTCTCATAAAAGATTTGTTTTGTAATGTTCGTAATGTAAATAATAATCGTTTACACCTGTGTGTATACATACGTCCCAAATTCGGCGAATACTTGCCACCTGTTTTATCATATTTTCTATATCTTCATCATTTTGTATAGCGGTTTCTATGACTAGATAGGAACCAGGATCTCTATGTCTACTTTATAGATTATCAAAGACATTTGATAGAGTACCACATCAGAAACTCGTAAAACTGTTAAAAGAAAGAGAATGTGGATAGTCGAGATATACGGGTTATTGTCAATCTGTACTTGAAATCAAAAAACAAAGGTAACAATCAAAAATGTCGATACAGAAACTATAGAAATCAAAAGAGGTGTTAGACAGGGTTGCGTACTGTCCCCATTATTATTCAATCTGTACAGCGAAGCTATTTTTAAGGAAGTAATATCAAAGGAACAACAGGATTTATCAATAAACGGAAAAATCATCAACAACATAAGATTCGCAGACAACACCGCCGTGTTTGGCAGACAGTCTAGTAAATAGATTAGATCAAGTCAGTATAAAATATGGACTACAAATGAACGTTAAGAAAACCAAGGGCATAAAAAAAGATGGAGTATATCTTAACCAATTTGCGTTTCGACAGACGACACAGTACTAATAAGCACAGATATCCATGAACTAAAATCAATGCTATAAAGATTTAAATCAAAAATCGAATCAAATAGGATTAAAAATGACAAATCAGAGACAAAAATTCCTAACACCGAAATGCGTCGAAGAACTAAGTAACCGACATCATGGGAAAAATAGCGACATTGAGATGGCAATGGGAAGCACAAGATAAGAACACCAACAATGGTCTCATAAAGTACAATCTGGAGACCTCGAGAAACAAAAAGAAGCGTGGGAAGACCCAAAAAGAGATGGATAGACGATATAACATCCTGTAGCTGGAAAGCATGTGGATGAGAATTGTAAAAGATAGGGGAAGCGTGGAAGCAATTGGAGGAGGCCTAATGTCCAACAATGGATAAATTAAGGCTGAAGAAGAAGAAGAAGAAGGCAATAGCGTGACCCATGGGAGTTTTAGAGGCATCTGGTAAAGATTTGCAAATAAATTAGGATAGCGGTCTATAATTTCCTTCTTCTTCTTCTTCTGGTTTCCTATCCGTTTCGGATGTTGGAAATCATATTGGCAATCATAACCTTGCTCGCTGGCGGCTCGAAAACAGCTCCGTTGAGGTTTTCTTAAACCATGTTCTTAAATTCCGCAGCCATGATATTCTCCTTCTGCCGGTTCCTCGCTTACCTTTGAGTTTACCTTGCAAAATAGACTGTAGCAGGGAGTAACGGTGACCATTTCTCATAACGTGTCCCAGATATTGCAATTTTTATGCGTTTTATCGTAAACAGAATCTCTGGTTCCTTCTTCATTTTTCCTAGAACTTCCTTGTTCGTGATCCTTGCTGTCCATGATATTCTCAGCATTCTTCTATAAAGCCACATCTCAAATGCTTCAAGTTTTTAATAGTGGTGTCTGTAAGCGTCCATTGCCTCCGCCCCGTACAACAACACAGAGAAACCATAGCATCTCAAATGTCTCATTTTTGCATCTAGGAATATGGTTGTGACTTTTGAAGATGGCGCACAATTTGTATAAAGACCGTTCTTTGCCTTTTCCTTTGCGGCACTTTATTTCCTGTAAATTGCTCCACTGTTCGTTGATAATAGTTCCCAGGTAACAATACTGTTTTATTCGCTCTAATCTGCGTCCCATTAATGTATAGATGAGCCCCGTTTATATTCTCCTTGCTGATAATCATTTGTTTCGTTTTGTGGGTATTAATGTTTAGTCCCTACTGTTGACTGTAACTCGTTTATTCTGTCCATTAGCCTCTGAAGTCCCTCTAAACTACTGCTATCACCATGGTGTCGTCGGCATATCTAACATTGTTTAACTCTTTCACCATTTTAGAAGGAATGCCTTCGTCTATTCCGTTAAAGAGCCTCGTTAAAAATTTTCTCTGAGATTACATATTAAATAATCAACGGCGATAGGATACATCCCTGTCTAAACTCCACGTAGTATTTTATATGATCTGTTTCTTCTCTCGTTAATTTTCATGTATGGCGTCTGATTCCAGTAGAGTTCTGAAATTATTCTGAGGTCTTTGTCATCCAGGTCTGCCTCTTTTAAAATGTTTATCATCTTTTGATGTTGAACTCTGTCAAAATGCCTTTTCATAGTCGATCAAGCACGCGTATAGACTCCGACAAAACTTAAGTTTGGGAATGCGACGTCGTGTGGTTACGCGCAGAAAGGCGGACCGTTCGTACCAATTGGCGGACGAAAACCGGTAGCGTTAAAATAAATTTTTATAAGTTATATTCAATTAAAGTGAAAATTAATTTGTCAATTTATATTTTTATAGTTTTTAATATTTATGAAGTTTATAGACAGACATTCGATAAAATAATGAGTAAAGTATTAGGAGTACTTTAATAAATAACAAATTCCTCAATACTTACAATTTATTAACATTGCCAGGAAGGAAGGAAGGGTTTCAACAACTCAAAAAAATTAAGTAATTTATTTTAACAAATTAAATATTGTATTTATTTTAATAAAAAAATATGGATTTTAAAAGACTTCTATATATTTGTTATATGACATGGGAATATCACACAAAAACACGTCTATTCCGAAATTTTAATTACTATCTTCATCATCAGAAAAGCTTTCTCGGATGAACCAGTATTAATAAAAAATTTTAAGTGGTCCAGCGTAGAGTCCAATAAATGTTCTCTTTGCGATTTGAGTGTTTCATATTTTTTTTTACGTGTTATACATATGTTAGCCCCCTCTTCTATCAACACTTCTGAAAATTTTGTTCTTGTTATATTTTCAACATCATTTATATTGAATGTTGTATTATGAGTGGCCACTCTCTAACCTTTTACCAAAGCCATATTTTTTCAATAGGGTTTAACTCTGGAATGATAAGGAGGCAAGCGAAGTACTTGATGGCCATGTTTGTTCAAGCTCATAGTCTAACACATAAACTGGTGGAAAACGTGGTTTATTGGCTTGAATAATTTTATATAATTCCGGTTTGGTCAAATTTTCTTGAATGGAATACTTTATTTCTTGTAACCATTTTACCATAAATACCCTACGGCTAGCAGACGTCACCATTTTTTTCGATTAGCACATTTATGGTAAGATGCGGTATCAAACCACCAAGACCGAATTTTTAGGTAAGTTAGGTATAAGTTGACTTTTGACCCACTTCATAAAATTAAGATGGTTCATATCGTCATGACAGTCGCCACTTTTGGATCTAAAAGCATAAATATAATGAAATTATTTTACAAATTATATTAGAGGAAGGTTTTCGGCGATTAATATATTCATTGTATATTTTTATTTTATACTAAATGTTGCCTTATCAAAAGCTTAGTGCCGAAACCTTTTTCCTCGATATTAGTTTTCATAGATGCCCTAATATAATGTGATTTATTATGAAAGTAATTATGGCTTACATTTATTGTTATTGTTATTAAAATTGACTTTTTAATTATAAACATATTTTTTCACAACACACAAGAAAATAAAATATCATTGACAATACTTACGTCAATTTCCCTTAAAGGTATTAACAAGTTTTCGGTTGCTTCGAAATGTGCTGCCTCTTGTGTCCATAAATGTAGTAACATTATAAATTTATTGCCTTTGCTTGGCTATTTAATCCAGCCCTTTCGTTCCTATCTTTTTAGAAGCCATATTATAACTATTATTAATTAAAACTTAACACACTATAAATAAACTAAACTAAACGACTTAATAATTTCACTAATTACTACTACCTAAATTTTACTAATAAGCACTAATCTAAAATAAAAATAATAAAATATCCAACACGATCAAATTAACAAGTCAAACACTCTCTGCGATACGCAACTACGACACTGGCAAACTGAAAACTGACCGTTTCTATGGTAACGCTAGTAAACAAGAACCACTGCGCACCGTCGAGTTATGAGTCATATTCCCAAACTAAACTTTGTCGGAGTATACGTCAGAGTTAACGTCCCTGCATCTTTGAATTAGTACCTGTTTTTCGAAAAGGGCCTCTCTGGTACCCACTGCGTTAATGAAGCCGAACTGTCTGTCCGATATTTGTTTCTCGCACTTCTTATAAATTCTTCCATGGATGACTCTAAGAAACAGTTTCAACATATGGCTCATTAGGCTGATTGTTCGATATTCTTCGCACTTTTTAGCCCCCTGTTTTTTTAGCTATCGCTATTAATTCTGATTCTAGCCATTTATCAGGGATGATTCCTGTACTGTATATTTTATTGAAGACAGCCGTGATCCAAATTATTCCTTCTTCCTCCAAGAGTTTTAAAAATTTAGCTTCGATGTTATCAAGCCCTACAGCTTTCCTGCTTTTCATCCGTTTTATTGCTTCTTCTACCTCGGATTTAAGTATGTCTATAATTTCCATGAATAGAGATTTAGTTATTGTCTAAATTATAGTTGATTTGGGATATTTTGTAAGTGTTAAGTCAATAGTTAATGGGTGGCTTGTCCATGGGGGATAGTTTGCATTTATTTGTAGCGATACATTGAGATGATTCCTATCGAAAATTGTGAGCTTTATTCTTTCTATGAGGGGTGTAGAGTTTTTAGTTTCATTGTTAGGAGGAAGATCAGGGTTGCAGATGTTTAAAAAATACAGGGTGCTGTTTCTGAGATGATATCTTTGGAATGTAGTTGCAAATTTTGTTGGATAATATTTTAAGTATATTTAATCTCTTTTGACGGGAAAGCTGTAGTTTATTTATGTGCGAATTCCAATTTAAAGTTCTCTTAAAAGTTAGACCTAGAAAGTTTATTTTTTTGAATGATCTAAAGATAAATTATTTAATGTTATACTAGTTGTGAGGTGGGTTTTATTTTTATTAAAAATAATGTATCGTTTTTATCGTCCAATTATAAAGCCGATTTAGGAAACTCTGTTTAATTCCAGTTCCTGTCAGTACATTATTTGATCTAGTATAAATAACAATGTCATCTACGTAAAGATTAGCTTAAATGAATGCTTTAATTACATCCATAATACTATTAAAAGCGATTAAAAATAAAGTTGGACCAAGAATCTAACCTTAAGGAATTCCATTGTCTAGTATCTTAGTAGTATCTCTAGTATCAGCTTGTAACATCATTTATTCTAACTTAAATCGAGCGATTACAAAAAATATATAAATGCAAGTGTGTAAAACATTTTATTTTGAATAACTAATGTAGAGGAACATTCTATTTGCTATTTCATAAAACGACATCAATACATATTCTTTCTTGATATAAATTTAAACAGTATCCTACAAGTACAGCAGATACGATGGGTTTTTCCCGGGAGTGGATATCTTAGAGGAATTTCTTCATCACCAACTACAACAATTTTCTAGCCTATTGTAACCAATGAGATTTTAGAATACCCCCTCTAAAAAGCAAATTCAGTATTGGGGAAAGTACTGACAAACAGGTATAAATTATGTCAAACTTTCATTTTGGACCTAGTTCATTAACTTTATTTGTGTTATTAAGTCAGTGATACTGTTATCGAAAATGAGTTTTAAAGTACCAAAGCGACCATGCGACTTGAGGAATCCAGAGACTTCACTTGATGTCATAGGAAAAATAAGAGGACGACGAGAAAATAGATTTGAGAGGATGTACAAAGACATCGAAGAGCTTGTTCCAGATTATCTAAAGCAAATGTTGATAATAGAAAGAAGCCTTAAAGACGAGCTGCGATTGAAAAGAAATAGAGTACTTGAAGTTGAGCTAAGACTTCTAAGTAAAGACATTTTACTAGAACTAAAATGTTTCCGGGAAAGAGTAAAAAAGAATCAAGGGGTTTCCGGTAAATTATCTACTAGTTTAAGAAGAGCAATTAGCTATTACACCACAACTAAGATGTTACATGATACCTGCATTTTAAGAAAGAAGAAAATTGAGGAAAGCTATATTAGGAACGAAGGATTCAAGACGAACAATTAGTGATATTTCTGAAGATAAAGTACTAAAGTAGTATAATATTTTACATAGAATTTTTTCTATCTAAAAAAAAGTTTTTTGTGATTTTTCTGATTTTATAAGGGTAAGTTAGTTTTTATACATATTGCTGTTAAGGTTATTGTTTTTTAGATTTATTTGCTAAAGTTTTTTTAGATTTTTTTTCTCATTCTTAAATCTTTTTTTTTAAAGTTTAATAACTAAATTGTCAGGTTTTTGTTCTAAGCTTTTTGGAGTAGAATTTACAACTATAATTTGTTTATATCAATTTTAGACATTTTTCGAAAAAATCTTAAATTACAATTCCAAGTTTCTCGTTTTTGTGCTATAAATTCAAATATAAATGATAAAATATTTTATTTTTTCGCTCAATATTTCGTCTACCTTCATAAATTGTCATTATCAAGGATGACCACAGCATGTTATGTTATGGGCGTTATCCGTGTCTTATGCTTATGCTAATAATCTTTTAAACCACTTTTGTGTCAATTAATTTCCTAATATTGTTCTTAAGCTATTTTCTTGAGACATTTTAAAATAATTACTATTATAAATGGGAATAAACAACAATTAAAGGATAAATTATGTTTATTGACGTTTCAATTTCCACTTCGGAAATCGTTCTCAGAATACAAAGATTAGTAAATTAAACAAATTTTGTTTTTTATTACCTGGTAAAAAATTCTTCTAATAATTTAATTTTATGTGACTCATTTATATTGACAATTCAGACATACATTATACATTTTAAAGTAGACGACTTTCAAATGATATTGCCGATATTGTTGAGTTGCGTTCCTGGGACGACTTTACTTGTAAGATAGTCCATTCGATTACATGAAATCAACTTTAAGTCGAGAATATTCGTCAGAAAAAATCATAGCATGTAATTCGTCTTTTAAAAAGACAAACACATGCCATGATGACAGTAAAATTCTCCTGTTAGTGATTCCATAGTAAATCATGGGGGAAAAACCAGGAAAAGACCTCATACAATTACCCCAACATGGTAAGTATTTGGCCTTACATTCAATTTACTATGGAATCACTAACAGGAGAATTTTGCTATCATCATGGCATGTGTTTTTCTTTTTAAAGACGAATTACATGCTATGATTTTTTGTAACAAGTATTCTTAAGTTAAAGTTGATTTCATGTAATCGAATGAACTATCTTACAAGCAAAGTCGTCCCAGGAAAGCAACTCAACAATATTGGCAATATCATTTTAAAGTCGTCTACTTTAAAATTTATAATGTATGTCTGAATTGTCAATATAAATGATCGATAAAATTAAATTATTAAAAGAATTTTTCACTAAGTAACAAGAAGAAAACAAATTTGTTTAATTTACTAATGTTTGTATTTTGAGAACGATTTGCGAAGTGGAAATTGAAACGTCAATAAACTTACTTTAACCTTTAATTGTGGCCTATTCCCATTTAAATAGTAATTAAATTAAATTCCTTATTAAAATTCCATTATTCTCAATTTATTTTCGTTTTATCATCATCATAGAGCTGTTACTATTCACTGTTGGAGATGGGCTCCATGTCTCCCGATTCTGTGGTGTCATCATCTAGTCATTTGTCCTAAATTTTCCGAAAACCTACTTGTTCCCTTGTTTAATTGAAACCCAGTTAACTTTCCAAGCATTCGACAATGATTTTTGTAAATAGCTTATACAAGTAACAAAGATGACCGATTCGTGAATAATTTTCAAGCTCAGTAATATTACATTTTCATTAAGACTTATTGATATGGAGTTGTTCCACTAAGATCGAATGATTCCATTTTTAAGACGTAGATAGAGATATTTAATAGTGTTTCCTCCAAGTTTTACAGCCCATTATCACGACACCGTTTTTGCCCAGGACTTTGGTGTTTTTCATTATTTTTAACAAACTTTCTGATTTCTGCTCGAGTTTTACCTAGCAAAAACTATGATCTTTGTCTAATAATTCTGTTTCGCTGATTACTTCAGTCGTTAGAAACGAACATGCCACTTAACCCTAAAAATCATACGATCAAGCTGAATTTTGCCAAGAATATTAATTATAGGATCTTAAAATTATGCAAAAAAGTTTACTGCTTTTACCCCCGGGCTTCCCCCTAAAATCGCCCTCGTCGGTGGGTAAAAACGCAAAAAATCGATTGTTCAATAATCAGAACTTCGCAGAAAAAAATGTTTTAAATAAAAAATGTAGCTGAGATAATTTTTCTGCATGAATATCAGATACGCGCGCGAAATCAATGTTTATTAAAATTTGTATCTGCTCGATGGTAAAAATTCAATATCTCTTGATTCAAGTGTCTTATCGACAAAAATCAAGATGTGTTTTAAAGGTAAAGTGTTCATCTTTCGTATAAATTTTTTGTTTAGATGTAAAGAAACTCAGATTTTATAAAGGTGTTAAATAAATTAATGTGGAGCGATTTTTGCAATTTTTACACACCTTATGCATCCATTTATACACACATTTCAATCGCATCGTGAGTTTTCTCGATATGATTCTGGGATCAAAAGATATCGAATTTTTACCGTCAAGCTGATACACATTTTATTAAATATTGATTTCGCGCGTAACTGACATTCAAAAGCGCCGATCACTTCCAGCGTTGTTTCTGAAAGAGCGATTTATTCCATTCAAAAATGCTAGTTAAAATTTTGGTTTAAAATTAACTTAGCTCCATTTTTGATTTAAAACATTTTTTTCTATGACAATAGAAGTGATTGCAAACTTTTTTTGCATATTTTTTGGCGTTCTAAAATTGACATACTTGGCAAAATTCAGCTTGTTTTTATAATTTTTAGAGGTCCATGACATTTTCGTCTCTGACCACCGAGTAGCAATATTAAAATTATTCAAATTCCAGCAAATTTTTCACCTGATAGCTGTTTTGTTTCCGGTGAAGTTATTATTAAAAATTTGTATTTTCTGCATCTGTTAACTAACTATAATTAGAAATTAAGTATTTTTTGTAACTACCTATTTTTTATTTAATATATCATCATCTCTTTTTTTTTTCTCATATTTGTACATATATTTCTAGATTTGTTTTTGAGTTATCTTAATACATGTTTCATAATTTTCTGTAAACAGCAATATGTAAATCTTTTTATTAAAATATATTTGTAATTTTAGAATTTCAAACCTTTGTATTTTTTATACAAAATAAGTTCCTTATTGTTAATATTTCATTTTTTTTTCAATGTATATACAATAACATATCGTTACTGTGTCTTTGGTTAACAAGCTGTGAACTATTCATTTTTAATCTTTTATGTCAACAATATTCTAAAACAATACCAGTGCTCTAACTGTTTTCATTCATAAGAATTTCCATTTTCTTTCAGTTCTACAATTGATTAATTTTGTAATAAACAATATTTCTGGAAAAAGTCATTCTTCATCAATATTCTAAAACAATACCAATGCTCTAACTGTTTTCATTCAGAAGAATTTCCATTTTGTTTCAGTTATTCAATTGATTAATTCTGTAATTAACAATATTTCTGGAAAAAGTCATTCTTCATCAATATTCTAAAACAATACCAGTGCTCTAACTAATTTCATTCATAAGAATTTCCATTTTGTTTCAGTTCTACAATTAATTAATTCTGTAATAAACAATATTTCTTGAAAAAGGCATTCTTCATTAATATTCTAAAACAATATCAGTGCTCTAACTGTTTTCATTCATAAGAATTTCCATTTTGTTTCAGTTCTACAATTGATTAATTCTGTAATCAACAATATTTCTGGAAAAAGTCATTCTTCATCAATATTCTAAAACAAACCAGTGCTCTAATTGTTTTCATTCAGAAGAATTTCCATTTTGTTTTAGTTCTACAATTGATTAATTCTGTAATAAACAATATTTCTGGAAAAAGTCATTCTTCATCAATATTCTAAAACAATACCAGTGCTCTAACTGTTTTCATTCAGAAGAATTTCCATTTTGTTTCAGTTCTTCAATTGATTAATTCTGTAATAAACAATATTTCTGGAAAAAGTCATTCTTCATCAATATTCTAAAACAATACCAGTGCTCTAACTGTTTTCATTCATAAGAATTTCCATTTTGTTTCAGTTCTTCAATTGATTAATTCTGTAATAAACAATATTTCTGGAAAAAGTCATTCTTGCTAATTACTTACATTGATTGATCATTGTTTGGCTTTTGTACTTGTGCTTTATTATTTTTTTTCCGTGTACAATTCAGTTATCTTGTTTATTTTCTATATCTATATTTGCCTTTATCATCAATATGTCTATAGTTTATGCAGCCTCTCATCTTTTTTCAAAGTATTCTTCTTTGAAGAAGTAACATCTTCTTTCAAAGATTGTGGTCATCATATTTATGTACATTATGTACTATTTATTATTTAGAGCTGCTCTAAAAGGTTGATTTAAAGAACACTTGAACCATTCTCTGAGGTTACCGAGCCAATACTTGCTCCAATGCTGTTAACTGAATAATTTACTATGTTTTATTTGTAAGGCACTTTATTAGATTTAAATAAATTGTATTTGTACAAAATATGTGTTTTATTTATAATTTATGTTTTTTATTTTTGGATTTTCTTCTTCTTAACGTGCTTCATTCCTAAGGACATTGGAGATCATCATGGCCCATTTGACTCTATCTGCAGCCGTTCTGAAAAGTACTATTGACATTTTCCCACTCCGTTGTCTCAGATTCTTCAACCAGGACGTGCGTCTTCTTCCCGGTCCTCTTTTACCTTCCACCTTTCCTTGTATGACCAGCCGTATTAATTCGTATTTCTCGTTTCTTAGTATGTGACCAAAGTAGCTCATTTTTCTTTTCTTTATAGTGTTGAGTATTTCTTTATCTTTTTCATTCTTTGTAGGTTTTTGCATTTGTTATGTATTGTGTCCAGATTTTCCACATTCTTCGATAACACCACATTTCAAAGTTAATAAGTCTTATCTCTGTCGCCTCTGTAATTGTCCACGCCTCAACTCCATACAACAGGACAGAGAACACGTAGCATCTCAATACTCTAGTTCTAATGTCAATGTTGAGTTTTGCCATTGCATAATATTGCTTTTATCTTTAAAAGTACTTCTAGCTATCTCAATACGCCGTTTAATTTCCATACTTCTATCCCATTCTTCATTTAGTTCGCAACCTAAGTACTGATATCTGTGCACCCTGCCTAAAGTTTTCCTTTAGCATAAACACTGTCTTCCCCAATCTTGTTCTTGCTTACCACCATAATTTTTATTTTATTTGTATTCAGTGCCATTCCATACCTTTCGCAGTATTGGGTAATGCGATCAACCAAGATCTGTAGTCCTTCTCTGCTTCCGCAAGGAGTATTCTATCATCTGCGTATCTAAGATTATTCAGAAGTGCTCCGTTAATAAATATGCCTTCATTTACGTCTTCTAATGCATCTTTAAACAATTCTTCTGAATTCATATTAAAAAGTAAAGGGGAAAGCACACATATTTGTCTTACTCCACCATTTATAGGTATTTCTTTTGATTTTGTTGGTCTATTTGTATTATGGCTTTTTGATATAAGTATAGATTGGCAATGATTCTCACGTCTTTGTCATCAAATTCTGTGTTCTGCAGTATTTTTGCCATTCTTCGGTGTTGTAGTTTGTCGAAAGCTTTTTCGAAGTCGACTAGACATATGAATACGTCGCAATTGACATCTCGACATCGTTCGATTAGTGTTTGTACAGTAAATAATGCTTCTCTAGTGCCAAAGCCTTTTCTGAATCCCATATGATTTTTTGCTATTCTGTCATCTAGCTTTTTATACATACGTTCGTGTATCACTCGTAAGAACACTTTTAGAATATGGTTCATCAAGCTAATTGTACTGTGCTTTTCACACTTCATTGTGAAATTCAATGTCCTCAATTTTCTCGTCGTCTTCGAATAGCTCTTTTATGTATTCTTCTCATATGTTTATTTTATCTGTACATTCCGTTATTATCTTGTTATTTTTATTCATAATATTTTCGATGCCCTTCTTGTTGTATATGTCAGCTGTCTCTTTGAGTTTCCGGTGTTAAAACTGTCATGTTCTTTACCTAACGTTTCTATTTATTCACACTTTTCTGATAGCCACAGTTCCTTAGCTTCTTTGATTTTCTTTTGATTATTTAATTAATTTTTTTGCAGTGTTGTTCGTTTTTATTCTTGTGTGCCCTTCTTTCCGTCATCAGTTCTTTTATGTCTTGTGTGATCCATTGTTTATTTTTAGATGATGTGTCTTCTTGAAGTTTTTGTTTTGTGATATTTCTCAAGATCTCCTCTACTTTCCTCCATTTATCTGTTGCTGTCAATTGCTTTTGCCTTTCTACTTTCTGAACTTCTTTGTGCACTTGTTCTTTGATTTGTTGGTATATATCGGTTTCTTTTAGTTTTCTCAGATTGATTCTCGGTGTTTTGGCAGTTGTTTTTAACTTTTTTAAATTGAGTTTCATGTTTGCTAGAACTAGATTGTGGTCACTTGTTATATCTGCTCCTGGGTACGCTTTAGCCGATATTATGGCATTTCGCAATCTCGATTTTAGTAATATAAAAACTGAATTCAGAAATTCAAAATAAAAGTCAGGATGTCTCTGGTTCTAATCAAAGAAAATTGATTTTTTTTTAGATATTGAACTGATTAATTTGTTTAAACAATTTAAGATAAATATTTATTTTGCAAAATGTTACTTTTTTGTTATTATTAGAACTAGAAATGGTTGTGAAGAGTGAGGTAACTCAAATAGTTATGGATTATAGTCATAATTAATATCTTTTAAAAATAAATTTTACAAAAAAATATTTTTCCCACCGTAGCTGTCCAAACTGCTCGGTCTACATGAATTATTTTTCATTTGTAATTAATTTCCTAACACAAAATTATGATTTCTGTAAAGTAATTAAAGTTTTTACCTACAATACAAGTACCTCCAATAAAAACTTTCTTAAAATATTAACTATTCTATTATTATACTCAGATAAATATATATTATTATAATATAGTATTATTATAATCAGATAAATATGTTTTGTTTCTTAATCACACCCATTGACCTTAAACCAATCAGGATCCAGTCTCCCTAATGACCTCTAATGAAACACCTTACCCGAATTTCTTTTTATTATCAAATTATCAGTATATTGTCAGTAGTGACATAAATTAGTTTGTTAGTTTACAAGTGCTAAAAGAGCTAAGCGAAACAGTAATCAACGATGTTTGTCATAACAAAATTGTTTGCCGGTTCTTCATCACAGCCTCCAGCTAAAATAGCTAGAAGACGGGGTGCCGTTGAAATCTCGAACCCTTATCCGGAATACCTACAAAATCTAATCGAAGAAAAGAAAAGTTTGCAAATCGCCGTAGAAGCTGCAAACAAACAACTCAAGATAAAAAACATGGAATTACGGATTATTGCAGCTGCCGTTGAATTAGAACTTAAATATTACAATCAAATACAAAAACACAAAGAAGATAATAAAATTATGAAGAAGCCGATAAAAAACAAACTTCCAGAGTATATTAGTCACGCGGTGGATGAAAGTTTTAGGCAGCGACTTATCTATAAAGTTTACGAATATGATAAAGCTTTGGTGAAGACTACTGCTTTGAAAAATGCTGTCCCGAAATTATTGAAGATAAACGAAGAGAAGAATAAAACCTTAATGTAATGCAGACAGAAAAAAGAGCATTTAAATGTGAGTACCACTTTAATTATTTTGATCTTACATTCTTTTATGTAACAGTAAAATACTGAAAACTTTTCACAAAATTAATCAATTATCACTACAATTGTATCGACAGAGTGCTGAAACAGCTGTAGTTATAATAGATTATAATACATTTTGAGGAAGTGTTGAGAATAAAAGTTTTCAGTGCTTTACTGTTATATACAATGAACTTTCATTAAGTAATGGTCAAATCCAACACTTGTTTTTTTTATTATTACTAAAACGTTGTTACTTTTTATATTCTATTTCCTTATATTCTTATTTTTTGTATGTTTCATCACTTTTGTCATTCCATTTTATGATGTTCTACTATGGTTTTATAATTGTAATTATTTTAGTGACTATTCTATTTATACCTTTTCAGGTATATATTCAACATTTCTTACAGTTAATTTTAAGTGCAGATCACGTTCAATTGTTTCCGTTTTATTCTTCTTCTTCTTCAGTTCAAGAATTAAGTTTCAAGCCTATTTCATCCTTAGTCTCGCTATCTTCTTTTGGGTCTTCCACGTCTCTTCTTCCGTGTGGTTTATATTTTAAAACCTGTCTCACCAATGTATCTTGGTTCATTCTTTTAATATTTTCTACCAATTTATGATTTGGTTTCTCAATGTGCATCTTTTTTTCCTTCTTCTTGTAGTGCCTAACTGTTTCAGTTGTTGACGACTATCATGGCAGTCTGTACTTTGCATACTGCTGCTTTGAAAATATTTGTGGTGATTGTGTTAAACCACGTACGAACATTTTTCAGCCTGGAAATCATTCTCCTTCCTGGTCACCGTTTTCCTTCTACTTTCCTTAAAAAATTGATTGTAGCTACCCATATCTTTCGTCTGTTCCTCATGATGTGACCAAGGTATTCCATTTTGGCTGTTTTTACAGTGGTTAACACGTTAACAGCTCTTTTTTAGACTGTCTCTTCTATAAAATCTGAGATTATTTGTTTATACTGTTCTTATCTTTGATCATTGTGCTTCCCAATAAACACACTTAGTTATTTGTTTCCAACTTCTATTTTTCTTTGCGTTTCGTATTCTAGTCAAGTAATTGTATACACTGTTCTGTTCTATTCCTTTATTTTCGTTTAATATATATTTATTTAATAAAGTTCTGTTAATTTACTGATTGTATTTTTTTTTCAGATTTTTGAACACTACATAACCAACATGATATGGTAGCCTTATCAATAATCCTTTATTACTGGTTAGACAGTTAGACAAATATTAAGTAAAGATGAATAAGAATAAAAGAACATTAAGTCAATCCTTGGAGTTTCTGACACTGACTATTTCTTTGATTCAAGTGACTGATCGTACTTTTTAGTGTTAAGAATTTTACTTTGTATTTTGATATATGAATTTGCGTTTAAGACTTTTTTGTGATTTTAAATTTTATTTGATATTTTAAGATATATTTAGAACATTTAATTTGACAAAATTTTTCAGTGGATATATTAAACATAAGTTATTAATTCTTAAACAAAATAAATAATTTTCCGTTGACTAAAAATTTTAAAAATATTAAATTTTTTTATATTTTAAAATAAAACTATGCCTTATATTAGAAGTAGTTTTCAGATATACTTAATATTAAGTACACTGTTGTAAATATGTTTACTATAAAAAATAAAGAAATCCATTTTTTTAATAGATGTGTTTTATTTAAGTAGCACTACTTCAACCTATATTAATAGAATTGATAGTACCTTCAAAAACTCCAGATTTGCTCCAGTTATGTTTTCCTTGTTGATGATCATTACCTTGGTTTTGCTGGTGTTTATATCCAGTCCATATGTTCTACTTAATTCCGTTATTTTGTTTATTAAGTTTTGCAGCCCTTTCATGTTATTGCAAAACACTATTGTATCATCTGCATAAAAGCTTATTAAGCTAGACTCCATTTATTGAGACGCCTTCATCAATATCTTTTAGAGCCTCTTCAAAAATGTGCTCCGAGTACAGACTAAATATCAGTGGTGAAATTATGCACCCCGTCTTACCCCCCTTAAGATTTTGACCTAATCTGAATATTCTCTATTTATTCGTACTAGCGCTGATTTATTCCAATACAGGTTAACTATATTTTTTAAGTCTTTTCCATCAATCCCTGTCCTCTTCAACACTTCCATCATTTGTTCATGCCTGACTATATCGAAAGGGTTCTTGTAGTCAATGAGGCATGGAAAACATTACAATTGACATTTGGATTGTTCGTTGGTGTAAATGTTGTATAGCAATGGCACGAGGACACTTCCATGTGGAAGACTGTTTTTTTATCCTTCAACCGACTATTCTTGGACTGGAGCGTTATGTACAGGTATCTATTCTGAAGAAGACATTTCATTAACCTTGTTAGTCGGAAATCCTTTGTAATTTCATAGAATTTTACCAGCAGCCGTTGATGCTTAACTGTATCATAGGCGGCATTCAGGTCTATGAATGTTACTCCTGTTATTTCTTTCCATTCAAACCCATCTTCAATATGTTGGGTGAGATTAAGAGTTTGACTGCAGCATAATTTTCATTCTTTTATTAAAGTAATATAATTATTAATTCTGGCTGCATGGGAATCCTCCCTAGTACCATTAAAAAAACGTTGAATGGCTTATTTGTGTATATTCTTGTGGGTATAGAAGCCTTTTAAAATTTTTAAGAATAACTTTTTACAGCAGTCAGGTTTTCTATAATAAACCATTTTAACCTATAGTGTATTTTTGTGTATGAGAGAGTAATAAAACAATAAATTATGTATGCAAATCCCTAAACTGTTGATACGGGTGACTCAATGAAAAACAGATATTTGTCAACAAGTTTACAGAAGTATATAGGAAAACAATTTTAAATTGAGTATGACCACCAGGTATAAAGGTTGGAGCAGAATAGAATACAATAGTTGTGAGGGTTACTAATCCCTAAATAAGGTTGCCAGTGTCGGAGTGATGGAGGTTAACAGGTACTAATGAATTTGCAAGAAATGTAAGATGTTTATTTTATTGGTTATATATAACCAATAAAAGTTTAATAAGTACCTACCTATTTGCAAAATAAAGTTTAATTCTTTAGATAAAATAAAACGTTTTATTTTATCTGAAATGAGTGCATTCCACGAAGTAAGGGTTTCAACAATCAAACATTTAATTCTTTAATTCCAGGAATCTACGACAGTAATTGACTAGATAATTACCTTCTAAACTTATTCCACAGAAAATGTGATAGTGGGTTTTTCCATTTTGTAGGAAGGTCCAAGTGGCGTATTCAAAATTCTTAACAGTTCACTAAAAGTAGGTACTTCAGTTGCAAGGTGCAGTTTATTGTGTATACTAGTGTTATGGAAAATTTGGAAGTGCCGTGTAAACGCCGAAAAATTGGTCCTTTAACAGTTAATGAAAAAACATTAATATTTAATTGTTTTAAATCATTTACAGACAAACGTTTATGTGAAAGTGTTGATGAGACCGTTGAGTTAGTTAGCAGTACACTTGGTGTTGGGAAATCTACGATTTACAGAGTTATTAAAGAAGAGAAATGTGGTAGTTTTCAAATGCCACGTAATGCTCCAGGGAAACCAAAATTTCAAATAGAATATCATTTTAAAGAAGGACTTCGACGGAAAGTGCATGAATTCTTCTTTAGACAAGAATTTCCAACATTGGATAAAGTTCTTGTCTCAGTTCGAGATGATAAGGATTACCCAGAAATGAGTCGAAGTACGTTATGGAAACTTTTAAAAGAAATAGGCTTCCGCTGGAAAAAGAATCCCAGAAAGTCTATTTTATTAGAAAGAAGCGATATTGTCATATGGAGAAGACATTTTCTAAGAACCATAAAGGAAATGAGAAACCAAAAAAGAAAAATATTTTATCTTGATGAAACATGGATCAACGAGGGTCATACACCAAATAAATTTTGGCAGGATGAAACTGTTACAAGTCAAAGGCACGCTTTTGTAAATAACTTATCTACTGGTTTAAACCCACCATCAGGAAAGGGACGCAGGCTGATAATAGTACACATTGGCAGTTCAGACGGTTTTGTTGAAGGTGGTTTATTAACTTTTGAATCAACTCGTACCGGTGACTACCATGAAGACATGAACGCTGATGTCTTTCAAGAATGGTTCGAACAAATGATAGATCTTCTTCCTAAGAACTGTGTAATAGTAATGGATAATGCAAGTTATCACTCCAGACTTATAGAAGGACTGCCCACAACCAAGTGGTTAAAAAAAGACTTGCAGAATTGGCTGAGTTCAAAAAATATTACGTACCATCCCGGATCTATAAGAAAGGAACTTTATTCGTTGTGTGCCCTTCATAAAGAAAAATTTAAAAAATACGAAATTGATGAAATTGCCAAAAATCGTGGAATGACAGTACTTAGATCCCCACCATATCATTGTGAATTAAACCCGATTGAACTGGTATGGGCACAGATAAAGAGTGAAGTTTCAAGAAAAAATACCACTTTTAAAATTCATGATGTTAAACAGTTGTTTTTGGAGGCCGTAAATAATGTAAAACCTGAAAACTGGGAAAAGGCAGTAAATCACACTATTAAAGAAGAGGAAAAAATGTGGAAGCTGGACAATATTACTGATAAAATGATCGAGCCAGTTATTATAAATCTTGGTTCTGAAAGTTCATCTTCTGAATCTGATTTGGATTTGTAACAAGTAGCTGTAAGTTTTATATTAATATTTTTATTCATCTATTTAACATACCTTAGACGGTTTTAAAAACTCTTTTTCTCTTTTGTAATTTTTAAAAATTAAAAAAAAATGTGAATTTTTTAAAACCCTTTTTAATGTAGGCCAGTCAGTTCTAATATAGTGTGTGATAAAAGAGGTCACTTTTGTTTACATACACATAACACTTTATAACACTGAAATAATTCATTTATTTTTTACAATTATTCAAAGTAATTTTTCAATTAATCTTGAGCACGCCCATGGAGTGGTCGAAGGTACCAGTTAAAATTATGCTAATTACTCTCTCGTTCATAAAAATAAACTATAATCTCAGTTATCCTAGCATGATCTAGACTTATAATAAGTTCATTCTTAATTTTGTCTATTATCCTCAGTCCAATATTAAAAAATACAAGATGAAAAAGTTCCCTTTTGGAGCTAAAACTTAGTATGAGAATATCTTTAAGAACTAACTGTTTAAAAATATATATTTAAAAAACACCCTCATTAAGCAGGATTTATAGTATTATTTTGATTATAACATTTACCTGCTCTAAAAGTATATGAAATTGAATATAAAAAAAAACTTACTTTCTTTTATTTTATTTTATAATAAAAAATGCACTGTCGTTAAAAAAATTTTAATTATCAATAAAAATACCTGACATACAAACTTTCTAAAAATATTGGCCAATCAGATAAATATATTTTATTTCTTAACCACCCCCATTGAATGAAGCCAATCAAAATCCGTTATCTCTAATCATCGCTAATGAGCAACCCTACCTGAGTTGTTTGTTATCAACAACATATTAGTATACTGTCAATACTGATATAAGCAAGTTTTGCTAGTTTACCAGTGTGAAAAGTGCTAAGTAAAAAATAATCAACAATGAGTCTCAAGAGAAAATTGTGGATGCTTCTTCACCACAACCTCCGGCTAAGATAGCTAGAAGACGAGGCGCTGTTGAAACTACGAGCCCTTATCCCGGATATCTGCAGAATCTAATAGAAGAAAAGAAAAGTTTACAAATCACAGTAGAAGCTGCGAACAAACAACTGAAAGCAAAAAACATGGAATTGCGAATTGTTTCTGCAGCCGTTCAACTGGAATTGAAGTATTACAATCTAACACAAAAATACAAAGGAGATAAAAAATCTAAGAAGCCGATAAAGAACAATCTTCCAGGGTATATTAGCTACGCTGTTCGTGAAAGTTTTAGGCAGCGATTGATCTATGAAGTGTATGACTATGATGTAGCTTTAGTGAAGACTACTGCTTTGAAAAATGCTGCCCAGAGATTGTTCAAGACAAATGGGGAGAAGAATAAAACTTTAAAATAATGCAGCCACCAACAGGAGGATCTTAATGTGAGTACCATTCCAAATATTTTATTTTTATACTTTTTATTTTTACTGCACTGTTAAATAGATCTTTCATAAATTGTTTAAATACTTATCCTTCTTAAAACGTTTTCATAGCTTTTTGTATAACTCTTTAATTGTATCAGTTTCTATTCTATTTTTTGCTTTTTAGTTGCGGATTTAGCATTTTCTTCTATATTTTGTTTTTGTTGCAAAATGCCCGCCACTTGTACTCCCATTGGTTTTGCCTAACTTTATTTGTTTTATCCTCTGCTATATCTATTTATATTTACGTAAAATCCGTAAGCTGTCTCTTTTGTAACATCTAAAATTATTTATTTATACTGTTCTTATCTTTGATCATTGTGCTTCCCAATAAACAGACTCTGGTCTATTTGAGTTTCCCACTTTTCTATTGTTCTTTGCGTTTTGTATTCTAGTCAAGTATTTTTATACACTTTAATATATGTATATAAACTATAGATGTATATAAACGTAAATCTTTTAAATATTTTATTACATGGTCAGTGTTTATGGTTAAAGTAGTTTTGATATCATCTGAAATTCCATATTGTCTTCTTGTTTCTTAGTGGTACTGGCAGTCAATCAGAATATGCTTCACCGTCAATGGAAGAGAACAGTTTCTTCAGGTTGGAGAAGATTCTTTGTTGATTAAGAATTTATGGGTCAGTGCAGTGTGTCCAATTCCTCATCGGTTAATTATTACTTGGTCCCTTCTATTGGATGGATTATTCAAGATGATCTTCACAAGGGGATAAATTTCATATAGTTTGGTTCCTGAATCTTTCCAGCAGTCTTGTCATATGTTCATACAGTGGTCTTTAATTAGGTTTTTGAGATTGGAGTATGGCTAATTTCTTGATTTGATTGTGTATTGTGAGTTTATTCGACTTGTATTTGCTAGGCTGTCCACTTTCTCATTTCCAGAGATTCTTACATGCGACGGTACCCAGATAAATGCTACCTCTTTTCGATTTGATTGAATTATATTTATCTCTTTTTTTATAGCCCGAAATATTGGATTTGTAGAGTATATTCTTTTTACACCGAATAGGGCATTTAAATAGTCAGTGATGATGCCACATTTATTTTCACTATGCGTTTTGAATAAAATTAAGGTTTCCAAAATGACTGTGGTCTCGCCTCTAAGGATGCAGCAGTTTGTAGGTATGGTTATAGTGTGAGTAGTGTATTTACAGTAGTATGCAGCAGTATGTCTGTCATGAGCTTTAGAGGCAACACTGAAAATTTGGAAATAACTAGGATAATGAGATATCACTTCAGAGTACAAGTGTTTAATGAAAATCGGATTTGTAGTTGATTTGGGGTATTTTGTGAGGGTTAAGTCAATGACAAGTTGTTGCATTGTCCATGGAGGAAAATTTACACTGACTTGTAGAGATCGATTTAGCTTATCCATGTCAAAGAAGATTTTATTCGTTCTATAAGGGGAGTATTTGTTTTAGTTAGTTTTGTAAAACCAATACTGGGATGGCAAATTTGGGAGAATACTTAATGTTGTTGCTGTGCTGATATTTTTCCTATATAGTTTAGGAATAGTTGTTAGCATCTAATATACAGAGGTGGTTATCTCGCTAAAACTATACACTTTTCTACTGTTTTATTTTCTTTTAATAGTTATTTGTTCAATAAATTTCTGTTAATTTACTGATTTTAAATTTTTTTTCAGATTTTTGACAACTACATAATCAACATGCTATGGTAGCCTTATCAACAATAAAAGAACATACCTAAGTCAATCCTTGGAGTTTCTGACACCGACTATTTCATTGATTCAAGTGACCTGATCGTACTGTTTAGTTTTAAGAATTTTACTTTGTGTTTTGATGTATGAATTTGGTTTAAGATTTTTTGTGATTTTAAATTTTATTTGATATTTTAAGATAGATTTAGAATATTTAATCTGACAAAACATTTCAGTGAATATATTAAACATAAGTTATTAATTAGTAAACAAAATCAAATTTTCTGTTGACTAAAAATTTTAATAATTAAAATTTGTAATATTTTAAAATAAAACTATCCCTTATATTAGAAGAAGTTTTTAAATAAACTAATATTAAGTACACTTTTGTAAATATGTTTACTGGAAAAAATAAATAAATGGTTTTTTTAATATATGTGTTTTATTTAATTAGCTATAACTCAACACATAGTAATAGAATTGATAATAGTGTCTATAACTTTTTTGATTTTGTTTTTAATTTTCTATTATTTCTGTCTGTTTTAGGCTTTATTTAAATTTCATTCTTTCTGTTATTTTATTTAACTTCTTTGGTTCTTGGATAAATAAAAACATTCTATTAACCTTTTTTTATAATCTTCACATTCTTTTCTTATATAACTCATTGCTTCTTTGGATTCATTCCTATGTAGAGTCGGCTTTCCTTACTACATTTCTTCGTACGTTTCTACCTTAATTTAATTTGTTTTTCAGACTCTATTTCTAAGCGCCCTGCTCACGATTTCTTTGATTTTTCTTCCCTTCTTATCCAAAAACTTGCAAATCAGTCATTCTTCGTATTAGGTGATTAAAAAGTAAAACATAAACAAAACATGTAACCCCGTACTATCTCATAAAAACATTCTATTAACCTTTCTTATAATCTTCATATTCTTTTCCTATATAACTCATTGCTTCTTTGGATTCATTCCTATGTAGAGTCGGCTTTCCTTACTACATTTCTTCGTAAGTTTCTACCTTAATTTAATTTGTTTTTCAGACTCTATTTCTAAGCGCCCTGCTCACGTTTTCTTTGATTTTTCTTCCTTCTTATCCCAAAAACTTGCAAATCAGTCATTCTTCGTATTAGGTGATTAAAAACTAAAAAGTAAAACATAAACAAAGCATGTAACCCCGTACTATCTCATTTTGGCATCTACTGGTGCCATCTTTAGTCTTTCCCTAATAAACTTTCTCATTCTTCATTTGATATTTTCTGTTACTTCACTGATCCATCTAAGCATTATCATTTTCGCCACATGCATTCATTGTTCCTTTTTTAACTGCCTAACATTTGGTTTCATACGGCATAGCTGGTGTTATAACTATGGCTGTTTTAAAGAAGTTTTTCGTTAAACTTCATTGGAATCTTCCTTTTACCCAACACACTACCTGCTTTATTTTACTCATCGAGCAAAAAGACAATAGAGGGAATGTAAAGGTAGTGGGGGCAAACATATTGTTAGACAGGAAGTGCGATCTTTAGAGGCCACTTTAAACAAGGAAAGAGAGTCTCCTCGCCTTGTTTGACATCAAATTTAGTTGGGTTATGTTATTGTTTATCCCAAATGTCACATGAAATCTTATTTATATTGAAGTTTTTTAACAATTGTGTCGCATTTTAGACACTTATCATTAATGATTAATTAAAACTTTTCTCGTCTAAGACACATTCTGAAAAATATTATATAGCTACTGTTGATAAGTGTCGGAAAATGTAAATTTCGCGCATTCGCATTTCCGGATATGTCCGCCATCAGAGGCCACTTTTTTGGTCTCCTTTTCATAAGGATTAGATTCCCTCTTTTGTCTTATTGCTCGATGATTTTACTTCATCCATCCTCTGTAACTGAACTGCATGCATCTCCATCGATTTTTGTTATTACTTTAAATAAGCATTGAATCGATATTTTTGGATATTAAAGTAGTCTACGACAGTGTTGACTGCTTTATTTTAGGAGAAAAGATGATACAATTACATATTCCAGTAGAAGTTTATAACTCTATATATACAGACAACTATAACTTGGAGGAGATAATGGCTAACCAGAGAGGGGATAAATATGTGTTGGTTCAAACCAAAATGCAGGGAAAAATACAGGGAATATAAAGTATTGGAAGAAGACGCAAATCCTAGTTTAACAATCTGAGAAAGTAGCATAATTGCAGTTCCGTCAACTTGTTCAGAGCTGCAATCTCAAAAGTGAAAATAGCTGTGATGATTACCAACCTCCTTGGGATACGGTACCCAAAGAAGAAGAACAAATGTGGCTGCACAACAAACAAAAATACAACAAACAACAACATAATATAATTCGTTTACTTCATCTACTTTGTTTTATGTAATGTAAATATTCCTGATTACTCTGAATTAGCATCATATATTAATAAAGGTATACCCGCCAAATTGTGGCGGAAGATCAAAATTTCTACGCAATTTATATCGATGGGTCAAAAAATACTGATAAAACAGCTTGTGCGTTTGTAGTACCTAATCGAATACAAAAAAATATAAGTTACATAAACATAAATCTATTTTTACAGTTAAAGCTATAGCAATACAAAAAGCTTTATAATACGTACAGCAGAGAGATTACCACAATGTAAATATTTTTACAGATTCGCTTTTATTTTTAAAAAAATTGAAATCCAATACATCCAATCACATTATACTTAATATTAAAAATAGACTTAAAATTTACAAGATCTATATCTTAGATAATAGAAATATTAAATTCAACTGGGTAAAACCACACGCAGGTATACATTGCAAAGAAAGTATACATACAAATGGGAAAAGGTATATTTTATTTATAAAGTGTGAATTATCAATAGAAAAACATATCTATCTATCTAATCAGCCTTAAATGCCCACTCTTGGGCATAGGCCTCCCCTGTTAATCTCCATTGGTCTCTATTTTGGGCGATCTGCATCCAGTCCTTTCCTGCCGTTCTCTTAAGGTCGTCAGTCCATCTCATCTGTGGTCTTCCTCTTTTTCTTTTCTTTTCCCATGGTCTCCAGTGTAGAATTCGCTTATTCCATATTTCATCTTTTTGCCGGAGAGTGTGACCGGCGAAGTTCCATTTAAGTTTTGCAACCTGTCTTGATACATCGTTCACCTTTGTTTTTTCTCTGATCCATGAGTTTCTTTTCCTGTCTTTAAGATCGATACCCAGCATCTGTCTTTCCATTGCTCTTTGTGTTTTGGATATCCTGTCGATGTTCTCCTTTGTGAAAGTCCATGTTTGTGAGCCATATGTGATAACTGGTAAAATGCACTGATTGAATACTTTCGTTCGCATATATTGAGGGAACTTTTTATTTTTTAGAATATATGATAGTTTACCAAATGAGGCCCATGCTAGTCTAGTTCTTCTTTTTATTTCTTCTGTTTGATTGTCCCTGTTCAGCTTTATTATCTGTCCTAGGTATATGTATTCTGCCACCTGCTCTAATTTATTCTGTTTGACTACTATTTCTAATTGGTCTTCTTGGTTTGTCATAGTCTTGGTTTTACTATAGTTCATCTCTAGACCTACCTCTGTCGCTTTTCTATCTAGTTCCTCAACCATCTTCTGTAACTCTTCCTTCTTATCTGTTATCAGGACTATATCGTCTGCATATCTCAAGTGGTTCACTCAACTCGATATACCAAAATAGAAACCAAATTGAGGAGAAATTCTTGGTACAGCAAATATGATTACAATTGTAGAAGTCCAATCACTATCAGTAGAATGAAGTTTGCTTACGCATGTTATCCAGCACATTTACATAAAATTAAAATACTCCAGAGCGACCTTTGCGAGGTTTGTAACATAACTGAGATATTTAAGAAACTTTTACAGTTATAAATTGAAAGCCCATATTATTATAATATCATGTATCTACTAGCTTGAGATAGAAAAGAGATTTACGATTGCTTGTTTTCTTTTGTTAAAACAGCGAAAATGCAACTATAAGATCATCTTTATTTTACTTCTCATGTTTTTCCTAAATGTTTATAACCACACTATTCGAGATCTATCTTGTGTTATTAACAAAAATACCCAGATCGACCCCTGCGCAAGAAGAGTGTAATCCCTGTTAAATACTTTTATTAAAATAATATAATTATTGATACTGGCTGCATGGGAATCCTTCCTAATGTCATTAAAAAAATACTCTCCAAAAGGACAATTTTGATGAAGCTAAATCTAATAATATTTTCATTTATTTTATTTCATAATAAAAATTGTATTTCTCGTTAAAGAATTGTTTATTATCAATAGAAATACCTCCCATATAAACTTTCTAAAAATATTGACTAATCAGAGTAATAATACATTTTGTTTCTTAATCACTCCCATTGACCTGAAGCCAATCAAGATCCGTTATCACTAATGACCTCTAATGAAGCACCTTACCTGCATCGCTTTTTATTATCAAAATATCAGTATACTGTCAGTAGTGGCATAAATAAGTTTGCTAGTTTACCAGTGTTTTAAAGTGCTAAGTAAAAAATGACTATCAAGAGAAAATTTTGCGATGATGCTTCTTCATCACAACCTCCAGCTAAGATAGCTAGAAGACGAGGTGCTGTTGAAATCACGAGCCCTTATCCGGGATACCTACAAAATCTACTAGAAGAAAAGAAAAGCTTACAAATCACAGTAGAAGCTACCAACAAACAACTGAAAGCAAAGAACATGGAACTACGAATTGTTTCTGCAGCCGTTGAACTAGAATTCAAATATTACAATTTGACACAAAAATACAAAGGAGATAATACAAGATCGACAAAGCCGATAAAGAACAATCTTCCTGAGTATATTGGTCACGCGGTTCGTGAAAGTTTTAGACAGCGATTGATCTATGAAGTTTGTAAATATGATAAAGCTTTAGTGAAAACTACTGCTTTGAAAAATGCTATCCCGAGATTATTCAAGATAAACGAAGAGAAGAATAAAACCTTGAAGTAATGCAGACAGAAAAGAAATGTGAGTAAATTTTTACTTACTTTAACTTTACCTTTGAATTTTTTTGTCTTTCTTATCGGCTTATAAGTATTGTTTTCTTGAACAACTACTTTGAGATATTTTTTTGACTCTTTTTCTATTCCTTTGTTTTCTGTTTTAATTTGCTTTGTTATTTCTGTTATATTTTTCCTTTTTAGTTGCTTATTCTTTTAAAACTTTAAATGTTCATTAGATGCCAAATTACTACAAACTACAAATACTACAAACTGTCAGTTGGTTCATTGTCCTTCTCTAAGTTTTTTGGAGCTCATTTTCTCCATATCTCTTATGTCTTCCTGGATCTTATCATATATTTGAGCATCCATTATTGTACTTTCTATTCCCGTGTGGTCCCTGATCTCTTCATTTCTTATCCTCATTCTTCTCGTAATTAAAATCGATAGGTGTTTGGCTTATTACATCCTTTTTCGTGTCTTGTCTCTTTTTTGGGTTTCTCTCTGGTACTCGTCACGTTCCACATCCGTATAACAGCATTCTTTTTATTAAAGTTTCATAATTTGTTCTTGTTCGAGAGAATTCAAGCATCCTATTGCTCTTCTAGCTAATATTATTCTGGTGTTAATTTCTAAGTCATCCATTTATTCTCAATTGAATATTTCTCTAGATATTTGTTATTGATCAACAATTTCTATCTCGTTATTGTTATTTAGTATAAGATTTGCATTTTCTTTTTTAATACTAGGCCTATAGCCTAGGCGGGATCGATAATCACGATATGCGCCAGTCGCAAACTCTGTGCTAAATTTTTTATTAACAAAATCTAAGAACAATTGAAAATTTCTCATTTTTTTCTTCTATTTTCGTGTATAATTCGAAAAATATTGATCCTAGATAAAAAATTATAGGAAGTTAAAAGTTTCGTTATTCATTTTACATAATATGTCGTTAGCTAGAAATTTAAAATTTATTGTTTATTGTTGAAAAAATAGCAAAAATTGGAAAAAAAGTACAAAAAACTTAATCCTTTAAATGTTTTAGACTTTTTAAACTTGACTTACAAGCTCCATATTCCGCCTAGAAAAACTTTTTAATATGCTTAAAACGTGTGCTAAATTTTTTTAAGGTCGGTCGGATAGGTTTTGCATAATAATTTTGCAATCCAGCCTACTGGAAAAAAAAATCGCAAATTTTCAAATTTATAGTAGGCCCTAAATAAGACCCTCAGGTAGTTGCAATTTTTTTTACATATAAAGAAAGGCTCAAACTTCAAGACGCTTTCTATAAAATTCAAATCGGTTCACTAGGAGAGCCTAGAAAATATTTTGATTCGAAAATGATATATTATGTTTAAAGCTCGTAAAGTTATTCAATTTGTTTATAAGCCTAAAATGTTTAAAATTTTAAAAATATATTAGGCTCTCCTAGTGAACCGATTTGAATTTTACAAAAAGCGTTTGAAAGTTTGAATCTTCCTTTATACGTAAAAAAAATTGCAACTATCTGAGGGCCTTATTTAGGGCCTACTATAAATTTGAAAATTTGCGATTTTTTTCCAGTAGGCTGGATTGCACAATTATTATGCAAAACTTATCCGACCGATCTTAACAAAATTTAGCACACGTTTTAAACATATTAAAAAGTTTTTCTAGGCGGAATATGGAGCTTGTAAGTCAAGTTTAGAAATTCAAAAGCATTTAAAGGATATACTTCATTTTTGTGTACTTTTTTTCCAATTATTGCTATTTTTTCAACAATAAACATTAAATTTTTAATTTCTAGCTAACGAAATATTATGTAAAATTGAATTACGTAACTTTGAACTTCTTATAATTGTTTCTCTAGGATCCATATTTTCCGAATTATAAACGAAAATAGGAGCAAAAAAATGAGAAATTTTCAATTGTTTTCAGATTTTGTTAAATAAAAAATTTAGCACAGGGTTTGCGACTGGCGCATATCGTGATTATTGATATTGGGCACATCCTGAAGGGATTCCATCAAAAAATAGCTTCCTATGAAAAATGTTCAATCCAAAACAGATCCCGTCTAGACTACTACTAATATTAGCCTTAGCCTATTAACCTTTTTCTGTACACATTTCTGATATTATTCATCCAATTGGAAATTATACTGTATATTATCAGATTTTTAAAATTGTAACATAAATGTCAGCAGCGGATCTAATGCATTTGTTAAAATTATCTACATCATTATATAATATATATATATATCATATATATATATATATAATATATATATATATATATAATATAATATCTATATATTTTCCAAGAAGAAAATTTCTTCTATTTGTCTGTCTACTTCAGTTCTGAAACTCGCTAAGTCAGCATTAGAAACCTTCCACTTTATTACTGTTCCTGGTGATTTTTCTTCATTATTTGTTATGGTATGGGAAAATGGTTACTACCATATAGATCATCTAAAACATTCCATGTTAGAGAAGGATATATTTTGGAATCACATAGACTTAGGTCAATCACTGAGAAACTTCCTGTTGAAATATTGAAATGAATATTGGAACCATTATTTAGAAAACAAGTGTCGATAATGTTAAGTACGTTTTCTACAACTTTTCCTCTGTCGTATGTGGTTTGCGAACTTCATGCAATATTGTGGACATTAAAGTCTCCGACAATTACAAATGGTGTTGGAAGTTGAAAGATTAAGTCTACCAGTTCAGCTTCAGTAGGATTGCAACTCGGTGAAATATATATATTGCAAATAGTTACTCTTTTAGGGCAACATACTGTTACTGCGATTGCTTGTAGGTTTGTAACTAAAGACAAATTTTTCGACAAAAATTGAGGTTCCTCCACTTGCTCTGAGGCAGTCTGTTCTTACGTGATGATATCCTTGATAACCCTTAAGATTAATATTATGATTTTGTTTGAAATTGGTTTCTTTTAGGCATATTATATTTTCTGAGTCAATTTATTGATACCACTTATTCTTTAAGTTCCACCTTCTATCGAAGGTTGGAAATCATCATGACTATGCGGACTCTGTTGACTGCCGCTCTAAAAAGTTCTGCACTACTGCATTCAAACCATTCCCTTAAGTTCTTAAGCCAAGATATTCTTCGTCTTCCCACATTTCGCTTTCCTCGGATTTTGCATAATAAGTTGTAATAATGCGTATTTTTGCCCTCTCATCACATGTCCCAAGTACTCAAGTTTTCGTCTTTTAATAGTTAATATTATTTCCGCCTCATTTCCTATCCTTCTAGTTACTTCCATGTTTGACATTCTTTAAATCCATGATATTCGTAGAATTCTTCTGGAACACCAAAATTCAAAGGCGGCCAATTTATTCAGATGAACTTGTTTTAGTATCCAAGCTTCCAAACCATAAAGAAGAGTAGAGAACACGTAACATCGAAGCATTCTCAGCGTAGTTCTAACCTTATATCCCGACAACAAAGAAACTTTTTAAGTTTAATAAATGATGTACGTGCTATTTCAATACGTGTCTTAATTTCTTTGGTTTGGTCTACATCTGATGTTATCTATCTTCCTAAGTATTTATAGTTATTAACACTCTCAATTGTAGTATCTTCAATAGTCAATTGGATATTTGCATGTGCAGATTTAGTCATGATCATGATTTTAGTTTTCTTTAAATTTATCTTCAGTCCGTACTCATGACAGCATTCATTAAGGCGTTGCATTACGTTCTGTAAATCATTGTTGTTATCCGTAATTATTACTGTATCGTCTGCAAAACTTAAGTTATTCAAAACTTCTTCATTGATAGATATATCTTCTATTGGTGTCTGAGAGCGCTTCTTGAAATACCGCTTCACTGTAGACAATGAAAAGTAGTGGGAACAGCACGCAACCCTGGCGGACTCCTCTCTGTATTTTGATATTTTCGGTGTACTGGCTGTCAACTCTTACCTTGGCAGTTTAATTCCAATATAAATTAGATATAATTTTCAGATCACGACTGTCAATATTTTTGCTTTTTAATATATCTACAAGCTTTTTATGTTGAACTTTATCAAATGCCTTTTCAAAGTCTACAAAACATAAGTACATATCCTGATTCATGTCCATGCATCTCTGAGCCAGCACATTCAAGCCTAACAAAGAATCTCTTGTACTCATACCATTTCTAAAGCCAAATTGTGTGTCACTAATCTCATATTAAAGAGTTTTAACAATTCTGCTGTGAATTATTTTCAAAAATGTTTTAAGTATGTGACTCATTACAGCTATCGTTCTGTGGTCTAAGCAAGTTGTTGAACTTGGTTTTTTGGGAATTGCTACAGAGGTTGATTGCAGCCATTGTCTGGGGATTGTGGCAGTCTGATATATTAGATTAAAGAGTTCAACCATTACATCAATAACATCTTCATCGATGAGTTTTAATAATTCGATGGGCACCTCATCTGGTCCAGTAGCTTTACCCTCTTTTGTATTTTTGATGGCATAGATGACTTCTTCTCTTAATATTGGTGGTCCGGTATCCTCGGTGATTTCTAATTCTAGTTCTTCTCTTTCATCATTAAATAGTTGTTGAATGTAATTGGTCCAGTGACATAATTTCTCCTTCATATCAGTAATAATATCCCCTTTATCATTTTTAAGGATATTTGTGATACCACTACCGTGAATTAAAGTCATATTTCTTAATTGTTTTATTTTCTATTTCAGGTTTTCAACATTACATATTCAATGGAAATAATAAGCTGATAAATCTACACTCCTATATTAGTAGGTCAAAAAAAAGTTCATAGAGGTGAATGAGGATGGAATAAAATAAATTAGTTTATTTAGTAATTATTAAATACCTTTATTGTGTTGTTTAGCTTTGTGGAATTTATTTTGTAATACTTTTGGATTAATCCTTGTATCAGTTTTTATATGTACAATCAAACTATTGTAATCGAGCTCAATTTTTCTCTAAATTTTGCAATTTTTTATACATTTTACATCTATTAAAAATTAATTAAGGTTTTAAATGCTAAAGTAGCCTCTTTTGAGCTTTAATTAGAAATTTTAAGATAAATTTACAAAACTGTAGTTTATAAAACTTATTTCATACCGTTTAATATTTTTGTACTTATATTAGAGTAAAGCTAAACCTTATATTAGAAACAGTTTTCGGTAATACTTAATAAGTATTATGTTTTTAAATAAAATTTGTAAAAAAATAAATATAATTTTAATAATACTTATGTGTTTTATTTAGGACCGATTGTTCGAACGCTAAACAAAACTTGATTGTAATCAAATATTTAATTACAATCAAATATGTCACAGCAGCTGTCAAAATTATTAAAAATTGCTTATTATTATTATCGATTTGTAAATAAAAACATGAAATTAACATCAAAAAAAGTTTACTTATGGTTTATTTTAAATTATAAGGCAAAATAATAAAATTGAATAAAATAAATCAGTCAACAAAACCCCAAAATGTGACGTACTTGATTTCAATTAAATATTTGATTACAATCAAGCTTTGATTAGCGTTCGAACAATGGGCCCTTAATTACGTATAATTCAACCCCTAATTATAATAAAGTGGCAGCCAATATTGGCATTTCTTTAAGCTAATGCTAAAGCTAATTTTTGCTTCTTTTTTGTTTGTTTTCAATTCATTCTTTTTATTTTATTCTATTTTTTATAATTTCCATTATTGCTAGTCTTATTACCTTAATCTTTTGATACTTTTGTTGGTGTATTTATTTACACTTCTTTCATTTTTCTTCATTTGGTTTCACCTAAAGCTATCATTTACAATTTTCATTCTTCAGGATATTTATATGTTATAAAAAAATGCATTACCAAATGCCGAAGATGCCTTAGTAATAATAATAATAATAATGTTTTTCTTCAAACGTCAAATAATGATGACATTACTTATCTAACTTGATCCTGTCAAAGTTTGATGTCTCCGCCGGCAGCAGTTTTTTTTTCGCATTTGTTTACGGCGGAGGGAAAAATGTTGTCATGGCAACAATATGAAACATGTCACAAAGCAACAATACAAATGTCATTAACAACAATTAAACATCATTTTTATTTATAGTAATATTAAAAGTACAATTAGTTAATCAGGCATTTTCAAAATTAAAACCGTGCAAAAATGTTCCCGACTCTTGATACGCATTGGTAATTGTTGATGATACTGATGGTCGAGAACAACTTTCAGCAATCATTCCCGATGTTTGCAAATCATGAGGGTTTAAAATTTTTTGAGAATTATCGTTCTTATTTCTTATTGAATCCTCTAGATATCCTTCGGCAACCGTGCTTGATTTCCAGCCCCCATGTCGTTTGAGTCATTCTAGATTTCCGCCTCCATCAATTAAAAGTGTTGCTGAAGTTCGTCATAAAGAGTGACCCATGTATGCGCTTGCATCGTTTAAATTTAAATAACTAGCCACTTTTTGGGCTACTGCGCTGATCGAATGTATTCCCATGACGCTTCGGTAACACTTTCCATTTTGGTACTTGATAAAAAATCGGTTTTCTGTGAAATTTTCAGGCCGCAATGATGCATACTTTTTATACAGTTTAATGTAGTTTTGACCAATTATCGTAAAAGATCTAATTTGTCGTGTTTTACTGTCTGGGATTTTGATAATTATTACATTTTCTTTATCCTCAATGTTCACAGTCTTCATTTTTACCATTTCGTCGCATCGACAGGCGCCGGTAACCCCAATTAACAAAACAATCTGAAATATTTTTATAATTTAGTAGAGTATACTACATGCTTTGCAATATAATTTTTTTACCTTTAATCCTAAATACAACTTATCTGGCGCTTCAAGCAAAAATTTATCAAACTCGTCTTTAGTGAAAACTTTTGACTTCTTTGCAGTATATCATTCGCTTGTTTTTTTTTTCAGAAAGGCACGTAACTTTAAAAATTTGCTTATATCCACATTTTTTCTAATAACTAACTCGGATTTTATCATAGAGTATCGTGACCACATTGTAGAAGATTTACATTTATTTTTATTTTCCATTATATTAAAATATGCCAGTAAAACGTCTTCGGTAACTTGCCGTACTCCTCTTGTATCGCACCACTCTTGGAAGTGCTTGTACGCTAACCGATATTTTCGCACTAAATTTGCGCTTGCGGTTGCAATAACAATAAGCTGTCTTTAGTGATTGCAAACAACTGTAACCAGGGAGACGCAAATCCCACCGACGACTTAATTATTTTAATTTCTAACATCTAGACGACTTTGATAGTTGTCACAGTTAATTTCGAGTAAAAATAGCGTATGAATTGTACTATTTATGGTTGAAAATTGCTACGTTTGAAGAAAAAATAGTATACTTTATTCGGCAAAGAAGCGACTTTTCTTGACTTGCCCTCTATTACGCGCCATACTTCGTTCGGCGCGTAATATCGGGCGCGTCAAGAAAAGTCATGCTTCTCCGCCTCATAAAGTAATATACTATTATTTAGGTACCTTACATAGATTACAAGAAAAAAAAGCATACTAAATACTAAATAAACAAAAACTCACCGAAGTAGAGCTATTATAAAAGAAGCACTCCTTGTGCGTGAGATTTAAAAATATATATTCAAACAAAGAAATATTTAACAATTGTATAAATATAAATAGTAAGCTGTAGACTTACAAAAAGAGACAGAATTGAAAACGCAGAGATTAAGCGGAGAATGGGAGTGCAATCAGACATAATCGATTATATAGAGGAGAAGAGACTATCCTGGTACGGCCACGTCAGAAGAGCGGACAGAGGACGATGGATAAACAAAATTACAGAATGGAGCCCGATCGGAAGAAGAAAGAGAGGAGGACCCGAAGTTCATTCAGAGAAGAAATCGACGAGGCTATGGAGAAAAGAACCCTGCGAGATGGAGACTGGAATGACAGGGAAAATTGGAGAAAACGGTTGAGTGAAGGAAGACAGTGAAAACTAGGAAATCCTTACTACTAGTAGTAAATAGTAAGTTACATATGTGTACTTGCATTAAATACATTAATTTTAATATAGCATATGACACAACTGTGAGTAAATACACAAATGTAAGTATATGATATTAATTGCAGTAAGTTCACGAACTGTTATAGTGTTTTAATCAATTTTTTTTTTTAATCAAAATTCTATAGATCTTGCTTCTTGTAGTGCTTTTTATTATTTTTTATTTTCGTGGTTCTGGTAAAAAATATATTGTTATAATCTATTGAAAATACGTTGTAGATGGATCTAGAATACGGTTAAAACCGCAGTTCATGTCGCAATAAATAACGAATATATGCAAAAACTAACAGACAGCGTTGTGTATGTATAGTTCCGCCCAAAACATTCGATATAAAATAACAAATGCTTTCGACGGCGTAAAGATTTATCGCCATGAATCCAGATACTGATGATATATTGATAATCACTTTCGACGTGTGATAGGTAACCAATTCCATGACGGTATTGTCTTGTATGCGTTGTAAATCACGGTCAGTGATTGATGGACGTTTTTGGTGTTAGGCATTTTAGTATTGCGATTGGAATATTTTCATTTACGCCAGATTTGTTAGCTCTTCCAAAAATCATATTTATATTACGATATAAAATGAACAGGTAAAGAGACTAAATTAAAATAAACTATAATGAAATTTAGAAGTTCATTTTACATAGTCACTACAGAATTTATCGGATTACAATATTTCCTCGATTTACTTCTACTCTATTCTAACACGTTAGAAGAACAATTCCATTATTTTCTCGTATTATTTAATCAATAAATTTGCCTTCTTTTAAAACTGCATTTTTTCTTATCTTATATATATATATATATATATATATATATATATATATATATATATATATATATCCGGTTTTTTAGGCGTTACGCCCGTCCGGTAGGGATCTATGGAGGAGTATCACCGAGCCGCAAGCCCTTATCTCTTGCCGTACTGCTCCACCATAGGCCGATCAGATTCCAGCATATCCTAGTCTAAGCCGCAGATTCATCTAGAATTTTAAACTGCTGCGTTAGACTTTTTGTTTTCAGTACACCGAGCTGGGGCTCGATCCCACATCCACTGAACTATTCGACAGTGAAGCGAATGAGAGGCAGCCGCACAGCCCGCTGAGCTATCTGAGCGACTTCTTAAGAGCTATCTTATCTTTTAACTTGTGGAAATATTTATCTCCTTTGATAAATATCTAATGACACAATCTGGAAGAACGAACACCTAAGACTAGACACAAAAACAAGAATCTATAAAGTAGCAATTAGACCTATATTAACATACACGGCGGAGACAAGAAGTGACACATCTAAAACGAGACTACTACTAGCTAGAAACAATAGAGATGAAAATACTCCGATGAATATCAGGGAAAAGTCTGTTGAATAGGGAGAGAAGCGAAAACATAATAAGAGCATCAATATAGAAGACATAATGGATGGGTGACAAAACGAAAACAGGAGTGGAACGAACAAACACATCAGTTGAATGGCAGAGGATAGAATAGTACGAATAGCATGAGATAAGTCACCAAATGGACGAAGAAGTATTGGTAGACCAAGAAATAGATGGTGCGACAATTTAAACAATTTAGGGGGCTTATATATATATATATATATATATATATATATATATATATATATTTTTTATATATATATATATATATATATATATATATATATATATATATATATATATAATATATATATATATATTATATAAAATTCGAAACCAGTTCAATAAGCAACAAAGAAAGAGCAAGAAATATACGAGGAAACAATGGAAAACGAACTAAAAAAGGTACAAATAGAAGAGCAAACAGAGAACAAATGAGAAAACATAAAGCAAGTAATGAACAAAGCAGCAAAAGAATGTAATAAACAAGAGAATAAGAAAAGAAAGACTGGTTCGACATAGAGTGCCAAAAAGACATCGAACTAAGAAAATCATTAAGGATGGAAATGATCACAAAAGAAACAACAGAGAAAAGAATAGATATATGGAACACAGACAAAAAGTAAAGAGGGTGTTGAGAGAAAAGAAGAAAAACACATAGAAAATAAGTGTCATTGCCCAACTGGTTCTTGAAGACTTAGAAGAATCTGTCATGAGTCATTTAGATTTTAATGTACCATTCTTCTACCGCTATATCGATGACTGTGTCTGTGCTATTCCAACAAATAAAACAACCGAAGTTTTAGATATTTTCAACACTTACCATCCAAAATTAAAGTTCACTATAGAAATTGAACAAAATAATAAAATAAACTTTCTGGATATCACCTTACATCGCATTAACAATACAGTTAAAACCATGTGGTTTACACAAGAAACATGGCCATCACGATATCTTAACTACAATTCCCATCATCCATTTTCCCATAAGAAGTCTGTAATTATAAGTCTCGCTGATAAATCTATAAAACTAACAGATCCAGAATACAGACTAACTGCAATAAAAAAAGCAAAAAATGCCCTTCTAAAGAATGCATATCGCGAACATCTAATCGAAACTATTTTCAAATTAAGACTCAATAAATTTTATAACAATACAACTAACAACAAACCCAACAGTATCAAAACCACTTATACAACTCTTCCATATATAAAAGGTTTATCCGAACAACTAACAAATCTTTTAGTCGAACGTAATATAACAGTGGCCCACAAAGGCAACAACCTCTTAAATAAATATTTCACAAAACTTAAAACACAAACTCCAAAACTTAAAAAATCATATGTTGTTTACGAGATACCATGTACTAACTGTGAAGGTGTCTATATCGGTCAAACCAGTCAACTGCTTTAATCCAGAATTCGTTCTCACAAATATGACAAGAATAACGTCAGTGCGCTCACAAAACATGAAAGCGGGAAGAAGCATAAATTTGATTTTGAAAACATCAAAATTTTAAAAACAGAAAACAACAAAAAGAAGAGGGAGATATATGAATCAATAGAAATAAAAAGAAACACCAACGCAATAAATGACAAAAAACATACACAAAACCTAAATAAAATATATTTCAATCTGATTTACACAATAATAATATAACATCATAAAAAGCTCTTAAAGTCATAACATATCTCCACTTACCCACTCCACTTACCTTTTTCGAAAACATCAACGATACGACCATATAAAAATAATTATATACTAATGACAGTAAACAATGATATATCAGATATCAACTTTTATATGTCAGTTCGTTAATGTCTGTGTCACGTTTTACGTTTTGGTAAGTCATATACATATGTATATACATATTTTACAATATCTGTTTGTCCTTATACATATATATATATATATTTAATATATATATATATATATATATATATATATATATACAATTTAGAATCTTGACAAAGGCAAGGGTTTCCTGCCGAAAGGTTGATTGATTGCAATGGAAAATAAAATCTTCCATATGTAACATATCTTTATTGAACCTAAACCCAAGAAACATTAATTTTATATATACAAAATTTCATTCTTCATGACTCTATAAAGTAATTGAGTAACTCTGTTTATATTTCGTTGCAATGAAGTATTTTTCCCTATATAATTCACAATTGGCTTTATATCACAATCTCATTGATCAGTATCGGGAAGCAGCATAATTGCCAAATATCGCTTCTGATACAAGGAGAGGTTATAATTTCAGCCTCTATCAAAATAATAGTTTCAGCATTTCCGACGATCTGAAATTATGGAAACTACAAAGGATAACGGCCTTCCGAAAACTGGGAGAGCTATATTTTCCAACCCATGTAATCGAGTCGTAGGGCTGGAATCGATTGCAGTATTGGTAAATGCTGTGTAAAATCAATTATAAACGAATAACCGCTGGAACAATAACCGCGATGAAACGTTTTGTAACGACCATTTATTCAGATCACTTTTTAACCGAACAGAATTGAATTTTGGAGTTTCTGCCTTATGAGGGCGGTTGATAATAAATTAGGTCTAAAAATTGGGGCACTTGCTTTCTCTCATACGAAATAAAAAAATGCTACATTAAATTGTGTTCATAATGGACATGATTTCTGACGATGGAGGAGGATGGAAAATTATGCGCTTTTCTAGGCAAATTACGCCTTATACTAGAACATGTGAATACATGTTGTTAATATTATTTTGGGATCCCGATTTCATTACTAATAGTAATCTTTCGTCTATAATCGGTTCACAATTTGTCGAAAGCCCACTACAAGTTTAACCTTAATTAGAGAACTGAAATACAGAGAGGATAGGTAATACGATATAATAGTAAAATCCAACCTGAAACTGACGGTTTAAGATGTTTTCGAGTAACCCACCTTGTATGTAAAGGAATACAATATAGTAGTCAACCTTATAATCCGATTACGAAGGTGTTTTGGTTACAAATGACCGACCAGAGTCGTAGAGTATATGATTAAAACATTTTATTTGAACTAAATAAATATTTATTAAATTCATAATACTTAATAAACATTATTTTCGAATCCGGAGAAAACTAATAAATATTTTTGAAAAATTTAAACGCAGAATAAAAGATTACATTATTACTGAGGGCAGAAAATCCCTGAAAACGTCTGCAATGTTAATTTTAATATGTTATGTAACAGGGGTGAAAATAAAAGAGAAAATATAGTATAATTTTTAATTGAAAATATTGCACGCAAAAGAAACTTTTTATTTATTCTAATAAATATTTCATTCTGCCTTTAAATTTTTCAAAAATGCTTTTTAGTTTTCTCAGGATTTGAAAAAAATGGATACATTTAAAACACATTAAACATTTAGACAAGCGACACTTTGCGCCTTACCCCTTTAATACCATACCATTACAACTACTATTACTTACCTTATTTAATTACGATTAGAAAACTATCCAAATTCAAAATAAATAGGATCAACTTCGGAATCCGAGTCGTCTTAAGGGTTAATAATTAGCGGTTGTGTCTCTACGGTCGCATCAATTATGTTATCAAGATCTCACAGTTTTTGTTCTTTTTCTATTACATGTCTTACTGCGTCTTTCCAGTTATGTTCTGTAATATGTTGTAAAGACTCGTTTAAAAATTCACGTACAGCTTGTATTTTATATGACGTATTTTTTCTGGTCACATAACTTTTCATTTGTGCCCAAATGAATTCAATTGGATTTATTTCGTAGTGGTAGGCTGGAAGTCTAAGGACTGTAATGTTTCGCCTTTCCACCATTTTGTCAACTACTTATTTTTTGAACCTAGATTCGTATTGCCGGGCAATTTTTAAAAGTTTTGCTTTTACCATTCCATCTTCGTAAGGCAGATACTTATTCCGCAGCCAGTCAAAATATCCTGTTTCTTCCACGCAGTCGTTGGAAGTCTTTCTACTAGTGATGAACGATAAGGTGCATTATCTAATACTATAATTGAATTTGGTGGTATGCGTTCAATCATCTGCTCAAAATACTCTTCGAAAACATCAGCTGTCATCTCCTCGTGATAGTCTTTTGTGCTTTTGGACTGAAATTCCAACAAACCATGCTTAACAAATCTTTTTTTACTGCCAATGTGAGAAATTATTAATCTACTGCCTTTACCAGAAGGTGGGGAGATACCAGTCGACCAACCTTTCATAAAGGCTTGCCTGGAGCTTAATATATTTTTATCTGACCAAATTTTTTTTAGAGTATGACCTGAGTTTACCCACGTTTCATCCTGGTAGAAGATTGGCCTTCCTTCAGCCCGGAATTTTTGTATGGATCTTAGATAATTTCTTCTTATACAATAATGTGAAGTTAATTTACCGGAAATCACTTTTAGTTAACTGTCTTCTATTACTGACAACCTCATCGACACATTAAAATTGATATCTTTAAATGACACTGTTTTTCTTTGGGCTAATTGATTGGCCGATGTTAAGGCATCTTTAATTAACAATTGATAGAAGAATTTGCACCCTAAATTTTTCACTGATAATGATGAACCAGAAGATGATGTTCTCTTAGCCTAGATATATAATAGATTGAGGAGACCCAGTGATCCCCAAATCAGTGAGCTAGAAGCTCAAGAATAAACTGCTAGTAGTGCCAAAAGTAAGATACAAAGATACTAAGTGTTAACTGATGAGGAGATTGTGCGAGCGGCTATGTTTGAGGAATATGAACAAGATGAAGACAATAGCGTTGAAGTTCTAGCTTCCAAAAAAGTTGGTAGTTCAGAGACAGTAGGAGCTTTTAACACAGCTTTAAAAAGAAAACGAATTTGATATTTACGAAGTTATATTTCTCCGTCGGCTTAGAGATTGGGCTTTTAGAATAAAGTATGCAAATTATAAACAGAAAAGCATACAGACTTTATCTATTTTTTAATAAAGAAACTAAGGTTAAACGAATGTTTTATCATTAAATATGACACGCTACAATACGGATTCCACGATAATCCGCAAAGGATCTTGTTTTTGCCTCTCCGAATTAACGAAGCCCTACTGTATATGTTTTTTAACTTCGTTACACTATATTTTCACGATCTAAAAGATTTTACAAGACAGATTAAAAAATTAAAGTCTAAGTATAAAGTCTAAGGAAATGTTCAATGATTTATGATTTATGGCTGTTGATTTTCTGATTGAAGATTGTGTTAATTGTCTAGATATAATTAGATATCAAAGACAATATATCATATGCTGGGGTTTGAAATTTTATCATAATTTACTAAATTGTTTTAATAAATACAGATATTTCATTTTTAATCATTTTTCACTTTTCGTGTGTAATCAGAAGCACCGTTATTTATCCCTTTAACCATCTCCCACCATCTCTATAGTATAGTGTCGAAAGCAAACGATAGTGATATCCATTTATTCAGACGTTAGTGTAGGGGCATCAGATTTAATGGTTGTGAATGTCATCGCGCTCCGCTGGACAGCTTCGTCGTTGCTCGGTCAGTCAGCATCACCAGAGGGTGTCCCGTTGTTTCATTCCGACTTCCTCATTACATATAATAATTCTCGAGCTCACGAGAGTAAGCTATTATTTCTATCATCGGCGTGTTGGTGGTAGTTAACGGGAGGTCAGTGGTCAGCGAGCCCACGCAATTTCTTTGAATCTCTTAATAAATAACTCATATTTATTGTTTAATTAGAAAAGTAGCAGCACACTGATCGTAGTAGGAGTATCGTTTAACAAGATTCAATAATAAAGTAACTCGATATAATAAAAAATAAGACACACAAAACATTGCTCAAATTTTACTGACATGTCTCCAAAATTTTGAGGTAAAATCAAAATAAGATATATATGAGATATATTTTACTTCGCTCTGGCGGTCAGATTTTAATATTTTACAGAAAAGAGCATCGAGCAAAAAGACAGAAGAGGGGATGTAAAGGCAGTGGGGGCAAAAATATTGTTAGACAGGAAGTGTTATTTTTGATGATCTTGATCTTGATCAGTAGATAAATGGGCGGTAAAAGCTACTTGACCGTCACGTTATTGTTGTGTTAATATTATTCATTAAAAGTTACGTTGATCGGACAATAATATTCTTGATATAATGTCATCCCTTAACTGATCTTATCATCCTCAATGAGCCCATATTTGTCCACTGCTGAACGTAGGTCTCTCGTAAAATTTGCACCTTTCCACCTATTGCTATCTTGAGCTTCTTGCATCCGGTTTGTGGTGATGCGCTTGATAGCATCCGTCCATCTAGTCGGTGGTGGTCCTCTGCTTCGATATGGCCCTTGCCTTGGTCCCAAGCCCATTTAGCCATGGCTATTTTTTCAACTCAATAAAAATCTTGAGCAATTTTTAAAATATCTTCCTTATTTGTTGTAGTTTCTTCTTATTTTTTAACTGATCCCTTTAACTGATCTTATCAACCTATTATAAACCACTATAGTTTATTTTTATGAACGAAAGAGTAATTAGCATAATTTTAACTGGTACCTCCGACCACTCCATGGGCGTGCTCAAGATTAATTGAAAAATTACTTTCAATAATTGTAAAAAATAAATGAATTATTTCAGTGTTATAAAGTGTTATGTGTATGTAAACAAAAGTGACCTCTTTTATCACACACTATATTAGAACTGACTGGCCTACATTAAAAAGGGTTTTAAAAAATTCACATTTTTTTTATTTTTTAAAAATTACAAAAGAGAAAAAGAGTTTTTAAAACCGTCTATGGTATGTTAAATAGATGAATAAAAATATTAATATAAAACTTACAGCTACTTGTTACAAATCCAAATCAGATTCAGAAGATGAACTTTCAGAACCAAGATTTATAATAACTGGCTCGATCATTTTATCAGTAATATTGTCCAGCTTCCACATTTTTTCCTTTCTTTAATAGTGTGATTTACTGCCTTTTCCCAGTTTTCAGGTTTTACATTATTTACGGCCTCCAAAAACAACTGTTTAACATCATGAATTTTAAAAGTAGTATTTTTTCTTGAAACTTCACTCTTTATCTCTGCCCATACCAGTTCAATCGGGTTTAATTCACAATGATATGGTGGGGATCTAAGTACTGTCATTCCACGATTTTTGGCAATTTCATCAATTTCGTATTTTTTAAATTTTTCTTTATGAAGGGCACACAACGAATAAAGTTCCTTTCTTATAGATCTGGGATGGTATGTAATATTTTTTGAACTCAGCCAATTCTGCAAGTCTTTTTTTAACCACTTGGTTGTGGGCAGTCCTTCTATAAGTCTGGAGTGATAACTTGCATTATCCATTTCTATTACACAGTTCTTAGGAAGAAGATCTATCATTTGTTCGAATCATTCTTGAAAGACATCAGCGTTCATGTCTTTATGGTAGTCACCGGTACGAGTTGATTCAAAAGTTAATAAACCACCTTCAACAAAACCGTCTGAACTGCCAATGTGTACTATTATCAGCCTGCGTCCCTTTCCTGATGGGTTTAAACCAGTAGATAATTTATTTACAAAAGCGTGCCTTTGACTTTTCATTACAGTAACAGTTTCATTTTGCCAAAATTTATTTGGTGTATGACCCTCGTTGATCCATGTTTCATCAAGATAAAATATTTTTCTTTTTTGGTTTCTCATTTCCTTTATGGTTCTTAGAAAATGTCTTCTCCATATGACAATATCGCTTCTTTCTAATAAAATAGACTTTCTGGGATTCTTTTTCCAGCGGAAGCCTATTTCTTTTAAAAGTTTCCATAACGTACTTCGACTCATTTCTGGGTAATCCTTATCATCTCGAACTGAGACAAGAACTTTATCCAATGTTGGAAATTCTTGTCTAAAGAAGAATTCATGCACTTTCCGTCGAAGTCCTTCTTTAAAATGATATTCTATTTGAAATTTTGGTTTCCCTAGAGCATTACGTGGCATTTGAAAACTACCACATTTCTCTTCTTTAATAATTCTGTAAATCGTAGATTTCCCAACACCAAGTGAACTGCTAACTAACTCAACGGTCTCATCAACACTTTCACATAAACGTTTGTTTGTAAATGATTTAAAACAATTAAATATTAATGTTTTTTCATTAATTAAAAAGGACCAATTTTTCGGCATTTACACGGCACTTCCAAATTTTCCATAACACTAGTATACACAATAAACTGCACCTTGCAACTGAAGTACCTACTTTTAGTGAACTGTTAAGAATTTTGAATACGCCACTTGGACCTTCCTATAAAATGAAAAAAAACCCACTATCACATTTTCTGTGGAATAAGTTTAGAAGGTAATTATCTAGTCAATTACTGTCGTAGATTCCTGGAATTAAAGAATTAAATGTTTGATTGTTGAAACCCTTACTTCGTGGAATGCACTCATTTCAGATAAAATAAAACGTTTTATTTTATCTAAAGAATTAAACTTTATTTTGCAAATAGGTAGGTACTTATTAAACTTTTATTGGTTATATATAACCAATAAAATAAACATCTTACATTTCTTGCAAATTCATTAGTACCTGTTAATCTCCATCACTCCGACACTGGAAACTTTATTTAGGGATTAGTAACCCTCAAAACTATTGTATTCTATTCTGCTTCAACCTTTATACCTGGTGGTCATACTCAATTTAAAATTGTTTTCCTATATACTTCTGTAAACTTGTTGACAAATATCTGTTTTTCATTGAGTCACCCGTATAAACAGTTTAGGGATTTGCATACATAATTTATTGTTTTATTACTCTCTCATACATAAAAATACACTATAACAGATTCCGTCCTGATTCTTTAAGTTGTAGACAGTCAGGTTGTAAATAGCCAATTTTCGTAGACAAAATATTTGTTCTTATGGACTTTTTGGTCTTATTACTCTCTCATACATAAAAATACACTATAATGTCATCCCTTAACTGATCTTATCAACCTATTATAAACCACTAAAACATAATATTTTACAGTTCTTTGTCTTTTTACAACTGTCATAACAAATATGAAACCTGGAATAACAGGTGCAGATTCAAGAAATAACTCATCCCGATTCCCAACGTCCCAATTTTTGCTAAGACTATCTAAGCGTCGTAATCCCCTCGACTAACGTTCACTTGAAACGAAAAAAAAACGACTTTTCGAGACCCCGTGGACGACCTCCGCCGTTCTAATTAACAGCTAACAAAAATTTTGCGTTTTGCATAAAACCATCGAGCGAAATGAAATTGCAATTAATATTTCCCGAGGACGGAACCGCATTCGTGACATTTTTACGAAACAGTCGAATATCCAAAATTGAATTATGAAATCCACACAGGGCTTCGAAATTAAATTCTTAATTTATCAGGTTCTTTCCCTTTACGCTGCGCTTGTCCATATTAATTTTCTGTTTTTCGGAAGGTATCTCCGTGTACTACAAAGTAATATCGTTAGGAAAACGAAGCTGAGATAAAAATATTGCGCGGCGTTTACGGCAATGATTTACATTTTTAATTATTGTATTTGAGTGCATACGGTAAGTGCTTCCAATTTTTAAAACGTGTCCTCGCAGGCAACGAAATGTGGTTTTAAAAAGACGGTTACATTTAACCTGCTACATATAAAATATTATGCAACCTACAGACATTATATTCACTGGAGGCAGTGCACTTATTGGCGGCGACTTCACAAAGTTGAAAGGTGAATGCATTTTTGTTTTTACTACAGTAATTTTTATACAGTATTTATAAATTAACAACCAGTGAGACGACGTCTTAAAAATTTATATGCATGTTTGGACAATGTCTGCTGCCCTGGGTTCAGCAGTAATGTTTTCACCAACATCATATTAAATAAAAAATTAAAATAAAAACGTTTATTGCCATTCTAATATTGATTTGCAAACTGTTAGGTATTTCATTTCTTCTTCACGACTTCCCGCTCTTGCACCGCCTGATATGGATGGTTTTTCCTCTCGGATTCCTGGGTTTCTGCTGTTGGCTTCCTGGCTTCTTCTTCAGCAGGTACTTTTTGTGGCATCGTACCTACTTTCCTGGTTGGCTGATCTTCGGCAACCATCCGGCTAGACCCTGACCAGGTGGTCCATCAGCTTGTGGGTGTGTCTGTACATCCTCTGGATCCTGTTTTCCTCTAGGATGTCCCTGGTCTCACGGAGTCTTCTTGTGGCCTGGTGGAAGAAGTATCTGGTCCATTTCTCAGCCACCTTCATCAGTGGTGTGTACTGGAGCCTTTCTATGATGGTTGCATTGGATATTCTGTCTTCCCATTTGGTCTCCGCTATTAAACTCCAGATTGAGACTGCTTACAATATTACCGATCTATTGTTGGCCTGGTACAACTGGATCGTCTTGGTCTTTGTTAGTGGAATGGTCCTGAAAATATAAGGAAGTTTTTTTAGCAGCATTAGCTTTTACCTTGGTTTTTTGTGTATGCAACCGGAAGTTAAGTCTTCTGTCGAGATGTACTCCTAAGTATTTTACTGAATCTTCTGCTTGGATTCTGCTTCCTCCTACTGTTATTTCGTGCCCTAGTGGGTTGTGTTCTTATGTGAATATGATGAATTGTGTCTTTTCCGTGATTTTTCCAAGGTGGTTTTTCTGATATTCCTGATGATTTTTCTGTCATACTTTTCGGTTGCATACACTGCTGTATTATCCGCGTATAGAGCTGTGGAGGTTTTTGGATCAGTTGGTAGATCTGAAACAAAAATATTGTATAAAATAGGCGACAGAATACTGCCCTGTGGCATCCCTTCCTGGATTTCTTGGATCATCGACATCTTTTGGTCTGCTGAAACTTGAAAAGTTCAATTAGATAAATACATATCACAAATATTAATTAAGTAATGAGGAAGTCCAACGTTGTCCATCTTGAAGATTAGTGCCTTTTTCCAAACCGTGTCGTATGCTTTTTCTATTTCCAATATAGCCATTCCTGTCCTTTGTTTTCTGTTGAATGTTATCTTCGTATCGCTGATAATTCTTGCTAGTTATAGTTTGCAATTTCTTCCTTTTTTGAATCTGAATTGTTCTTCTTAAATGATTCCTCTTTTTTCTGCATGTTTGATCAGTCTTTTGTAGATGATTTTTTCCAGGATTTTGTTTCGAGGAGAGATATTGGCCTGTAGCTTTCTGGTCTTCTTTCATCCTTCCTAGGTTTTAGTAGTGGGATTATCGTGGCGTGTTTCCAGTTGTTTGGGAAATTTCCAGGCAGTATTTGAAGATATAGTACAGTTGTGCTATGATCTTCTTTGATAGCTCCTTGAGGGTGATGTTGTGTATTCCTTCAGGTCCTGGTGCTCTGCTTCCTTTTAGTTTCCTGATGATTTTGGCAACTTTATTTGGGTTGGTGTAGTCTTCTTCTTCTATTAAAAACTCATTTCTTCTTTTGATCCTGGCGTATTCGTTGTTAACTTCTTCTCTTGTTCTTGCATCCGATATGTGCTGGTTCTGCCTATGTGTAGCAGCCATTTTTCTTGCTTTTGCGTCAACTTTTCCTTGGGATTGGAAGTGTATTCCCTCGTTGTCTATGATTTGTGTCATCTTTTGTTTTCCTCTTCTCTTGGCTTTCAGCATTTTCCATGCGTTTCCTTGGTGTGCTTCTGCTTTTCTGATGATGTTATGCCATTGGTTTTCAGTAGGACTTCTTAATCTTACCCTTATCTCTTCTGATAGTGTTTCTTCGTATTCCTTAAATTCCTGTCTTCTTGTCCTCTGGTACGCTTAATTGGCCTTATTTCTGTCCTTTATGAGGTCCTGCCACTCTGTTGGGATGATTAGTTCTTTGTTATTCGTCATAGATTTTGGTATGTTGTCCTTCATAGCTTGTTAAATTTTTCTTGTTATCTCCCTGATTTTTCTTTCGACTTCTTCTGTAGATTGAAATTTCCTCTTCATCTGGATTTGGTTGAGTAGTTTTTAATATATCCCTAAAAATAATATAAAAAAATAATAATGAATCACCCTGTAGACCGGAAACTAGCAACATTTTTCCTAAGCAATTTACAGTCAAACGCTTTATTTTGATGTCAGCTATCACCCATTAGCTAATGTCCAATTAATTATGGGACATCCTGTATATCATTATACACCAGAAACCTTACTTTACTTCTATGCAAGTTTTTTTTTATTTTTTTATTTCTAATTTAGTTTTTTTTAAGGAAGGTAAAAAGCTATGTTTTGAAATTATTCATCTGCAATATATTTATGAAAATTGATATGTTTCTTCACGATTTTAACAATTCATGCATTTTTTCCTCTTTTAGTTTCTCTTTATTTCTTCTATTACTACTTTCGTATTATTTTTTATTGCTTTTTTACATTTTACATGCATTTATTTGTTTACTCCTGTATTTTTTTTTGACTGATTTGAATTTATTTTCTGCAATTACTGGTATATTCTATACTATTTAATTTCTGATCTCACATTTTATCGTACTTTATTAGTATATATGTATTAGCAAATTATTTAAATACAATTGTATATGCATTCTTTAATATATACAGTCAAGAAGATGCAATCTGCTAAATACCGATTCCCATAGTCTCGCAGAAGGATGAATACGAACATTATTTTTGTTTTGTTCTCTTCAGATTAGCGAATGTTACATATACATATAAAAGCGGCAAATGAATGATAAATACCTTCATAACTTTATTCAGCAGGCACAATATCATTTTGTACCGGCAACAGTTACATCAATTTTTACATGTTTAACAAGGAGCAGTACAAGAATTCTTTTGTGAGCCTATACAATACCAAATAATCATATAGGTATACACAAGTTTTTCGAATTACAGGACCGTATATTTTGATTTAAAAAAAAAACATTTTAATTGGGTGCAAAAGTATTGAGATGCAATTCCTTTTTCTGTTATCATTGAAGAGCTGAGATATGTAATTAGTTTAATATATAAGTTTTTCTCCGAAGTTCATGATTATCGTACCGTTTCCATTTCTTGACATGTTTACTTTTTTGTTTGAATCCAAGACAGACAAATTCCTTCCTAATATCTAGATTTTCAATTCTAATGCATTCATTTTGATTTTTATGGTGATCATTTTTCTTAAAATGTTTTAAATGTGTAATAATATTTTTAATATTTTTGATATAACATATGTGGATCTGCTACCATGTTTTCTTCTTCTTTGATATCATGAAATATTTATTAATAAACTAAGTAGTAATCTAAGCAGCATCAGATTCTTGAATTTTTTTATATTAAGTTTGGTGTAATGACCACTTTTTATTTATTCTAATAAATCTTTCATTCTGCCTTTAAATTTTTCAAAAATGCTTCTTAGTTTTCTCAGGATTTGAAAAAAAAATGAATACATTTAAAACACATTGAACATTTTGACAGGTGACATTTTGCTTCTTTCCCCTTTAATACCTCACGATTATAACTACTATTAATTACCTTATATAATTACAATTAGAAAACTATTCAAATTCAAAATAAATAGGATCAACTTCGGAATCTGTGTCGTCTTGAGGGTTAATAATTAGCGGATGTGTCTCTACGGTCGCATCAAGTATGTTATCAAGATCCCACATTTTTTGTTCTTCTTCTATTACATGTCTTACGGCATATTTTCAGTTTTGTTCTGTAATATGTTGTAAACACTCGTATAAAAATTCACGTACAGCTTGTATTTTATATGACGTATTTTTTCTAGCCACATAACTTTTCATTTATGCCCAAATGAGTTCAATTGGATATATTTAGTAGTGGTAGGGTGGAAGTCTAAGGACTGTGGTGTTTCGCCTTTCCGCCATTTTGTCAAATAAGTATTTTTTGAACTTAAATTTGTGTTGCTGGGCAATTTTTAAAAGTTCTGCTTTTACCATTCCATCTTCGTAAGGCAGATACTTATTCCGCAGCCAGTCAAGAATATCCTGTTTCTTCCACGCAGTCGTTGGAAGTCTTTCTACTAGTCGTGAATGATAAGGTGCATTATCTAATACTATAATTGAATTTGGTGGTATGTATTCAATGATCTGCTCAAAATACTCTTCGCAAACATTAGCTGTCATCTCCTCGTAATAGTATTTTGTGCTTTTAGACTGAAATTCTAACAAACCATGGTTAACAAATCCTTTTGCTTTGGAATACCAGTAGACCAACCTTCCATAAAGGCTTGCCTGGAGTTTATTATATTTTTATCTGACCAATTTTTTTTTAGAGTATGACCTGAGTTTACCTACGTTTCATCCTGGTAGAAGATTGGCCTTCCTTCAGCCCGGAATTTTCGTATGGATATTAGATAATTTTTTCTCCAACATATTATCTCCTCCCGGTCAATTAAAAGTGATTTTCGGTCTGATTTCTACCACCGGAAATTTAATTCTTTTAAATTTTGCCACAATTTAGATCGTCCGATATGAGGCAAATCCGGTCGTCCCTAACTTCTTGTAAAATTTTGTTTAGGTTTGGTATTTTTTTTTTGAAAATAAATCCATGAATTTTCCTTCGTACCATTTTTGGCAAATTCATCAATTTCAATAGGCTTTTTCCCTCTCTTTAAGTGTGCGTTTGTGTTTGGGTTAGCTATACCGTGTTTTTTTTTCTTTCTGATAGGAACCTATATATAGTTGACTCCCCTACGCCAGTCATGTTGGCACAACTTTCGACTATGCTGCGAACAGTGTTTGTGGGATTCTGAGAAACCAGAGCATCGTGAACATTCAGGACAATAGTTTTCTCTCTCGGTGAATAGACAGACTTACTGTCTGTACCCAACAGTACCGCTGTAAAACTTGATGATGTTGATGATAAAGCCATCACAAATAATCTAACAAAACGAGCACGAGCGAAAGGTACGTGTATGTTAGTAGGTATATGGAATAAAAAATTACTCACTCACTGTATATATTTCGCAAAAGAAATATTTGAGACGATAATTACTGCCGTAGACGCGGAAACACCGTCGAGCCGTAAATAACATGCGATCAAAAACGTACTAAACAAAAAAATTGTTTTCGTTCGTAATAACTTTATCTTTTCAAGTTAAGTTTCGTATATAAACTGAACAGACGAGGCACGTGGCCAAAGCCAGCATCTTTATACCCATAATATTATTAAAAATCTGGGGAATTCCATCCTAATTAACTTGCAACGAATAGTACCTTCGGATATGAATTCCAGGTTTTCTAGTCTAGAAACTGTTTTCGGTCAGTTTTCCGGGACCCATAGATAGGGAACCAATAAAATTGATAATATAAAAATTTGTTAGTAAAGAGCTCTACTAAAAGTTGTCGCGGGGTAGTTAGTTCCTAAAACGCTAGCTCATAATCTATTAAATTTATTTTATAGAGAAACTTATAGTTGAATGATTATTATTATTATTCTTAAAGAACAAAATATTTGAATCCAGCTCTGCGACGAAGGCGATATAGCAAATGCAGCGAAGCACCTTACTCTTCCCGATGTGCACCGGCCGGTATAGGCCCGTCCATTCACTATTGTCCGACAAGTCGCCATTAATCTCCTTGTGTATTGTCAGACCGTGTATAGACCAGATACTTATCATTGCTAAACAAAAGAAATCAAATTGAATGTGCGCTATATGTATCGCGAGTCGTGATCTTATTTTTCTGTTATTAAATGCCTTTTTGTTTCACTTTTTTCTTCAACGAGGAAATATATCAGACTTGTTCGACCTACACGATAATACGCAAGGCGAATAATTAATTTCCATTTAAGATTCTTCTCTAGATCTGATTGTGATTTTTTATTTTATAAAGACGATGATTTACTTCGTACATAAAGTTATACATATGGGAGATAAACGACTAAGAACCAATGCAATATTTTAATAATTACAATTTTTTTATTGATTAAGAAGTCAAGATATTAGATTTAATTGATATAAGAGTGCGTTTTATGTCTGTACCGATCAAAAAAAGTTATCTTGGCTTGGGTTCTTCTTCGAGTGCTATTTTGGGTGTTTCTCAGCAAATCGTTCGAGCCCAAGCCTGTCCAGTCTCATATATTTTTAAGCAAGAAGTACTGTCTTCGACCTAGAAGAAAGAACATTGAAGCTTTGGTAGGATGATTTAACTGGATCAGAGTTAGGATCAGAAACCTAATCTAAAAATGAACTGGACTGAATGAAAAAGGACTTTATGAAAGCAACTCCTCGTACACACACCTGTCTCAGGACTATACTCGGTTCACAATTTGTTGATAGCTCACTACAAGTTTAATCCTAATTAGAGAACTGAAATACAGAGAGGATAGGTAATACGATATAATAGTAAAAACCAACCTGAAACTGACGATTTAAGATGTTTTCGACTAACCCACCTTGTATCTGCCGGAATACAATACAGCGGTCAAGCTTATAATCCGATTACTAACGTATTTTGGCCGACCTGTGTCATAGAGTATATGATTGAAACATTTATTTGAACTAAATAAATATCTTTTTTAAATTGTATTTTTGTTTTAATAAAACTTATAATAAAATAAAGTATTTTATTCAAAAATAAAGTTTTTTGCCATTTGTAAAAGATTTAATTAAGGGGAAAGGCACCAAATGTGTTTTAAATGTATCCATTATTTTCGAATTCGGAGAAAACTAATAAATATTTTTGAAAAATTTAAAAGCAGAATGAAAGATTACATTATTACTGAGGGTATTATATATGTGTATACTGATGTATATTACAGAAAGTCCCTGAAAACTTCTACAATGTTTATTTTATTATGTTATGCAGCAGGGGTGAAAATAAAAGAGAGAATACAGTATAATTTTTAATTTAAAATATTGCATGCAAAAGAAACTTTTTATTTATTCTAATAAATATTTTATTCTGCCTTTAAATTTTTCCAAAAAGGCTTTTTAGTTTTCTCAGGATTTGAAAAAAAAATCGATACATTTAAAACACATTGAACATTTTGACAGGCGACGTTTTGCGCCTTTCCCCTTTAATACCTTACGATTACAACTACTATCACTTACCTTATATAATTACGATTAGAAAACTATTCAAATTCAAAATAAATAGGATCAACTTCGGAATCCGAGTCGTCTTGAGGGTTAATAATTAGCGGTTGTGTCTCTACGGTCGCATCAGTTATGTTATGAAGATCCCACATTTTTTGTTCTTCTTCTATGACATGTCTTACTGCATCTTTCTGACCAAACTTTTTTTTAGAGTATGATCTGAGTTAACCCACGATTCATCCGGTAGAAGATTGGCCTTCCTTCAGCCCGGAATTTTCGTATGGATCTTAGATAATTTCTTCTCCAACATATTATCTCCTCCCGGTCAATCAAAAGTGATTTTCGGTTTGATTTCTCCCACCGGAAATTTAATTCTTTCAAAACTTGCCACAATTTAGTTCGTCCGATATGAGGCAAATCCGGGTCATCTCTAACTTCTTATAAAATTTTATTTAGGGTTGGTATTTCTTTTTTGAAAAAAAAATCCATTAATTTTCCTACGAATACCATTTTTGGCAAATTCATCAAGTTCAATAGGCTTTTCCCCTCTCTTTAGGTGTTCGTTTGTGTTTGGGTTAGCTATACCGTGTTTTTTTATTTCTGATAGGAACCTATATATAGTTGACTCCCCTACGCCAGTCATGTTGGCACAACTTTCGACTATGTTGCGAACAGTGTTTGTGGGATTCTGAGAAACCAGAGCATCGTGAACATTCAGGACAATAGTCTTCTCTCTTGGTGAATAGACAGACTTACTGACTGTACGCAACAGTACCGGTGTAAAACTTGATGATGTTGATGATGAAGCCATCACAAACAATCCAACAAAACGAGCACGAGCGAAAGGTACGTATAATATATGTTCGTAGGTATATGGAATAAAAAATCACTCACGCACTGCATATAATTCGCAAAAGAAATATTCGAGACGCTAATTACTGCCGTAGAAGCGGAAACACCGACGAGCCGTAAATTACATGCGATCAAAAACGTACTAAACAAACAAATTGTTTTCGTTCGTAATAACTCCACCCTTTTAAGTTAAGTTTCGAATATAAACTAAACAGACGAGGTACGTGGCCAAATCCGGCATCTATACCCATTATATTATAAAAATCTGGGGAATAAGTGATTAAATGCGAAGATTAGTATTGAAATATCCAAAGAGATAAGGTATTCTTATTTACAAAATTGTTAATGGTTAAATTATTATTTTTATTAATATAATATAATAACCAACATTAGCCGTGAGAGTTTTAATCGTTTTTTACTAAATATATCAGTATTAAAACATTATTAATATTAATATTAATTTTAATGAATAAACACCTCAGAAACGCCTATGATGATACAAATTTTACGACCGTTTGATGATTTTGAGGCATATTTCGTGCTATCAACAATTTGTGAACAGAGAATAGTAACTTCACGTGGAGTCATAATGTCGCCATGTTACCAAATCTACCGGTAACTTTAACATCATAATAATTAATAACATACAATGTAAACTAAATCTAAACAAACAATTTTAAACGGGTTTTTACCTACATATTTAGTGGCTACATACATGTATACCTAGACACTGATGATGGAATATGAATTCCGAAAACGTTTTGTAACATAGCTCGATTGGGTTTTTAAATTATATACCTTTTATAAAGGATTTTTAATAATTTTTTTTAATGTATGGTATACATGTGGGTCTTCAATTAATCCTCGTTCATTGAAATATTGAGATTCACATTTAAACCCAAATGAGAATAGAGGATGATGCCTATCTTCTGGAAGTAGGGCACTCTCAACTCTAGATACCTCAACCTTTTCATCTTGTACCAAGACCAGATCTAATAAGGAGTTGTTTTCATTTTTAGCAGTGTTTACTTGATACAGATTATGAAAGTAACATAAAAATGAGAGGAATTGAATAGAATTGAGAGGAATAGTTGTACCACTTTATCGTTAAGTCGGCGAATTGTTTAAACGTATGTTAAAGAATTTATTTGAAATTTTTATAAATAATTGAAGTACACGATCTGAAGAGATTATTTAAACATTAAATAATCTCTTCAGATCTAATAAACTTTGCTGTTACTCAGCCATTCGTTCCAAAATTAGACATAATAAGCTCAGTGGAGAAAATATCTCAATGCTTACCAAACCACGAAAAGGAAGAATACAGAGTGTTATGTAAACTTGAATTGGAAAAATCTACTAAAATTGAACAAAACATAAGCAAAGAGGAACTAAAGGCTATAAGAACATTAAAAAATGACGACTCCATAATCATCCTACCAGCAGACAAGGGGAATGCAACTGTGATAATGATAATTATACAAAATTAACAAAAGATCCAACAAAGTCTTTGGAAAACAAAATATATAGAACTTTATTCAAGTTTAAAGATGTTTTAACAAGTTATCAGAGAGGATTAATTACACCTCATTACAGTAAGACTCCTCATTTTTATGGAGTACCGAAAATTCATAAAACGAATATACCACTTAGGCCCATTTGTAGTACCATGAATTCTCCTTGTAGTGAACTATCAAAATTTTTATTAAATATTTTAAAACCATTTACAAATAAAAATGACACATTCATAAAAAATACACATTTTTTAAATAAATTATCAAATATTGAATTTAATTCAAATCATACTTTGGTAAGTTTTGACATAAATAGTTTATTTACGAATGTGCCATTAAATAAGACTTTAAGTATAGTCAAGACAAAATTAGAGAGTAATGATTCATTGGCAACTAGAACAGGACTAAACATATCGGATATAATGGAGTTATTAATATTATGTACTGATAATACATATTTTCAACTAAATAATGAATTCTATAAACAAAATTTTGGTCTAGCAATGGGCTCTAGTTTATTTCCATTCTTAGCCGATATATTTATGGAAGATTTTGAAACAAATATCATTTCTAAACAAAATTTCAGGACACATTCCTAAATGATATAAACGATAAAGAAGAGACAATAACATTTACCATATATATAATAACATGCTACCTTTCCTAGATGTTTTAATCTCTAAAAACGATACTGGATATGAGACTCAGGTGTATAGAAAACCAACACACACCAATAGATATTTAAATTTCAAATCAAATCACAATATTAATGTAAAAAAGGGAATAATTAAATCCTTATACGATAGAGCCAAAATTACTTGTTCTAACGAAAATTCGTTCTTGGAGGAGAAACATTTGTTAACATCTGTTTTATTAAAAAATGATTATCCTTTATCGTTTATAAATAAAGAATTTTCAACAATCGATCGAATAGAACAGAACAACTTAGAACGAGATCTTACAGCATACACAAGGAATAATATGAGGAAAATAACAATACCGTACATAAAAGGGCTATCAGAAAAACTTAAAAGAATAGGAAATAAATTCAACATTTCAACAACATTCAAAACAACAAACACGTTGAGATCTATTTTGTCCAAAACCAAACCTAACAATGAGCTAGAAAGGACAAAGAATTGCATTTATAAAATACCTTGTGAATGCGATCAGTTTTATTTAGGTGAATCATCAAGGCCATTAAATGTTAGAATAAGTGAACATCAATCTTATATTAAAAATAGAGAATTTGATAGATCTCAAATCTGTAAACACGCTTGGGATAATGAACATAGGGTTCAATGGAATAATTCAAATGTAGTCCTAAAAGAAACGGATGGTAAAAAAAGAAAAATCAAAGAAGCGGCTCTAATTATGCTAAATGAGGCCAATTGTGTCGCAAATTCCTCGGCAGAATGTAGTAGGATCTGGTTACCAATATTGAAAGAGGAAGTTATTAATAAGAAAATACCAGTATTAGTAAGTCAGTAACATATAGAGGATACATCACTTATGTTTTTTAAATAACATAACATACAAAATCAGAATTTTGATGTTTGTTGAAGGTAAACTAAATTCACAAACACATACTTACAATGTCGGGATAGTATTATAAGGTTTTTTTCCTGGTTTTTCCCTCATAATTTACTATGGAATCACTAACAGGAGAATTTTACTGTCATCATGTCATGTGTTTGTCTTTTTAAAGACGAATTACATGCTATGATTTTTTTCTGACGGCTATTCTCAAGTTAAAGTTGATTTCATGTAATCGAATGAACTATCTTATAAGTAAAGTCGTCCCAGGAGCGCAACTCAACAATATTGGCAATATCATTTTAAAGTCGTCTACTTTAAAATGCATAATGTATGTCTGAATTGTCAATATAAATAAGTCAGATAAAATTAAATTATTTAAAGAATTTTTCACTATGTAACAAAAAACAAAATTTGTTTAATTTACTGTTTGTATTTTGAGAACGATTTCCGAAGTGGAAATTGAAACGTCAATAAACGTATTTTTATCTTTAATTGTGGCTTATTTCCAGCTTAATAGTAATTAATTAAATAAAAGATTTAAACATAATTTCAACCACCCAAGCCCTTCTATGCCGAATCATTTTAAAATATTTTTGGGGAAGTTATTTTGGAAAATAAGTTTAAAATAAATCATTGCTCATTTTTCGGAGAAAAATTGGTTTCCATTAATACCAACAAATATTTGAAAAAATCTATGTCACTACATGAGGTCATTTCATTTGTATTATTATTTTCGAATAAGTAGAATGTACACACATTCAAGAATAAAATTCATATCAAATATTCCTTTTTTTTTTCCTTTTCAAGCCTGTGCCACTTGTCAATCCTATTAGCGACTACAATACCCTTTTACGAGAACAGTGCCATAACCGTCAAAAAGAAATAGAAAAGAATCTGAAGTGGCGACCGTTCGCACTATATCACAAAAGAAGTGTCCGGCAGCCGAATATCAAGTGGGATTGGATCCTTTTAACACCCTTCTACTATAAGAACAATGCGGTATTCTCAAGGTTTCGAGATAACAAACGGGATTTTCAAGCAGATTATAAGTTGGCGAGGATCCTACTGCGGTACGTTAAGATCAAGTGGTGGCCGGATGTGTCAAGACGTCTTAAATAATGCAGGCCTTAATGCCTCTTTATTCCTTAGTCCTTTGGTCCTTCACGATTATGGCCGGGACATTAATAATTGATAATGCTAAGTGAATATAACCTTTTTCTTGTCGGAAATTCCGTCTGTGGAAAGGGTTTCCAGCAAAGCAAAAATGAGTTAAACGCTAATATACTGAATGTTAGAAAGAATATAGCAGATTGTGCGAAAGAAAACTTTCTGTGTTTGATAAGTTTTTAATATAAAACAGAAAGAAAAAAACTGCGAGATAATTTGAAATAGGGAACTATTTTTCAATATTAAATTGTTTTAAAGATGCTATTAAGATGCTTTAAATTAAAAAACATTCGTATCAAGCCGTGGTTCTAATTTTATAACCAAAAAAGATGCAATCCAAAAACCAGATGCAATGCAACTGGATAATACTGGAAAAACATAACCACTGAGCACTGGATGCATGGATACGAGACTGAATACCTACTATTAGAAAATTGTATACAAAATTGGGAAAATTTCAAGGAAACCGGGGAAACGCTATTTTTGCAATTTTTTGGGACTTAGCCTAAAAAATGAAAAGAAGGCTATTTTTTGTAATTTAAGGGAATAAAACTAAAGAAATTGCTAAAAAACCTTAAAATATTGAAAAAAAAAATTGTAAAAAAAAGGAAATTACTATAAAAATGTTGTAAAAATATAAAACTACTTACAACTTACAAAATCATATGAAATATATATATATATATATATATATATATATATATATATATATATATATATATATATATATTTATATATATATTTATATATATATATATTTATATATATATATATATTTATATATATATATATATATATATATATATATATATATATTGCGCCTCTGCATAATAATTATAATTTGACATATATTCACAATGTTGCCACGTTGATAATTGCTTTGTATGGAGTAAAAATGTATAACATATTTGAAATAACAAATTGTAAAAATTTGAAATAACAATATATATATGAATTTGAAATAAGAATATATAAAAATTTAAAATAATAGTAGATAAGTCTTTATGTTACTACTTACCTTTAATCTGCCGGTGGATACAAATTTGCGGCAGCGAGGAAAAGATGGTGTATTATGTAGACATATTCTAGTATTTTTTAACACCCCATGTGAATAAAAAAAGTTCATTATTTCATTTTTACAGTCCATTCGAACGCTATCATTGTAAGAAATTTCACATGAGGTGCAACTAGCCATTTTGTTTGTTATAAACAAATACAACTCAACGTTACTAAGAATAAATTATATATAAAGACCCACCTAAAATTTTTGTAATAGTCCAGGGGGTGGATTAGAATGTTGTCAAGTTTAAATATTTTTATAAATATTATTTATAAAAATATTTAAACTTGACAATATCTAATACTATTTTAATATATTTTTTCATATTTAAAATTGATTTGGCAACAACACCTAAAAAGATGTTATTGCAATTGTCACACTGTTGCCAAAGTTTGACATACTTTATTCTCGTTAATGAATAGTAAAAAAAAATAACACCAATATGCCTCTATATTCTTAGATAACACTTAAACTAACCCAATCTAATCAAGCTAGCATAACTTGATTAGATTAAGTTAGTTTAAATAGTTTGAAATTTGCCGGTGGTCATCTAAACAAATAAGAACACACCCGTTATAATATTTGCTGCCATACAGAAGTAGGCAAATTTTACAACACGTTGACAATTTCCATAAAACAATTATTTTTTGGAAATTCTATAGTAGACAATATTTTTGGCATTAGTTATTTTAATTTAAAGTAACACAACATAAAATTACTAAGAATAAACTACAATTCATCGAGTTTCATTTTATTACTCTTCGTTATGCTGTAGGTAAATTGCAAAATGCTTAAAAGCTTAAATCAATATCTCAACAATTACGATGATCTTAATTGTTCTAGCTAATAAACTCATAAAACAAAAGTTGCGAAATTCTTAAGAAACTCCTCGAATTTTTTCTCCCTCTCATTAATATCGTTTACAAGAAACGAAGATTAGATTGCTGACTCAAAAAATGGATCCTTTTGGCCACAAAAACAAACTTTTCAGTAAATTAGATCTCAGTAATGCTATTAAAGTATTAAGTTAAACCGTTCATTATATTTGATCAATTCCCGGCAAAGGATGCTGCCTCGGCTGAAAAATTGAGCAACCGGCGGGACGGGAGGGTGTCTTATCGATCACCGAGAGCCATTATTTTCGAATTATTAGCGACCATTTCTTTTGCTGTATCACACAATTATTTGTAAAGGGTTGATGTTGGATTTGTTTCAGGCAAGATTCGTTATTGTTGTTTAAAGATCTTATTATTATTTGTCTTTGATTTTGTTACAGATTATTCAAAGACTGTGTATTTTTAAATGGCTTTGAAATGGAAATATATAAATACGAGCTTGGAAATTAACGTGGCTTTCTCGATCTTATTTAAAGGTTCTTTGAATAGTTGGTTTGTTATAAGAGTATAAAAAATTCTTAAAGTGTTTCATCTCCACGTCCATGACGATCACGGTATATCATGGATCACGATCCATGACGATGACGATCATAGTATTGTTTAGAAATGCCCCAGACCAACTCAATCGGATTATATTGACAGTGATATGGAAGCAATCTCAAAACCTGATGCCCATGTTCTTGGAGTAGCTCGTCTATAACGTACCTGGTATTTTGTGGTTTATTCTAGCTACAAAGACTCAATAGCTCTGTCTTGCCCGAATCGTCGTCAAAAAATATTTTTTTCGCTCGTAACCATTCTTGTAAGTTCGATTTTTTCCAACTGGCATTCGGTAACTTTTCTATTAAAGAGCTATGGTATGAGGCATTATCCTTAATAATTAGAGATGGTTCCTCCAACATTGGTATCAGCTTTTCGGAGACCCACTTTTTAAAAGACTCTTTATCCATAGAATCCTGATAGTCACTCTTCGATTTAGTAGAAAACAGTAATCCAGCATCTTTAACAAATCCTTGCCTACTTCCAGCATGTAAAACAACAAAGCGTTTACCTGTATTTTCGTGTTCTTTTCTGATGCTTTTCACACAGTCATCTTGCCAAGTACGTTTATATGCCCCTTTTAGGAATATCCATCTTTAATCTAAAAAAACGAACTGAAGTGGGCTTGGACTTAAAAAATTTCTCATATAATGCCTCAAAAAATACAGTCGTTTGGAGACAATACATGGTTCTCACATAGCACTCGTCTACTATTTTCTAGTTTGTATGAAAACCCACACTTTTTCATAAGACGCCACAAACTTGTATTGGAACCGTCATAGACATGCTTGTTTCTTAATTGTGTATTTAGAACTTTAATTGTAACGTGCTCTCCTTTTGCTTTCATGCCATACAGTACATTTCTAATCTCTCCTTTTATAGTATCGCTGACATCATTAGTCTTTTTTTTATACATTACGTGACTCTCCTGGTGTAGTAAGAGCTGCCCCTGTCTTGTATTCACTCTTTATTCTTGTCACTGTGCGAAGACTGATTTTCAAAGCGTCCGCTACTCGTTCATATACCGATGGTAACGAAAGCAAAGGTCCGTTGTTCTCTTTTTCTTTTTTAAAATACTCCAATAAATGAACACATTGCCGCATTTCTCCTGTTATCGTTTTTCCCGGCATTTTTTTTTATTAAATAGAACAATTAGTTATTCCCAACAAAAAATAATAAGTAAAACTGTTCGGAACAAATTCCAACAATGACTCACTAAAATCGACTAAAACAACATACAATATCAATGGTAATTGCTACAGTTATAAACCCATTAGCCAGCTCATTCAAGAACAATGCCACAAGTCATTATTGCAATGGGTATCGGAAGAGAGAGAGTTAATTTATAATAAACTGGAATTTTTAAGGTGTCGAGAGTATTATTTTATGTAATGGAATTCCACACAGTAAGAGCTCAAACTATTAATTGATTAAAAACTGTTTACTTATAAAAACTATTTCATCAGCTACTTCAAACCTGCACAGATCAGGGTAACATTTTAAAAAAACACGTCACTGCCAGCTATCTGTATTCGTAAAGAGGCCGAACTTATCACCGATACCGTATCGGCCAAACGCATCGGTGTTATTGCTACAATACTGGGAGAAGTGAGTGGTCTCTTCATCCCTTCTCATCGCACTTTACCATGACGAACGTGACTCGTACAATTGAATTACGTATCTGTGTATCAGAGAGAGACGAATAATAAAAATTCCGTAGTAGCTTATTTCAGGCACACGCCAAGAACGATAAAAACGAGTATATAATCTTTTAGAAAAAAAAACCCTATTGTATAAGTTCTGTTTGTTTGTTTAAGAAATCAATGCAATACCAAATTAATCTACAACAATGGGAGATAAGTGTACAAGCACACTCAGACACTAGGACTCACTTAGTACTATAGAGTCACCAAAAGAAAACTACTGAATATAAAAACCTGAGAAAACATTTACATCCAGATCATTCCAGGTCTTTTGCTGTGATTTCTTATACTTCAGATTTAATGAAGATACTTATAAATTAATTTAACTTTGAATAATCGTGTTATTACATTCCTTATAAATATTGCCTAGTATGTTGCGAAATATACAGGGCAATATTTGTAAGGAATACTGATACCAAAGATACCGAAACCCAATACAATCGGTGAAAGCATACCCAGGTGTAGACGTGGCATCGGCCCATAATCCTCTTGTAGCAAAATTCCAACTTCGCTTAAAAAAAAACAGCAATTTTGGTTTGTATTAAGTATTCTTGCGTAAAAGTGTTTAACTTTTCCTCCGCACCATATTTTTTGAATCGCCTATTTTTCCAATAGCTGTATACTTCTTCGGTCTTTCTGCACATCTCTGTATAGTTTTAAGAAGGGACTTTGCTCTTTACGGAAGTATTGATACTTATACAGAGAAATATGTTCCCTCGTTTATTATGTCTCCGTACCTTGTTATATCAGTATAATCTCAATGATTTCCAATTATTTTATACTTAACAATCAACCAAAATAAACAAGGAATAAGTATGCAGCAAGCCGGTGGAATTCCAAGAGTCGCATTACTCAAAAACCAGTTCATGAAATAAATATAGGTATCGCCATACACATATATACCCAAGCCAGTTGGAACCAGACCAGGCCACGTCATTAAATGTTAACTGTAACCCCTAATTAGAGATCTCGCGGAGCATTGTGTGCAAATGAAGTACGGCATTTTCGTCCTCTTCGTTTTCGAAATGATGAACGATATAGCTGTGTCTGCTGTGACGTTTTGATACGGGACTACCGGTTACTAAAACGTATCTTGTTTGGTTGTTTGGTTTTCTTGTTGGGATTGTTTCTCGTATTACGAAAATTCATTCAGTGGGGTCTTCGAATCATGTGGATTATTAATTTGTAACGGAGCGACTAAAGTTTATGTTCTGCGATATTTTGTTTTCATTATAATTGAAAATTGGTCGAGCTAAGTCACCTACCTACCAAAATTAGAATTTGCCATCAATAAAAAAAACGGGCGTAGGAAATTTCGATACTAAGCAGGTTAGCGACTAAAATTTAATGGCAATTTTCGACACCAGCCCCAATTGCCGTTTTTATCTTACAGGTATATTCGACACCAAATAAATATAGCTGCGACATAAATAAAATACCATAATTAATTAATTTATTTATTTTAATAAAAGTAATGTGCATTTTATTTCTTTATAACTGTAATAATATCTAAATATAATACAACTAGTACCTAATTTTTGTACATTTTACCGTTAATATACTTATATACAATGATTTATTTGCTATTATAGGAATGATAAGATACAGAGCTTTTATAAAATCTAACCTACGTATTTGTTGGAATCGTAGTTTATCCATCATTTTCTCCAAAAAGGCCAATTTAGCCTTAACAGTAGTATATTTGATTTTTGCTGGTATATGTAAACTATTTATTTTGACATAAGTGTCTACTTGAAATTCTTTTAACTTTTTAATGAAAATAAAAATAGAAGGATGTGTTGAATAAAAAGAAGAATTAAATCTCGAATGAAAGGATTCACAGGCATTTGTGGTCCTCGCAATAGACGGATTCTGATTAGACCATATGTGTGGTGGAAATAGAGCGCTATCGAAAATGTAATTTTACAGCAAATAATCTGCATATATATCAAGTGTTGCGTTTATATGTTTATATGACATTAAATCATAAAGAAAGCATTCTTCAACTTGTGCTGGATTTAAATAAGTTAAACCAAACGTATGCCTTAACCATTTTCCAATTTCTGAATTTGTATCCTTATATTCTTGTACCAAACTCAAAGATTGAATTTTTTTAAACCAGTTTTGGTGTAAGTGAAAACTGCATCCACTAATTTTTGCATTGGGCCACATATACAATAAAGCACAGTGAATTGCTTTTTCAAAGTCCACAAATATTTCAGTTGGCTCTAATGATAATTGAAATCTTTCAAAAATCTTAGACCTTAATAAAGAAAATAAATTTTTGTATGTCATTGACAATTTGTCCTTTAACAAACAGTATGCTAAAGGAACATAATGTCCATTTTCCAAGCCATGTATAGTAAATAATTGTAAAAAATATTTGGTACTGTATGAAAATGTACCATCCATATACAAAGTTTTTAATTTACACAACAAACGAATATTTGTCTCGCATGAAAATACAATTACATTTAATTCAGGATGATTTAAAAACAAAAAACTTTCATTGCGACAGGTTGTAGGAGAATAATTACTAACCGCGTTATGGACTTCTGATATGCTTCTGGGTAACGGACCTGGTAACAGTTTACGACGACAGTTGTAAATGTTCTTTCATATGCTAGCTATGTCAGGAACCGTCAGCAAATTGGCATCACACTCAGTAACAGCAGTTCTTGTAATTTTGGCAGGCTTTTCCGATATGTCTTCTTGGGCTTTTCTTTTACATGCATTGGTTACCATCTTTACTTCAAGCTTTTTTGGATCGGCTTCATGATTATGTACCAAATCACTTCTTGTGATGGTAAGGTCCTCACAGCCTATTGTAAACACTTTTGCGGAACACTTAGTCATTCTTTGGATGCAGCGCCAAAATATCTTTCGAGAACCAATGATGCTCCACCACTAATAAATCTCGACCACGGGAACTTTTTATCAAACTCATTTTTTAAATATCCCTATACGTGCACAAGTCAACGTCAAACAAGAAATAAATTACAACTGAAATAATTTAGTCACCAGTACACAAGTACCACGCCCCCCGCCGTGACAATAAATATTTAGAAAACCCGCTTGTCCTGCTTGGGTGCAAATGTCCATCGCCGCTAATTACCTACCTAACTGCTTTATGCCGCGGTGTCGAAATTTCCTATAATAAAATTTGACTCTTCGCTTACCCCAGGTACAAAGACAATTTGGTGTCGAAAGTTCGCCCGCCGAAAAAAACTTGAACTAAAATAAAATAAAACAAATATAGGTATAATTTTTTATCCAAATTTCACTTTATTAACAAGTACGAAAATACCAATTATCAAATTTTTCGTGTTAATACACTGAAAACACTTAGTAAATCACAATAATTAAGAAAATTGAAAATTATCTAAGTCCACAGAAATAATATATTCTAGCGAGATTAAATACAACGAGCGGTTCGAATTTGTATAAATATATTTATTTATAAGTTCACAGTTCGGTACTATCTTATCAACTACCTAACTCATAACATCGTTACATATGTACACCAAATAGCATTATTCTCGAATCTTCTGGGGTAGTCCCACCTCTAATTTGTTGTTTGACAAATGGATTTCTACAGCGCTCACTATATCGCGAAGGTTCTCGATGCCCCAGATGTAACCATTACACGGGCCACGCTGAATGCATGTTCGTAACACTGCTCCCCTCTTAGATCTGAGCGTCCCGATCAGCAATTATATATAGACACAGGATGGCAGAATCTACAGGCCTCTGCAGCTCTCCTTCAAGAAGAAATAACAGTCTACTGACTTTGAAGGACAAGATCTCTTTGGGTTAATGCAACACACAGTAATTAATTTCACTTAATCTTCAAGCTATATATTTTTCCTACAGTGTTTATGTTATTTTTCGAACAGTAAGACGTATGGGAGGAAGTACTAACTGGAAGGGGACACGCAAACGCCCTCGTCTCCGATGGCGTGATAATATAGCAGGAGACCTAATCACTATGGGCGTGGAGAATTGGATGTAGGTTGCTCAAGACAGAAAACAGTGGAGGCTAAAACCCACGAAGGGTTGTAACGCCACGGAGTAAGTAAGTCTCCACATAGAGATTGAAGAGCATAGATGACAAAATACACCCTGTCGCAGCCCTCTTAAAATTTCAAATTCTTTTGTGCTGATTGATTTGTTCAGTCTCACTCGTGCTTTTTGATTCCACTAGAGATTCTGGATAACTCTTATATCTTTCTCGTCAATGTTAGCATTGTGTAGCATTTTTATCATTGCGTCATGGTGTCAAATGCTTTTTCATAATCGAGGAATGTTATGACTATATCCTTTCGTTGATCCATGCAGTTTTGTACAAGCTTATTCAAGCAGAAAGCTGTTTTACGTGTACGCAGTCCGCTTTTGAAACCAAATTGTGTCTCACCGCTTAGATCTTCCAGCTTTCTGAACATTCTTGTGTGAAGGATGCGAAGAAACACCTTAAGGAAATGGCTCATTAAACATCAGTCTGTGGTCTTTGCATTTTGTCGCTCTTTGTGATTTATGGATCATTATAAAGGTGGAAGAAAGCCAATCCGTTGGAATGTAGCCGGTGTTATATATGGCATTGAAAATTTTTACCAGCATGTCGATATTATCATCTTCCAACAGTTTTCAACAGTTCTTCCCTACTCAGCCTATTTCGTTAAAGACTATAAAGTGTAAACACATACCAAAAAAAGATCACTTGAGAAAGACACTCTGCCGAAACAGCTGTAGTGATAAGAATTTAAAATAATTTTTGTGGAAGTTTTGAAAACAAAAGTTTTCAATCTTTTGTTGTTATATAAAATGAATCTCCATTTAGTAACGGTCGAATCGATCACTTAATAAGGATAATTTTCTAGATAGGGTTGAAAATATTCACAAGTCAGTTTTAAAACATGAATTTCCCATTTTTCTGCAAACACATGTACACCGCAGCCCGACGTTTTAAGTAACCAACCAACCAACGGGCTTTTATACCTAACCTAATTATTCAGGTTAATCACCCCGCCTAATGGTTTTTCCGCCACGGTTTTTATTCCGCATTTTTATATTGTTTGCGGAAGACACTGTGGACCAATATATTTTCATACTTCCATTAGAAAGCGTTAATGAATTTTTCCTCTATATTATTAAGCCATTTTCAAATTTAGCATCATAATTTAAAAGTCATTTTTAACATCAGCCCGCTCGACCTCAGTGGGAAGTGCAGTAACAAGTTTGTTTTTTAGGCTTTGGCGATCAATTTGGTTTTAAAAATTCATAAACTGCGGGTAATGAAAACGTTAATTATTCTCTGGCTAGATATTTTATTACTTGGGGCATTATTACGGAATAAACTAGATGCTCGTGTATGTGATGGTGCAGCAATTTTTTGTTTGTGTTAGAAACTAGATCAGTGGGGCACACTCTTTTCTACAGTAAATCAAAGTTTTTGTTTCTTGTGGTGGGTTTAAATCGTTTTTATTTGATAATAGACGAAAATATCAAACAGATTTTCTACTGGCACAGACTGGGGATCGAGACTATGTACGACAACGGGAAAAAAATCTCAGACAAGCCTTAGCTAACACTTTTACTTATCTACAGGGCAACCCGCCTACTGGCTATCAGATCCAAATAATATCCCAGATCTGCTCGAATTCTTTATCCTCTATAGTATGGCCTTAAATTATTTTGACATACAAGCATTATGGTATCTGTCCACCGACCATACCTCCATAATTGTCACACTATTTACGCAAATTATAAAACGTAGGAATATCCCTAGGTTCACAACATCAAAGACCAACTGGAATGTATTCGAGTCTTACATAAATGAAAATTTAAATTTAAATATACGATTAAAGCAACCAAACGATATCGATAATGCTGTGCTTCTTCTCGCCCAAACTATACATGCAGCTGCTGAAATAGCTACACCTCCTCAGAATTACAAAGAACAAAGTGAGACCAACATACCCATATATATATAAAACGTCTTGTTTCACAAAAAAGAAGAGCCAGGCGCATATGACAAAGAAGTTGCAATCCTATAGATAAAAATGAATACAATAGATTAACACGACAACTTAAAACTGCTCTACAAGACGCGAGGAATGATACATTCGAACTATTCATCAACAGCCTGTCAAAAGAAGACCACAGCATTTGGAAAGCAACCAAAATAATTCAAGAGGCCTATACAGCAGTGAAAGGGCTATGCAGGAACTGGCCCAACTCTTATGGAAATTAACATAGAAAATCGCTAAGGTTCATTCTAGTAATTTTTGACGCTTTTTTTGGTGGAGGCGCGACGGCATATCGGATCGTGACGTGTGAGGTATTATCGGAAAGGGGAGGTGGTAACGAATAAGTTATTATAGAAAAAAAAACATGAAGGTGTATTGCCAAATGTTTACAAATAAGAAATTGAGTATGGCCATCAGATTAAGGTTCGTCGAATGTTATGTTTGGTCGCAACTACTATATGGGGTAGAAGCTTGGACTCTGAAAGCCCAATCTATAAAAAAATTGGAGGCATTCGAAATGTGGCTATATAGGCGTATTTTGAAGATTCCTTGGACTGCAAAAGTCTCAAATGAGGAAGTGTTAAGACGAGTTGGACATGGCAGAAAGCTTATGAACATAATTAAAATAAGAAAAACATCGTATCTGCGCCACATACTTCGAAACGATAAATACTCTATGCTACAAGTCATCATGCAAGGTGGAGTAGAGGGAAGAAAAGGCTTGGGAAGAAAGAAGAAATCTTGGCTGAGGAATATCAGAGATTGGACTAACCTCAGTGTTGAACAGATATTTCACGTTGCAACAGATCGAGAAGCGTTTAAAGAAGTGATCGCCAGCCTTCGTTAGAAGACGACACAAGAAGAAGAAGTATTGCCAAAAGGACATCAAGCTTGTAACGCCTAAATAGCTCAACGTACAACAACGTGTATGAAATAGGAAGGAACCAACGAATACAGAGACATAGAAAAACAAGACATATGCCATGACAAATAATAATTAATATGCCATATACGTCGTTCTGTGTTTATTTATGGCATATTAATTATTATTTGCCATGGCATATGTAACGTTTTTTATGTTTATGATTGTTTCCATTTGTGCGGACTGCTGCATTTTTACTAGTTTTGTAAATTCTTGATATGTTTGATTACAAAGGAGTTGCAACCTAAATTTAATTTTAAAAAACTGATTCCATTTTTACCATAGTGTTTGTATAGGTTGTGTTTATTTATATTGAGTCTAAACTCTCCTTCTCATCTTATCGTAGCGTTAAAATCTCCGATAAAGAGTGACACTCAAGTAACGATCCAACTGGCCACAGAAGACTACTTCTTTGTTTCAATCATCCTTTTCTTCATTTAGCGAATGAACTGATAATTTCGAGACATTGCCTAGTGTTATTTACTAGCTTAAATTCCATTACTGAACCCAACATGCCGTTTCGTATCACATAATCTGTTTCAAGTTTTTTTTGGTAACTGTAAAATCCTACTGATTTGACAATTTTTTGGTTTCAAGTACAAGTTCGCCTGATTTCCTGAAAAGCTGTGATGTCCATTCTAATACTTTTAAGTTGTTATATGGTTTTTACAACTGTTGCAAGTCTATGTCAGCTAAATATACTCAAAGGTCTAATGTTTAGGTTTTTTCTTTGCCGTGATCGTCGTCATATTAATGTCTATTACCATCTAAAGTAAGATTTTTAAGGTAACTCTCTTTGCAAACTGTTGTAATCTGTGCCAATGACTATTAGTAATTGAGACACATATTACGAAATTACAAAATACGAATATTTAAAATGAATAAATTTTATTAAATCTAAATGAAATTTAAAACCATTTCAACTCGACTATACACAGAAAATAAATTCGCGAATTGCTTTGTTCCTAATAAATTTGTATTCCGTATCACTTCCCAACATACAGCTAATTTCAGCTCGTGATAACGATAATGCCACTGCAATAATCTCGTCTCATTGTGCTTCAGCCCGCCCGAGAGCAGTCGAGACGAGAGGAAAAGCTGCATCGCAGGCAGCTGTGTCTCGTGACAAGCGACTATCTAGACGTCGCGATAAGAGTGCATTCGTAAAGTTACATGACAGCATGACAGCTTACATCAAACACAATATAAACATTTCTAGAGTCGTTAATGTGTTGATCTTGCCCTTACTGCTGACGTGCTTTTCACTTGTCATCTCATCTCTATTACAAAGCACTGTTGGATGGAACATTTTGGTTGAACGATAAAGAGAATTAGCTAAACGGTCTGGATACATACATAGTGTCGCACTTCGAGTTGGGATTTCCGTTACAAGTTTTTTAATCTTTGCTCGTGTTTCTAGCTGTTATAAACTTGATTGAAAGAGATCAACACAGGTATTTAAAATCGATATTCCTTTTAAAACTATATAGAATTTATACATAAAACAGAAGATAAGATAATTTTGTCAAATATTTTCTGTTACTAATAACATTTAATAATAAATTTAATGCATTTTTTAACTTGTAAAAGAATGACAATCAAGAATGTTCTTGAACGACCTCATGAACACAGAACACAGACCTCATGAACGTGTTTTCTCAGAATGAGAAAACATTTCCTTGTGTACAAAGTTTGTTTTTAAGCGTTTTCCATGTGAACAAGCTGCTTGAATGTTTCTTGGTTTGACATAGCAGACTTAGTTAAACTTAGGTTCAATTAAAATAGTACAATATCTCAATTATATCCGCACTATATCCGTATTTCGTGTCAAGTGTTTTTTTTAAATACCATTTCAAAAAAATTACTGTAAATTTGACTTACATTCATAGGTGTAGTCGGCATTTCCAATGAAACTTTTATAAGAATTGCTGGTTACACCTATGTGTTTTTTTCAATAAAATCACATTTGTAATACCATTTTTGTGTGCTTTGTGGACTTCATGAGAGCTTTTGACACGCTCACACATACGGCCATATGGAAAGCACTGCAGGAAATAGGAATACCAGAAAAAATAGTAAATCTCATCAAAGAACTCTACAGTGACACAGAAAGCAAAATCCTACACAACGGCATAACATCTGACCCAATAGCTATGCTAAACGGAGTAAAGCGTGGTGTTTTAAAGGTGTTTTATCCCCCATACTATTTAACATTGAACTGGACTCCTTACTAACTAAGGTAAACTCTAATAGCGGAATTTACTGGGGATTAACAAACAGACTGGAAGACCTAGATTACGCTGATGATATATGCCTCCTAGCACATACAAAACACGACATGCAACTCCAAGTAAACAAAGTACAAGAAGAATCAAAGAAGGTTGGTCTAGAAATAAACATCAACAAAACCAAAGAAATGCGATTTGGTACCAGAAACAACCAACCTATTATGATCAACGACCAGAAAATTGAGAGAGTAGCGGAATTTGTATATCTGGGCAGCATAATTGACTGTAATGGGGGTACAGAGCGTGATGTATATGAAAGAATAAATAAGGCTCGCAACGCCTACAACATGCTTAACAACATATGGAAATCCAGGATTTACCCAACTAAAACGAAATTAAAAATCTTCAACACAGATGTTAAAGCTGTATTACTGTATGGCTGCGAAACGTGAAAGATATCAGCACCCATAGTACACCAATTACAGGTTTTTATCAATAGAGCGTTACGAAAAATCCTTCGTATATTTTGGCCTAACCAAATCTCCAATGAAAATTTATGGAACCAAAGCAACCAAGAAAATGTCATAAAGCAAATAAGGCGAAGAAAATGGAGATGGCTGGGCCACACACTCCGTAGACCGCCAAATGACATTGCCAGGACAGCGCTGGATTGGAATCCCAAGGCCGACGGAAAGTAGGCAGACCTAAGGGAACTTGGAGAAGGACAGTACTGGACGAAGGGAGAAAAATGGGAAAATCCTGGCTTGAAATCAAAGCACTAGCCAGAAATAGAGTTCGCTGGAGACACTGTGTGGAAGCCCTATGTTCCTCTTAGGAATCTTGGGACTATATATATATATATATATATATATATATATATATATATATATATATAAAATACCATTTTTTATTTATTGTAAACATTCAATATAAAAATCAGAAAAAAAGTTGGGCAGCACAGCTGATGCACAAGTAATTAACTGGTGGCAATAAACGTGTTAAGGTATTTCCGTAACTTTTTTTATTAATTAAAAATCCTTACGCAAAGCTTCTTCTGATAATAACAAACACAACAAAAAAATAATTTGGTGCAGTAGTTCTGAAGTGATGTCTCTACAAAAATTTTAGCGATTTTAGGTAGGTTACTTCACTTACCTATATGATATATACCCGAAAAAAATAATAATTGCATAACACGTGATAGTATATTACCTCTCAACTAAGATAGAAAAATGTCAAGTGTTTCTTCCGTAACATAAGGAAAGTAATTAAACTATAAAATGTATTTCAAGAACAGTTTATTCTTCTTTATTACCGTATTACTTTGTCCGTAATATATGCTAAATAATTTTTGCTTTGGAATACAGCATCTCCTTTAACTCTGATTACTAATTAAAAAGCTACTAACTTAGTCTTATAAAAACTACATTTTTCATTCTTCTCTTTATACAAAAGAAGCATACCATTGCTGTTGCGCTAGTTTCAGTCGTAAAAAGAACTTCAGTAAATTTAAAGTGACAAAGATAAAAATAAACACTTTTAAACGCCGTAATTCTTTTACCAATTTTCACAAAATAAAACGAGAAAGAAAATTTCGACTCGAAAGTATCTTAAAATGCACAACTTAAAAGAATCTTTTTGTGTAAAAAGTTTAATCAAAACCCCAAGACGCTGCAACAGATTATGAAATTACGATTTCCAAAACAGAAAAGTGTATTCTCGTCTTTTTTTTTCGTTTATCTCAAACAACTCTTTTAAACTTTGTCGCCTGTGTAATTAAAGTAAAACTTTTAGCGTATTCCTAATTAAAACTTAAACTACTATAAATTACAGAGTGATAATATAAAAAAGTTTCAATCTTGTTCAACGAAATTCTTGATGTTTTCATAATTAGCTTTAATTCATAGACACATCATTAGATACTGTATTTTTTGCATATCACCCATACAGGGTGTTTCAAAAAAAGGTAACCCCTTCTCTAGGGTAGGTAAAAAACTGAACAATAATTGGGGTTTGCTTTGTAAAAAATTTCACCATCCGTTTTCAAGATACAGGGCGTTGAAGAAAAAAAATGTTACGCATTTTTTATGATTTTTCCGAAACTACTGGCAACATTGTAATGAAATTTTATACGAATATGTTTTGGAAGCTGATACATCCCATGAATTTGTTTTTATATCTGATTCTCATAGAGGGCGCTAGTTACACGGATCGTACTGAGTATTAGTCAATATAACTTTTTTAAGAGTATAATTATTATTAATCAAAATTTTAAGTAAACTTAAACATCATTTTACACGAAAAAGGTACTCTTGGTAAAACTCGATACTGTGTACCGTTTTTTGGAATATTTTGATTTGAAAATTATGAAGTAATAATTGATGCTAGTATAAAATAGTTAGTAATTAAATAAAACTCACAAGAAAAAATTACAATAATGACTAAGAACGTAAAATAAAATTCAATTACATTAAGTGTTTAAAATGCCCTCCGTTTTCGCGAATACACAAGTTTCTTCTTTTTTTCTAAAGATTCCATTAACCTTCTAAACGGTAGGGGATCAGCTATGATGTCATTAAATTGACGTTGAATTCTTTCTTTTAATTCTTCGCGTGAATTTACCTCTGTAGCATAGACTTTTTTCTTATTATACGACCAAACTGCGTAGTCCAAAGGGTTAAAATCGCATGACCGAGGAGGCCAATGAATCATAGCTTCTGCACCTCTACCAATCCATCGATTCGGAAAATGATTACTCAACCAATTAAGACACCTTCTATCAAAGTATGGTGGATCTCCATCGTGCATAAAAAATAAAGATCTTCGCTCGTTTAGCGTTAAATCTTCTAATATCTCGAATAAAGAATTGTTTAAAAAATCAAGATACATATCACCATTTAAATTTCCAGGTAGAATATGATATGAACCTATTAATTTGATACCCTTTTGACTCGTGGATTCTCATTACACCAGTAGTGTGAATTACGGGAGTTAAACATACCTTGTCGCGTAAAGGTGACCTCGTCCGTAAACAGAATGCATTTTAAAACATTTGGATTGTGGGCTGTCCTTTGTAGCAATGTTTCACAAATTCCGGTATCCACTCTAACCGGTAGATCATCTGGCAAGAGCTCTTGGACTTGTCTGTAATGATAAGGATGTAATTACTGTTCTTTCAGTATCCGCCAAGTACTTGAAGAAGAAGTATTTGTTTGTCTTGCTATATTCCTTACGCTAACTGTTGGATCTTGATCAAGTAAATTTAAAATATTATTTTTTTAATAATTGTTTTTGTTGTTCTTGGTTTACCAGAATTTATTTTATTTGGTCTCACATTCCCAGTTTCTCGACAACGTCATTCAACAGCTCTAAATGTTTTTTTACTTGGTAAGTTTCTTCTAGGAAACTTTTCTGCATAACGTGTCACAGCTGAACTAGAACATCCTAAACATTCGCCTAAGGTTAATAACATGTCAATATATTCAACATTTGAGTACATTTTGCTTTGATTTTAGAAATAACAAGGTTTCAAAACTCTAATTATTGTTGATTTATCGTCATAACAATCAATAAATGTCAGATTTCCATGGCACACTTGGAGAAAATAGAGGTATACCTATTAGAACTTTATCATTCATACCAGCATCAATTATTACTTAAGAATTTTCAAATCAAAATATTCCGAAAACGGTACACATGATCGAGTTTTACCAAGAGTATATTTTTCGTGTAAAATTGAATGTTTAAGTTTACTTGAAATTTTGATTAATAATTACACTCTTAAAAAAGTTATATTGACTAATATTTAGTGCGATCCGTGTAACTAGAGCTCTCTATGAGAATCAGATATAAAAAACAAATTCATGGGATGTACTAGCTTAAAAAACATATTCGTATAAAATTTCATTACAATGTTGCCACTAGTTTCGGCAAAATCGTAAAAAATGCGTAAATTTTTTTTCTTTAACGCCCTGTATCTGGAAAACGGATGGCGTTACAAAAATTTTTTACTAAGCCAACCCCAATTATTTTTCAGTTTTTTATTTACCCTAGTGACGGGATTACATTTTTTGAAACACCCTGTATATAGTACAGTAACAGAAATTTCATTAAATTCAAGTAATTTTTTAAGAATCACAAATATATTTCTCAGCTATATCTGGGCAATTGACTGATTTTCAAACGATGACAAAAGACAAAACGATTAAAATGAATTATCTAAATTCACGATAGTGACTTTGACCCGTCAATCAACACAGAGCTTCACCCAATTGACAGGAAATTTTCTTCACTTTATAGTTCTGTATTCCAAAGGATTTGAAATGATAGATGTCACCAAACATTATGAATCTGACTTCAAAAGGACGTGGATGTGTTCGAGCATTTCTTATTATCTGAGCCCATTATCTGATAAATAAACAGAAACATATTTTAATTTCTGTTCGATTTTCGAGTGTAGTAAATCGCACTCCATCTCTGTATATCCTGATTCAAAAAACTTGTCATCAATAGTTTTTAAGTTACTGTCATCCGTAAGAAGTTTGAAGTACATAGTAGCAAAATATGAATTTTTTGTTGCTTGCCATTCCCGTCCGACATCATTCTAACCTCAGTAATGTTTGGTTGATTGATAATGTAATTGTAAATACACGTGGATATCTCGTTTGACTCCCTTTTTCCTTGGGTTTCGTTCCAAAGGTAATAGATTCCGTCCTGATTCTCTAAGTTGTAGACAGTCAGGTTGTAAATAGCCAATTTTCGTAGACAAAATATTTGTCCTTATGGACTTTATGAAGTCGTAAGCACTGCTTAGAGGTCAAAGTTAAACGATAGTACCTCTAAATTGTTCTTTGTCTTCTTGAGCTAATTGTTTCCTTAGCATATGTTTGTAATAAGGCTATTCGTGTGTTTTTTTTCTCCTCTGTCATATTCATATATTTTAAGCACTTTTAACTGGCCCTTTTTGGGTTTATGGAACCAATTTACATCTGTTTTATAGATTTTGGGAAGGAGTTTGATACGGTTTAAGATGATAGGCTGTTTGAATATCTAGAAATGATTGGAATAGATGATAAAGATCTGAGACTTTTACAACATCTATATTGGAATCAACAAGCTTCTATTCTGATAGACGGCAAAGAAACAGACAACATTTATATTTAAGGAGGTATTAGACAGGGTTGTGTGTTGTCCGCAACTTTAGTTAACGTTTACTCTGTAATAATTTTTAACGAATATCTGATCTATAGTTGACCTTCCAGCATTAAAGCCGCACTGATAGTCGCCCAGAATATCTTCCGAATATGGTGAGTCTCTTTATAAAAAGATAATTGATAGCACTTTATATGATGTGCTAATAAGAGATATGCCTCTATAGTTTTCGGAATTGCCCTTTGTTTCCTTTTTGTCACTTTAGTAACTAAATTTAAAAACTATTAAAAATAAAACTAGGAAAACTAAAACCAATTATAAATCCAAAAATTTGTTCTAATTCAATTTTTCAACAGCTGCAAAAACTCTAACAAACTTTTAATCGCTGATCGAAAATTGTATAATTGTTCAACGTTGGCAAATTCTTAGTTCTTTTTCTAGTAAATTTAAGTTGATCCTTTCTCCGTTATAAATGCCGAAGTTAAATCTTTTATTTCACAATAATTACGTTGCTGAACTTTTCCGAAAACTTCTTTTGTTTCGAGAATAAAAATTGGGTCAATTAACTGAAAGTACGGAAAGTTTTAATGATTTTGCTTTCTACCGTTATTGCGGGAAAATTTCCTCCTGGATTCATAATAGTTTTTTTTATGTCACCAGGCTGCAAAATACTTAACTGCTGCTGATTTTTGTCTCTGAGATGAGATATGCAAGTTCAATGAAATTCGAGAATTTGTTTTGCCTGCTGCAATGATTTGAACTGAAAGTCGTCAACTACTTCACTGATTTACTAGAATACGTTTCGCTTTTATTCTTTTTTTAAAAGCATTATCAGTTTTCTACAAATCGAAATGATCTAAGAATATAAGTAAAAAACGAACAGGGTTCATATTTACAAAAACAATTTGTAAATTTTTTAGATGTTATAAAAACTCTCCGAAAACTTAATATTAAAAAAAACCGTAAAATAGTTTCGAAACACAACGTATTTATCATCCATCTTTATCAACGTCTGTTTTGCTTTGCAATTTTTAGAAAGCACAGATTAAAGCGGAAATCTGAATTGTGTTTCGAAACTATTTTACGGTTTTATTATCAGATGTCGCTATTGCATCCGTATCGAAGCCATTTTAGTATTGCTTCTTAAGAGACAGAAAATATTGATCTTTCACGTTGAGAACACCTTTGAATAACTGTTCTGATGAGACCTATTAGGTCGAAATACGTATTAACAGATAAAAGGCGCTGTTTGCGTGAAATCAAATATTTGCTGTCTTTTCACCTTAATATTAAAACTTAACTAACTAAGCAAAAAGCAAAAAAAAATACGAGAAAAACTTTAAAAGAGCACTATCGTTCACTTTTTTTTATTTGTTGGTGTTTTTTTTTTATTTTGACCGATGGCATCATTTGGATATTAGTTTAGGCTCTCTCAAGTTTCAAGGGTCAAACCACACTAATCTTTTCGATTTTTTTCTATCCGTTGTAGAATGTCATCATTTCACATGTAGCTTGCTTTCGTAGATGTGTTTGTTTGGACTATGTAAGGTACGATTGGGGTGTAGGGTTGTGTTATAGATGTAGCACATTTTATAGGACCGACCACATCGAGCGTCATAGACGGGAGATGGTTCTTGATAACTGGTCGTCATAACCGACAGTCGACCGATTGCCGGTATAAGCAATCACTTGCTAATTAACGGCTCTGGGCGGAAAAATTGGTAGGTGGTAGGGCACCCTTTTATCTGGGGTTGAGAAATCGATTTTAAAGGTGGAGGAACCAATATATTGGTCAACGGCATGAGAATGTAGAAGGCAAGGGGAAACCACCTCATTAAAGATCCCCATGGATATCCCTAGTAAAATTATCAGGTTGAATATCGATGTACTGAAAATCAGTAAAGCTAGGTGGCCCAACTCAGGTTGTTTTTTAACAGACGAAGCCACAATATATTATTTATCTCATGCCAAACTGAATTTGGTATAAGTTTATGCTCCTATGGCAAATACCGACAAAGAAGAAGTTGAACTATTTTACCGAGATATCGAAGAGGCACTTAGAATAATGAAAACAAGAGAAATCACGATAGTCCTAGGTGACCTCACTGCAAAGATTGGAAAGGGACAAAGTGGAAAGTGTATAAGAAACTATGGTCTGGAAAATCGAAACGAGAGAGGGGTGTCTTTTTCAATTCTGTCAAGAGCAGAACTTAATTATTACAAACACATTCTTCAAGTTACCAAACAGAAGACTGTATACATGGCGATCACCCGCAAATACATTGAAGAACGTAGTCAGGAACTAGATAGACTACATTATGATCAATGAAAGATACCGTAATGCTATTAAAACCATGAAAGCATAGCCTGGATCAGACGTGGCCTCAGATCACACTCCACTTATCGTCAAGATTACACTCACCCTTAAAATTAAAAGACATCAAAGAATCCCTACAATAGACACAAGAAAACTTAAAGAACCTAAAGTAAAAAAATGCATACAACATGAACTGCATGTGAACTGCAACAAATTAAACAAACACCAATAATATTGACGAGTATTGCGATCGACTAAAACATTGTCTACTGGAACCCTGTAAGGAAATACTAAAGACTTCCCAAAATCCATACAGACAACGTACCTCTTCGTCCCATTGTGACTACGATTAACTTTCCTACCTACAAACTCGCAAAGTACTTGTCGAATCAGTTTAAGACCTATACTGGTCGTACCTCTTTTTATGTCCGAAATTCCACACATTTCATCACCTTAATCTCCTCCCTCACGGTCGATCCCCAAGACATTCTCGTCAGTTTCGATGTATCATCCCTATTTACCAATATCCCCATACATGACTCTCTAGTTGTTCTGCGAGATCACTTGACCAATGATAACAAGTCTTTGGTTTTGGCAGATCTTGCGTAAAAATGCCTCCTTTCAACATATTTTTCTTTTAGAGGCAATTTCTACAAACAAATATTTGGAACACCAATGGGTTCTCCCCTTTCCCCTGTCATTGCTGACATTTTCATGGAAGCCTTTGAGTCTTTAACCCTAAAATCTTACCCCTTAAAACCAAAAGTCTGGTTCCGCTACGTTGATGATACATTTATCATCTGGCCCCATGGTCAACATACCCTTTCTCCCTTCCTAGATCATCTTAACTCACAACATCCGAGTATAAAATTCACAATGGAAGTAGAAAATAATCGGTCCCTTCCCTTTCTCGATGTGTTAGTCACCTCCAAGCCCAATGGCCGATTGGGTCACTCTGTTTATAGAAAAAAGACTCACACGAATCGTTACCTACATGCTTCATCACACCACCATCCTGCCCAAAAGAATTCTGTGATCAACTCTCTCATCCATCGGGCCATTTCGATTTCTGAACCTGACAACCTTAGAGAAGAACTTGGCCATCTACAAAAAACCCTTGTCGCCAATGGAGACTCCAAGTCCACAATTCAAAATATTACACACCGACATCTACATCCCCCTTTACACCCTCGGACGACAAATTCGGAATCTTCGGGTAATACTCCTGTGGATTTTCTTCCGTAGATTCGAAGTGTCACAGGATTGGCAAAATTCTTCGCAAAGAAGGTATCAGGACTACTTTTCGACCACCCAAGAAATCTAACAATATTTACCCTCTCCTAAGGACCCATTACCGCCCCTATCTTCCTGTGGTGTCTATTCTATTCCTTGTTCATGTGGACATGTGTATATTGGCGAAACTGGTCGTACTCTCAAAACTCGGATTCAAGAGCATCAAAGATGCATTCGATCAGGTCTTTTCTCCCATTCTGCAGTTGCAGAACACTGCCAAGAAACCGGTCATTCCATATTGTTCGAAAAAACCCATATTATTTCTAAGAGCCCCTTCTTTTATTTCAGGAAAATCCGCGAATCTCTAGAGATCCGAAAAAATCCACATAATATCAATCGAGAGGAAGGATACTACTTGTCTCCCATCTGGAATCTCAGTCTAGAGCCGCCGTCCGGTCCCGCTACCACGATGCAGCCACATGATTGGCCAGCGCACGCTTCTTGACGTTCGCGCCACGGAGTGTGCCGATACGTCCCGACACGACAGGTCACCGCAACTATAAATAGAGCGGTAGCGAGTAATCGTCGGATTCACTCCCCGCCTCTCGACGCGTTAGTATTCTGAGCTGTTGGACGTGAATCCCTGTCCTGGCTTTTGGTTTTCACCTCTGGCTGCGTTGAGTAGTTGAGTTACTGTGACCAAAGCCCATCTTGGTAGTTAGTATTCGCCTCTGGTTGCGTTGAGTAACTGAGTTACCGTTGCTAACTACCCATCTTCCTGTCTTTTGTTTTATTTTCTTTGTTCTCCTGAAGAAGCTACATACAATTGTAGCGAAACGTCGAGATGAACCCACCTTTGGGTCACTCACAAATGACACGGCCCAAACCCGGAAGATGAATAAACTATAATACTAAAGACTTCCACAAGGAGAAAAGAAGAATGGATGAATGACGAGATACTTAATATGATGGAACAACGGAGACAATTTAAAAACAAAGACAACAATAAATACAGAGAGATAAACCACGAGATCAGGAAGATGATAAAGCAGGCAAAAGAAAAATACTTTGAAGAGAAATGCAAAGAGATCGAAGATCTTCAAAATAATAAAGTTAAAGACCTCCGCCGGGGATATGGCACTTGAAGAAGAAGAAGAAGGTACGATTATCGGGGGAAATGGTAAACGAAAAGGGACCGACCTTTTTTAAAAAAGGATCTATTTTTTCACAGCAGTTTTCACTAGATTAGTTAATTTATTTTGTTTTTAGTTTTTCCAAATTAAAAAAATATAAATAGAAAAACAGATCAGCTGATATGTTATTTTGCAATATTATAAACAAATCGTAGGGAGCACACGACGGATTATGCTGTCAGGATATTAAGTATGTATTCATTATGTTTGATCAAGTTACTAGGAATATATTCCCAGCCATGTTCCTGTTCTGAATGTTTACTATTCGGGCAATTTAGGAGCTAATAATTACACTTGGTTTAATTTACTAGTCTGACCAGTAACCGGCATCCGATAGGTATTGATATTTAATCAAAAACTAGTTTTTCGTAGAGTTTAGAACATTAAAATATCTATCAATACGCTGTCATTTCGAGCGTAGGGTAGATTATTATAGAAGATTAATTATTGAGAAGTCAAACTGTCACAATTCATTGTTGGAAAAAGTCAAGTTTTTGTTAAATTTTTATAGAAAAGAAATTAAACAAACAATAATATTAAAATTATTAAATTTATAATTAATTAATTTATATAAAATATTTAAATTATTAATAATAAAAAGAAAATCACAATAAATAAAATCACAATAAAGAAGAAATTCTATTTTACTCAACTATAAATCTTAATAAGAAGAAAAATAATTTAAAAAGGTGGAAGCTGCTAATTGCACCATTGTGGTCTATTTTGGAAAACAATCTCATAAAAAGAAGAATAACCAGAGGCTGATAACTAAGACATTTCAGACAAAGGTACCAAATTTTGTTAGTATAATTTAATTATTGTAATAAGAACTTCAGTTTAAGGATAGGTTGTTTTAAATTTATATTTAAATACAGTGGAACCTCGATTATCCGTCAAGGCACTGGACCAAGGGTATGACGGATAATCGAAAAGACGGTTAACAGAACATTAAACAGTCAAATCAATTTGATTTAAAATATTCCGAAATCTTTATTTGTTTTATTGTTATTTCACATTTTGCAATGGTTGAATTTCTTAATCGACAAAAACATCATCAAATCTACCTTATTTGCTTCTTCTTGCAAATAATACCACTCGATGAATTATTGTATGTGCGATTCAGCTTCTCTAGCTTCTTTACGCAAATCTTTGTTCGTCAAAATTTGTGTCAGCTTCTGAATCAGTTTCATCAGCCTTTGTTGCCATTTCAACGATTTCATCATCTGTCAGCAATCGATAGCTGTTTGCGTCCTCATCACATATTAACCATTTGTTTATGTCATCTTTAGACAACGAAAACACAACAGTTGATTCAGCCATATTTTCATTTGTTACCGTATCTTGCTGGGCTATCACGGGGGCATTTTCATCTTAAGTTGATTAAGACCATAATTTATTCCACGCTTTTTTTCAGCGTTACTTCCGAAGCATCAGCCCAAGCACCCACAGCATTGTCGACTGCGTGTTTTAAATGGTATGCTTTTCAGTATTCTGGCAAAGAATATTCCTCTTCCATAACTAGGTTTTGAATAAATTTTCTGTATCTTCTCTTGAATGTTTCAATGACCGATTGATCCATTGGCTGTACCAATGATGTTGTATTCGCAGGCAGAAAAGAGCGCGTGATATTTCCATCGTCACTTCGCACCAGACCGGCCTCAGGATGGGCAGGTTTATTGTCCAAAATGAGAATCGCCTTTCGTGGTAAATTTTTTGCTTGCAAGTATTGTCGAACGTCCAGTATAAAAATCTAAAAAACAATCCATGCATCATGTTGTGCGTAGTAGTTAACGGAAAGCTCGTTTATATTTATGTCCTTAAAACAACAGTAAAGGAAATCGATGATCATCACTTGTATTTGAACACATCATGTGCATTTTCATCAGAATTGAACACTTAATCACGTGTCAAACCATATCAATCATAGCTTGAAACGTTCTTTTATATTTTTCAATGACTTCAATACTTACGGAGCTTAATTTTTCACCTTCGATTTTCAGTTCCCATTTACTGTGACGATTTTTAAACTTTTCCAACCAACCGCTGCTTCCTTTGAATGAAGGATCGCCATTCAATTTCAACTTGAAAAACAACGCTTTTTCGGCAACAATTGGTCCAGACAGAGGAACACATTCGCTTTGTTTTTAAAGAACCACAAATACATAACCGTGTCGAGTGATTTATTTGTGGCTTTTTTCGTTGTCTTACGATGTTTCACCTGGACATCCAACGATTCCATTTGCGAAGCATACTTTTCAATTCCTTCAGTTTTTTTTCTTTAAATTATTGATTGTTGTTCTCAGAACATCATACTTTTTGCTCAATGCGACAGCAGAAACACCTTTGTTTAGTTCTGCAAAAATTTCTATTTTTTTTTCAAACTGACAAAACAACACGTTTTCTTTTTGATGCTCCAGATGTGGAAGGTTCCATTTTTCAAAACCTAATTGATCAAACGACTAAGTGACATAAACAATGATCGAATTTGAATCAAAATGAATTATGGTGACACACAGATATTGACCGTAATAATTATTGTGCTGTGCGTTTTTATTTTCGGCTTGCGATTATAAAAAATTAAACTTTAAAAGTACGGTTTTATCATCACCTATTTGCATTCAAATGTATTCAACATCCCTGAATAAGAACAAAAATTATTTACGTAAAAAATGCGGTGGTGGGCATAACTGCACCTGACCCTGACGGTTAACAGAGGTGGCGGTTAATAGAGAGACGGATAATCGAGGTTCTACTGTATTGTCTGAATTAGATATATATATATTATATATATATATTATATATATATATATATATATATATATATATATATTATATATATATACAAGAAATACTGGATATTATTGACTGTCGATATAAACAAATAACACAGTTTATTAGGGTTGCAGTCAGAATATTGGCCGGGATGTTAAAAAAAACACTCTTTTGACTTTTTTTGTCGAGCTTTCGGAATGGTTTTATTCCTTTTTCAAGACACTGTAATAAGACAAAAATGTAATAATTTAAAAAATATCACAATTCTTCAGTGTAACTTACTAGTCGTTGATATATAATATATATATATATATATATATATATATATATATATATATATATATATATACTTCTAGCGGTTAATGTGGGCTCCGTACTAAAACGGTATTATACTAACTCCAGGAGAATATACGCCGTGTATATTATTATCTGAGTAGCGCTTTATGTAGACTCCGACCAACACGTCGGATCAAGTGGACTCCGTAACTGGATAAAACATTTTTGGGATCCGTATACAGCTTTTAGCGTACACAACTAAGCTCCTGCGATGTTGCCAGTAGTTGTATTAGTCGTAGATTTTCAAATTTTAGAGCAGGTACATTTTAGAACTTAAAATTTATTTAAATATCCACCAGGTTAGTCATCGAGGAATTCCAAGAATATTTGGCTACTGTTTTTAAATATATTATAATATAAACTGTTAATATAATTTTATTTTATTTTTATGTTTAATAAGCACTTTGATAATTTAAATTACTTGCTCTAATTATTTTCAAACTTTAGTATCCATTATAAACTTATTAATGCTAATATATAGCATTATTTTATAGCATTCTAATATTTTAGCTATGGATTAAATCCGAATAGCTTTTTGATATTACTTTACTTTCTCGGAGACATTATATTGTAACACAAGGATCTTATTAAATTACCAAAACCTTCCTTTCATATTTTATTCACTTATAAGGGGCAGCACTAACATCAGTAAGATAATAAGGCGTACCTATAGTTCTGGGCAGCTTAATAGAAAACTTGAATGTAGCAATTTTATTGGTTTCGGGACTGCTAATTGGATTGGGGAAGCAGGATATCAGCATTAAGTTAATGCATATAGGAATTGTTGCTTGACGGTTGAAATATCAAATACCAGAAGGTACGACGGTGGCAGTCTGAGAAAGCAAAGCAAAACACACTTAACTATTATTAGACAATATCATATTTCCTAATAAACTAATATTCACTTTATAACGAGACAAAAAGATATCGAAACAGTATGTACATACCAACGGGTTTCCTATGTCGGCATCCAGCAAAATTGTTGTAATATTGATACGGGAAACAAAACCTTGAGAGAGAAATTGGCCCCAAGAAACTCTGCCTTACTAAACAGTCGAATAAAATACAAATTCTCGATTTAAATAGTCAAAAAATTAAAGAACAATTTATTAAAATAGAAACAGCGCCGATTTACGATGTAATCCATTAACGGCCCAAGGTACAAAGCAGCTCCTAGTTATGCTGATGATTACATCTATAAATATGTAAACGACATACTGAACAAAGTCCAGAGAGCACGAAAAAAGTTTCAAGTAAAATCAACGAAGTGAAAACCAAACTCCAGCTCATAAACATAAGAGACCGTCAGTAAATCTAGATACAATGTTAAAGTCAACAATTTCAATTTCGAAAGTATGGAAGACATTAAATATCTTAGAACAATAATCGCAGTTGGTAATACTACCACTGAAGGAGTTTAGAGCATAATACAAGGTTTAGACCTATTTTTATGTACAGATGCGAATCATTACAATGACTAAAACAAATAAAAAAAGACTTCAAATATTGATAGATAATTGATAGGGAATAAGCACATCTATAGATAAGAATGAACAGATCATACAAGGTGGATAGCAAGGATTTCGGATTGGAGCCCAATAGGAAGGAGAAAAAGAGGTAGACCCCGAAGATCATGAAGGGATGAAGTGGACGAGGCCATGGAAAAACGAGACCTTAGAGATGGAGAATGGCAGAACAGAGAGGACTGGAGACGTTGGCTGAAAGAAGGAAGGCGGCGACAGCTGTAAAAATCCTTATATAGATAGATAGATAGATAAGAATGAATAACATATCTTAGATAAATAAGCGGAACAAAAGAAACTGTGTATAAACTTGAAATTTCAGAAATAATAATTAAATGAATTAATGTAAATTGTAGGAAAAGAAATAAGAGGAGCCATGACACTGTGAAAAACTAGAAATCTTATGGAAAAATACAATAAACTATTACATTTTCTCTTTAGCACCGTGAGAAGATCAAAATACAAATCTGCATACATAATTATATTAAAGAAAAGTTAATAAAAACTTCTGTTCGTCAGCAGCCAGAGAAATTACACATTATAATATATTGAATAATGCTTTTAGCATAAAAAAAAACGGTGTTATAGTCAATCACAAGAAAACCAAATAAAAGTTCATTAACAGACAAAAGGTATGATATAGAATGGAGCATTAATGTAACAATAAAACCATTACTTTTGAAGGATTGGAGCTATTTAGATATCGCTGATAACTTTGTCACATAAAAGATAAAAGTGAAAATGCATGTAGCAAACCATAGACATATAGTACAAATAGACTGAATACTGCCATACATTCACGTTTCCGCAATGCGACAGAGAAAACTGACGAAAAGCAATATCTGTATCTTTTTCTAATGGGACGGGTTTATCGACCACGTGACCTTCTCATTGGTATTGCTACACATTGCTACATATGTATATGTAGCAAACTGATTTCCGCATATCACTATTAAATCTACAAAAAGAAGAAACTGCAATATAAACAAAATTTGTTTAGTACGTGTCTAGAAAAGAACTCTAAAAAAGAATTTGGAGATAGAAACGTCAACTACATGTGTAATATAAAAATCAAATTTATTCTTTTAACCAAAATGTTCACACCAAGTTTTAATGTATTTAAATATCCGGTAGCTCAAACTACTTGTATGCTATAATAGTATTCAGTAATCCATCTCAATATGTCTGACTTTATTTTTTTTTTAATTTTTTGGATAGAATGAAAGAAATATGCCACAATATTTATTATGTACTACATATTTTATTTGACGCTTCAATGTTCAAATAGGAGTTCGTTCTTAAAAATGTACAATATTATTTTTACAAGGTATTACGTATAAGATGTTATTTATGTTTTTACTTTATCTAGTTGGTCATAATAATCAATTAGTTCGCGGTTGTTTCGCACTCTGTATTGATTTGTAATATTATCGATAACAGGTTTATATATTTCTCTAATAATTCTTCTTTCTGCGATGCTCAATCGGCTCTTATTTTGTTTTTTCGTCGTCCATGTTTCATGTTTTAATTCTCCCCGTATAATTAGCCCATTAACAGAGAGTCATTCCATCCAATAAGAGTGGAGGCTGCTCAGTCATCAAAGACAATCATTCCATCCAGTAAGGATGAAGACTGCTTAGTCATCAAAGACAGTCGTTCTATCCAGTAGGGGTGAAGGCTGCCTAGTCGTCGAAGAGACAAGTGCTATCTGCCAAACAAGAGAGTCGTGTCTTGGTTAAGGGGTAGCTGCCCTTTGCGCTATCGCCGATTCTTTTGTGGTTGCTGTATGTCAAGGGGTAAGGTCAGCCTACATATCTGTTGCTAAAATTACTTCGCTGCTGTAACGAGTACCATTTACTGGTATATGAATTTTGTTACGAATTTATCTTATGTGCTAAATAAACTCTAATAAATCTTTTACCGCGAATTAAAAAACATGTTTTAACCTTTACGTTTATCTAAATAAATATTTACTATATTGTATAATAGTTGTTTATTATGTTTGTTTTATTATTTGTATCCCTATAGGTATAATTTAGAATATAATATTATTTGTCTTATATACAAAATCATACGATTTGCGTTATATTGATATTTATGTGGCAATTAGCTATAGAGTCATTAGTCTTTCCTGTCATATCATATTTTCCTTAATCAACAAACCATAATCAAGCGGTTTAATTTGTGTAATACAATATCCCAATTCGTCTCATAATATTTAGTTTTCAAAACAGCTGTTACGCTAATAATTCGTTCACCTTTGTTAAAGCACTTTGGGTTATGACTACTTTTTCTTGGCTACGCAATTTTAGTTTTTAAATTACAGTATTTATTGATATGTTATTTATAGGTTATGCAAGTGTTGAGGAATAATTTGGGATTGATATATGAGGTTGTGAAATACTAGGTATTGTTGATAACTGGGTAGTTGTTATATTTTTATCTGTGTATGTAGTTTGAGAACTTGGGAATAATGTTAAGGGTGATATTTGAGATGGAGTTAATATTGGTATAATTAATTAAGTAGGTATAGTCGAGGATTGTAAGGAAAAGGACTTCGCTGAAGATGCTGATGTGATCAGGACGTCATGTGTGGAAGAGTATTAACTACTGTATTTATAGTAGTAGTTGGCACTGTTGTTGTAAAGTTCTGATTTGGATTTGTACAGAATGACCAATTTGCCACAAAATGGTCAGATTTTTTACAATAGTAACACATCTGTTTTCTAAAGATAAGAAAATACGATTAGATGTTTGATTGTGGTTTCTGACAATTGAGGGAGGAATTAATGTAGCTTTCAAAGGAAAGATAAATGTATGTCTTGGAAAGCTCAATATATATCTATATACTGGGTTTGTTGTACCTCTTCGTAAAAAATTAATTGGAGGTAATAAATTGAGGCCTAATTTTTTAAGTTCATATTCTATGAAAGTGTGATAAATACTAGGACAAACATTAGAGATCAGTAATCTTTCATTTGGTGTAATTAAGCGTCGAGCATAAATTATTTGATGATTGATAGTTATTCTTTCGTTGTCAGCCTTCATGACATTTTTTTCTAATTCTTCACTAGCTAGGTAAATACAAATACGGTGATTTGAAATTCATGATGAAAAAATGTATATATCTTGGATCTATAATTTTTCAAAGTGCAAGTAGATATTGGAATTTTGGAATTGAATTGATTAGCGCTACAGAATATGAAGAAGTTTTATATGATGTCAATAACGTTTGGGGCCTCGACTCCACTGGACTATTACCATCATCCATTTTCGTTGTTTAATGACATCAGGTTATATAAATAATATGAACTTGTTTTGAAGTAAGTATCTAATTAGATTAAAATTCCTTACCGATTTTCTCCATTGTTATTCCCCATTGTTATTTACGGTATCACAACAATTTATTACACTTTTAATATTAACTGGATATAAATAAAAGCACAAAAACTAGGTGCGATTAGACTGGTAATTAAATAAATCTAGCTTCGACGAAGGTTCAAATCGTTGTCTCTTATTATTTTCTTTTCAAATATTCGGAGTTCTTCCTCACTTGCTTTAGTCGTTTGCTATTACTCGTATCCATGTATTAAAATAGGTTTGAAATTAGTAGCAATATTATTTCTCCGAGAAAGTGAAGAATATCTATCTGCTATCCAGATTTAATCCATAGAATAAATATTGGAATGCTATAAAATAATGCTATTAGAACCAAAAAAATTTGCTGATAATCAGTAAAAAACTAAATAAATGTCCTTTAACATGCAAAAAAAGATGATATAGAGTAGAGCATATTGTTACAATAAACCCATATCATTTTAAAACATTGCAGTATTTAGTATATCGTAGATAACGTTCTCACTTAAGAAATAAAAATGAATATTTAGGTAGCTAACTGATGTATATATTATAACCCTTATAACACTTTTAAATCCAGAAGTCTAATAGGAATCTATAAAATCAGGATATATAAGACGATAATTAAATCAGTGCTACTGTGTGGATATGTGACGAGAACACTGTCAAAACAATGTAAGTAAAACTCAAGTAGCAATTAGATCAGGATTGCTAGAAATGTCATCGGAAGTATTTTCCAACTTATATAGGTCCGAGTACTAACCAATACCAAACGGAACTAATGCCAAGGTCAAACACATATACAAAGGTAGCAACGTCGTACAAGAAACTAAATCTCAACGCCAAAGTTGCGCCAAGCTTGCGCTGGCTATATCCAAAGGCTCTCTAATAACTGCATTGTCAAGCTAAATTGAGAGGATCGAGAAAAAAAAAGACGTCCACGAATGAAGGAGGGAAGTAACATATAGTCAGATTTAGGAATAATGAGACTACCTACATCTTATCAACACATCCCTGTTCAATCACATGCTATCCTACCTACAATCAACAACTTATTTGTTAGGGATTATCAAATCAATTACAAGTAATCAAATGAACTAGACTTGAAAAAGTTATCCCATGAAAGGCACTTCAGAAATAGGGAAATAAATTTTTACAACGTCATTTACGTGGCTGAGTTTTCAATACTAATGAGGAGACAAAAAGAAGGAAAGGTAATAGAACTTTGTTGCGTTCTGACTATATGATGACGATGACCTTTATATAACATATAGGGAGAAAGAGAGACGAATGTCTATGTTCAATCTAGATAGAACTCGCTGGTTTTTCTCCATTTCGAATTGGGTTTGTATATGTATTACTATAGAAAATAAACGGAAGAGAACTATAATTATGAAATTTTATCTAAAATGTAAAATCAATAAACAAATTATATATACAAAAAGATTATATAAATCCCTAATATTCACACATTAAAATATGCCCGATAGAAGTATGTCTTCTAAAAATACAAAAAAGTAGTTATTCATAACTCAGGTGGCTTTACAAAAGGTAAACGAATGAGCATAAAAGCACAGCTGTTTTTAAAACTTAATATTATTAGACAAATTGTGGATATCCATTACCGCTTGTCTATAAAATGAATCAGAAGACTATGCTAAAATATGATACGGCAGGAAAAACGGCAATGTAAAGCAAATATGATGATTTTGTCACAGCATAAGAATATTGCCTCGTACTGTTATATAGCAATTTGTTGTCACAAGTTTATAGTTTTTCGAAAAATGAACTCAGATTTAAATATTTAAACGTCAAATAAAATATAAAAACCTATTTAACCTTATTCCCAGCATTATTCTTAAACACTGACATAACATCACAAGAAAATAATTTTAAAAAATCATTGCGAAATTCAAAATTTATATTTTTACCGGTATCTCAGAAAATAATAATATTTGTATAAAGTACAGTCATATTTTGAGATAAAATCTTCAATTCAGAGCAAAAAACTGAGCACACAAATATTTATTATTTTATGTACTATGTTGTAAAATAAGTATACTCAAAACACATAAATATTATCTACCAAGTGCTCTACTCCAGTTTAATATCTTCTTCTTCTTCTTCTTTCTTCTTTATAAATAGGCTTAATGCCTGTTTTACTTCGGTTTTGAGCCTCAATTGACGTTGTCTGACCATCTTTTCCTCGGTCGTCCCAATGATCTCCTTCCATTTGGCGATTTGTCTCTTGCTATTCGTACTATTCTATTTTCTGTCATTCTTTTGAAGTGTTGACTCCATTCCGCTTTTTTCTTTTGGTCCACGCGTTTATTTCCTCTAAACCACATCTCGCTCGTATTTCTTCACTTCTTACTCTTTCTCTTAGAGTTTAGTTTGTTATTTTTCGTAAGACTTTCATTTCTGTTGTTTCTAGCAGTCTTTGTGTTTTCGCCGTATCTGCTCTTGTTTCCGCTATGTACGTCATTATCGGTCTTATTGTTGATTTTTATATCCTCAGTTTAATATCAGTTTAATATCAATGCATAAAATATTATAAAAATTTCGTCATAGTTGTAAATTTATATTAGATAAAACCAAATGTAAAGCATATAGTGAAATCTGAATATCTTAGAATAACTATAACGAACGAGAACATTATTGATAAGAAAAAGCCAGGCCCATCGCTAAGAAAGAGAGAAAGCAATTGGCAAAAGCAAAGGGTACTTTGTACTAAAGTAGCCGTACTCTAAAGCATAAGCATGTCATTTTCTAGTCTTTTAGTAAGTGATGGATCCGACCGTTACTTGATAAAAATTCATTTTATCTAACAATAAAAGATGTATGCGTTTACACGTTATAGTTTGTAACTGAATAAGTTAAGGACGGGAGAATTGTTTGTCTCAAGTTGGCCATTCAGAATTATGTCTTTATTTTTTAATTTGCTAATTTTCATAGATTCTACTTTCCATAGAATTTAAAGGTAGCTTCAGGGCTTTATTATAAATATACTTTTTTAGGAATGAAAATACGTAAATAAAACCTGGAATATGCATGTAACGTAACCTTTGATGTCTGAGATAAACCCAACTCCTGAACAATGGCGCCGATATATGTAGTTAAAATTTTGTACACCTATTTTAACCGTTTATTTCCTTATTATCCATATATGAGTTGTGACCGATATTACAAACTCATTTATTTTTCACAAAGAGACGGTATATTAACTACATTTATTACTATACAAATCTGATCGAAATATTGTCTAAAAGTAACAGTATGTAAAATTAAAATTTTTAATGAAAAGTAAAAGATTAGCCATATTTTATAGGGTTTAAATATCGGCCAAATCGGCCTTTTTAATGCCAACTATCCTAATTATGTCTATACACATTAGAGAAGGGAATATCCAGAGATAAAGATAGGTACTTTACTTTACTTAACTTTATCAGACATATGCGGTTAACACAAATGTGACGTATTTCTAGTGCAGGAAACACATTGAGGGCCAAACATAGGCAAACAAGAAAAGAAAAACTTAAAATGAGAGGGGACAAAACCAGTCAGCTAAGGGAATCTTTCAACGGTGTTGAGCTTGGATCTGCTATCTACGTATATACCTAATGAACAATATTACGGCTCCTGACTAAAGATCTGAGCACAAAACTAATTCTAAAATTTGGATCAAAAATACAACAATGGCTTGTATTGTTCGGGTATGCCTACACAACAGAAGATTTTTCGTATCATTCAATGGTAAAAATAACAGATGGAAAACGCAGAAGAACGGTCTCCTTTGGGGTAGCGTAATGGTACCTACACTGTATAATATTTACACAACCCATACCAGTAAATACTAGGACTTTTATTATGTAGACGATACATCGATATTGTTGCACAACCAAAAACTTTTGTTGCTGAAGTATAGAAAAATCTAAATCATACTTTAAACACAATAAAAATAGACTATGAATCAATTTTAAGCCAAACCTCAGAAAAAGTCAGATGTAATGCTTTAATGTCCCTAACAGAATTGCTTTTAAAAATCTAAACATCCAATAGTGTCATGAAATTTTTAAACTCTGGACTTGCTATAAATACCTTGAAGATAGTTTGTATCACACTTTGTCATTCATAGAACATTGTTTAAAACTAAAAGGCAAACTGAGGACCAGAAAAATAATCTCTGCAAACTTGTCAGCTAAAAATGAGAAGCATCCTTTCATCCTTAAAACGTAGACGCTTGCACTCTATGCTTCTGCTACCGAATATACCTTGCAAGTATGGATGACACCAACACATATTTAACACGTAGATTTAGCTATAAATTAGACAGCCAAATTCAGCGAATATTAAGACACACACACACATCTATACATAAGCTCTACAATATCGTAGCTATCAATTCACCTAATATCCGAAGATAAGTAACTAGACTGCTAGAGAATAAAAGATACAAAGTCTAGAATCGCAACATCCACTCAACGAATATCCAGCTCAATTTATGACTAAAATCGAGAAAAAACTGACCAAAGATTATTGCAAATTTGACACAAACTCCACGTTTATTGATTACATATTACCCCTAAATAGCAGATAAAACATTTAGAAGTATGTAATATTGGTGAACTGGTACATTTTTCTTATATAAATTAAGCATTCTTCCCTCTTTTGTGCACTACTACCAATTTTTACATAAAAATATCTATTTTTGCACTTAAATATTTATTTTAAGATAATCTATCCAGAATTATATGTAGTACACAGATAAAACCAGAAATAAAATAATAAAGAAGCTGTATACAAGATATCGTAAAACAATGGATTAACTAAAAGTTCTTATTAATCGTATTCTTAAATAAAACGTATAAAGACATATTCATGTTAACAAAATACATTAGGAAATATTCGCATATGAAAAAACACGTCCAACTTGGTAATGAAATCCTTTTGTATTTATAAAGCTATTTTTAGAATAGCAGGTACCTACCAAAAACAGGTATTTGGTATTATACATATCTATTACACATTGTCAATATGATCGCCAACATTCATAACGGATAGGCACATCAAGAAGAAGAAGAAAATTACATATTGTAATGCGTATGAAAAGGAGTCCGTATGAACCGTTTAAAATATATAAAATATATATATCAAGAACGCTGGCCTAAGTGCATAGTTGCCAAACTATCAGAGCTTACTTAAACCGATATTCCTATGGTTCCAATATACAGTGAAAAAGATCTGAACGACCCCTATAATATATACACGTGAACTAAGCGAAATACATTTATGATACAGGGGTACTTATGAGCTCCAAAATTTTATTAAGAATTATGAAACTATACATCTTAACGAATCGACAGAGCCAATATTATGGAATGGTCATGTGAGCTCCGTATATCGGTGTCCACTTGACCACGGAGCTCACTTGAACCTGAATTTTAACATGGGCGGAGTTCACTTTATGCCGTAAATATATATATATATATATATATATATATATATTATATATATTTATATATATATCTATATGTATATATATATATATATATATATATATATATATATATATATATATATAATATATATATATATATATATATATATATATATAGGAATGTGTGTATGTGTAGTATATATTAATAAAAATAAAACAAAACGGTCTTGTATTTTTTATTCTCCCCTACTTAACTGCCAACACAACCGCATTAATAAAATCAGCGACATTCGCGATCCAAAACGACAAAAACAGAAGAAAAAACGAAAAAGGGAATTACTGACAAAAGCGAATCATCCATGTGACAGCATTATGAATCAGCCTGGCTGGTAGACAGTCACTTGTCTGGTGGAGAAGTCGTCGTTTTTGTTTTCAAAGGAATTTCCAGGCCTTGTCTATCTTGATTGATGTCGCGATCGGTATCGTCCGCTTAAAAGATAAGCATCGAAGATGGCCACGGACATGTGCGTGGAAGTTGAAACAAAAGAAAGTTTATTGTTCGATGGCATTCATAAGTGCTGCAGGTTAAGGTAGGTTTCTGTACGGCGAACATATAATTTGAAATGGAGTATTAAATTCAGAGCAGTGTACGGGGTAGATAGAAATATAAGATATAAATATTCTAGATAAGGAGTAAGTCAAGTTTGAGGTTTTTTAACTATGTATTTTCTATTTATGTAGTTAAATACATAGTTAAATGTTTTTTAACTATATATTTTACTATGGTTTTTTAACTTTGTACTTTCTATTTATTTTATATTTAACAGTATTCCGAAACAGATTTTTACATGGACACCACAAGGGAGAAGGAAAAGAGGAAGGCCGAGAAGAAGCTGGAGAGAGGGAATTAAAAAAGAACTAGAGGAAAGAGAAATCCCTCCAGACCTATGGTTAAATAAAGAAGAAGGGCGGTTAAGAGTCGGAAGGCGTCGAAGAACGCTGTAAACCGATAGTAGTAATATTTTCTATTTATGTCAATTTTATTAATTACCATTATAAATATATAAATATTCTGGGATGGTTAAAGGAAAGGTTATGGACCTCGAAGATAATATGAGATGTCGATTCTTATATTGCAATAAAACTCTGAGATATGACCACCTGTTTTTCAACGAAAGGGTTAGAGCTTCGGGAAACAGAACTCTGTCAGGAAATCCTACTCTCACGTCACCGAAGACATATATGTCGCGTAACCACTGGGTATATGGCGTACAATCCATGCGAAAATCCTGGTACTCCAAGCTTGGGGGTTGGAGCGATGGACCAGTCCCTCACCATCTGAAAAAAAAACTCTTTTAGCTAAAAGTTCTAACGCCGAGCCTTGGAATATGTAAGGAAACTTAGGACACCTGGCAAAGAAAAGGATTTTGAAAATTGGTACTTCGAACACTCAAGGCATGACTCACAAGACAATGGAAATTTTAACCAAAATGACGAGGTGAAAAATGGAATCATAGTGCTCTCTGAAACCAATAAGAAAGGCCAAGGAAATGAACAGATTAAAGACTACATTCATATATGGTCAGGAGTAGAGAAACAGGTACATGCTAAATTAGGGGTCTTAATTCTTATAAAAAAATCGTTAAAAAATACATAAAAGACTATGCGTATATCTCAGAAATAATTCTGACAATAACTGTCACATTGTATGGCATTAAAACAATTGTTGTTGGAGTATATGCGCCAACAGACGATTCAAATCAACAAGTTGAAGAGTCTTTTTATAAAGAGTTATCAAACATTTGTGATGAAATAAAAAGTCATCAAGAAATAATACTGTTGGAAGACCTAAATGACAGAGTAGGTTCTCAAATAGACGATGACATTAAATTACGTTAAAAATTGTTTAAGGGACAGCTTAATTGAGTTCTGTCAACTTTTTGGTTTAAAACTAATGAATACCCAATTCCAACATAAGGATATTCATAAATACACTTGAGAAAGACCTTCACTCTAACAAAAGTCGATCTTTTTCTTCTTTTTCTTTGTCTAGCCATTCACGTCTACATCTGAACATAAGCCTCTTCAAGTCTTCCTTTCCATTGTTTTTTATTGTACGCTACTTGTAGCCAATTTTTCCCGGCAGTCCTTTTCAGATCATCTGTCCATCTCACAGGAGGTCTGCCTCTGGGTCTTTTGTGTTGGTATGGTCTCCAGGTTAAAATTGATCTGTGCCATTTGTTTAGATCGCTCCTAGCTACAAGTCCAGCGTATTCCTATTTCAAGTTTAATAATTTTTGCACCACATCGGTGACTTTGGTTTTCTGTCTTATCCATGTGTTTGTTTTCTTGTCCTTAAGTGATTAGTTTTCTTGTCCTTAAGAAAGACCTTCACTCTAACAAAAGTCGATCTTCTTCTTCTTTTTCTTTGTCTAGCCATTCACGTCTACATCTGAACATAAGCCTCTTCAAGTCTTCCTTTCCATTGTTTTTTATTGTACGCTACTTGTAGCCAATTTTTCCCGGCAGTCCTTTTCAGATCATCTGTCCATCTCACAGGAGGTCTGCCTCTGGGTCTTTTGTGTTTGTATGGTCTCCAGGTTAAAATTGATCTGTGCCATTTGTTTAGATTGCTCCTAGCTACAAGTCCAACGTATTCCTATTTCAAATTTAATAATTTTTGTACCACATCGGTGACTTTGGTTTTCTGTCTTATCCATGTGTTTGTTTTCTTGTCCTTAAGTGATATACCTAGCATTGCTCTTTCCATCGCGTGTTGAGTGACTCTAAGTATATTCATATTCTTTTTTGTGATTGTCCATGTTTGTGCCGCATAAGTTAATATCGGAATAATGCATGCATCAAAAACTTTAGATCTAAGCTGTAATTGAATTTGTTGATTTCTGAGTATATAGTTCAGTTTACCGAATGCTGCCCAAGCTAACTTCCTTCTTCTTTTTATTTCTTCAGTTCGTCGATTATAGACTATATAATAATAAGACAGATCAAAATTTAAGTGCCAAGGCTGCAGAGTAAAATCTAACTGTGGGACAGATCACTACTTTGTTTTCGCTAATCATTAGTGCTCCTTTAAACAATACCACAAACATAACACCGAAAGTGAGAGAAACAATACCTACTACACAGTACAAAACGGAGAGATATAAATTGCACCTTATATATTTCAACCGAGTATTAATTTTTTTTTAATCTAGATTAGAAAAGGAACTAAATGAGATGGAAAGAAATATGGATGTAGAACAAGAATACAACAACCTTAAAGCAATAATAAAAATAATTGCTTATGAAGTATTATGAACCGAAAACAACGACAAAAAACACGACGAACCACCGTTGATGACAGAAAATGTAAAAGAAATGATACAAGAAAAAACAAAATATACCAGAAACGGCTAATAAATAAAACACCTAGCCATAGAGTAACATATCAAAGGAAAAACGGAAAAGTACGCAATCAAATAAAAGAAGCACAAAACAATTTCTGGGAGCAAAAATGTGTCCTAGTTGAAAATTTAATTATGGGTTCTAACGGATATCTTATTGGTTTGTACGGAACCACGAAGAACTATCACTAGTCTAAAGAAAAACACCCACAACTCCTTAACCAACTTAATTTTTATAGAAAAGTTAGAAATTCACTATAAAAATTTACTCCAAGAGTCCAGATTGGAATATATGGGAGAGGAATACAGTATGGAGAAACAAGCAAATAGTAACTACTACCACTACTAACACACTGTCGAGTTACTTAAAGCAGGAAGTCTACTACTAATAGAACGAATACTTCTTCTAATGAATCAATGTTGCCAAGTAATTAAAGTACCATCTGAATGTAAAACCGCTCACCAAGTGTCCATCTTTAAAAAGGGTAATCGAGATCCTAACTGCTACAAAGGATTTAGTGTTTCACCTACTTTCGAAAGATTGTTTGCAAAGATAATAGATGGAAAAATACTAGATAATGTAGGACATCTAAGTAGCGAAGACCAAAAGGGTTCAAACGATGGTGGAATCAGTTCTTTGTTATAGCTCTAAAGTATGGACAATTGACCTAAAGAGAAGATTGTTGGCAGTTGAAATGGATTATTTGAGAAGAAGTACTAGAACATCAAGGCTGGGAAGGAATACCAACGAATCTATAAGAAATAATACGAATGTTACAGAAACGGTCATCGACAGAATAGAAAGAAAAGGTTTAAAATTGTGTGGACACCTATTGAGAATGCCCAAAAACTTCACATATGGAAGGCCTCTGGAAGAAGAAAAAGAGATAGACCTCAACGTTCAGGTAATGAAAAACTTAGAAAAGAAATGGAATTGAGAGCAGGTTAAAATGTAGGTGATAGACCACATAGCTGTTTAAGTTTGCTATTTCATTGCTTGACTTAATTCACCTCTATTTTTTTATATAGTCCTTGCGATATATTCACCCATTTCTCTCTAACGTGCATTTTTCTCATTGCTTTCGATAGTTGCTTCCTGTGCACGCCATCATATATTTTCTACAAGTCTATAAAGGTCATATATGTTTCAATATTTTTCTCTTTGTTATAAAGAAAAAATATAGGAGTTCTTTAATAATCAAAAATTAGATTAGAATTGATGTCCATGTTACTTGTTGTTATCTTGGTTCATAGAAATGAGCAATGAAAAATATTTTGTAATATATGTATACTACATTCACAAAGCTTTCCCGTCTTTTAAAATTGTGCTGAAAATTTAGCGCCTTTATCAACATTACGATATAAAGAAAAGATAATTTTTACCTGCCCTGAGTTATCTGTAGCACTCCTTTTTTTCTTGTTACAGCAGCATAAAATTTCGATGATAAGGGGCGAAAACGTAAACTCTGATACTAAAAGCACTTTCTTAGCAGGAGCGCATTTCAACAAAGATTGAATGTATATACGAAGCAAAGTAACAAATAAAAACGCTAAGAATTTAAGTAATCTCATTAATGTAACAATACAACACTGAAAACTTTGTTTTCAAACTTCCACAAAAATTTATATTAACTCTTATCACCACAGCTGTTTCGGCTGATTGCCTTTCTCAAGTGATCTATTTTTGGCATGCGTTTAAACTTTATAGTCTCTAATGAAATAGGTTGAGGAGGGGAGAACTGTTTGTCTCAAGTTGGTCATTCAGAATTATATCTGTGTTTTTTAATTTGTTGATTTCCATAGATTCTAACAAGTATAGCTTGTTGTTTCTTGGGATTAGTAAAGGATAAAGGTTCTTGGACAAAAGTATCTCATGATAGAAAGAGTATCTGCCAAATAAACACAAAAGAATAAACAGTAACAACTAGAGGAGAAATTCTCGATGTTGTGGAAACTGTTATGAGGGATAGAGGAATCTAAGAATCTAGAGTATCTGTGGTATACCCTAAGCAGAAAGATGAGTTAGAACTAAGGTCAGTTTCATGTAGTGTTACAGTTGATATTGGAGGTGATTGCTGCCTAGTACACAATATATCTCAAAGGATGAGAACTGGCATGTAAACCAGAGGAGAAGTACTAGATTTTAGGAAATATTTTTTCGTGAAACTCAAGTCAACTCAAACTACTCTATTATGAATTTTGTACCATATTTATTGTGCATTTGGTTTAAGTATACTACCTTTTTACTAGTTTTGACATCATATATGGTATCAAATATAAAGTTAGAGATATAACGCTTTTGCAAATAAACCTCACGTTGGTGTGAAGACCATTAAATAATTTTAGAAATTTCGAAGCAATGACTCGTAAAAACTAAGGAGTTAACCCCAAACGTGAACCATATAGAAAAGATCATAAAGTGAGTTTCATTAAAGTTGATAAAAGTTGGGAAGGAAATTAAGCGAAGCAATTAGGCGTCCTCCTAGATACAAAACTCGTAAAAACAAAGTGTATTAGATCCGTTACGTCGTAAAGACGTAAAAGACAGGTTTGGACTAATCTGGGATAAATTAAACGTGAAATAAGGCAAGTTGATTGATTTTTTAATACTTAAAAATAATATTGGCAAACGTATATCTCGTTTTTATAAAGATTGAGGAAGAAACATATAGAAATAAAAATTTATTAAACTCAGAATGTATAACTATTTTAACATTGTTTTGAAAATAAGGATTTTTATCTAAAAAAATCCGAAATATTTGTTGGAAGATGAAAATGACAAATAATAATAATTTATAATATAACTAACTGCGCCTTCGTTCACGCCTTAACAGGAAAAATTTGTTTAAGGTACTATACACCTACAAATGTTCTGGTCTTAGCAATTCAGTTGGTATTGTCAAGTGGACAAAAACAGATACAGAAAATCTTCAGCGAAAGGTACAAACATTTCTTACAAAGGCACAAAAGCACCATCTACGAAGTGCAGTAGAAAGAACAATAATACCGCATTATGTAGGGGAAAGAAGGCTTATATTTAGATGTAAGCTAAGTCAACTACTTTACATCGCACGATATGCGAAATAAATCACACAACACCGATTAAACTAAGAGAAGAATAAATGCGCATAAACCACCTGACTAAGAACAAAAAACTGCAATACTGATTGACTTGAATGCACGGGTGAATCAAGACTATGTCGACAATATAGCGTCGAACTATTCAACGACAAACAATGACAAAATGACAATGATTGACAAAACGACAAATGCCGAAATGGATGTCAAGTGGAAGAAACCATTTTTGTTTTTAAGTCTGATTATTTTACAATCCAAAAAATTTATGGATTGATTTTGTTCTGTTTCTACTGTAAATTCAATATGACCATGGAGTGAATTAATATACGATAAACATTTGTTAACTTGGCCGTTAGTTCCTGTGAAACATACCAGTACGTCGTCTAGGTATCTCCACCAATATAAAAACTGTTTTAATATGGGATGATTTGAAATCTCATTAGACAATTGAAAGACTCTTAAAATAATTGAGTATAGAAGAAATCTTTGTAAAAGTGGTGTAAATAGTGAAAAGGAAAAAGCTAGTTTAAGAAACCTCAATAGAAAAATAAAACGAAGATGTAAGGCCGACAAAAACAGTACTATCAAAGTATATGCAAAGAAATTGAGAGACATGGTCAGAATAATCAGCCGAGAGATCTATTTAGAAAAATACTCTACCTGACAAGAGACTTCAGAGCCAGAACTTGGGCCATTAAAGATAACACTGGAACCCTGAGAACAAACAGAGAAGACATAGCAGAGATATGGAGATCGTATTGCAGGGACCTATATAAAGATGATCAACGCCAAGAGCTTGTTAGCCAAATCTCTGATGAGGTGGAAGAAGAACCTGATATACTCGAAAATGAAGTAAGACAGGCTATCAACAAATGCGACAATTATAGAACTATCTCTCTTATATCCCATGCCAGCAAGATAATGCTACATATAATCAATGAGAGACTGAAAACATTCCTTCAAAGAGAAATTCCACAAGAGCAAACTGGATTTACCAAAGGTAGAGGCACTCGAGAACACCTGCTGAATATAAGACAGATAATCGAGAAATCTAGGGAATTCAAAATTCCACTATACATCTGTTTTATAGATTACCGTAAAGCGTTCGACAGGGTCAAGTGGAGACACTTATGGCGAATACTAAAAGAAGTAGGCGTACCACAACATCTAGTTACGCTTATAACCGAACTATATGAACACACTACTGGATCAGTTAAAGTACTTGACACACTTTCAAACGAATTTCATCCAGAACGGGGTGTCAGACAAGGATGTATACTATCTCCACAATTATTCAACATATATGGGGAGTATATTATGCGAAGAGCACTTGAACGATGGGAAAAGGGCATCTCAATAAATGGTCATAAACTAAACAACCTACGTTTCGCAGATGACACAGCCCTTCTTGCAAATAGTCAAGCAGAGCTGATAGAACTTATACGACTGATCGAAAACGAAAGTCAAATATTTGGTCTGGAATTAAACATATCAAAGACAAAGATCATGATAGTGGATAGACTACACAACAATCATCCACACATAACCACAATTGACCGGTTCGAGGTTGTGAGCTAATACTTATATCTGGGATCATTAATCACAAACACAGGGTCATTACAAGAAGAGATTAAACGTAGATCTGATCTAGCAAAAGTTGCCACAGCAAAAATGACCAAAATATGGAAGGACTGTCAAATTTCAAGAGCGATAAAGATGAGGTTGATCAACTGCTTAATATTCCCAATACTGACCTAAGGATATGAATCTTGGACTCTGAGACAATCGGAGAGAAGAAAGATAGACGCCACTGAAATGTTCTGTTGGAGACGAATGTTACGAATTCCTTGGACCGACCGCAGAACAAATAATTCAATTTTAAGAGAGCTAAAAGTTAGCCAACGACTCTCTAGTAAAGTCCATCTCCAACAATTAAAATATTTTGGGCATGTTATGAGAGCAAACACAGAAAACATGGAAAGACTCATAATACAAGGAAAGGTAGAAGGCCGAAGATCACGATTAAGATCCCCAACAAGATGGATAGATCAAATTACAGGAATATGCCAAAGACCTATGCATGAATTAAAAGAAATGATCAGAGACAGAGATCTCTGGAGACGGACAATACACGACATCACGTCGACCACTACACTCCCCCTGGGGGTCAGGATTGAAGAGAGAGAGATTTGAAATCTTTGTCTCTAGATGATCCATAAAAATATCTGATAGCAATGGGCTTAGAGGATTACCCATTATAAGTCCTGCACTGTTATTTATATATATTTGATTACTAAATTCAAACGGTTTATTAAAATTTCAAGAAGATGTAAAATTTCAGATATAATAATTGGATTTCTACAATTTTAGTCTAAAAGATTTTTTACTAGTATAAAAGTTTGTATAGGAGGAATACTAATTTCTCCTATAAATAAGGAAAAATTTATTTAAAGACATTTATTATAAGAAAAAAGTTATTTAAAATAAATTGTAGGAGGTATCTACTATATTGATTAAGCTAGTGAAAGTACAAAGGGGCAGTGCATCTAGCGCCTCCCAGTCACAGCCGCCCTTGATGTTAGATAAAGATTATATATTAATGAAACATTGATGCATATATCTTGTATCGAATCGAGTCTTTCCAAAATCAACTTGTCATCTAAGAAGAATAAATTTTTGGCTTTTTGAATTGAAAAGTCTTTTAAAAGTGCTTTTAATTTAATCAAGTACCAATTGATTTTGTTAAATAATGAATACTAATTGTATAATACCAAACGCATTAACTTTAAAAGCTACTTGGAATTGGAGCTACACGCCGATATTTTTTCCTCTCGAAACCGCATTAACGTTGTTACCGGACAAATGTTATCGAATTTCGCAAATTTAATTAAAACAGCTCGATGTCATAATTAGTGTATAGTAGAATGTTACTAAAATTTTCAGCACCGCAAATGAAACCACCGAAATTTAATGAACTAACAAAACTTTTTAATATTGCAGCTTCGTCGGTGCGCTTCGGTCTGGCCGCAACTACGTCCCGGACACTTTCACAAGACGATGTTTAATTAAAGCATCACCCTTGAAAAGCCACCAGCGAGCTTTCTCATATTACAGACTCGGGTTATTCGATGTTCCTATTTTCGAAAACTACTGTAGTTTAATATTGGTATACTGTAAAATTCATTATTAAGTACGATACCAAAATATTCACAAATCTGCACCAAATATAAGTTAACCCTTTGTTTCCTGAAAACTTTAAATATGAAATCAAACATTAAGGTAAAAAATAATTATTCTTACTCTATTGGGTTCTTAAAAGACCAAAAAGTAAAATATAATATTTTTTTATGTATTTTTTTAATAGTGAAGTATTTTTATTAATCTAATTTATTGTCTTTATTTATTATCAAAAGTTCTACATTTATAAAACTTTTTTTTTTAAGTCTTTATTTGTACAACATAACTAATTTTGTTTCACACTAATAATTATATAATTTATTTACATTACAATATGCGCGTTATATTTCAAAACTCGACGCGATATTATCTTCAGACGGCGTCACACAATGAAAGTTTCGCTATATATACCAAAACAGCCGTTAGCAAGGAATCTCTCGAAGCCCATGGATGTTGACCTGAATTGCATCGAATGAACGGGAACCCTAACTAGTTTTTATAGCGGCTTGTAGAAAATACTAGAACAGAAGTGAGAATAAACAACATGTTTACAGGTTTTTATTATGACTCATATTTTATCGTAACAATAGGTTATGGTTTCTACAAGCAGAGACAAGCAGAGAAAAAGATACTAAAACAAAGGAAAAAACTACATTTAAAAAACCAGCTATTCACAAAAAATTCACAAAGCGAAGCGCGAAAATTTTATAAAAATGTGAACCACAAGAGAAAAGAATTTAAATCTAGAATCTTCTTTCTTCTTAAGGTGCCTTCTTAATTACTAAAGGTTGACTATAACTACAGCAAATTGCTCTCTATCTTGAGCTGTTTTTAGTAACGAATGTGTGTCCATGCCTGTTCAGTCTCTTACATTCATCAACCAGGAGCATTTTCTTCTTCGTGGACCTCTTCTTCCTTCCACTTTCCCCTCCATTATAAGTCGTAGGAAGTTATATTTTTCTCCTCTGTAAATATGTCCTAGATAACTTGTTTTTTACAATATTTAGGAGTTCTTTCAGTACCCATTCTACTTAGCACCTCGTTGTTGGTCACGTGCTCTGTCCAAGAGATCTTCAGCATCCTTCGAAAAACCCACATCTCAAAGACTTCTACATGCCACATACTTAATTCCGAGAGTCCATGTTTCCACTCCGTATAGCAATATGGAATAAATAAACGTTTTTACAAAATGGTATCGGATATAAAAGGATATTGTAAAGTTTATTAGAAATTTTTTCATTTGTTGAAATGCAGACCTAGCATATTCTATACGAGCACGTATTTCGACCTCGTGGTCAAGATCGTTTGTTATCCAACAACCAAGATACTGGAATCTTTGTACTGGTTCTATATATTTGTTATAGATACAAATATTAATGTCGACATTTGGTGCACGTGTAACAGCTATTAGTTTTGTTTTATTTGTGTTTATCTTTAGTCCCAAGCTCCCTCTCTGATTATGACATGCAAAAATCTTTGTTAACTTTCCCTGTATATTCGTTGATGTACAGTTTTTACTAATATCAGTTGATATCATATGCTGGATATATTGTTTGACCACCGCTGGACAGGCAACGACTTGTGAATTTCCGACTTTTTGCTTGTGGGAAACAGTTGTTCCCCACAAGCAAAAATGCACTACTTTTCGGTCTCTTGACTTTACAATCACCACTCTATCTTTGTTAACCCTCCAGTCTGATTGTCCTCGGATATGTAATTCTTTATCAGATGATAAGTCTTTTAGAAAATCTTTTTGGTTAGTCCTGACAGTGCCGCATGCATAAATACATTCTAATTGAAGTTTTTTTATAAGGGCACAGTTGAGAGTTCAAAGTTATCAAAGAAAACGTCATATTTACTTTACCCTTTAATTCTTCTTCTTCTTCTCGTGCCACTCCTATCGGAGATTGGAAATCATCATGGCCACTGCGATTTTGTTAGCAGCGCGCCTAAAAAGTTCAATCGAACTACACCCGAACCATTCACGTAGATTACGAAGCCACGATATTTTTCTTCTTCCCATACTTCTTTTGCCCATAATTTTGCCCTGCATGATGTTTCTTAAAAGTTAGTACTTTTCACCTCTCACAATGTGCCCCAAGTATTCCATCTTTCTAGTTTTTATCTCATTTAGAATTTCGCATCTTTTGTCTAAAGTTTGGAGTACTTGCGTGTTAGTGACGCGGTACATCCATGATATTCTGAGAATGCGCCTATAGCACCACATCTCGAAAGCTTCGATGTTTTTTATGGTCAATTGTTTTATTGTCCAAGCCTCAACTCCATATAACAGGGTAGAAAAGACATAACACCGCAGCATTCGTATTCGTTACTTTATATTGATATCACGATTGCAAAAGAGTTTGCGCATTCTATTAAAGATCCTTACCCTACCCTTTAATATGTTTCTGCAATTGCTTCGAATTTAGACAGTTCAGAACAAAGTCATTCATAAACATGTTTTAGCATACGTTTGGCATCATCAGAAAGATATTGAACATGTCGCTTACGTTTCACTACACAGGTTTGTAAATCTTCCAATTGATTAGAGAGTTACACTGGCTCTTCAGCTGCAGAATTATTGTCACACCACAGACTTGTCACATTTTAAAAATATTGTCGTAAAATGGTAAAAGAAGTTTAAAAGGAACACTGGTGAAGTCACAACCAAACTCACTTGCAGTTCACTATTTGAATTTAACTGAACGCTGCAGTAGTTATGGTTTCTTAATATTGTTCTGAAGCTATTTTCTTGTGGCATTGTAAATTAATTAGTATTAAACTGGGAATAAGCCACAATTAAAGATAAAAATACGTTTATTGACGTTTCAATTTTCACTTCGGAAATCGTTCTCAAAATACAAACAGTAAATTAAACAAATTTTGTTTTTTGTTACATAGTGAAAAATTCTTCTAATAATTTAATTTTATCTGACTCATTTATATTGACAATTCAGACATACATTATGCATTTTAAAGTAGACGACTTTAAAATGATATTGCCAATATTGTTGAGTTGCGCTCCTGGGACGACTTTACTTATAGGATAGTTCATTCGATTACATGAAATCAACTTTAACTTGAGAATATCCGTCAGAAAAAATCATAGTATGTAATTCGTCTTTAAAAAGACAAACACATGACATGATGACAGTAAAATTCTCCTGTTAGTGATTCCATAGTAAATTATGAGGGAAAACCAGGAAAAAAACCTCATAATACTATCCCAACATTGTAAGTATTTGTTCGTAAATTTAGTTTACCTTCAATAAACATCAAAATTCTGATTTTATATGTTACGTTATTTAAAAAACATAAATGATGTATCCTCTATATGTTACTGACTTACTAATACTGGTATTTTCTTATTAAGAACTTCCTCTTTCAATATTGGTAATAAGATCCTACTACATTCTGCCGAGGACTTTGCGACACAATTGGCCTCATTTAGCATAATTAGAGCCGCTTCTTTGATTTTTTTTTTTTCATGGGATAATGAACATAGGTTTCAATGGAATAATTCAAATGTAGTCCTAAAAGAAACGGATAGTAAAAAAAGAAAAATCAAAGAAGCGGCTCTAATTATGCTAAATGAGGCCAATTGTGTCGCAAATTCCTCGGCAGTCTAAAAATTGTCTAAATTTTGATCTCGCGCTAGGTTATACTCGTATAATGCTGTAGAGTGAAGCGGTTGAATCTTTTCAATCTACAGCCATTTCCACTTAATGAAATATGTAGTACATAAACTTTCTCTTACATACATAAAAAGTTATGTTGCATAGCTGGATCCAATATGAAATCCATTATAGAAATTGGATTGTTTAGTAGACTTCTTAAAAATGGCTTTACTTTATAATCGGAATCTCCTTGTAAAAACCCACTTCTATTAGCTCTTTCTCTTCTATTATCTTCTTAAGTAGATATAGAATATAAGTGATTTATTAAGAGTTACGTGTTTAATATATTTTTTAACTTTTTCTGAGGAATAACAACAAATGGACAAAAGAATGCAACTATTTCATTCCTAATTCAAGACTTCTCAAGTAGATTTCCCAGGGGTTTCGCAGTTTATTAAACGTTAAGCAAGAAAGAAGTTATAAAAATAAATATCCAACATAATAAATTGGATAATCTGTTAACCGAAGAGAAAGTATTTTCATTTATTTTTTATTTTAAAGTTACTTTTTTGTACCACGTTTATATGCAATTCTTGATTATTTATCAGCCAAAAACCTTTTTTCCAAAATCGTTTGCTAGATTACATCCCACATAATAAATTGAACAAACTACGGCATTAAAAGAGCTCTGTACCGTTAAAAAAACGAGTCTGTGCTTAAATTTTAGTATCTTTTGTTACGGGCCCACCGAATAACGCTAGAAAGGAGAGGGAATATGTGAAGAGAACTGAATCACTTTGCGTTTTATAAGGTAGCGCATTAATGGCTTCGGCGCTAACCTAAAATTACTTTTCAAGTATTCAATGAGGCCCGTGAATTCTAATAAGGAACCGAAGGACTTTAGTGTTACTGTTATGTTAACGCTGCCTTTAAAATTTGTCGTGTCATCTTTTAACCGCATCGTTCCCGAAGACGGATAATGTGCGAAAGTTGGGAAGTTTTACAACTCGCTCAGGAATTATAAATATTCTGCTTAAAGTAACATTTTAAAGACCTTTGTTATGGCTGGCACATTTTACGCGGATATAAACATAAAACGTACAAAAGTGTCCATATAATTATTAACGGTATATTTTGCTTGCTTGTCAAATGTAAATTTATTTTCTGGTGATCAGTGGCAGAATTTAATATTTTGTACCAAAAAAATGAGATTGGAAGTGGAATAAGCAATAATTGAATACCTCCCTCTAAAAAGGTTGCAAACAGCAAAATCACTTTTTTACAGGAAGTGAAGAAAACAATAGAAACTTTCCCTGTTACAATAAAAATATGCTTATATGATGCTTACACATTATTGTTAAAGATTGCTATAATTTTTTTTTATTTTTAAAATGTACTTTAATACTATTAGACAGAATTAAATTTTTTCAATCTAAAAACGTTACACATGCCCATATGTAACGTTTTTACATTCAATCTAACTAATATTAATTATGTACTTGAAACGTTTTACAACAAAACGCAGTTTAGATTAAAGGAGTATTACAGGAAAAATAAATGCACGGTAAAATGTAATATTAAACAAATAGTTTATTAATATAAACAATACAAAAAATGTATGATTTTATTTTATTTTCAATTTTTAAGTGTTTATCTTACATAACATTTGGATCTGCACTATCTAAAGATTGATAAAAAGTTCTTTTATATGGAGGTAAGTAATCTATAAGCTTTAAAAGATCAGCCATTTTTGAGGCATTAATAGGTAGTTTATTAGGATAAAGGATTGGCAGATCGATAGGGTCAACTATGTTGTACACAGGTAATGAGGCAGTTTGGGATCTCTTTCCTTTGGGTTTCTTTATTATATTATAAACCATCCAGTTCTGTATTGGATTGTGGCATGTTCTTATACGAATGGCAGTTGGTTCGTCGTAAGTAAACTGGATCCATCTTGCTTCAGTAATTTTGATATCGGGATGTTTATAGATCTGCAGTTCAATCGACGACATATCCAAAAATTTCCAAAATATCAAATGGATTCGATTCTCTTATATTCCTAATTATATTTACAACATCTTGAGGATCATGAAGGATTGCCGTTTTCTTAAACTTCTCAATATTGGCGAAATCGCGGTTACATGGAAGAAAACTGTGTCCTGTGACTAGAAATTTCTGATTGACCTCTGTGAAATAACGCAATGAAACTAGGTAATGATACAAAGCTGCCATCCGACAATTATTGTTCTGTCCTACACACCTATCAGACCATACTATAAGTTTTCTCCCTGATGTAGACCCAGGATTTCAAAATTATTTTGAATGTAGCGAAATAGTGCGGAGGAAATTTCCCCTGATCCCCGTTTTCCTACACTTTCATGCCAAACACACATTGTTGCTTTATTCTTCCCCATATTATGAATACAAAAGTTATAATTAGAATATTGTCTCAAGTAATAGACATCTGAATGGCTTAGATTAGGAGTAAAAAGAACCTGTTGCAAATTAACGCAGAGAACAACCAAATTTTCATTTTCAATAGCTGCCTGTGTATCTTCTACCAACGTTTTATATGCCTTTTCTGCTTTTCTGTGGTGCAGTTCTGACTGAAATTGTAGCTGCTTTAACTCTTCATTATTCTGTCTTGCAACCATTTGTATATAAAATTTGTCACAAACTTTACATGTATCAGATCTGGGAACACCAAATCTTAAGTTAAATTTGTCGTGAAAAATTGACCTATACAAGTGTAATTTTACCCTTGTGGTAGGATATTTATTTCTAAATAATTGGTACATTCTAGTTATGGATAGATCTGGAGCAAGACATTTCTTTTTATTTGAGTTTCTCGAATAATGGTTTTCTTGGCAAGGAAAAGAAGAAATATGCGTAATGACAAGCTTTTGATCTGCATCAGGAATACTTCGTGGTCTATTGTTATGTTTACCACGACCATCGTCGATGCTGAGACCTTGCTTAATTTTATTTGCAAGAAGCTGTAATCTCCGCCGAGTTAAATTCAAAACAGATATAATTTGTTTTTGACATACCTGCTGCTGTTGTGAAGCAATAATATTTACTGGAAGTGAATACTTGATAGTACATTGGCGTTTGGATATATCTTCACTCTTAACTCCATACATTCTGCAAGGAATCGCTGCTGCTCATTATAAGAATACTGGTAAAAACGATTAAATATATCAACTTTTACTTCCAAATTCTGGTTAAGCACGGAACAACCGTCATAGTTGCAAGTTAACGAACAAGTTGAATCCTAAAATAAACGTGCTGTAATACACAACAAAAACGCAGGAAAAACATTTAAGGTTAGAGTATACACATGTAACGTTTTTAGACTCACCTTATTTGGACACTGTTTTTCGGCTTTTACAATATTTTTGTGGCCCATATAACTTTTTCCACTATCCTTTAACCTTTTATTCTTTACCTGCTGCCATTGGTCATAGTGTATTTTTCGTTTTTTACCCTTATTTGCCTTTTTTAAAACACTACACATTGGAGAAATAGACGTTGTTTCTGCCATGTTTCTTACATATGTAACCTTTTTAGTCTGACCTCAAATTTCAGTACTAAAAATTATAATAGTTTAATTCAACTAGCGACTAAAGGATGGCACCACTGTATATTAAACTGCATAAGTAACCATTTTACATTAAACCATCACTTTATGAAAAATTGTCAGTTGCAACGTTTTTAGAGGGACCTCTTCAATTATATATTAAAGTAAGTTTATTGACGTTTCAATTTCCACTTCGGCAAAACTGCTATAAACAATTTTCATGGAACAAATAAGTATCGGAAATTAATAGCAATACCCCGTCTCTGATATCTGGAACAAAGTTAGGAAAATATCTGGTTTACACACTTCATATAATTATACGGGACTAAAAGAAAATAATAATTTCATAACATCAAGCAGCGATATTGCAAACATTTGTGGAAGAATCTATCAAGGCCACTCATCGAATCAACAGTATACAACCAATTTTATAAAAAGCCAAAGAATTAGCCGAACAAAATCCCATTTATCTGTTTGAATCACAAAATAATTCATTAAACCATCCTATCACTTTTCAAGAGATAAACTCATCTATTTTTAACTTAAAGGACTCTAGTCCTGGGCCTGATGATATTCCTTCAGCATTTCTGAAACATCTCCCTGTTTCAGCCATAACGTATCTCTGAAACATATTCAACAGAATTTGGCTTCACCACCAATGGCCAGCTATTTGGTCAAATGCAAGTCATTCTTCTTCTAAAAACTAATAAACCTAAATATGACCCAGAATCATATCGACCCATATCTCTGACATCGACAACTGACATCTGCAAATTAATAGAAAATTTTGTTAAGTCCAGACTCTCGTGGGTTTTAGAAAATTCTATTTTTTTAATCTACGAGCAAAATGACAGAAAAGATCAGTCAATCACAAACAACATTTTAGATTTGGAAAGTGAAATATATGAAGCTCTTGCTACAAACCAATGTGTTGCTATATTTTTTGACTTCGAACGAGCATTTAATACAGCTTGGAAGTACAACATTTTGAGACAACTTCATAAAGGGAATATTCAAGGACACTGCCTTACTTTCATCCAAAACTTTTTAAATAACAAATATTTTCAAGTAAAAATAAATATTATCTTTCAAATATTTATAGTTTGGAAAATGGTATACCCCAAGGATCCATACTCAGTCCAACACTATTTCTGGTAGCAATAAATGACATTATCAAAAAAGCATTCAAGCACCCTTACAGGCTCGTTTATACGCTGATGACCTAGTGGTATCTATTAAAGTTAAAAATATTCCCTCAATGTCGTCAATTCTTCAAAACTTCTTAGATACTCTCGAAAATTGGTCCAACTTTATAGGTTTTCAATTTTCAATAGAAAAATCAATAGGAGGATATTCTCTTCAAGCTCCTTGCCAAAACCTCCTAACCTAAGAGTGTATGAGAAACAGCTAGAGTTTAGAGATCACCACAAATTCTTGGGTTTAATCTTCGATTCAAAGTTAACATGGGAAAATCAGATCTGACAACTCATCCTTTCCTGTAATAAAATATTATATGTATTAAGATCTCTCTATAATACAAACTGGGACTCAGACCAATCCACTCTACTCCTCCTGTATAAATATTTAATACGAAATGAGTGGTCTCAAACTAATTGCAATCTAAATAAAATCAAAAATAATGTGTCTTAGTGGTTTCCATCGTCGCTCAATAAACGAGAACAAATTGCAGTTGCGCGTTTACGTCTAGGACATACCAGATTAACGCACTCCTACCTTTTCACAAAGAAAAATCCACCTATATGTGATCAGTGTAACGTCCGATTAACAGTCGAACACTTTTTAACAATTTGTAGTAAATATGACCAAGAAAGACAGCACTACAAGATACCAAACGCTCTACCACAGGCTCTAGGTCAAAACTGTGCATGTGACAATATAGTGAATTATCTTAGATCCATAAACCTTTTGTACAATCTGTAGGTGTTTAACTTTGTTATATTTGTTCCGTCGTTAATAAAATTTTGGTGGATGCGACATATTTTTCTAAATATGTCGCATAAAAAAAATTCCACTTCGGAAATTTTTCTCAAATTACCTATTTTGAGAACGATTTCCGAAGGTGGAAATTGAAACGTCAATAAACTTACTATAACATTTAATTGTAGTGTATTCCCATTTAAATAGTAATTATTACCCGTATATACTCCCATAATACCAGTAGCCAAGATAACTCACCTCGTGAATAGCCTTCCTTAACAAATTGTAGCATTTGCAAATTCCTTGGTATATATTAAAATTCCCTCATATGTGTATTAAAACACCGAAGAATATTTTCCATGTATTTCTGTTCTTATCGTGCAAGTTAAAATACCTACCCAAGAAGTATTTTCAATCCTATTTGCGTCGCCGATCGATCGATTGATTTTGATATTGATTTGAATTATTTTGTCATCAATCTTGGTGAGCTTTTCCAATATAATTTTTAATGTAATATCAGTTTCTTTTTCTTGCTGCGATGATGCATGTCTCCTTGCATTCTTTGTTACATCGCTATAACTCATATGTTCACGACCTCTGCCGTTTTTAGTTTTTTGATTTCAATGAGGCGCTTTTATAACATTGTCTTTGTTTGTTCTCTCGTTTCTCATTGTTGTAATTTTTTAGCTACAAAACGTCCGAGGTAGTTTGCAGGATGGTTTTCTGCACAATGAACACATTTTGGTTTATCTTCCGGTTTTTGGCAATCTTTACTAAGGTGTTTACCAATACATTTTACATCTATTAGTTCCTTTTTACAGTATTTCTGCTATCTAATTTTTTTTAGTTTTCCATCTGAATTTCTTGTAAGCTTTAATGGCTTTGTATCGTCGTTTTTGTAGGTCTTTTACTATTTCCTCTTCTGGTCATGTGTGATGTAATTTCTTAACAACAACTCTAATTGGCTTCACTTGTATATTTTCATAAGTGTTGTACGAAAGATTAATCTTCATTCATAGTGAAAGAGTACGAAAGGTTCAGAGTGAAGGTAATCATAGCCTCAGTCAGGATCTTGCTTAGGTCAATAGCAATTTGAAAACTTTCTGCTACAACCGGAGGTGATGGTTTTGATTTTTTGATTGATTTTTCTATTTGTGTTTCTGCACTTGATTTTTGCGGAGAGGGAGGAGATAATGAGGTATCCATTTTACGTTTTTTTTGTTAGTTTTTCTGGTTTTGTTTCTTATCCAGCCCGTTTCATACGCTAAATCTTCTTCATCGGTGCAGTATTCAAATTTATCTGCTTTTAATGTCTTTTTTGATTCATAAACACTTGCGGTCAATCCTGTGTGTTGTTCGGCTTTTTCCAGCTGTGCTAATCTCTTTTCCATATCGGCCATTATTTGACTCAACCGTTGATTATCCATATTAAGTCTCTTAACATTTTCTTCTGACTGACACCATGCATTATAAAGCGACTGCTCATTTTGTGAACGTTGTGTATTCTCTGCGAATATCGCAATATTTTGTTGGACTAGTAGTGTGTCCGTTTTGGTATGAATAGGAAACATTATAAATATTTCGCTTACCAAAGTTTACTTGAATTTATCGTGATAGCCTACAGCCATGGTCATTGATATCACTCACGACTAATGATATCTTAATTACAAGTTAATTACTACTGATTAGATAGCGGAGCTCTGAATCTGAATACGTCTATACACTTGGATGGTCAAATGAATAATATTAATTAATAGACTTCGGCAAATATGCAAATAAAAATGTAGAAAATATGCGCATAAATATGCACGTGTTTACCCAAAAATATGCAAATATTTTACAAAATATGCATACAAATAAATAAAAAAATCGTAAAATAGTAACAATTTTATTTAAAAAAAAAGTGTACATAACTAAATATTTCCTACTATACATTAAGATTTACATTTATTTTAAGTAACTACATCATTTTTAAGTATGAATAAACTTATTTATAATTATGGTAACAATAAATGACCAAGTGGTCAAAATTTTCTAACAAAAACTTGTGGCTTCTGTCTGAGTACATATATTTATATATGGAAAAACTTCGTTCAACATCAACTGATGTAACGGGAGCATTTTTCAAACTAACCAAAACATTTGGTTCTAAATTAATTGTTTCCGAAATATTTCCAGCTAGAACACTGACTACTTCAGAAAGAATATGGAAACCTTTATTTTTTTCCATAGTAGCTTCAAATTTTTTTAAAATATCTTTTCCAATATTGCCTCTAACGTTCCGACAACATGACGCAAATTCTTTTATTAATGCTGTACTTTCGAACAATGAGAGTTTTGGTGATTCTAACTGAGTAATTGTTTTTTGAACAAAACTATAATTTGATTTTATAAATGAAAGTTCTTGTTGAAGCAAGATACTCTGAAAAGTTTGTTTAGAATCCAAAAGAGATTGGGAACTTTCATCTGTTAACGTATCAATTATGTTCTTTATTTTAACAAAATGATCTGCATAAAAATTAGCTGCTTCTAACCATGTTCCCCATCGCGTTAAAATAGGTTGTGGTGGAAGAGGAATGTTACGTAGCATTTCTTTATAAAGTTGAATTCTTATAGGAGATTTAAGAAATACTTTTTTGACACTGGATATCATGGTATTTACAAGAGGAAACTTTTTTCGTATTTCCTCTGCAACTCTCTTTAATCCATGCGCTACACAAGTAACATGTATTAAATCTGGGAAAAATATTTTTAAATTTTGTCCTGCTTTCACCATATAAGGAGCAGCATCCGATAAAATAAGCAGTAATTTATTAGAAGGAATAGTTGTCGGAAGAAAAAAAGTTGCTAATGTTTCTTGTATAAAACGCGAAATTGTTAAAGCATTTGTTTTCTCAAGTTGCTGGCATGAAATAAGATGAGATTTTGGTAAGGTATCTTCTTTAAGAAAATCAATCAATAAATGAGCAATATACTTTCCTGAGGAATCAGTGGTTTCGTCTACAGCTATGTAAAAATAATTATCTGCAATTTCTTCCTTAATATTAATTAACACCGACGAGTATAGCCCGTTCACATTATTTCTTCTTAGAGACCGATCACTTGGAACATTAAGTTTGCAATATTTTTTTAGAAACGAACTAAAATTTACATTTACTAATTTTGAAAGCGGTATGTTTACAGACACTAATGCGCGACACAAGTCTTCATTAAAAGTTTCTTGCTCATCTACTTTTTTTGAAATAGATTGGAAACATTTAGCCATTGAAGTTTGATGTTTTCCTCCTATTTTTCCTTTTTTTGCAATGTGTAAAGCAGTTCTCACATGTTGGTCTATCTGAAATTTCTTCTCACATGCTATCTATAAATAAAAATAAAAACCTTTATTTTGACCCAACCTTTAAAATATAAAAATATACAAGGTGTTTTTGGTTATTCAAATAACTGGTTTGGAAAAAAACACTCGCTAAGTGTTTTAAATGCAGTATTAATCCACAAATTAGTTTTTGTTACTAAGAATTAGTACATCATATAACTTATTTTAAAATTCAACAAAAGTTTTTTTTTTTGTTAATTCAATTACAATAAAAATAATTGTGTTTTAGAATAGCTGACTTCATAAAAAAAAGTAAAGGTGAAAAATTTTTCTAAATACACACCACTGTATTGTATGTACCATGGACAATTTTTTTTCACTAAAGGAAGCTATTTTTCATTTAAAAACAACCTACGAGTACTAAATTTCAAGTAAATACGTTTATTGGTTTTAAAGTTATTGTTGTTATTAACTAAAATAATTTAATTTTTTTTAATTTTAACACCCTGTATCTCGAAAAGTAAATAAGTTTGACCCCTCATTAACTATATCGTTTTGTTCAATTTTTCGAGAAGTATCTACAGTCAAACGTTGTAAGTGTCATTTGGAAACACCCTGTATGTATGAAATATTAGATATTTAATAGAAAATATTAGATACTTACAATTTTGCTACAGACTGAACAGTAGATTTTTCCCATATCCATAGACAGCTCTTTATAAGGTTTAATCCAAGTTGAAGCACTGGTTGTTTTAGGCATTATAAAATCACAATCTTCCTTTTTGTTATGCACAACGAATGTTTACGCTTTGAATATCAAAACAAAAATGATTTAGAAACCTGAGCATCAAATTAGAAATGTTTAGGTACCTAATTCAATAAACTGGGAGATTTCGGAAAATCCCTAAATTAGGAACAAAACTATTAGCCGTTTACCTGCTGTTAAGATACAATAAATTGTAAATAGATTTGGGGATTAGATCATAAAATGCAAATGAGCGAACCCTTAGCAATTATCCAATAACTGAATGCCTCAGTGACCGAGACTTTCTAAGAATGTTGAGGGCTACTTAAATTGATCTTCTTTGAAATTGTAAATGTTTTGTACCTGTAGAGATTACGTACTTAGATCATTTCTTGATTAAAATGACTACAAAATTTTATACAAGAATTGAAATAAATTGGTATGTTTAAAAATTTTTAAATGCAGTATAGAAATCTGAACTTTTATGCAGTTTATGCAAACTTTTATACAAATATGCCAAAATATGAAATATTTGCATAAAATATGCACAATATGCAAGATATGCAATATGCATATTTGCCGAAGTCTAATAATTAATAATTCTTTGATAGTAATTAGTTTTTATATACCTCTTATATACCTATCAAAAAAAAAGGAAAAAGTTTTTGAGCTGTGCTTTCTAGAAAATGACTTAGGGTGCTAACCTGTTTGGTATTCAAGAATCGTTTTTCTTTTTCCTTTCTTGTACTCTTATAAAGCTCTACATTTCGGTACTTTAAGTTTGATAAATATACGTTTTGAAAAAAGCGTTGTAAAAAAGCTAGTAAATCTTTTAATACGTCTGGATCCGTGTACTACTCGAACGGCCGTTTGGAATACACATGCCCGTAATAATCGGCATATATTGAGAGAATCGCCTGGTTTTTCTTTCCGTAAAAGGGCATTCGTATTTTATACTGGCAATACGTGTATCGCCTTTTGCGATCTAAACGGTGATTCAGGAAAATATATTTCCGTAAATCTTTCCTCTATTTCCTTTTTAATGTGATACAGATTCCAAATAGTCTCGATTTAGTGGACCTAGATGCAGGCGGTCCACGTCTGCATATACGTAATAATACTTTTTCATTTATGCAGTTATGGATTAGAGCTTTATAGTCGTTTATATTCACTGCAGTCGTACTTATTTGCAGCCATATAACTAAATTTATAACTAATAATTGGTTTTTATAATACACCTGAAAAATTTCGAATAAAAAGTATTAGTGATATTTATCGGGGTGTATACTAGTTCGCTTCTGTGGTCAGATTTTAATACCCCACAGAAAAGAGGCATAGGTAAATTCGCTACAGTCATATATTTCTTAGAAAAGATATTTGAATAATATCTTCTCAAACTTTGTATTTACCTATTAATACAACGCTACCATCATTTCCTTTAAACATTCATTTATCGGTTCCGGAAAACAAAATTACTGATGTTTTAAACATCTTACGAAGAGTTGTAGCGCCATTGATGATGATGATGATGATGATGATGATAAAATAAACTGTATAATTGTTTATATGGATGTGAAATATGGATCATGAAGGATAATATGATGGACATTTTAGGATGTACGTTGAAAAATTAAGGCAAATATCGAGCACAAATTTAATAATCAAATATTGCCCAAGTACTTTCGCTTTCTACAGCATTATCAGGGGCATCTGAAATAAGCCAAGAAAAGTTTTTTTAAATGAAGAAAATTAATAAACTTCGATAAAAAACTCGAAGTTAATGGATGATAAAAGTTTTTTTTGATTAACATTTTAGACTTACTTTGTCAAATTTGGGCTATCCAGCAAGCGCAGATTCCCCTGATGATGCTGTAGAAAGCGAAAGTACTTGGGCAATATTTGATTATTAAATTTGTGCTCGAAATTTGCCTTCATTTTTTAAAGTTCATTTATTCGAGTATTCAACCTTATATCAATAATTTAGGATGTGACTCAGGTATATGATAAAGTATGGCAAAGACGCCATAACTATAAACTAAGACTACATTTACCAAAATGATACTCTCAAATAATTGACTCCTGCATCTTGGAAAGATATTTCAGAATTAAACAGGAAGAAACATACACGGAATTGACAGATATTACAGCAGGGCTGCCACAAAGAAGTGTCTTTACCTTTTGTATACGTGTTATATTATTGTCCTAGAAAATATACAACTGCAACATTTACCGAAGATATTGCTATCATAGCAATATGCAAAACCAGCGAGGAAGCGACAAAGAAATTACATAGATGTTAATCAAATATATACTCCAGGGAAATAAGCAAAAAATAGACCATGTTCGTGACACTCAATAATCCAGGTCGCTGACAACTTTTTTAGTTATTGTAGACCTCTAGGAAGAAAACATACGTGTTTCTTGCCTTGAATTTGGAGCTGTTTTTGAATTATTGACAATTTAATGCAAAAAACGCGACTGTTTCTATGATTATTGATACTAGTATTAAAAAAAAATAGATTTTTGGAAGAAAATTGTTTTGCACGAATAGTTTAATCAAACTAGACTATTTATTAATTAATTAATATATAAACAAATTACTAATTCCTAATGTACGTAGAAATTACATACAAATTAAAAAAATAATGATCAAAATCCATTGAGTAGATCCGGAGATATAGAAAATTTTATTAGTTTGAAATTGCTTGTTCGGTATGGATTTGTAGGTTCTTCCTAGTCACCATTTGAACTACATTTTTGAAAATTCGTAGAGGGTCCTGTAAAGGTACAATGTTTGTGCAACTTTTTTAACAAAAAATACAAATCCCATTCCTTAACATGGCAAAAAATGAGGTTCCTTAATTATTATAATCAAATTAGCTGTGACTTTTTCTTTGACTTGATCTACTACTTGTTGTAATTGGTCGTTAAACACTTCCCTTGTTGTTTGAGGCCTATTATTTTCTGGGCCGTATACTCCGATAATGTTCAGGTTTTCCTTCTCCATTCTTATCTTTAATGTTACTATTATTTCTGGTATGTATTGACACTCTTTAATGTAATTTTGATACCTTTGGTGTATTAGTAAGGCTACACCTTCTTTGGCCCTGCTTTCTTTTGCTACTCCACTGTAGATTAGTATGTATTCACCTAATTTTGATTGACTTTTCCTTTATTTTTTGTTTGCTGTAGAGCATAAATGTCTATTTCTTTCTCTTTCAACACTTGGGTTATTTCTTGGTCCCTTGAGTTGAGTTGACCTGATATTCCAAGTAATTCTCATCTGGGTTTTGGATGTTTTTCGCTTGTCCTTATTTCTTGCCGTAGTCGTCTTCATAGTATCAATCCGGTTCCGAGACTGTACATTGTTTTTTTGAGCAGTATTTGACTTTACGATTTGTAGGTTGCTAACCAATAAATATAAATAATTAAATTTCATATTCAAATACTGCAAAATATTTGGTTATTACTCTGAGCTCATGTAAAGAAGAAAAGAAAATAATAATTCTGATTGAAATACAAAAAAAATGTACTGGATGATTGACCAAAACTCTACGCTGTTTCTATATAATAAATTATTATTATATAAGCAAATACTGAAACAATAGTAGGTATTATTATAAAAACAGTATAAATATTTAGAAGGAAAATGTCACTAATCAACAGAAAATATTTCTATTCATATAAAAATTTAATAAAATTATAGGTACTTACTGCTTATTTATATAAAATTTCCTATTTTAAATACAATAAACACACTGGTTTGTCAAAAGTCGAAATAAGCCCTAATAATGTTATTCAACTTTATTTATTCTCCTCCGAGGGTTTTACCTACCTGGCGAGAATCCAGAAGCTACCGACAAGGACAGCCTGTGCTGACGGAGAGAAAATTGCATTTAGCAGAAATTTGAAATTTTTTTAAAGTTTATGTCCAATAGCTGCTTTGTGTTACACTTTATGTTAAAAATAAAAACAAATTCGGAAAGTGGGTCAATTGAAAAAAAAAATATTGTTTTAACAATTTATTAATTTACAACCAAATAGTGCACTAGGACTTTTTTAGACCTTCCATATAAAAAAAGAATCGTCTCAATATCTGCCATAGTTTTTGCGTTATTTGATATAAACTTTTACATTGGAATTTACCTATGCCCAGAATCGCGAGGATCGGCCTTAATGCCCATTGTTAACACTTAAAGAGAGAGGCTGATAATATGATTCCGTTTTTTAGACTTGCTTATACATTGTGGCAGTGATGACATGCTAAAGACGGAGTGGTATCGTAAACCTTGTTTTAGTAACCGTTTCATAAACTTTTATTCTCAACATCCATCAAAGATAAAAACAAATTTGGTTTTGGTCCTCAAAACTAGGGTTACCAACTTATCACACATCGAGTTCAGAGACAAGGGACTAAAAAAGTTGAGGTCTATACTACAAGAGAACTCCTGTCCCATAGGGCTTTTAAATAAGCTCATTTTTGGTTCTCTTTTTCCTTTGCAATTTTCTGACAACCAAAATTTTCATAATAATGAGGTCCAACAAATGACACCGACATTGACACACAACACATCAGAGCTACCTCAATCTAACATAACGTATGGTTGCCTACCTTATATTCCAGTTCTGACACCTAAGCTAACGAACATTTTCAAAAATGTTAGTGGCTTAAAAATTGCAACTAAGAATGTGAAAACGGTCTCGAAGTTGTACCCAAAGACAAAGGATCCTTTCACAATACAGGAGTCATCGAATGTTGTTTATTCTATACCGTGTGCCAATTGTAAAAACGTGTATATTGGTGAATCATCTCGTAATTTTCACAGTAGTTTGATCTTACATCGCAGCGAAATAAAAACCAAAAAAATTAATGCATGTGCGCTTACAGAACATGCATTAACGTTAAAACATGAATTCAATTTCGAGGATTCCTGTATTTTGGCAAAGGAAAAAAAACATTCAAAACGTGTTTTCTTGGAAATGGGTTTTAAAGTAATTAAAAAGATTATAGAGAACACCAGTGCAGTTAACCATAAAATTTTGTCCTCTCTTTAGGGGAACGTGGCCTAAAATAACATACTACTTTTTTGTCGTCCAATAACTTTTTTATTTTTTTAATAAAAATTTAAAAAAACATTAATGTTGTTCATTGTTTGGAAGTAGAACAGATCATGGAACATAAAACTCTAACAACACAATATTTTTTAATTAAAAAAAGGAAACAAAATAAACGTTGCTATGTCATTTTATCCAAGTATATTCTGCTAAAACGACACACTCACATGGATAAAATGTCATATAAACTAAATTAGCAAAGTTCACAAATAAATTTTTTGCACGATTTTGAGATACCAGCACAATCACAGTGTGCCCATTTTGAGCGTTTTTGGCACCTAATCCAGAATTCTTTGGACCTTGAATGGGAGTACAAACTGTTACAATATAAACATGGAGGATTATTTTCGTCTTCGTCATCATATGACACAATGGTTTTTGTTTCCTCCTCGCGATCTTGTGTCATTAAAGTCAGATTCTTAATTGCTCGCTTTGCAGCTTGGCGTTTTTCTGTAGCTCGCTTTTCGAGTGCTTTGGCTTTTTGTTGTTTCATATTTGGGGTAGCCGTTAGAACTTTTGTTCCTTCTGATTTTTTATTTTTGGAGCGTGACTGGACACCTGAACATGATGGAAGAGGTGAAATGTCAAGTGGACGAATACCAGGATTAATTGAAGAACAACTTTCAAGTGAGTTTAGTCTAGGTGTAGAAACCGGTTTGTTTCCTTGATCTGGAAAATCTTGATGTCGCAAAACATTATCATTCTCTTCTTTTGACTCTGTTAGGAGTTGAATTGCAACTTCTTCTTGAATATCTGTTATTTTGGAAGGATTAAATAAATAATCAGGGAATATGTCGGGATTAAGGGGCCAAATTCCAGTCTTTAAAAATCCACTAACGGCATTTTGGTGTGTAGCTGCTTTTCCATACGCTGTAGCAAATAATCCTCCAACTTGGTATTGCGAAACTGTTCTGCCTGGATGACACTTCATCCACTTGGTAACTTCTTGATCATAGTAGCTCTTTATTGGACCAAAGAAACATACATCTAACGGCTGTAGACGATGGGTACAGTGCGGTGGAAAACACAATATCACTATTCCATGTTTTTTTGGCAAAAGTTCAAACATTAATGTTTTTATGGCTCGCATGCCCATTAAGCAACAGCATAACCTTGTCTTCTATAGACGGATTAGAATATTCTTTAAAATGTTTCATCCATGTTAGGAACACTTCGCCTGTCATCCATCCTGTTTCCTGTGCTATTCCTAAAGTTCCTAATGGCGCTTCATCTATTAATTTTTTTTTCCAATTTTTCCTGGGGAATATAAGTGTTGGTGGAACATAATTCCCCACTGAGCTAATGCAAGCAACCATCGTTATGTGCTGCCCTCTTTCAGCACTTGTAATTAGGCCCACTTGCTTCCGACCCTTGGTTGCAAATATTTTGCCGGGTTTTTGAACCGTGGATAGGCCTGATTCATCCACATTCCATATGCGTGTAGGATTAATTTTGTTATTTGTAATAGTATCCTCTAAAAGTTTAAAAAAATTCACAATTTGGGGCATGTTGAATGATTGCGCTCTTGATGCAGACGTGAACTCGGGTTTTCTAAGGGATATATCGGGGTGTCTAGACCGAAACCCTCGTAACCAATCCCAACCAGCCATCTTATTGGTTGTGTTAAATCGGTGTACTATTCAATTTCGATCTGCTAACTGGTAGGCTAAAGAACGAACGTCATCACAAGATAATCCAAACAAATTTGATTCTAGGAGTTTTATGTGTGTTACGAGGTCTCTTTCTAATTCTACAGAGAACGTAGTTTCGTACCGACCAAGACCTTTATTAGTACCTGATACCCGTTTATTCTTGTCTGATGCTCGTCTTCTTAAAGTAGCTTGAGGCACATTAAAAGTTATCGATGCTTTTAACCAGCTCATGTCTCCACACTGGACTGCCTGGATGGCTCTTTGCATTTGTACTGGATCCCAAGACTGGCGTGTACTTTTCCTTTCGTAGTGTCCCACCATACTAAAAAAGAAAAATACCATACATTAATATTCTACCTACCATATTATTATTAAAATTTATATGGGCAAAATGACATACTATGTCATTTTACCCGAGTATTTAATATGTCGTTTTACCCAAGTGTGAACAAGAACACGTTTTTTACAATAAATTTTTTGTTTAAACAAACAAAGCTTCCAAACATGATGTTTCTGTTAATATGAATATCAATACATACCTGGAACTAACAGAGATATAAAATTTTAAAGTTTTAAACGTTTTATAGCGAAGTATACGTCGCCTACCAAAATATTTTGGTACTCAATAAAGCACAAACCACCTTTTAACAAGTAAACGACTGAACTGATCGCGACGCCCGTTGAAACATCACTTATGTACCACGTGATGCTCTTGTATAAAGCTTCTTAGCGCATAGCAAGTTAGAGATACACCGGATGTGTCATTTTACCCTAGTATGTCATTTTGGGCCAGGTTCCCCTATAGAAAATTTATTTTTATTTTTTTATTAGGCTCTAAAAATTACACTATTACAGTAGTGAACTTTCCCATAAATTTTGATGTTGCAATGAAACATTATATTCCTATGTGCCCCATTAATCTGATAGATATGTTATATGCACCATAAACGTTCAGTGTGCATGTTATCTATAAACAGTAAATACCACAACTAGGAGACAATTCGCTAAACAGCATAAAATTGTACGACAATACAATATGCGTGTTTTATGAGATATGTATCAAACGCTCCATGCTATTATACCATACCACAAAAACAAAGTATTAATAATCCGTCGAGCAGCGGCCACATTTAAACGACGTTACAGCACACTTGACCGGGAATATGCACTTACGGCGTCCGATTATATGCTAATTCGAGAATTGTTTGTAATACAGCACCCGTTTTGCATTGTATTAGCTATTGAACGCTACTTGATTGGTCTAGTTGGGTGTGTTAGTCTAGTTCACAGACAGTGGAGCTAATTTGGAATTTTCAATTTTACCTACTACAGCTTTAAACTTTTTATTCGATCCAATCTATTATTTTTACACCACATTTTGCAGTACTAACAGTGTAATTTTTTCTCAAACAGACATATTTTATAATAATAGAACTCTAAAATATAATAAATCACAAGCAATTGTATTTTTTTGTTTTAATTAACGTGTTTCAGCAGCAAAGGCCATTGACACGGTTACAAAAGGAAGCATTACAGTGTTTAATAATATACTCAAACGGGCAACACACAATTACAATTCCAAAACTTTTTCGGAATCTATTTTCCATCATCAGTGTAATCTGAAAGTATATAACCACGTTAAAAAGAACGTCACATTTCACGTTCTTTTATTGAGTCAGGCTCGCCCTGTATGTTTGTATGTACGTATGTCAAATTGTGAAGTTATTAGACGTAATTGTCGTTATTGAAGTAACAGTAATCTCCATTTATTTTTGGAAACACACAAATAACTCATTAGTTAAGTCTATTGGTTCATAAATCTCAATGGAACAAATTGTTTAAATTTGTTGTTCTTCTTCTTTTTATATAAACATGCCTCTGTCTGTTCTTCAATGTACCTCCAGTAAGTTGTCATTCCATCGTTTTCGTGGTCTTCCTACTGATCATCTGTTTTGTTCTATTATTTTTTGGATTAATTTTAATAGTTGTTTGGTCAGATCTGGTCCTCCGTAGTTTAGAAGTTCATTTGCTATTCTGTGCTCTCCTGGTGATTTTCTATTTCAATTTGTTAGAAGACGTTATTGATCCGCTGATCATTGACACATTGGAATCTGATAACAATCTTTAAGAGTGTGAACTGACTTTCCAACAGGACCTTTTTAAATTGAGACAATTTTTGAATCAATGTTTTCCAGGGCATTGGATTGGCAGAATGTGGCAAATAGAATAGCCGACCATATCACCGAATTTTTTTTTGTGAGAATACTTAAAATCATAAATGTATGCCACTCCGCCTGCAGATCTTGAAGACTTGCGACGAAGAATTGTAACAAAATGCCGATTATTGACACTGTAGGTATTTGCAAATATACAAAGAGGATTTGAAAATAGACTGTATTATTGTATGGAGACTTGCAGAGCATCCAACTAGATGAGAAAGACATCAAACTTATTGCCAAACTTTACTGGAACCAAACAGCCATTATTAATACCAACAACAGAGAATCAAAGCCAATCAGTATTGAACGAGGCGGAAGACAAGGCTGTATACTATCTCCCACCCTCTTTAGCGTGTATTCTGAGAATCTATTTAGGGAAGCTTTAAAAGATCAAAAAGGAATTATCATAGGAGGATACCACAAACAATGATGGAATTTTCTCTGATTTCCACCAATTGTTGGGAAGAAAGCTTATTAAATCCCTTCCCCGTGCGTGTACAGTTCCAAATATTTTAGGACCATGGACTGTACAAGAGTTTTTCCTTCGATATATACAAGTAGACGTCAAGGCGCTGGTTCTTTATGTGTTTGGTTTAATAGGGGTTGTACTTAGAGAAAACATAAGCGTAATTAATTGAATCTACACATTTAATAACAAGAGAATATTTACACAAGCACTAATACTAACGAAAGAGTTTGCTTTAAAACATTGTCCATTATTATATCGGCGTTTTACGGGCGCGCGAAACTATCGAGAAAAACAAATACACGTTTCACTGCATTTTGGCGGCAAAGAGAGAGATTAGTCGCTAGGTACCGGCTGGTACTGTAATTCTAGCTGAAAACATCGACGATCTGCAGGAGCTAATCAAAAGAGTTGACATGGAATGTACAAATTGGGGACTGTCGATAAATATCGATAAAACTAAATACATGGTGACCAGTAAAGTGGATATCGGTGCAACCCAACTGATATTAAACCAACAACCGCTGCAGAGAGTTCAGAGATTCAAATACCTTGGATGTTGGATTACCCAAAATCTAGATCCATCCTTCGAAATTCGATGTAGAATTGAACAGGCAAGAAACTCATTTCAAAAATTCAAGCCTCTATTATCCAATAACTTATTAAATTTGGAAATCCGTGAAAAGTTTACAATATGTTACGTATGGTCTGTACTTTTGTATGTATGTGAAACTTGGACTTCAAACGCCCATATCATGAATAAAATCGAGGCGTTTGAGATGTGGTTGTATCGAAGGATACTAAAAATTCCATGGACTAGCAGAACCAGAAACGAAGAAGTTCTTTGAAGAATGGGACATCGACGAACTCTATTAAATATTATTAAGAGGCGTAAACTAGAATATCTTGGACATATAATCAGAGGACCAAGATATGAGTTCCTTCGGCTAATTCTCAACGGTAAAATCGAAGGAAAGAAATGGATAGGAAGAAAGAAACTCTCTTAGTTGAGGAATTTGCGGCAGTGGACAGGTTTGACAGCGGACCAATTGCTACACGTAACGCAAGACCGAGATCAGTATAACAATATTATAAGCATAGTAGTCGCCGACGTTTCGTACGGTTATGGCACTCTAAGAAGAAGATTGTATGGAGGCCACAGGAAGTCCTTTTAAACATTTAGTTCTTAGTGATATTCAACCAGGGAAAAGTAGAAGGCAAAAGAAGTAGAGGTAGATCTCCTACACGATACACGGACCATATTGTTGCTACCATTGGCGCTCCATTGTCAGAATGTGCTAGATTGGCAGAAGATAGAAAAACGTGGAGGAACATTGGAAAAATTACCTAACAGCTTCATGATATCACGATACCTGCATCAGGTTAACGACTAAGAAGAAGAAGAAGAAGATATTCAACCAATAAATTAGTTAAATCCAAAGTTATCTTTAAAGTTATGCCGTAAATTAAAAAAATGGAGTGCCGTGTAGAGAAAAAAATCCTTTGAAATGATATGCAACTCGACTACACTTGCTGTTAAAAAAAAAGTGGGGGTTGATGTCAAATTTTTGGTTAAAACGCACTGTAGATCTATATTGGACAACTAACTCTCGGTATTTATGTGATCATATGTTTACCTTAAAATAAACTCGACTATGTGAATTAATTTACATAAATTGAATTCAAAGTGAAAGCAATTTTAAATGATTTTTTTGTATATTGTACAACTTTGATCTTCTGTTAAAAATCAACGATAAATGATATTTTATGTTATAATAATAGTAATAAAGTTCTCAGTAACATCAAACGGTACAATTTCAAAGATCAAAGTGATATTAAAGTGAACGGGGTCGTCATTTTACCCAATGACCGTCCTATAACCGAAGACACATCAATTTGTTATGCTGTTGTTGGCGACGTTGTTGTAGCCATTGTTGTTGTAGTCGTGTTGTTAAAATTAGTGCAAAGCGCTATTCATCCGAAAATTAGATTATTTTGACACTGGATGCTGGTTATTGCCGCAGTTTCGAGTTCTAGGTATAATTGACGGGATTAGTAGACTATTTTGGCATATATTCGAAACTAGTCTCGATTGTCGGTTGTTTTGCTTTAAACGAAGTTATTTACTATCGTTGCTGAACCAGAAGGGTCGCTTTTCACGACATTCCAAACCAATAAAACCGTTTTGATTAATATCGCGTATTTATGACGCCAGAAATACTAGCATTAATTTGTCGCAGATATCAAATGAACAATTGAATTGAGCGGAAGAAAAGTTATCCGATATTACTTTACATTTTGAGATAATGAGAAAGAGGTATCTTTAATGGGAAGAAAAAAACATTAGCAGAAAAATCAAACAAGAAGCTGCATTATTTCCGTCTTCATTTTGTTTTTCTTCCTGTATATAAAGCAATTTTGGTTATTCATTGACGAGCTGTTGCCTCTATGGACGATTGTCACTCCATCTCTTCCGCGGTCGACCAATACTTCTTCTACCACGTGGTGATTTGTTCCTTGCTATATTAATGACTATTTTCTCCGCAATTCTACTGAGGTGATGTGGCTATGAGAGCCACAGTGGTTTTATCACAAATAATTTATGATGGATTTACATAAACCACAAATATATTTGAGTTTTTTTTTAATTTTACAACATAAAAATATCACAAAAGGTTTTCAAATGTTTACAAATCATTAACTAGTAAAAAAAACTCGAAAATCGTGCAGTATATTTAACACAAAAATAAAAATTTTAGCTTCTTTTTGTAGATTAGACACTTTTGCACCAAAGTGCCATTAAAAATGACGATAGGAGATTAGACCTAGAGTACAAAACGGTTAAACAATATCAATGTGTAACAAAAATACTTATTCTTCCTTGTGAACTCTTCTTCTGGATGTATAGGGGATCTTATTGTTCTCGTGCTTCTGTAAAGTTTACAATGTGGAGGTATATATGAAAGAAATTCCAAAAGATCTTTTCTTTGCTTCGTTTTTGGATTTCTACCGGGATAAAGATGGTCTACCTGAAGTATTTTATCAGTTATCCTCTTTTCGATACCTAGTGAATATAAATATTCTCCTTTGTAAAAGTTATAAAGGATTTCTAAACCTAAATCTGGTGCAAAATAACATCAATGTTTGTATGTGGGAAATTTACTAATGAATTTTTTTACCTCAGTAGTTTTTTCGTCACCGTCACCGTCAAGTTCGTCTTTGGACAGTGCAATTGCTGCACATTGGTCGACTACATCGACTACCTCTTTAGTCTCATTGTAGAATGGTACTATGTTTAGTTTGGATAACTTCTCATCCACAGAATCATTAGCGTACTGCATAGAAAGTAGGATACAAGAGTGGTTTCTTTCTGAAATGCAAAAATTATGGAGTGTATGGCTCTAGTGTTACTCGTTTGTAATTCCGGTGGGATTTCTCGTTTTTTTTTTTTTTTTTTAAGGTACCAACCAAAGTAATTTTTTGATTAGGAAGCTCTTGAGACAAATAATAACTGGTGTACCAATTATCTGTGATCAAGTTTCTTTTAAAATTTGAAAAATCTTTTAGCATTTGAGACATTAAACATTTTTGAATTACACAATGCAAATATTTTTATCCCATATTTGTTGGGCTTGTTGTCTGAATTTGTCTGTAAATTCTCGCACTGCCGCTATTTTATCTGTCTGCTTCTGTTCTTTACGACTTTTGTCGTCGAACCTAAGTGCTTCAATGAGAAACAGAAACCGTTTATATCGCATACATGCTGGAAAGTTTTAGATTCCTGTACCATCAGTTGTCCACATCTCTCTTAAATCAGTATGGCTTAACTTTTTTACACCGACAAGAAAGAGAATCCCAAGAAGTGCAAGGATTTCCTCTGGCGTTGTTAATTTTGCATCTCTATCCTTGGGTCCCCTTCTTGCATTGTTGTAATAAAAATATTTGTGTACGATGCTTCACTTTCTATTATTTCTTTGGTAAAAAATTTTAAAAAATGCATTTAGCTCGTCTCTAATACATTCTGCATCGACTAGAGGTCGCGGACAAATTTTCAGAAGACTTTTTGAGGGAGTTTTGTCAAATGTACTTACATCAGGATGTTTATTTCACACAACATTTCCGTCGTGACTTGTAAACGTAGGTACTTTTTCTTCTTCTGCGTTCATTTGATGATCACATACTCTTTGAAATACTTATTTATCACCTTCTTGTTCTGAAGGGGAATCATGGTCACTGTAATCAACACATTCATGGACGCATCGGGATCAATACCACCCATGTCTTCATCATAAGATTCGTCCATTATTTTTCTAGCTATCTCCTCTAACTCATCGCTAGTAAGTTTGTTCCTGTAATTGTATGGTGCGTTACTAAAATAAATACAGTATAATAAACTAGTGTGTATCAGGCAGAGTGCGGGACACTTGGGCGAGACAGTGTGACGTCACTGTCGGTATTTCTTCTTCTTTTCGGTCCGTCAATTCTTTCTCATCTGTCAACTGCCAGTTCTTCTTTTTTTCGGTCTGTCAATTCTTCTGCGTCTGTCAACTGACAATTCTTCATCGGCCACCGATGCGGCCGATATGACACAAGCATGACAGTGTTATTTTGAATTTTTAACGATTTAAGACTGTCACACGGTTGAAATTTGTAACGAGTTGCATACTATATTTTATCTACGACAAACAAGTTATTTATTTTTTTAATATTTTTACTGTACTTCCGGTGTCCGGTAAGAATATATGTTGGTTTTTCGATAGCCATCAGGCAAACAAAGTATTATTTTTGTGTACACGACCAGTATGATAACTATGGAATTAATTTAAGTAAAATACAATATAGCAACTTGCTCTCTTATAAAAAGGTAATGCAAAAATCTCTACAGTTCAAATTTTGGCTCAAGCTCTGCTGAACTGGATATTATAAAGCCAACTATGATTATCATTAACCAGATCTATTGCTCTGAAGCCTGGAGAACTATAAAAACGATGAGAGCAACGACAAAAAACCAAGTCGTAATAAATAGAATACCAGAGAACACATGGGTAGAGCATTTTGAGAACTTATTAACAGAGGGAAGAAAAAAGTTTAAACAGACAAATGAACAAGTGGAAGTAGAAGGAAGAATATAAATATCAATAGAACAAGTAAAAGAAGCAGTTAAGGGAATGAAATTAAGAAAATCTACAGGCCCAGGTGGAATACATCCAGAGTTAATTAGATATCGATCATCAAAACTCTTTGAAATGATCCGAAAACTATTCGAAATATGCTTAAACGGAGAAGAAGTTCCAAAAGAATGGAGACAATCGTATATCTCTCAAATACACAAGAAAAGCACAAAGACGGATCCTAAAAACTATAGAGTGATCGCAGTGATTGCTACTATAGGACTATACTCAAAAATACTACGAAACCTGATAGAAAATGAAATTAAAGATAAACAACCCGAAGAACAAGCGAGATTTAGGGCCGGACGCTCTACTATGGATAATATTTTCACATTAAAAATTGCAATGGAATTAGCTTAGCAATATAGCTTTAATAGATTTGGAAAAAGCATAAGATGATAGTGTACCGATCTCCCAACTATGAATAGAAATGGGTAACTTGAAAATAAACCCAATTCTTATTAACGCCACTCAAAAATACTACGAACAAAACTTTGCAAGAATTAAAATGGGACAAGAAATCACCTCTCCTTTTCAAAAAACAAAGAGACTAAGGCAAGGCTGCTGTCTGTCACCCATCTTATTTAAAATCTATTTGAACAGATATTTAGTGAAATGGGTAAAAAAATGTAAAGAGATGGGAAAAACGGTGAAAGAAAACACGCTATATACATTTTTCTTTGCGGATGACCAGGTAGTAATTGCCGAAGACAGCTACGATCTTATCTATATGGTAAGAAAACTGCAAGAAGAATATGAAGTGGCAGGTCTAAACATGAATATGACAAAATGTGAATATCTCTCAGTGGGAACAGATGAAATATGTGACCTAGTCTTGGAAGACGACAAAATCAAAGGCGTGCAATCCTGCAAATATTTGGAGGTCATTTTTAATAGAGAAAGACTAATCAAGGGCAGAGCAGCGATCCGTGCCTTAAACTCTCTTCTCTGGCAAAAAACAATTTGACGAGAAACCAAAAAACACATTTACGGTAGTTTATTCCAAATTCCAAAGTATTACACTTTACTGCTCGGAAGTATGGGACGTCACCAAAGCTAATAGAAACAAACTTATGACTATAGAAATGGATTATCTAAGACGAAGCTGCGGTAGATCGAAACTGGAAAAAGTTAAAAACGAACAAATAAGATACGAAATGAAAATGAAACGAAATATCAATGCTGACATAAAAGAAAACAATTAATCTGGTTCAGACATATTAAAAGAATGCCAGAGTACAGATGGCCTAGAAGAGTACTGGAATGGATTGCTCCCGAAAAAAGAAAGACAGGACGATCACAGAGAAGTTTTCGCAACGATATCGATGAAGCAATGGCGACAAGAGACTTAGCTACTTTAGTAGGCAGCGAATTTTATTATTTTAAACAATTAGATATCATGACTACTAAACTGAATTTTTGTTTTGCGTACTCAATATTGATTACTAAATATTAATTTTGAAGAATTTATATTTATATATTAGTTTTAAATTTAAATAACGAGAATTTTCCAAATGTGTATTCGATCACAAAAATCGCATAAGCTATCATATGGCCATTGCTCGTTAATTTCAACTTTGGTTGCATTTAGGAATATCCGATTAATGCTTCGGGACGTTAGTTCCCGCTCTAATCCTGGACCAGAGCCCGTTCTAAATCAGAATTTACGGATGCACTATTTAAATTTACGTTAACAAGATCACGGACATTTCGTGGGGGATTATTCGATATGGTGCTATGGTCTAGTAGAGCTATATCTCTGGATTTTCAAGAATGCCTAACGTATTGCTCGCACAGATTGCAACGTGTTAGATAAAATTTACGGTGCCGCATGATACATTGTTAGTGCGCAATTTCTGTAAAACCTTTTATGACGAAATTCTGATTTATACATAATTTTCGATTTTATTAGTAGCAAAAATTTTATTCTAGTCTTTAATTTTTAATATATTTTGAGTAAAAAAGTACAGATATTTATTCAATATGTAGTAGAAAGCGTAGAAAGAAAGATAATATTAGACAAAGAATCTTTTTGACACCGTACTTTATTTAAAAGAAGTTTTAAATTAAAGCTTAATAAAGCTTTATATATAAATATGTATACTCAATGTTATACTCTTCCTCTTGTATTACATTCATAGGTTGTGGTCGAATATCTGGACACAAATTCTTGACATGACCCAACTTTGCACAATTAAAACATCTCAATTTTTCAGCTGGACATTTACCTCTATGATGAATTCTGCCACAATTTTTACAACTTTCATCTGCACTGAGAGTTGATCTAAACTATGGTTTTCTATGCTTGCCTCTATTTAATATATTTACATAATATTACCTCCCTCGGATAACAACTTAACTTGTCTATGTGCTACTTCTAAGGTCAAAGCTTACTGATAAGCATTCTGAAATGTTAAATCTACCTCACCCAACAACTTTTTGTGTTCCTTCGTGTCTAATCCCATAAACAAACCTACCTTTTAGAGCCTCTTTTAGAAACTGTCCAAAATTACAAGAATTGATTGAAAACAAAACGTTCGTACATTTCGCACAAAGGTGGAGGACAATGTTTAATGAAATTCCCTTTTGTAATGTAAACATAGCAAGAAAGTAAAGATTAAAATAAAGGTTTGTAGCATAGGGGAGAATAATAATCATTTTAATGATTATTATATATTCCAAATCAATTAAGGGGTAAATAATACAGTAAAGTATACATTTTAAATTACACAAAGGAATTGACCTAGTTAGTGCATTGTTTGATAATTGTTTAAACGTAAAAAAAGCACGTCAAACAGAAACTATTGTTGTAAAAATAACACCGCTCGTGACCCAAATAACGCATAGGACTTACAACTCAGCGAAAACACGACCTTGGCACTATAACCGGCATTGAAAATACTAGCTCAATAAAAACAAGAAGAACAGAGGAGTAGTACGGCGGAAGCGATCAGTGATAGCTGGGCACCGTGACTGCCCGCTCAGGCAGTGATTGCCGGGTCGGAGGCGGTAGCGTCCTTAAGTCAGTATTTCGGCGAGGTGCTGCTGCGACGAAAGAAATCCGATTTCCAGAGGAACTGAAGGGCGTATCATTAGCTAGAGCCTAAATACGCGAAAGGTAACAAAATTCTATATACTAACCCGAGTAAATTATAGTAGTACAGATTGTCACCCCTTTACTTTCTTGCTAAGATCTCTTCTCGTCTCCCTTCGCGTCGAACGAGTTATTATTACTTATATCTGACAGTTTGTTAACTTAATTGTAAACCGCATAGTATATTCAATACATTTGTAGACTTTAAAATTGGTTTTATGTTCCTTCCGACCGATTCAGACAGAGACCAGAAGAGTACCAAATTTCGGCTTATTCATTTATCCGGCTTCTAAAGTAAGTCCATAGACTCAAACTCTTTACAGGACCTGAGACCTAGAAGTCCTTAACCCCTATTCCGAAGTTCCTTACCTTCTCGTAAATCCACGAAGGCGAGCCAGCCCTCCAGACTAGTGGGACCAGTATTCCTTGCAGCCGCTCGCAGGGATAAGCATCCTTTAAGGTTCATTACCAGTATATTACAGTGGTAACAGCGTTGTACAGTGGTGAGGATTTTCTCACCCTCTAGTTCCAGATGTTACAATAGGGGATATAAACTCCCGCGAGTTGTACACTTTCACTTCTTGGACCCTAAAATCCATTGGTTTCTTCAGGGCCACTACGTTTTTCAACACCTGAAAAAGACTCGTACTTCCTACTGTGATTAACATTGAAACCTTTATATTTTCTCCAACCTTATTAACAGTGAACAAATGTTCTAATCTTTCTGAGTAGGATTCAAATTCTTCTCAATTTTTTTTACAAGTATATGCTATTGGAAATAAAGTAAAATAAATTAGTCAACAATATTTCAGGAAAAAATATTATATATTTAATAAGAAAATAAAACTATTTAAACACTAATACAAGAAAAATAATCTCTTATTTGTGGTTCGTATTTTAAATAACTGAAATCTCTCGAAAAACCAATTTTCTACTTATCATTTAATTTCCTATCAATACTTCTCATGGTTTTATATTATCAACTGTTTTACACAGTGTATAAACATTTATGACTTTAATTTAAAAATAATGAGACTGAACTGAAAATTCTTAAGGAATTTTAAAGATGCACACTATCACTTATCGGCCTCTATGATCTTATTACAGGTAATATAATAAAAACTAATTTTCTAATCTAACTTTATCACCGAAATCGTTTACCTTAGCTATCAGAAAACTAGATCTGTTACTCCTATATGGCTACGTTTAGCAGAGAGTTATTTCGTATATGCAAGATGCAGCCTGCTTCATTTGCTAGGTGAACTGAAAACGTCTAGATAAGGGTTTAATGTATGCTCCAAGTGAAATACGACGGAGAGTTAGCGAGGAAATCAAAAGTAATTTATAAAATGTTTGTGTTTTATACATATGTAAAACTTTTTTGAAGTTTTGAATTTTATGTTGTTGTTTTATTTTCGTTTATGTGTGATACGACATTTAAATTGATCATTACCACTATTACCAATAGTGACAGTGCCGTGAATAGTGAACAGTGTAGTAGTGTCTGGGGGCTCGGGAGACTGAGACCTCGGAAGCCCTGAGGAAGGCATCAGAGAGGATGCCGAAAGCTTGGCAAAATGGACATCGACGCTCAACCCGGAAGACTGGTGAGTTTGATATTAATTTTAGTAATAATATTAATCTTAGCTCTAGTTTTTATTGTACTAACCGCGAAAATATTTCCGAACATTTTATATGTATATATATATATATATATATATATATATATATATATATATATATATATATATATATATATATATATAGCAGTACAAATGGCGACGATAAATTTATATTTCTAATGTGATGACGGAATAGCATTTACCAAAGCAACAGCAACATAACAAAAGCCACCAGCACAGAGCATCCACCCTGACCGTCTTCAGACAGACACGTTTCTCATCGACAATCCTGAAGGAAGTAGCGAACACGTTCCCGAGGGATGAGTGTCTCATGGTGCAGCCATTTCTTACAAGTGGTTGTTGCCAAGTTGGCGTCCGCGTCGCGTCGACTGTTGTCAAGTTAAATGCTTGGAATTATAATTAATCGCAGTCCTTAAGGTCCTTTGATCGGACCGCGTTCTGTCATTGGAGTCCCTTTAGGGTAGGACCAGCGTCTCGTCGACGACGTTTTTCTGCAAATTATAGCTATGCTAATTTCTTCGTTCAACTCTCCGAAGTGAAAGCAGGTTTTAGTTGAAAATGGAGGGGGCGAGGAAAAGGGTTAGGAAACTTTGGAGAAAGTTATTAGAATTAATAATATTAAAATAAAAATATAATTTTGTTCTTTACAAAAGTAACGTAATACCGAGGGAAAATTACAAAAGGAATAGTCTGTATATTAAAAAATTCGTGGGTGAAATCTTACCCACTTATAGAATGAGCATTTTTAGTTCTGCTACTAAAAATTACTACTACAACTACATATCTCTTTATACCATTCTTTGATGCTTATAATATACTTAGAGAAAGCACATGATACTATGACTTTCAAGATAAAACCACTTCGCAATCGAATTTTGTACGTCGATGCGCATGACGTCACTTGGCGATAAAAGTTTATTTTTAATTTAATATTCTGAAATATATTTTATATAAAGTGCACATATTTATTTGTCAACGTACTAAATAAATGATAAAACAATACTAAATCTGAAAAAATCCCACGCAAAACAGAACATTTCTGGTGATATTTGTCGCCAAGTAAAGTCACACGTGCAAAAGAGATAGACTGATGGCGTGCACGTGGGTTTATCTTTAGTTCATAGTATCATGGAGAAAGCCTTGACTACATGGAAAAAAAATGCAAATACCTATATACGTTAAGCTTTGCTGACGATCAAGTAGTAACTGCACAAGACCAAGACGACCTCAGCTACATGATGAAGAAGCTACAAGAAGAATATATTAAGGCTGGCCTAGATATTAGCCTCGTAAAAACAGAGTACCTATCCACAAGTGAAGAAGACATAGAAGATCTACAGATTGATGACAACGTAACAATCAAAGAAAGATAAATTCAAATACTAGCGGTTTATAATCACAAAAAAGGCAACAGCAAAGAAAGAAATTACACAAAATTATTCCTCATTCTGTAGCCACGATCTTTACGTACTGCTTGTATTATTTCATCCATTATTATATTAAAACGAAGTGGGTTTAACAAGTCACCCTGCCTGACTCCGCTTTGTTCTGGTATACACTGTGTTAGTTTTCCATTTATCTTAGCCTGTATTTGATTATGTGTGTAGATTTTTTCGATGGTTTATATAATATTGATTGGTATTTTTCTTTTATACAGTAGGTGTAAGACGTCTTTGAGTTGCATGCAATCGAAAGTCTTTGTCAGGTCTATAAAACATATCGGGTGGTGAATCGCCAAAGGGACTATAGAAAATTCAATGGAAAATTCTAAAGTGTTGAATTCCTGCTTCCCTAATTATTTTACATTAAAAATCATACAAAACTTTGGTGGTAGAGGACTGAAATCTATTAAAAACAAATGTTAAAATTATTCTACAAACTAAATGTATTCCAAAATTTTGTAAAAATATAATACATTTTTCAGGCCACCCCTTAAAGTCAGGTGACACGAGGTACAAGAATGTGTATGACATGTTGCGTTGGGTCATATTGATGATTTAATATTTGACAATATTTGAATTGTCCATAATTATACACAAGTACTAAAATGCGCAAGTTTTCACCAATACTACTACTAGTGAACAGTAAATAGTACTTTGTAAACAATAAATTATAATGTTTACAAAGCAATAAAATTGATGAAATGTATTCAGTTCACGAAAAATCGCAATAATGTTGTATTCAGGCAATAATGCAAGCACTGCCAGATCTTTATTTAACACAAGATATCACAATACAATCCAATTCCACTCCAGGATAATTCTAAACATAAAACTATACTTAACAAATGTTTAAACAACAAGCCATTTTGTATTTCATCAATTTCGTCTACTCCTACAGCTGTTTTAGAAGCACTTTTTAATACAATAGATATAACTTCTTTTTCAGTGATTGGTGATAAAAAGAAACTTGAATTAATTGTTGATTTAATTGAATGTTCTTGATTGAAATTAATAAAATAATTGTTGATTTTATCAGCTTTATTATAATTTTGTAAGTTAACGTTATTACTAAAAGATATTAAATTTTGATTTGATTGACAGTTTTTACCTCTATTTTTATTAATTATTTTCCAACTTTCCTTCATTACATTATTGCTCTTACTAAATTGATTCTCATATTGTTCCGTTTCAAGGTTGTATTAAAAATGATTGAAAATTAGGAGTGAGTTAAAACTTCCCAAAACCAACTACTTTACATTTAGACAATAACTATCCATATAGTTTTGAACAAAACACTCAGCGATATAATATACAGCCGCCAATATATACATTTCACAAAGAACAAACTTACGTTCTCAGTGGAATTATTTAACAGGCACTAGTAAACATAAGCAATTTATTTCTGTTTTCAGTATAATTAAACCCTCGGGAAGAATCCTGCAATTTCTGCCATGATTATTTGCTGAGGATGCATAATTACGCACTTTGTTGATAAATGAACATCCAGCAAAACAAATATTTCTGGAAGTACTATATAGCTGTGGAAATACGGGAAACGAGGCAACAAAAATATTTAAGGGACTTTGTCTCATTAATCTGGCGTTCTGAGTTTTAATTCATTAAAATAACCATTCTTCGGCTTAGGTAGTCATAATTGTTAGTTAAATTAAAAACATGCTAAAATAGGAAAAGAGTTTGTCATTTACAACATGAATTGACAAAGAAAATACAAAGTTAATTAACGCTGGGAGAATTTTGTTTGGTTGTCAGGTATTTGGTTCCTTCAACTTGATTAACGCTGTTTTATCATTAGAATACAGGACAGTTTTTGCCAAACGTAAATACGGGACTATCGTGAATTTTACTACTCACTAGAAAAAAGTCTATATTTTTTAATTTTGAATTTTTCATTCATTATATAAAATAAAATTAAGATTTTCGGTATAAAAACAAAAGTATAAAATTATGACACAAACATATTTGGGTATTTTTGGTAAATTTTTGTGGGAACTTATTTAAATTAAAAAACAATTAGGCCAGGTCCATTTCGATAACTATGCAGTTAATATTTTTTTCAGATGATACGGTAAATACATTTGGGTGAACAAACTTCAGGTCACTGGTCACGTATCAGCCAGGGGCGTATCAAATAAATTTTATATATTTGATATTTAAAGGAAAAAAAATCATGCTACAAAAGTAGCCATTTAATTTGATTTTATGCTGTCAATTTGACATTACACAATCAAAGAAGTTATATAATATGTGTAAGAAAAAACGATTTTTAAATATGATACCTTATTCTAAAGAAGGAAGAATCAATACGATTTTTGTTCTTGCTCAGTACAAAAAAAAACTGTTTATGGCATCTAGAGTTTGTGCCCAAAAATGCCCAAAAAATACCCAAATCAAGAGAAGCCTAATATACCTACTTTTGAAAAATTATTTTAGAGCTAGCGAAAATGTAAAATATCAAAAACTTATCGATCCCCAACTAAATTAGTACGACGGAGATACACTGGAATTAGTAAGAGCATTATTGAACGAATGTTTACAAAAACAAAAATTATAATTATAAAGAAGGGTTGCATTAATACCTGTATCAGACGGATTTTCAACAAAGAATTGATTTTTGTTTCTGTATTATGAATAAAATAGCATCCGATGAAGATTTTACTGGTTTATTTTCCTGTATACATACAAAATTATGATCAACTTATGTAATAACTAACTTTAAATTACTATTAACGAATCACTTACACGGACTGAAAAATATCAAAAATTATAGTTTATTTTTATGAACGAGAGAGTAATTAGCATAATTTTAACTGGTACCTCCGACCACTCCATGGGCGTGCTCAAGTTTAATTCAAAAATTACTTTGAATAATTGTAAAAAATAAATGAATTATTTCAGTGTTATAAAGTGTTATGTGTATGTAAACAAAAGTGACCTCTTTTATCACACACTATATTAGAACTGACTGGCCTACCTTTAAAAAGGGTTTTAAAAAATTCACATTTTTTTTTATTTTTAAAAATTACAAAAGAGAAAAAGAGTTTTTAAAAACCGTCTAAGGTATGTTAAATAGATGAATAAAAATATTAATATAAAACTTAAAGCTACTTGTTACAAATCCAAATCAGATTCAGAAGATGAACTTTCAGAACCAAGATTTATAATAACTGGCTCGATCATTTTATCAGTAATATTGTCCAGCTTCCACATTTTTTCCTCTTCTTTAATAGTGTGATTTACTGCCTTTTCCCAATTTTCAGGTTTTACATTATTTACGGCCTCCAAAAACAACTGTTTAACATCATGAATTTTAAAAGTGGTATTTTTTCTTGAAACTTCACTCTTTATCTGTGCCCATACCAGTTCAATCAGGTTTAATTCACAATGATATGGTGGGGATCTAAGTACTGTCATTCCACGATTTTTGGCAATTTCATCAATTTCGTATTTTTAAAATTTTTCTTTATGAAGGGCACACAACGAATAAAGTTTCTTTCTTATAGATCCGTGATGGTACGTAATATTTTTTGAACTCAGCCAATTCTGCAAGGCTTTTTTTAACCACTTGGTTGTGGGCAGTCCTTCTATAAGTCTGGAGTGATAACTTGCATTATCCATTACTATTACACAGTTCTTAGGAAGAAGATCATTTGTTCGAACCATTCTTGAAAGACATCAGCGTTCATGTCTTCATGGTAGTCACCGGTACGAATTGATTCAAAAGTTAATAAACCACCTTCAACAAAATCGTCTGAACTGCAAATGTGTACTATTTTCAGCCTGCGTCCCTTTCCTGATGGTGGGTTTAAACCAGTAGATAAGTTATTTACAAAAGCGTGCCTTTGACTTGTAACAGTTTCATCCTGCCAAAATTTATTTGGAGTATGACCCTCGCTGATCCATGTTTCATCAAGATAAAATATTTTTCTTTTTTGGTTTCTCATTTCCTTTATGGTTCTTAGAAAATGTCATCTCCATATGACAATATCGATTCTTTCTAATAAAAAAGACTTTCTGGGATTATTTTTCCAGCGGAAGCCTATTTCTTTTAAAAGTTTCCATAACGTACTTCGACTCATTTCCGGGTAATCCTTATCATCTCGAAATGAGACAAGAACTTTATCCAAGTTTGGAAATTCTTGTCTAAAGAAGAATTCATGCACTTTCCGTCGAAGTCCTTCTTTAAAATGATATTCTATTTGAAATTTTAGTTTCCCTGGAGTATTACGTGGCATTTGAAAACTACCACATTTATCTTCTGTAATAACTCTGTAAATCGTAGATTTCCCAACACCAAGTGTACTGATAACTAACTCAACGGTCTCATCAACACTTTCACATAAACGTTTGTCTGTAAATGATTTAAAACAATTAAAAATTAATGTTTTTTTTCTTTAAAATCTTTAATTAAGAGTTGCATTAATACCTGTATCAGACGGATTTTCAACAACGAATTGATTTTTGTTTCTGTATTATGAATAAAATAGCATCCGATGAAGATTTTACTGGTTTATTTTACTGTATACATACAAAATTATGATACTAACTGTTAATTACTATTAACGAATCACTTAAACGGACTGAAAAATATCAAAAATTAGTTACTGGGTTTTTCTATTATCCTCTCCTATTTAGTGTTGTAATTAAGTATGTTAAAATTCACGTGAATTTAATTATCCATCTCCAAACAAGACTCGTATTCAATGCGCAGAAATTGGAGTCATTGAAAATAATCAACATCATTGTTGCATTATACATTTTGGAACAATTTGCCCAGTTAAACACAAAATCCAAAAATCAATGGCAAATATGTCGACCGTGTAAATTGCAGGTATTATTCTCTTTGTTTTGTCAGTGCATAAATTGGTATTTACTAGGTACAAAAAATTTAAAAAACTTTACAGTAGATTTTTCTATAAAAAAAATGTTCCAGTGAAAGCAAAAATAATAATCGAAGTAGGTTATTAGTTTTATTACGAGGGGAGTTTTTTTAATATCCTTCTGTAATTTTATTTTTCTGCAACCATCCCGAAAATAAAACTTTCGGCATGATTTAATAAATCGATAGTACTATTTTACACAACTCGTACCGAAAGTAGCTACTTTTAGGACTAATTGTTTCACTTTCGGAACGATTTTGGGTAGCTAGGTTGCAAAGAATTTATTTTGCCTACCACATAGGGTATCATTTTGAAGGGGTTGAAAATTGGGACAAACACTACTGAACTAGAGATAGGACAAGCAAAATAAATGATACTTATGCGAGCGGCACTCAGGGCTTAATTGTAGAGCTGGGGTCGTGGATAAGTGAATGACAAGGGGTCGGATTGGGGCACTTACATAAATCTCCTGGACAAATGGGCAAACAATAACAACAAGAAAGACCTCTAGCTATTTGAAAAAGGAAGCCGCTTCGAAGAATTCTAATTTGGCTGGATAAAGGATTCGTTCCTAAAATAAAGAACTCAAAAAGGGAAAATGAATAAACATTCATTGTTGTCTCATTACAAACAGTTACACATGCAGATAATACAAAAATAATTATAATTTATATAATTACAAGGTTTGTTACCAAAATAATGAAAGAAAAAAACTTACATATGTTCTATAACTCCGCCTGCATTACCCACTAGGTGGATCGAGTAGTTTGGTGGGTGATGTTGCCCGTCCCAAGCCTGGATAAAGGAGGAGGGTTGTAGGGTTAGGTTAGCAGCCTGTCATATATAAAAATAAAAAAAAGCTCAAAGAACCGGTGAGACACAGGCGAGAAAACAAAGGCGAGAAAAAGGACGACGAACTGGAAAACGAAAAATTTAATGAGAGTGTCGACGTGGAACATAAAAAGCCTAAATAACTGAGATCAGGCATTAGAAAAAGAGTTGAGAGAATATCAAATAGATATCTGCGCCCTACAGAAAACAAAAAGAAGAAATGTAAAGGACAGACGCCTCTTGGAGAACATTTACTAATATATAGTGGGGTTCCGAAACAAGAAAGAGCAAAGGAAGGTGTAGCAATAATGATCAAAACAAAATATAAAGATCAAATTAAAGAGTGCCAGTACATATCTCAGAGAATACTTTTAGTAAAAATTAGGAAGAACAAAATTATTAACATAATAGGGATATATGCACCAGAAGACTGCAAGCCTGACAGCGATAAAGAAGAATTCTATGATGAGCTACAAAAATTAGTGGAAAGAGAAGTGAAGCTAAATGAATTACTTATATTATTGGGAGATTTCAATACCAGAATAGGAGATGAAGTAATACCAGGAATAAAACAAAGGTTCAACGAAAGAGTTATCAATGAAAACGGAAAGAGAATGGTGGAATTCTGCACATATTCTGAACTCAGAATAACCAATACATTTTTTGATCATAAAATTCAACATAAATGCACGTTTGAAAATACAAGAGGATCAATGATAGATTATGTGGTCACAAACTATTCACCATAAACAGATAGTGGATGTGAGAAGTTTGACGGCACCCAATGTGTAAAGCGATCACTATTTGGTACTTGGTAAAAATAGATTCAATTAAAGATGGAAAGAGAAGCTTAAACAAACCAATTCAGAGGAAATATTAAAAATAGAAAATTTAAGAGATCATTATATCAAAAAAGACTAGAACAGAAAATACAAATGGAGAATATCGAAAATGAAAGCAATGTAGAGACTGGCTATCGTAAATCTTAGAACAACCGTGTAAAATTTAAAATATACAACAATTATTATTATTGTTTTGTATGCATTGTATAAAATCGTTTAAAAGTGAATTTTCTTGACCACCTTCAACTTTGTTAATATTTTGTCAAACCTAAAACTACCCTCGCATCACCCTCGTAATATTTATCTAAAATTGTTGGAGGGATTTTATCAAACTTGTAAAACAATGATCTAAACGAGGATGGACAATACAGTTTAATAATGGGCTTAACAATTTACATTCTAGTAACTCTTTACACTCTGTTCAAATTTCGCAGAATTTGTCGAAATTCTACTGGTAAACTATTTGATGTATTGTTTAAAACAAACGTGCAAACAGGGAGCTGTTGATGCTCTTTTAAATAAAACACAATATAAATAAAATTAAAAAGTAAATCCTGAATCAATTTCTAAAAACAATTTGAATTTATTTTGTTTTACTTACTGCACGGAGGTACAAACAAAATAAGAACACATTCAATCCCAAAGTATTTTGTGTAATTTTTGCAAGATAAGAAAGGCAAAGAGACTGAAATAACACCAGAAAAAAACTAAAAGCACTCATCTCCTATCATCTTCACCTCCTTAGGGGTAATCGTTTGTGGCTACATCGCTATGTATAAAAATGCACGACAAAAGGCAATAGTGCATTAAGTCATTGCATTTTTGACTCGTGATTGGTGATGGGATTACTGAGACTTGATTTAATTGGGCTGGAAATGTTCCTTGCTGTCTTCGATATCTCATGAAGTCCTCCTCATACATATTTTGATTATTGAAATCGGTCTTATAAAAGAGCTTTTCAATGTGTTCTTGTTGGATCTGTAGGAAAACACATGTTGGCAATAGAACATGCTCTTTGACAACATCTTTTTTCTATTTACAAAAAAAGGATTAGGTGGCAGTTTCTTATCGAACAGCGTTTTGAAGTTTTTGAAATCTGCAAGTTTTATATAGTACACTGTGTATTTACCTGATGTTTGCTTAACTAGCTGTTGCCAGTCTCGTGGCGTTAAAATGACCAAATTAGAGATTCTCTTTCTCTTTCTCTCGATCAAAGCATGAACATTGTCAGCTTCCATATGTGTGTGCCCTTTCAGTAAAAACTTTTGAGTGATCGTCTTTGTGGGCACGTATGCAGTATCCAAAAATAGCACATTATAATACTTATATTTTTATTTTGTATGTAGCAGTTATCGGTCTAAAGAGTAATGTTCTCTACTTGACTAGAGGTAATGGATTTTGACAAGAGCTATGAGTCATGCCCATGCAGTACACAAGTTTAACTGTTATTTACAAGGTCATAGCTCTTGTCAAAATCCATTACCTATACCTGCAATAGTATCGTCAGCCCATTACAAAATTGACGAGGCAATTTCATGTGCACCACGGGCCCTTTTTTACAATTTAAAATTTAATGACCAAAGCTTCCTTTTGCAGAAACTAATACAATTGTTTGATAGTGGTGAAGGCAAACATTTTTGCAAATGACCAGATAGTACTTTGTGTTTTGGTGACTCTTTAGCCATTATAAAGTCCAATGGTATTAAGTTATAGCAAGGTTTAGATTCAATTAGGTGAGCATCGTAATCAGCCTGTATACTGGTTAGTTCATCTGAAGTAAGAATATTTTTCGGATATATAATATAATTTAGCGGATAATGTAGTGCATGTATCGCAAGTGTCTATTTTGGGTGGTTTAAACGACCACTTGAAGTCTTTATTAAAAATATCTACGTACAACCACTTTTTTTCTCTTAGCTTTGGATCCACATGTCTTTAATTAGGTTCATCAATGTACAGTTGATGTAACTTACAATCGCTGATCGTTCATTGTAAAATGGTAGTGTACTGTATTATTTGTAGATTTGGTAGAGTTTGGGTATCTTTTTCTTGATCGAAGAGTAGGTTGAATATCGATACATGAGAAGATAAATTGCTTTTTAACATCTGAAACGTTTGTCTCAGTCCAGTATGAGTTGAAGATTTTTTGTCTTTCCTATTTTGGAAATCTTTCAGAGCATTTCGTTCGACACATGCAAGGAGGATTTAACATAGAACGAGATACTCTTTCCCACCAGCTATTCTCCGTTAGCAAACATTACAGGCTCAATTTTGTTGGTTCACTACACGTTCTTTACATTTTTGTTTGCACTTAGTTACATTTTGTATCTTTCTTTCGACACTTTTCTCTTTCATTATATTCCTTGGAATTGCCTACATCACTGCTTAGGGATAAACCACCCTTAAGAAGATTTTTTGTTATTGCCCCACTAGTCGTAGGAGTAGTAATAGTGTTTTCGCTGATTTACCTATACGTCTCATATCATTGTCGTCTGATTCTGAGTTTTCGCTGATTAGAGGCTCATAGGTTTCATCAATATCCGAATCATCATCTCGAAACAAATTATCATCTTCGTCCACTTCCTTGCCATTTATCTTGAAAGTTACTGTAGTGACCAGGTGATTCTGAAACAAATCCAGCCTTGTAATAATAATTATAAGCTAATTTGTTAGGCCCATTAAATAACGGTTTGCTATTGCAATGTCAATTTTATGGTGATTTTCCTGGGGGTGCTCTATAAACCGTTAATGCAGTGGTTCCCCTTTGCCTTCTGCGTTCTTATGCCGTTGACCATTATTTGCTGAATGATCCACCTTCGAGGCCGATTTCTCAACCTCAGGACAGAAGAATGCTTTACCACTTACCAACTCATCCAGCCTAAGCCGTTGGTCAGTAAGTGGGGGATTGTTGGGATGCACCGGTCATAATCAAGATCATCACGCAAGCAGGTGAGGTTGACATTGGGATAGGCGAAGCTATACGTTGCGCATCGCTATTCCTTGCATCCCTTGTTTTCTATACTTAATTTATTTTTAATTTGGATAATTCCCCAATAAGTAAAAGTTCCCTTTTTTGTGAAATCGTTTTAATGCAGAGATAATTAGTAACGATTATTGCTTTTACACACAAAATAACATATAATACGAAAAGTAAGGTTATTTCGATACAAATAAAACAAAATTGATAGAAACACAATTACCAACCTACTGATTTAGGCACCAAACTTTACTTTTCATAATGAAGAGATTTGTAGGTATTATGAAACTTGGTATAAAGTGTAACTAGTAATATACGTATATGACAAACTTTAAATAGTTACAAACAAACATTAAGTATATTAACATGATCAATTGACTCTGAAGTTGTAAACAGGAAGTCTTCAGGTCTACCAATGTAGGATCTTGAGGGACACTCTTCAATAATGTGGTCGATCGTTTGGTTCTTCCCACAATCACATTAAGGAGACGGATTCTTTCCCCATTTTTGCAGCATGTATGCACATCTGCCATGTCTGGTTCGGATCCTGTTAAGAGTGGACCATGTTTTACGTGGAAGATCAAAACCTGGTAGCTTGTGGGTAATGCAGGGAATGTTATTTTGCCATGCATTCCATTCTTGGGACCATGCATTCGTGATGTTGAACTCCTCATGTATCATTCTTGCCGTTTTCATTGGTGGTTTTCTAGAACGTCGACGGGTATTTCGTCCATCCTCGGTATTTTGGTAAATCGGCAGGTTTATATTGTTCATAATCTTTTTGTATTCACGTGTAAGTGCGTCAACTCGTCGTAAATGTGGAAGTGGAATGTGACTTAATACTGGAAGCCATTGGGTGAGAGTTGATTTAATTGTACCAGCTATCATACTCATAGTGCTGTGCAGCTGAGTGTCGACCTTTTTTACGTGTGGACTGTGTAGCCAAACTGAGGGACAATATTCAGCGGTCGAGAAAACAAGAGCTAAGGCAGTAGAGTAGAAAACAAGTATGAGGCGTATAGAAGCCTTTGAGATGTGGGTTTTTCGAAGAATGCTGAAGATCTCTTGGACAGAGCACGTGACCAACAACGAGGTGCTAAGAAGAATGGGTACTGACAGAGAACTCCTAAATATTGTAAAAAACCGAAAAACGAGTTATTTAGGACATATCTACAGAGGAGAAAAATACAACTTCCTACGACTTATAATGGAAGGGAAAGTGGAAGGAAGAAGAGGTCCAGGAAGAAGAAAATGCTCCTGGTTGAAGAACATAAGAGACTGGACAGGCATGGACACACATGCGATACTAAGAACAGCTCAAGATAGAGAGCAATTTGCTGTAGTTATAGCCAACCTTCAGTAATGGAGAAGGCACCTTAAGAAGAAGGCAGTAGAGCGGAAAGTGGAAGCCGATGCTCCCCAGGTGGTACCGCAGAGCTTCTGTATAATGTTATTTCTTGTACTCATCTTTTGGGCTAATTTGGGCTATTTTAGTCCAAAGTATAAAGTAAACATTAAAGTATAACAAAAAGAGTTATAAGTTAAACATATGCACATATTGAGTATAATTGTGACGAAATAATACCTAGTCACATTAAACAATTGGAAGATTCCATTTACGTAATGAGGGGTGGCCGTTATGCAACATGTAAATTTTTTAAATTTTATTAAAATAGGTATATAAAAATAATAAATAAATATTAAAATATTTATTTAATTTTAAACATATTGTTTAAATTTTAAAATGACATCTACCTACTGTATAATTTTCTTTTGGGTATTTGTTCATTTCTTCATTTTGTTGATATTTAAAAGCGAATTTACCTTTTTGTATGTTTCTTAAAATAAAATAGGTAAACTGATTATTTTAACAAATCACCTGGAAGCTTGAAGAATACAAATATAACGAAAAACCACATTTATGTCGTAGTTTTACGCCATTTTTCCAGCTCATACCCAATTCCAAATTATTCTAATACTAAAAGAGCAGTAAAGCTGTAAAACACGATACATTCATATATTTCTCAAAATATATAGTCGTAAAAGTCTGTGTTTAAAATTCAGCAAGCATTCATTTTTTATTTACCTCTGACTGTTGGTGAGCCTTAAGTTGGCAAAACACTCACACACACAGTGATGCACATGTGGCTCTAAAATATTGACACATTATTTAGAGGGCAATTTTAAAATCAGAAGGTTTTGTTTTGAAACACAAAAAGACAATTATAAACACAATATAATAAAAATAATAGGCATGTTATCAATAATTTTTAACAACTTTTTTAAGGGGACAGTCTCATGCGATTAAAAAAAAGAGACACATTTTAAAATTAAAGCAGAAAAAAAACTATAATATTTATTAACATAATTCCTTTTGGAGATGATTAAGTAAGTCTTGAAGTACATAAAAAAATTTTTAATAGCAATTTTAACTTCATTGGTGTCCTGTAGATGGCGTGTAGTAAAAAGTGCGTTTTTGGTGGTAAGACAGTTTGTGGGTCACCTGTAACAGATATTAAAAAAATTCAAAATGGGTTGTATTAGTGAGACTTAAAACTAGATGATAAACCTTAAAAATATGCAAATTGTATTATTTTGAAGAGTTTATACAAGTTTTTTCAAAAAAGTCGAAAAATCGCTATGTTTTTGGGTGGATTTACCCATATATAATAAAAGGGGGGGGTGGTTTTTAAATATTTTAAAGGTTTATCATCTAGTCTTTTGTATATACATTCGAAAAATTTTTGGTTTTTTAAAATCGGTTAAGAAAGTTCGGAGAAAAGTGTCTGACCAGTTTGAAAATGTTACTTTTGAGAAAAAAGCATTTAAATTTTTTTTACATAATTTTCGTGAATTAAAGGCTAATAACTTTATACTCACGTTTAATCGGCCATTCCTGGTGAATATTGAGGTCCCTCTTCATCCAACAGTTGTTGTAAATGGCTTTGTAAAGCTTTTTTCTTTTTGATTTGATGTTTTAAAATTAATTCATTAGTTCGACTGGAGTCTCAATTCACGCCGCGATGCTGACAGTGTAAGTGTAAAAACGGAACACACCTAGATCGCATGTCAATTTAACGAAAACGTATTTACTTATTTATAAATGTAGATATGAAAATATTTTATAACTAAAAAAATGGTTGTTTTAATGCCAAAACGGCGTGAAAAAAAAGTTGATTTCTAAAATTAAAAATAAAAAGGAATTTTAAAAATAAAATAATTATATTACACTATTTTTAATTTGAAATTATAAACAATATTTGGAATAATAAATGTATTTAAGTATAAATTTTATAACTTAAATAATACCTAATGAACACAAACAAAATTGATGTTAATAAAACATTATTTATTATCTGCACAAAACCGGACTTTCAGGAAAAATCGGTAGACGGAGCAACACTGTCGGCGTGCCATATACGCTACTACAAACCGCTGAGAAGTAATAGTAATCCAGTGAAACAAATAAATTAGTTCTAAAACATCGCGACGTTATAAAGAAATTTACACTGGTTAATTGCAACGCAGAGAATCTTACTATTTGTAAAAAATCCTATGTTCTGGATTTTAAATTCCAAATGTGTATAGTAACTGCCAAACGTTATACAGATATACATACTATATAAAAATAAATCACTAATACATACCCAACGTATATACAACATATATACAAAAGCAAGAACAGCTGGAGCCTCGCGCTCGCCGCGCGGAGAAAAACCGGTTTTCATACGTGCGTATCTGACGTTAATAAAATAACTATAACTTATATTCTAGTGGGAATTTCATTTTAAAATTTTAGGAGGGAGTTTTCGAATGTAAATGGAAACGATTTATGTAAAAAAATTTTTTTTGATTTTTTGAAAGTTTCGCATGAGACTGTCCCCTTAAAAAAAATTCTAGTGTATTAAACGTGTCTTCTTTTTATTTCTTACTGATTGCCTTGGTATAAATCGCAAACTTGCTACAATATGTAGATCTTTTACTGCGTAAACTGTCCAAAAATATCTTCTGTGTCTTCTTTTCCTCTACGACCAATCCTGCGTGTCCATTGGCAGATTGATACCTCTACGGAATATTGTCACTCAAGTACCAAGGAATAGAATCTCAACACATTCTATTCCTCTGTCGAAGTAGACGAGCGACGAACCCCCAAAAAGTTGACCATTGGCATTTCAAGCATCTTTTCCTACTTTTGGTATATAACGGTATTTGGTGTCATATTTTAATATTTGTTTATATTATATTTCCAGCTGTTCATAGAACATATTTGACGACCTTGCTGGAAGAGGGGGAAGCTCCATTTTTGGTCAAATTTTAGTCTATAGATGCATATTATGTAAAAAATCAGTTGAATCGATTTGTGAAAGAACGAAGCAGATCCATTTATAAATGGTAAACCTATAACTGTTTATGTACCTGCCTCCGAAATTATTTGCTGCAAGAATGATGCAGCTAAAGAGCTGCCCCCTTCTTTCGCCAAACATCGAGACGCTTTGGCTGTAACCGTTAGCTTGGCCTCGAATGGAATTAACTTAAATTTAAGTTAAGTATTCAGTCTATGATTCAGTCGATTGAAGTCTATTGCTCTAACGATCTAACGTAACTGAAAAGAAGGCTGTGTAAAAAAACACAAGCTTCCAGTCAATACAGTTCAAAACGACGTTCAGAGTGTTTCGTTTGCGAAGAATAGAAAAAGTATTGATCCAGCTAAGTGAAAAAGGAACATTAAGAAAAAGTGTATTCCAGAAGGAAAAAGTTATGTTAACTGAAAAGAAAGTAATGGGGTACCTAGGCAAAGTGGACCTAATAGGTTCTTATGAGAACTTGACACTTTACTTATTCAAATTTTTATGTGAGTGCACGCTCACCTTCCTCACTTACTCACTTCAATTACTCACCTCAATCACTCATCTCACTCACTCACCTCACTGACTTACCTAACTCACTCACCCCATTCACTCATCTCACTGACTCACCACATTCACTAACCTCACTCACTTCTAAATGCCTATAAACTCCATCAATTTTGCTTTGATCACTCTGAAATTTTAACTGAATACTTTTGAAGAGTAAAGGCGGAAATACATCATTCAATTCGGTTGAACAATGTGGATGATTCAACCAAACTGAGCCATGTATTTTGCGATTCCATAAAAGTGTTCAATAAAATTGAACGTTGAAATAAGTTTGGACAATTTCTACTTTTGTTCAACTTCGTTGTACAACTGGGATGATTCATCCACATTGACGCATCTATACAAGCTCGTCAGTTGTGTTTGATTCAAATTCAACCATTATTTCATTTTGACTTGTGCTGTGTGAGTTTCGTGCGAAATTTTAATTTAACTTTCTGATCTAGTTCTTCAAATTGGTTTTCAGACATATGTAGACGATTCCTATAAGCTTTTGGATCTTCTGTTTCTATTTCCAACGTTCGTTTCTGATGCCCCTTTCTCATTTCGCCGCATCACCCATGGTCTAGTCCACTAACGCAGATGTCTTCTTTGTAATTTTTACTGCTTATTTTTCAGATCCTCTTTACACACTTCAAGTAAATGTTTGAAAATAACATTGGTTATTTTATCATGTGTCTTGATATTGCATTCCTGGTCTTGGTCTTGGTCTTACAGCAAGAGTCTTGCAGTTACCCATTAACCTATTGCTATTTAATAAAAGTTACTTTAGATCTTAGAACAACGTAACAGAGCATGTGCATTTTAAGCTTGAATTAACATAGCCATAATAAAGACCAACCAAATTAATAAAGGTCTAAACAACTGACACCCTGTGGGGTTTGAAGCCACGATCTAAGCGATCCGTACCTTTGCTCTAACTAATGCATTATAATGCCCCACGGAAGTCAATCTGTTTTTTAATAAACGTTTGCATTTAATAAGCTTGCATGTGCTGAAACATGGTTAAAACACAAAGAAAAAACAAATTAATGACATAAACTTGACTGTATTTTAAAGAACATTATCTGCGTAGAAGGGAACTGATGGACCCCCCACCATATATGAAATAGAAAAGATTGGTATGTGGCAAAAATCCACATACATGTATTAAGGGCACAGATTCTTTAGGTGATAAGATAACAAACTGTAATCCACTTATTACAGCAACATAAGTGTTGTTAACAATCTTAGCTCTACTTTTATATAAAAAACTAACTTGAAAAAATGAACAATAGGTAAAAAAGGTAAAAAAATGATAATCAAAAGAAGTTATTTTAAATTAAGGAGATATCTACTTAAATATACATTGATTTAATAAAATAAAGTAGTAGGTACATAATATATATATATATATATATATATATATATATATATGTATATATATATATATATATATATATATATATATATAATTGGTAATATGGTAATGTCCACTTTTTCCAACGGTTATTAAAAAGCTTGTGGTATCTCCACCGAATTTTGGTTTATCATGAAAAATATTTGTAATTCCGTTTTGTGACAAGATATTAGATGCTTCCTTAAACCTGACGTGTATCTGTTTTTAATTTTTATTTCAACCTTTCTATATAGGTACAATTTAAACAAAGCAATTTGGGATGCATGAATTATTTCTCAAAACTCATCAAATTTGCTTTTAGGTCTTTTAGATCTATAATTCCAACGCTCACTACTCCGACCAGAACTATTTGAATCTTTGTCCCATATGTCACATTTTAAACATCAATTGGTAATGAAGTTTAGTGATGTCATCTGTTACAATCCAATACCCTAAGTATCTGATAACAAATTGAGAATTATATATCGTTACTTCGTTATTCTAAATATTTCGGTATTTTGTTTACACGGTAGGCATTGTTATTAATTTGTCTCGTTACTTTTTATTGTCCATAAATAATATATTATTATATTATTTAATATTAGCCGCGCTCTTTCAGCAAATTTTGTTTAACCGAATGATCTCATCGCACACTCAGTAGAAACAATGTATATTCTTAGGCCGATAAGATTTGTTTATTTAGATTCCTCCTAACTAAATTATAATGGGAAAGAATTGATTTAATAAGTGGGTATCCGTAACAATAACTGTTATTAGCTATGGTCATATACTGACATATTTCTAAAAAAATTCGATACGTTATTACTGTCGGCATCGCATTGCAAGAAGATTAATTTATGATTAGAGGGCGACTATTCTCAAAATCTGGACAATTAATTTTAGAGCGAAGAAGTCGCCTGCTAGAAAAGAATATTTTATTTTTACATTGTAATTATGACCTCTGAGCACGTGTCAAATGTGTTTTTTTAATGAATATTTTGATTTGGTATGTATGTTAATAATATTGTACGTAAAGCGCTTAAGTCTATTCTTTAAAATGTTTATTAGATATTTTTTGCATCTCATAGAGTCATTAAGCATATACCCGAACTACTATGCTCGCTAAAACGACCCTCAGTTGTAACTGCAAGACGCAAGAGTCTCGGAGGCTTAGACTTGTTCTTGCTTAAATCTTGCACGATCAGTCTTGGTCTTGGTCTTGCTAAAATTGGGCGGTCTTGGTCTTGGTGTTGGTCGTGCGAAAACGCAAGAACAAGACCAAGACCGATTTTGGGCAACACTAGTCTATATGTATTCGTTTCAATTGTCTCCGGAGGCGTGTCAAGCAGAAGCTGACCGCCGTGCCGGACGCATTTAGAAATTCGGAGAAATACTTGGAAATTCCAAGTGTGGGCAAATCCGAATTTCTAATTGACTCGATGTAGGGAAATTCCACTTTTACTACGTAAAACAAAGGATTTGTTTTATATAAAAGCAGACGGAATTTCTCTCATCGGTCAGTCGAGCTTGCCTCTTCTTCTGTAGACCTAGTCGGTGCTATTATTGTTCCGACTAAGCTATTGTTTTATTTCTTATTTCCTGATAACCATTTATATTTTATTATTGTATATTCAGACCTTTTCAGGTTAGAATATTACTTTGACTTATATTTGTTCATATACTGATTATTTGATATTTTATTTGATTATTTTGATTGTTTATTTTTCTTGTATTTTGTATCTAAGTTGTTCTTCCGTAAGTTAAGAACACTTAGAAATATTTACCTTACTTTTTCCTATTTTATAAATTTGATTTTGTACTTTGTGTCTAAGTAGTTCTTTCCGGTAAGTCAAAGAACTCTTAGAAATATTTCTCTTATATTTGACTTGTTAATTTTATTGTGTGCCTAAGTCATTCTTTTCCGGTAAGTCAAAAGAACACTTAGAAATATTTTCATAATCATTATTGCATTATTATTTCCGATATTTATGTAAGATATTTTCTTAATATATTTGTCTCTTTTATTTTACCACTTCATGCTGAGTTGTTTCTTCCGTAAGTCAAGAAACACTTAGCAATATTTCCATATCTTTTCTGTATTTGATTTTCTTATTTTCTATTATAAGTTGTTTCTTCCGTAAGTCAAGAAACACTTACAAATATTTGTATTCTTATTTTACTATATTTGATTCTCTTGTTTGTTTTCTGTTCTAAGAAACACTTAGAAATATTTCCATACATTGTTTCATATTTACATATTTCATTTATCTGTCTTAAGTTGTTTCTTCCGTAAGTCAAGAAACAATTAGAAACAGTTTCTATGCATTATATTTTTTATACCATTTTGATTTACTTGTTTTTACCAAGTTATTCCTTCCGTAAGTCAAGGAATACTTAGATTATTTTTTTTACCTGTTCTGTTTTCTATTTTGATCTGCTATTTTGTAACTGTTCTATGGAACAGTTACCTATAACAGATACTTGTCACGGTAACTGTTATTTTATACCAGTAGCAGTATTAACACGTTTTACCAGTGACAAGCAAAGATGGTCAACACCCGATCAAATTCTGGGGACAGGAAGAAGTCCGAAGAGCCGGCGATGGGTCCTACAGGCCCAAATGCCCCCACTCGGCAACACAATTATATTTAACAATGTAATTGAATTTTTCACATTGTTGAACCGAACTGAATGGTGTATTTCCCTCTTTATACTATTAAAAAAAAAAAATTAGATTTTATTTATAAACAATGTTTTAAACAACCCCCTCTGTGGCTCAGTGGTAAGAGCGCCTGCCTTTAAATCTAAAGGTCGTGAGTTCGAATCCCACCTGGGTGGAAATTTTCGTTTATTAAAAAAATTAATAAATGAAAATAATTTCTATCCTTGTGTGATCGGTACACACCGGAGGGACCGCAGACGTTCGGATACAATTAGCGTCTCTTAGCAAAGACAATGACGTCGACTTTGCTAAGTATCAAGACAATTACTCTACACACACACACACACACACACACACACACACACACACACTACACCTCAAATTGTAAGATTGGCGAATGGATTTAGTGTCCGCAGTCATTTAAACACAAACAAACAACAAATATTTTAAATGAATCAACTTTAAGTAGATTCCTCTCAGTCCACCACTGCATCCATAACGATTGTAGAATATTGTATAATTTATATAGTAATGTAAATAAAAATTGTTTATCAAGCAAGAACAACCGTGACAAAACGAAACATATTTCAAACAAATATTTCTTTACCGACACAACGTAATAACGTCGAAAACCTCAAAGTCTATTAAAATTCTTCCAGTTCACCATCTAAATTACAATATTTTTTATTAATGACGCTCCAAAGCATTGCAACGCTTATAATCCTCCAAAACCATTGTTATTTCTTTTTTCCAAACCATAAATAATCTTTTGATGCGTACATAATAACTTAATCCGGGCATATGGCGGGGTCTTTTATTAAAAATAACAATTGCGGTGAATGAGATTTAGCCGCTCGTTTGCCTGTGATATACTACACCCCTTGTAGATGCCACTGCAGTTCAGATTTATGGCTAAGAATATGAAGAGATGATCTATTGTTGGTTGCGTTTGCCAGTTAATTAAGAGACTGATATTTGAAAGATCGGTTTTGGGCCCCGGGCCCAAAGGGTTTGGTGGAGTTGACATAATTTTTATTTATTTGTTTATTATCTGCGATATGTAAATATGATCTGATAAAGGGTAGATTAATGACTAGATAAAGTGCATAAGTTATGCTGTATAGAGAATAGTTAGATACAATTCAGACATACATAAATAAACTAACCTAAATATTTAATTAAAAACAATAAAGGGACCAATTTATAAGGTGTATTTACTATAAATGAAGATAAAAAAGAGAAAATATGGGTAAAGGAGTGGGTTGTTTATCTTCTTCTTCTTCAGTGTCTTATCCGGTCCGGATGTTGGCGATCATAAAGGCTATCATGTTGTTAACAACAACAACAAAATAATTTTTTGGTCTAGGTACTTTGATGATTGTATAGCTCTGATACAAGGATCCCAAGATGATGCTTTACAGATTCTGGAAGATCTTTGTAACCTTCATCCTAACATCTCTTTTACTTTGGAACCAGAATCTGACAATAAGTTGAACTTCTTGGATATGACTATATCTCGCAATAAAGATTCTCTTGAGTACAATATTTACAGAAAGCCCACCCAAACAAATCATGTTATACATGAGACATCTAACCATCCAACCCAACATAAAATGGCTGCTTTCAATAGTTATATTCACAGATTACTTAAATTTCCACTTTCAAATGATAACTTTAATGTAGAACTCAACACTCTCAAACAAATTGTTTTAAATAATGGTTATGATCCCAACATTATCCATAAGCTTCTAAATAGAGCCAAACTCAAAATTACAGAAAAGCTTGCATATTTATCACAAAGTCCTCTCCAACAAAATGCTTCTAACAACATCAGATATTTCTCTTTTACTTATATTAGTAACATTTCTAATAAAATAGCCAAACTTTTTACTTCTGCAGTTGAAAACATCAACATTTCCTTTAAGTCACACAACACTGTAGGTTCCTTTTTAATTAACACCAAAGACAGGCTGAATGCACTTGACAAAAGTGGTATTTACAAATTAAAGTGCGATGATTATGATGCCTCTTATGTAGGCAGAACCATTAGAAAGCTATCAACTAGAATATCAGAACATTTAAAAAGACCAAACTCTTTAAGTTTTGGTCAACATTTAGAGTCTAGCAAACACAATTTCAACATCAATACTGGGTCATCTATTTTGCATGACATCAGTAGAAAGAAAAACTATTTGGAGTTGGATCTATTGGAAGATTTGGAAATCACAAAGGAAACGAATGGAAACTCTCATTGTCTTAATACTCAAATTAATTTAAACTGTACTAAATTTAAACCTATTTTTAAAAACTGTATTACAGCTTCACCTCGTAGTGGACCCAGCTCGGCTGTCTAGGCTTCCTGCACTGAGTTTATACATTAAGAATCTACCAATTTCAAGCTATGTTCAGCATTACTATTGTATTTAACAATTGACACAACTAGCTTGCTCAGATTCAATTGATCCACAGTTGGAGTTTGATTTCACTCTTCATACCTCTGCATAATCTACATATACTAATTCCACAGTTTTATATTTCAACACCTGTTGGTCAGTTGGTCTTTAGTAATGCTATTACATAATAGTTTTATAGTTCCCCCATTGGCGTGAGGTTTAACTGAACTACTTGAACTATACCCATTTACACACTGCTTTCAATTCTGATTTAATTTTAATATTTCAATTTCATAGTCAATTTTCTTCTCGTTTTGCAGTATTGACAGTGCCTGGTAGACCATTTTATTGTAGTCAACTACCCACTGTCCAATAGATAGTTTGGTCTATTTCTTTCATTCACACTTTATGTACACTTCATTTAGCCTCAAACCTACAACCTTATTATTACAGACGGGTGTGAGTGTGAGATCTGGATTATGCAATCTAGTTTAAATCAAAATATTCTATATGTCATACTTCATCAGCTGATTTTTTCAATAGTAGTTCTAGTTGGACCTTTGCCCAATGTCAACTTATACAGAATTTTAATATTTGCTGATCACAGATCCATAACTTTGACTGCCTATCAAAGTTGTCATATGTCACATGTCACCGTATTATTTCCGCTTAGATCATTATCCCTCCAGATACTGACAGAGAATGTAGCGTAGAATCTTTAAGTAATTTTAAACTGTTTGTCCTCGTTTTAGTGTAGTGTTTTGTACAATTTTATGTTATTTTTAATGTTTCCACATTCTACGCTTGCCGGATAGTTTACATTTTGACGAAGTAAGTCTAAAACGTTAATCTCAAAAAACTTTTTTCATCCATTAACTTCGAGTTTTTAATCGAAGTTAACTAATTTACTTCATCTAAAAAAACGTTTTCTTGGCTTATTTCAGATGCCCCTGAAGATGCTATTTTAAGCGAAAATACTTGGGCTTGATTTAATTAATTTGTGCTCGATAATAGCCTTATTTTCAAAGTTTATCGTGGTTTTGTTGACTGCATTATTTGAGGTTTTTTAACCATGAGGTACGACGGTATTCAAGCTTACGTTGCGTTGTTTCACTAAATTGAGCACTTCTTTTTCTTTTGTCATGTGCTGCAGGATCTCAACGTTGGAGACATAGTCCACATACGATATTTTTAGTATCCTACTGTAGATCCACATCTAGAAGGCTTTAATCCGCTTTTCTGTGGCTAGCGTTAGTGTCCAAGCTTCAACTCCAACTCCATATAGTAACACTGGAAGAATGTAGCACCTCACTATCCGCATCTTGGTTTCCAAACTGAGATCACTGCAGCACAGCAAGAATTTCAACTTGATAAATGTAAACCGTGCCATTTCAATTCTGGATCTAATCTCTTAAGCGTAGTCCCATTGTCAGTTGAGGGTAGTTTCGAGCTAAGTGAATCTGTCGACTCTCTGGATCTCTTCGCTACCTGCCATTAGTACTCCGGGATCTAAATTTGCACGGCTGACTTGTGAATTTGAATGTGTTGAGTTACGTTACAAGAGAAAACGGTCCTATAACCCACTGGGGTGTTAGCGTTCTTCTTTTTCTGTGAAATATTTGGAGGCTGTCGAGATGGAGTTGCTATTGAATCAGAGAGAAAAGGCTTGACTGGTATTTGATGTTCTTTCCAGAGTGAATGTGTGTGTTTTAGAGCTAGATGCGCAAAGGCCGGATCTCTAGTGACCATTGATCCTGTGCAGTCTCCAGCTTAACTTGGCCCCACAACCAGTGTATTGCACTGTAATTTTCTGAACGAGTGTGCTCGTGAGTGAAGGCGACTCGGCTTTCGAGAGTCGGTTTGCCGCATTTTGCTCAGTGTGAATGTGTGTGTGTGTGTGTGTGTGTGTGTGTGTGTGTGTGTGTGTGTGTGTGTGTGTGTGTGTGTGTGTGTGTGTGTGTGTGTGTATGTGTGTGTGTGTGTGTGTGCGTGTGTTTTAATTAAGCAGTGACGGACGCTACCATTTCGATGTTACTTTTAGATTTTCCACGGCCGACCACAGACAACGTGTAAAGTAACGGGGGCTGTAGTCGGTTGGGGGTCTAGGTGTTGAGGATGCTTCAGTAGCAGAGTTCTAGGTGACATGATATCTGTATTTACTAATATCGGGAGATGGTCGGATGTTATTTTGTCGCCTATGTGGCATCGATCGTCGAACCTGTGCATCACGCTACCAGTAACGATGATGTGGTTCGCGATAGATGCCCCATTTACGTTCAAAAACGTGTAATTAGTATTGGAGATTCTTATAATAGGAAGATCTAGAAGAATATCTAAATCTGCACATGCAAATATCCAATTGACTATTGAAGATACTGCAATTGAGAATGTTAATAACTATAAATATTTAGGAACATGGATAACATCAAACCAAAGAAATTAAGACACGTATTGAAATAGCACGTACATCATTTATTAAACTTAAAAAGTTTCTTTGTTGTCGGGATATAAGGTTAGAACTACGCCTGAGAATGCTTCGATGTTACGTGTTCTCTACTTTTCTTTATGGTCTGGAAGCTTGGACACTAAAACAAGTTCATCTGAATAAGCTGGCCGCCTTTGAATTTTGGTGTTACAGAAGAATCCTACGAATATCATGGATTCAAAGAATGTCAAACATGGAAGTAACTAGAAGGATAGGAAATGAGGCGAAAATAATATTAACTATTAAAAGACGAAAACTTGAGTACTTGGGACATGTGATGAGAGGGCAAAAATACGCATTATTACAACTTATTATGCAGGGCAAAATCCGAGGAAAGCGAAATGTGGGAAGACGAAGAATATCCTGGCTTAAGAACTTAAGGGAATGGTTTGAATGCAGTAGTGCAGAACTTTTTAGAGCAGCAGTCAACAGAGTCCGCATAGCCATGATGATTTCCAACCTTCGATAGAAGATGGAACTTAAAGAAGAAGAAAGAAGTATATCTGTTAGTCTGATGCCTTTAGGGTTGTTTGAGTGATCTCCGAATTGGGTGTGTCTAAAGTTCAAGTCGCAAATGAGAATTGTTTTATTGACAGCAGAGAAATACTCTAAAAGTTCTACGCTAGACTTGAAATCCTACTAAAATTTATACATAGTTTTTAAGCCAACTGACCAATAGATAATTGGGCAAGGTGGGGCGATACGGTTGAGTGCAGAGCAGTACTACTCCAACAGCTAAGTCAAGCAAGACAGGAAAAGTGGATTGAGACCCTGGAAAAAATGGACATGACACATAGTAGCAAAATAGCATGGAACTTTGTAAAGAAACTCAGTCATCGATGAAAAATAGCGGTGATCCAAAAGGACATAAACCGCCTTGCAAGGTTACAGCAAACCAAGTCGCTGCCAACTTCTTACGAATGAAAGAACTACTAACCGATATAAGGACCCAAACACTAGGAGAAGATTGGATTCGGAGACAGACCACCTAGGAACTTCTTTTACAGTAAAAGAACTCCACGACGGTATGAACAGGTTAAAAAAAACGGGAAAGCTGCAGGTGTGGATGATATATGAGTAAACAAATAAAGTATCTAGGACAAGGAGCAAAAAACTGGATCTTACAATTTTATAATACATGCTACGAAACCTGCAAAATTCTAAAATCATGAAGAAAATCTAAAGTAATAGCGTTGTTAAAACCAGGAAAGGACCCAGAAAATCCCAGTAGCTACAGACCTATTTCGCTATTGTGTCACTTTTTTAAACTATACGAGAGACTCATACTCGCCAGCATAGATATACATGTCGACAAGCATCTCATCCCACAACAAGGAGACGGCAAATCTTGCACTGGTCAAGTCCTCGCACTAACAGAACGCATTGAAGAGGGCTTTGAAGGAAAACTTATAACAGAGGCTGTTTTCGTAGATCTGACAGCAGCCTATGACAGAGTAAGGCACAAAACATTGCTCCGCAAATTATACGACACTCTCAATGGCAAAAGTCGTATATTCCTAACTGCAAAATAGACGTTTTTTTCGTTATGCTGGAGGGTAAAGTAAGTAGGTGGAGAGTTCAAAAGAACGGCCTCCCACAGAGAAGTGTTTTAGCACCAATACTCTTCAATATATACACAAACGACCAAACTACTCCGACTGAAACCAAGCACTTCCTTTATGCTGACGATCTTGCATTATCTGCCCAAGAAAATAGTTTTGAAGAAGTGAAGGAGAAACTCGAAACTGCCTTAAAAACAATGACAGCGTACTACCTACAGACTTCTCTGAGACTTAATCCCTCTAAAACCCAAGTCTGCGCTTTCCACCTTCGCGCAAAGGAAGTCAAGCGAAAATTCCAAATTGTGTGGAATGGTAATACATTAGAACACACAAACCAACCTATATATCTTGGAGTAACTTTGGACCGGTCCCTCACCTACAGACAACATTGCATAAAAATGAGAGGAAAAGTAACAACTAGGAACAGCATACTCAGAAAGCTAACGGGAAGTAAATGGGGCGCGCATCCTGTCGTTTTAAGAACCACGGCACAGGCACTGTGTTTCTCAACTGCTGAATATGCGTGCCTCGTTTGGGGTAGATCTGCTCACAACAAACAAGTTGATACTGCGCTAAATGAGACATGCAGGATATTAAAGGGATGCATGAAACCAACGTTACTTTCAAATCTATATAAAGCAGCGGGTTTTGCAGAACCCTCAATACGCAGAGGCATTGCAGAGCGCATAGAGAAAATTAAACGGATCACAGGATGAACCGCCTGAGTATTGTCCTCTTTCCCAGGTTCAATGAACCAGCCAGTCCATAAACTTTAAAACGTGGAGAACTATGAACAGGATAAGAACGGGAGTCGCTACAGTAAAATCAAACATGGCAAAATGGGGAAAAATAGACCAGGATGATGTGAACTGTGACTATGGAGAAACACAGAATATGGATCATCTCTTATCTCTTTACATGCAGAAACTGTCTCATCGATATGTCCTTGAAGATTTGTGGCTCGCCAACAAAGATGGAACCGACGTAGCCTGATTCTGGGACGAAATTTTATGAATGACATATCCGGACACGATAAAGTTAAGTAAGTAAGGCGGGGCGATGCGCAGCAAGCGTGCTCATTGGTCGATAGATTAAAGCACTTAATGACAATTTGTTTCTTTCTGTTTTTGTACTTTTGTTAACTGAGTTTTTTTTTATTATTAATTTAGTATTGTTTCAATTAAAACATATGTTAAAGAATAACATTTTCTTTATTTTTGAAGCTATCTCGAATTGCATGTAGTGAGATTTCCGATTTTAAAATTATTATGTTTTTCAAAAATACAAATAATTGTGTGAATAATGTAGATGGATGTTATATTTTATTTGCTAGTGGCCACTTACGTAGTTACCGTTTTGTCTATCCATGTGTACGTTTAATTTTCTGTGGACATTTTCATGCCAAAAATCCTTAATTAATAAGTTAATTAAATACGATCCTTCTGGTGTAATTAAATTTATTAAACGGTTTATATAAAATCTTTTTAAGAAGGTCTGATAAATTCTCATCTTTAACTCGGCTAATCTTTCTTTTTAAAGAAAAAGTTTCATCTTTGGGAGCGTAGCCAGCTGGCACGATAATGATTAATTTTGAAGTGAAAGATTCCTCAGCCTTCAGCCAGTTTCCCACTCCACTCTTTTGTCTCATTTGTACGTTTGTTCTCTTCCAAAATACGTGAGAAAAATACCCTGCCGTGACCTGCAATAAAGCTTTAAATATTTTAACTCTCGAGGAAAAATTGTTTTCTGCTCTAGGAAAATACTGAAATTACCGAAAAGTTGACATTTTAAGTTGTTGAGAAAGTTCTGGCTTTTTCCCACAGTAGTTTGGAACAGTTCGTTTCTCTCGGAGACTTATTTAGTATAAGAGATTAGTAAGTGCAGTCAGTCTATTATTAAATATTTGTCTGTTTCTTTTTCTTATCTACTATTTGACTTTTTATTCCCGGTTATTTAATTTTTTTTCGCATATAGTATCATAAGAGAGAAAATTTTTGCCGGCAATATTTTAGACTGGGATAAAACTTTGTTGCCTGGCAATTTTTGCGAATTAAACTTTTTTCAAAATTTCATAAACGAAAATTGCCAAAAGCAACAAAAATAAAACCAGAAGAAAATTTGTTCGGTAAATAATTTTCTCTCGAATGATATTCGACAAGACTATTTCACGAGACAATTAATGCACCATATCAACGAAACATAATCTTTATTTATTTGTTAGCAGTATTAAATATACAATTATTTTAAGCTATAGTAGTTTTCTATATTAAGCATCATTGATATTAAGAGATTAAGGGAACCACAAACAAAGGAACAAACTGTAAAAAATCTTACTGACAATGTATGCAATGCCCTAGAACTGAATAAAAGTTGCTATAACATTGATCAGAAACGGGAAAATATAAAAATAGCAATAATTAAAACAGCAAATGAAAACCAAGGAAAAGAAACCATAAAGACTAGATGACAAGAAATACTACCATTAATGAATGAAAGAAAATCATTCAAAACAAAAAATTTAAAAGAAGCTAAGGAGAGAATGTTACATGAGCAGTGGCAAGATCTAGAATATTGAGAAAAAATATAACTTTTTAACATGCATAAAAGAATTAGAGAATTAACAGGAATGAGAAAAACACTTAAAACTAGACAACTAAGAGATGAACGTGGTGCACTTATAACAGATAAAAATCAAAAAATGCAGAGATGGACACAATATAGAGCACAACTTTTTGAAGACAAAGAGAGAACAGAAGCACCAAAAGAATTTAAGTATGATACTGGGCCTGACATTATACGAGAAGAAATTGAATATGCAATGAAACAAGCTAAAGGTGGTAAATCTCCCGGGCCTGATGTATTTCCTATCGAATTACTCAAAATTGTAAATACTAAATCTATTGATCTTCTTTTGGATCTCTTCTTCTCTTTGAATCAACATTCATACTGCTTTACAAAAAAGTCAATGTAAAGGAGTGCATTGAACATCGCACCATGACCTTAATGAGTCATGTCTTGAAATTGTTTTTAAAAGTAATTCACAATAGAATACTTAAGAAATTAGATGAAGGCATAAGTAATACACAAATGGGATTTAGGACAGGACTGGTAACACGAGATGCACTGTTTGCAGTAAGTGTTCTTTCGCAGATATGCTTAGATATAAATCAGGAAGTATATGCCTGTTTCATTGATGTTGAGAAGGCATTTGACAGAGTGCAGCATAATCTTGTTTTGAGGCATACAATATATGCCCATCATCAGGCCCCAGTAGATAAGTCTGTGTTTTAATAAAAATACAAGGTATTAGTCACAAGAAAGGCTCTTTTAATGTAGATAGTTATGTAGATCACCACCTTCTTGTGTGTAGATTACGTGTAGATCACGTAGTTTCTTCAATCATGAGTTCTGCCTTCGGCCAACAGATCTTCTTCCTTGAATCTTTATTCCAGTTTCTGGATTCTATAGTGGTGATTAGTTCTGCTTCTTTTTTTGTACCTTCTTCAGTACTTCTTAATTTGTAATTCTATCAGTCCATGATATTTTTAATACTCGGTGGTATAACCAGAGTTCGAAAGCCTTGATTCTTTTTAAATTGCATTTTTTTAATGTCCAAGTCTCAGCTCCATTTTTAGTAATATTTAAAATATATAACAGCGAATGGTACGTAGTCTGATCTCCAAATTAAGATTTTTGCACGTTAGGAGTGGCTCCATTCGTATAAATGCCGATCTGGCAATCTCCATTCGCCTGTTTATTTCAGCAGTATGATCATTGGTTTCATTGATCAAAGTTCCCAAGTATTGAAATTTTTCTACTAGTTCTATCACGTTACTGTTGATTGTAAATAGGTGATCTATATTTTGCGGTCTTTTTGTAATTAGCATGTACTTTATCCCATCTCAGCACTATTCATACTTAATCTTTAGATAAGATGTTGTATATCATCTATACTCGTTGCTATGATCACAGTGTCATCTGCATATCGTAAGTTGTTAATTAATTTTCCGTTAACTGTAACTCCCACTTTGATATTATTGAGCGTGTTTTGGAAAATTTCTTCAGAACTTTCTTTAACTTATAGTTAAACAAAAGTGGCTATAAAACACATCCCCGTCTAACTCCTCTACAGATCGTTATTTCTTCTGAGTGTTGCCATCAATTTGAACTATGGCACTTTGGTTCCAATATAATGTTTGTTTAGAATTTCTGTATCTTGGTATAAATACCTACTCTTTACTATAGTATAAATACCTATCCAAAATATATTTAACAAAAATGTAACCTATATCTCCAGTTAAAAAATTTTGGAAAAAGTTACACAATTTAGACACGTAAAACTATTTTATTCTCCATATACATGACTTTATTACATTCTCTTCTATATTCTATGTACTTAATGATAATTTAGAAACAAAATGGCGAATGTAATCTTTAGATTCGTCTTTTTTTTCAGCCGTTTTCTATCTTTTCGATATAGGCCTTTTTCATTACTCTCCAGTTTTCTCTAACCTTTAGATTCGTTGTTGAATAATTATTTTTTCCGACAAAAGATTATTTTCAGTAATTCAATACGTGAAAGTTTTTGGGTTTGCCCTAAGACAACCCTTTTTTAAGGCGTAATTTAAGACTTTTTGACAGTCACAGCGTCGTAACCAAAAATATAAAAAAACAGGATTTAAAGTTATAACTGAATGTAACTATAACTATGAATAACAAAAATAATTAATGAAGATTAATTATTCACTTAAAAAAATTTAATTTAATAAAAACATATAAAATAGCATTTAGTAAAGAACATATACTTAATAATATAGCATACATATAAATTAATAATTGTAAAAGTCCTTTTTTCTTTTCCCAACAATTCGCTGATGTCATTAATAATATTGGTTTGTTGTTCTTCTTTATTTCCTAGGGGGAAAGTTACTTTACGATCTATATTTTCTACGTCAATCCATTCTAAATACTCAAATGTATCAGAATCTTTCAAAGAAATACAGTTTCAGATTATTTTAATTTAATAATTTGTATTTAGCGAACTCAACTGCATATTGAGCATTGATATTTTTAAATGATTATCTCATGCTTCAAAATGATGTGTTTTGAGGGGTATATTGGCATTAAAACACCACCCTTGCCGGACGAGTTGGTGAGTGTTCGCAGTATCACAGCAGGTTAAATCAGTATTTGATTTTCTCCTGCGACTTTTGTGGTACCGCGCCTGTCAGAAGTTATATTCCTCAGCCACAGGCCACTAATGACACAGCTGCTGACCGGTGTCATGTCCTCAGTTGATCCGCGGATACTTATTTGGCGAAGCCTTCTTCATACCTGTCCTGCATCTCTATATGACATTCCCTATCAGCCATTGAAAATTTTTTCAATTAATGTCTTCACAGAGACGAAGCCCCAGATGATTGGAATGGAAGGTTGACAATAGTTCCCTTTAAAAAAATGAAACAGGGGAGATCTGAAGAACTATGGGCCAATCCCCTGCTGTCCAAAATTTATAAACTGTTTATGAGAGTAATATCTAACAGGTTAACGTCGAAGCTCGATAGCTATCAACCGGTACCACAGGTAACGTAGAGCAGGTAGAATTCCGAAAGGTTACAGTACAGCACATCATCTTCTTACAGTCAGAATGTTAATAGAGAAAGCCAATGAATAGCACTTAAACTTATACATTGCCTTCGTTGATTATGAAAAGGCATTTACTCCATAGAACTTTGGGCAATAGAGAGAGATATGAACAAGTGCAGGATAGAGTCCCGATACAGAATAGGCATACATAATATTTACAAGAAAGCTACAATGGCAATACAAATAGATGCGAAACCAAAGCTATAGCAATTAACAGAGGACTTTGCCAGGGAGATAGTATCTCACCAAAGCTATCCATACTTGGACTGGAAGACGTATTCAAAGACATTAACTGGAAAGGTAAAGGAATAAATGTTAATGGAAAAAAACTGAGTCATTTGACATACGCTTGGGGGAGGCGTATGCCCAAAGTTCAGAGATAGAGATCTGATGCTTTGAATAATACTGCTCTCTAGAAGAGGCTAGTTAAAAATCATATCTGTAGAGATAATACCAACAAATTGAAAAATAACAAACGACGTCGAATAAGCACTAATGTTACCTCCATCCTATCGGTTACCATCGTAATGAGCAAAGTCCTACCTCCTTTTCACTACGACATAGTTTATGGAAGTTCCCTTCACAGCTATTTTTCTGATTTCCGTCAACCTTCTTTTTTTTAAGATTTTATTGTCCAACACTAGTTTGACTGTTTGATGGAAAACCTTAATACTGATCATGCTAATAAATTATTATTTGTTGCTATGGTAACGTACTAATAAATTTATTCACTGAATCGGTCTAAGATTAGATATTTAAGATATATTATGTAAAGCTACATTTCAAGCCATTATTTTCATTAGAAACGGTTTATCTTGATCTTTTATAAGGTTAAAAAATAAACGTAAATGCCAAAGCATATTTCATATAAACAAAATCCCCAAAAAGATCAACATTTCCGGCTAAGTGAAGTTAAATATCCCTTAACCCCCTTTGATACGGTCTCGATTTCTATGGCTGAGTAGTTTAATTTTCTTTCGTCGATATCCGAAAGGCAATTTAGTGAAAAGGTGAGCAGCTGAATTGGCTGCATCCTATTATTATTAGTGTAATCCAACCGATCGGAGAATATCCTATTACACACAAGACAATATCAATTGCGAAGTTACGTAATCGACCATTCAAAAGACGAAAAAATAAAAAGTACGTTCCAAATCAGGTAAGTTATATCTTTGACTCTTAGAAAATTTAATAAAGAGGTAATGACAAAAGATTTGGAATGATTGAACCATTAAAAATATTTAACTTGAAATTATTAATAATCTCCAACCCGTTTACACGTTCTTGCTATCAGTTGCTTTGAAATGTATATACAGGTACGAAAAAAAAAATCATTGTGTGTATTACAAAATTAACAAGCTATCTAACAAAGATTAAGACACATTATGTCTTCTCTTAATAGATAAAGATCACAGTTGTATTTCCCCCTGATCTCCCCTTTATATTGTGCATGAATTCCAATTATAGCGTTATACCGAACGATCAAACCGATTGTTTCCGATCCAATTAATTTTGGAGCTAGCCACCGACTTGGAGCAATTGAGACAAAAAAAAAAGATTATCAAACTTTATCATTATCATAACATCTCAGAGGTGGTGGTCTGTTTAAACATTTAATTCGCTAAGAATTTTATTTGGTTTACAATTTCTTCTTCTTCTTCGTCAAGTGCCGTCTTCGTTCCGAAGTTTGGCTATCATCAAAGCTATGCGTATTTTTGATGCTGCAGATCTAAACAGTTGGTAATTGGTGCAATTGTACCATTCTCTCAAGTTTTTCAACCATGAATGCCTTCTTCTTCCTATAGATCTCTTTCCCATTATCTTTCCCTGTATAATCAATTGCAGCAACTGGTATTTATCTTCCCTCATAACATGTCCCAAATATTGTAGTTTGCGCTTTTTAACAGTAAGTATCAGCTCTTTCTCTTTCCGCACTCTCCGCAAAACCTTCACATTTGTTACTTTCTCTGTCCAGGTATTCTTAATATTCTACGATACATCCACAACTCAAATGCTTCTATCTTTTTGGTATCGATCTTTTTCAATGTCCATGTTTCCATCTCGTAGAGGAGAACTGACATAACGTAACATCTCAAAAGGCGAATTTTAAGTTTTAGACTTAGATCTCTTCCGCAGAACACCTTTTTCAATTTAGTAAATGTGGCTCTAGCTTTCTCTATTCTGGTTCTGATTTCTTCAGAGCAATCATTAGTTTCGTTGATAACAGTTCCCAGGTAATTATATCTTCTTACACGTTCGATTCTTTGATCACGCACGGTTATGTCAGGGAAGTTTTGTGGTGATTTAGATATTAACATTATTTTTGTTTTGCTTATGTTAAGTGATAATCCGTGTTCTTCACTGCATTCTACTATTTTGTTAATTAGTATTTGAAGATCTTCCCAATTTCTAATAGCTTAGAAATATTTTCAATTTAAGTAGGAGTGTTGGAATTAATTTTTATAGAACTAATTTTATATTTGTAAAAAGACGTAATTTTTCGCCCACTTTAACCTTATTTTACTACACGCTCCCACGAATGATCAGTTTATAATTAATTATTACAAATGAAGGGGTTATAGCAGAAAGGGTATAAGTTGTTCTGAGAAAATAGCTTTCAAATTCATTTGCATTTTTAAAATTCTGTAAAAGTAGTTAGTTGAATAAAGAAAGTTTAAAAATTCTAAACCGAAAATATGTTTTTATTAATACAATAATATATTTGATAAAGGATTTAGTTTAGGTAAAAAATTGAATTTGATACACTTATACCGTTTTTACACCAGAACATTTTTTATATGGTTTAAGTAAGCAAAAGTAAGTAAATACAAAAAGTAAAGTTTCAAAACATTTTTATTAATAAACCGAACATTTTTGGATGGACCATTAAAACACAGTAGAAGTATATACCTACAACTAAATTTTCAAAAACAAAAAATTATTTACACTATTGCTTCGTCTGATGTGTGAGCCTTTTTTTAATTTTATCTTTTGTAATCGCACCCTTGTCGTGTATATTCGTATAGAATGCATGGTACACTGGAGGTATATAATCCAAAAGACTTTGCAGATTTTTCCATTTTTCAAGCTTAATTGCCACTGAACTTATATGAAGTTGAGTAGAAGTTTCATTAATAGAAAGCGATCGCCGTTCAGATAAGTTGGACCCGCATAAACATTTTAGGAATGTACAGATATCATTCAAAACTAACTTAAAGTCAAACAAAAATGAGTCACAGTTTTTTTTATCTTTTATAAGCTTATTAAGTCCTTTAAACGAAAAAAACATTTCCTTTGCCAACTATAAACTTTTTGTAAGAACTTGCGATTACTTTTCTCCTGTGGTCGGGAATAAAGGCTTGAGAATCTTTTTTTTTTTTGGCTTTTTCGATTAGGGCAAAATTCCTGCCACATTCCATATTAGTGTGAACTGGCTCAAGGAATTTTGTGATGTATTTCTTTAATGTGGGTGGCTTTCACCTTTTTTTATTTTTTTTTGGCACCCACACGAATCGCTGTTTGCTATTACTTTAGTAACAGTGAATGGTAGGGATTTAAACAAATGCACAAGGCACGACCCTATCTTCTGTAAACCCCTGCCAGACACAGTTTGATCCCATGTGTACATGTAGCTTGCTCCAGTGAGCAAATTATGGACGCAAAAATTGTACGTCCATAGTTGCCTTAGATAGAATAGCTTTGATGTAGTAAGTAATGGCGTGGCCAACGTTTGCTGTAGATCGAAACATATTACCACTATCTACTTCGAAGTTTTGTTGCTTTTAATATCCAATTCCTTCATATTACATGCCTTTTGCGCCTTTTTTACATTACATTATTCTGCAAGTTGTCGCACTTTGAGCAGGTGTCGTTGTGGAGCTTATGAAATCGCAAATGAAATTCACTGTTAAGTAAATACTGTAGTAACTCATTTTAATGACCGGTTTATTATTTTCGTTACAATATGATTTATACAATAAGTACATCTTCTCTTCTCTTCTTCTTCTTCTCTTCCCTCTAAATAAGAGAGAGAGGGAAAAGATAGAGAGAGAGAGAGAGAGAGAGAGAGAGAGAGAGAGAGAGAGAGATCGAGAGAATTGCTAGACAATTTGCATATAAACATAAATTAATGACCTGCTGAAAAAAAAAATTACCAAATCTAGGTAAAAATTACCAAATGAACGTTGGCATTACTTAAGCAATTTTTTTAACTGAAAAATCTGGCTGTATATGCTTAAAAGAAAATATATACATCTAAGTAGTAATTTTATATTTTTTTCTTTATATAATTTAAACTATATTTCCAGAACGGTTGATATTAACTAAAAATATCCTTATAAACTCCTTAAAAATCCAACGAGTCCTATACAATTCCTTAATATTTCAACTGAAAAATTTTCATTTCCCTCGGCGCAGGAGGACGAGCGAAATACGGCTGTCTATCTTCTTGAGATATATTTCATTCAACAGTTTGAATAGTCTCAAATATCATTCTAGCAACATTACAAAATGAAATTCCTTTCATATAATTTCCTACCTATTTTGATACCAACTAGGTATTGAAAAGTTGAATGCTACGAAAGACGTGATTATATCCAAGAGAGCTTTTATTTTGTTTGAAATGTTTAAAGTATTTTATCTCGTTTGCTTGAAGCGTTTTGCGACGTTGGAAATAATAAAGTGCGAATCTTTGATGTAATTGAATGTACCGGACTGAAAGAATTTTACGTTTTTAAGAGTATTTACTGTAAAAAAAGGTGGAAAATATTAATTACCAATTGCTTGTAGAGAAAAGAAGGTAGAACGGATTTTTCCTGAGAAAATTAAAAGTAATTCGAATTTAATTATATATTTTATTATAAACTAGATTCGCTGTAAAAATTTAGTAATTATTTTTCATTGAGTTGCTTAAATTTTGACTGACTGGAAATTACTATACAACAGGGCCGGTATTAGGCTGGGCCGAATTTTTTTTTATTTTTCTACTGTCTCCGGAGGCGTGTCAAGCAGAAGCTGACCGCCGTGCCGGACGCATTTAGAAATTCGGAGAAATACTTGGAAATTCCAAGTGTGGGCAAATCCGAATTTCTAATTGACTCGATGTAGGGAAATTCCACTTTTACTACGTAAAACAAAGGATTTGTTTTATATAAAAGCAGACGGAATTTCTCTCATCAGTCAGTCGAGCTTGCCTCTTCTACTGTAGACCTAGTCGGTGCTATTATTGTTCCAACTAAGTTATTGTTTTATTTCTTATTTCCTGATAACCATTTATATTTTATTATTGTATATTCAGACCTTTTCAGGTTAGAATATTACTTTGACTTATATTTGTTCATATACTGATTATTTGATATTTTATTTGATTATTTTGATTGTTTATTTTTCTTGTATTTTGTATCTAAGTTGTTCTTCCGTAAGTTAAGAACACTTAGAAATATTTACCTTACTTTTTTTTCTATTTTATAAATTTGATTTTGTACTTTGTGTCTAAGTAGTTCTTTCCGGTAAGTCAAAGAACTCTTAGAAATATTTCTCTGATATTTGACTGGTTAATTTTATTGTGTGCCTAAGTCATTCTTTTCCGGTAAGTCAAAAGAACACTTAGAAATATTTTCATAATAATTATTGCATTATTATTTCCGATATTTATCTAAGATATTTTCTTAATATATTTGTCTCTTTTATTTTACCATTTCATGCTGAGTTGTTTCTTCCGTAAGTCAAGAAACACTTAGCAATATTTCCATATCTTTTCTGTATTTGATTTTCTTATTTTAAGTTGTTTCTTCCGTAAGTCAAGAAACACTTACAAATATTTGTATTCTTATTTTACTATATTTGATTCTCTTGTTTGTTTTTTTTTTGTTCTAAGAAACACTTAGAAATATTTCCATACATTGTTTCATATTTACATATTTCATTTATCTATATTTCTGTCTTAAGTTGTTTCTTCCGTAAGTCAAGAAACACTTAAGAATATTTCTACACTTTTCCGTTCTTTTATTCTTGTGTATTTTACTTCTCATTCTAAGTTGTCTCTTCCGTAAGTCAAGAAACAATTAGAAACATTTTCTGTGCATTGTATTTTTATATACCATTTTATTTCCTTGTTTACTAAGTTATTTCTTTCGGAAATCAAAGAATACTTAGATTATTTTACCTGTTCTGTTTTCTATTTTGATCTGCTATTTTGTAACTGTACCTTGGAACTGTTACCTATAACAGATACTTGTCACGGTAACTGTTATTTTATACCAGTAGCAGTATTAACACGTTTTACCAGCGACAAGCAAAGATGGTCAACACCCGATCAAATTCCGGGGACAGGAAGAAGTCCGAAGAGCCGGCGATGGGTCCTACAGGCCCTAATGCCCCCTCTCGGCAACACTACAGGGCTAATTGCCAAAAGTTGTGACTAGTATTTATATAATCCTATACCAAATTTGGACCATTTTAAAAAATATTTAATTGGGCCCACTGGCCCCTAAAAAAATTTCTTTTTGGTCGATTTGTTTTAATTTTCCTACAAGGCTAGTTACCAAAAGTTGAAACTAGTATTTATATATTCCTATACCAAATTTTGGCTAGTTTAAAAAATAATTAACCGGGCACCTTGACCCTTAATAGGGGAGAATAATAATCATTTTAATGATAATTATATATTCCAAATCAAATAAGGGATAGTTAATACAGTAAAGTATACATTTTAAATTACACGAAGAAATTGACCTAGTTAGTGCATTGTTTGATAATTGTTTAAACGTAGAAAAAGCACGTCAAACAGAAACTGTTGTAAAAAAACACCGCTCGTGACCCAAATGAAGCATAGAACTCCTAACTCAGTGAAAACGCAACCTTGGTACTACAACCGGTCAATGAGGACACGCGTTGATAAAAACCAAACTAAGGAGGCAAGCGGAGGTAGTACGGCGAAAGCGATCAGTAATAGCGGGGCAGCGTGACTGGCCACTCAGGCAGTATTGCCGGCATCGGGTCGGACGCGATAGCGTCCCGTACGCGCAGACAGTCGGTGTCTTCGGGCAGGGTTGTTAATACGAGAGTCGGTACCAGGTGCGGATTACGCGCGATTGTTATATTTCGACGGGATATAGTTCCGTATAAGTGTCAGGTACTGAAAGAAATCCGATTTCCAGAGGAACTGAAGGGCGTATCATGAGCTAGAGCCTAAATACTCGAAAGGTAACAAAATTCTATATACTAATTCGAGTAAATTATAGTATTACAGATTGTCACCCCTTTACTTTCTTGCTAAGATCTCTTCTCGTCTCCCTTCGCGCAGAACGAGTTATTATTAATTATATCTGACAGCTTGTTAACTTAATTGTAAACCACATAGTATATTCAATACATTTGTAGACTCTAAAATTGTTTTTATGTTCCTTTCGACCGATTCAGACAGAGACCAGAAGAGTACCAAATTTCGGCTTATACATTTATCCGGCTTCTAAAGTAAGCCCATAGACTCAAACTCTTTACAGGACCTGAGCCCTAGAAGTCCTTAACCCCTATTCCGAAGTTCCTTACTTTCTCGTAAATCCACGAAGGCGAGCCAGCCCTCCAGACTAGTGGGACCAGTTATCCTTGCAGCCGCTCGCAGGGATAAGCATCCTTTAAGGTTCATTACCAGTATATTACAGTGGTAACAGCGTTGTACAGTGGCGAAGATTTTCTTACCCTCTAGTTCCAGATGTTACAATAGGGGATATAACCTCCCGCTAGTTGTACACTGGTGTCAGCGGTTCTGTACTGCGTAACTAAGTTGTACAGTTATCAAGAAACAAACCTGAATTAGTGAGTACGGCAAAGAGACCAATAAAATCTAACTTTTTTGCTTTTAGTGAAGATTGTACTCTTGTATTGTATGTGCCGAAGAAGAGAAAAACGTAATTTTAGTATCTAGTATGCACTTCTATGACGTAGTAAATACAGATATGCACAAGTCAGAGATAATCAACTATTACAATCAGACGAAATCAGGGGATGACACTGTAGAGCAATTCGTTGGTATAATGCAGCCAGAAACAGCAGAAGCTGGCCTATGGTGATATTTTACATCCGTTACATTGTCTTGAACGTTGAAAAATTATTCTAAGCTTCATTTTATCGTCTGCAGAATTTTCTTGGGTTTATTAGGTTTATTGAAGATTTTATGGGATATTTCTGGAACTGTATTTAAAAATTTATGAAAAATAAATGAAGCTGTATGTAAGACCTTCCCGCATAATGTAGATCTGGAGGCAGTACATCGAACATAAACATCCAATTAGAAGCAAGCAGCCCATCGATGCCATAAGTATTACTTCCAAGTTTATTTTATGTAAAGCATTAGGCAGGTTTGTTTTTGCTATTTAAATATTATGTTTTACTACTACTACTACTAAGGATTTCCACAGTTTTCACTGTCTTCCTTCACTCAACCGTTTTCTCCAATTTTCCCTGTCATTCCAGTCTCCATCTCGCAGGGTTCTTTTCTCCATAGCCTCGTCGATTTCGTCTCTGAATGACCTTCGGGTCTTCCTATCCTTCTTCTTCCGATCGGGCTCCATTCTGTGATTTTGTTTATCCAGCTTCCTCTGTCCGCTCTTCTGACGTGGCCGTACCAGGATAGTTATATGTTTTATTATGTTTTATGTGTTAAATAAATATCATTAGTTAAATAATTGTTTTATTTGCTACCAGCTAAAGATTCGTCGTTTATTTCATAGTTTAAGACAAGACAAATTTACATTTGAGATACTGAGCTAGGCGAAGTATAGACGATAAGCTCCCATTGTTGATTGAGGTTATTATTTTTATAATAGTATTTAAATTCTCTTTGGCAGTCATATCGTTACACTTTAAAACTGTAGACACTTTCATCTTGTCTCCATATTGCAAGTATTTGTTACAGCATAAAGAATATAACACAAGTTAGTATTTACAAGAACATATTTATATTTATTCAACACTGTACGCTCTGTAAATTAAACCAAATGATTATTACATACTGTTTATTCTTCACTATCATAATTCACTTAATTCAAACAATTAAAGCTTGCAAATTATTGGTCGTATAAATTAGAGCCTATTTGTAATCACTTACCAACTGCCGGATCCGGTTGAATATTTTAAAATTATGCATTTGTTACTGAAAGGGCACTACAAATCCACATTAATTCAAGTTTATTAAATACTATGAATATTATTGAATTTAATGAATCATTAAATGCGCTGAAATACACGTTTATAAATCTATGCTAAATAATCTGTTTTCAGGGCAACAAATTAATCATGTTAGTTATTTAGCAATAGGTTAAATAGCGAATTAAATCTGTTTCAAAATCAAAAGGTAGATTATTCAGAACTGTTTATCACAATCTGAATAAAATATAGTGTGTATATAACTACCCGTTTGGTTAAATTCGTAAGATATTTGCTTTCCATTCAAATTTTAATTCAAAAGTTCCAGGTCGCTATACTGGTGACTTAGACAGCCTATATAGATTCCAAAACAAAAAAATGTATAAACAATAACAAGAACCTGTACTTCAGAATAAATCTAATTGCAACCTTGGGAGGTGAAGACTTAAATCTCCAAACTCGTCATTGGATTTGTCCTTAGGCCGTCAAGATAAAAAAAGGCTTAAGTTGTAACCGGATCCAGTGATATGCCATTCCCGACACCTTCAACAAAAGATCGGTGTTAATCACAATCACAGAAAGAACCATTCATATTATAATGCGTATTCAAATGCACTCTCAATTCATCGTTATCCGTTTACAGCACCGTACTTGGTAAGAATAAGTTTTTAATATCGACGGTAAATATTATTTTTTTTATAGGGTAAAAGTTAAATAACAAAAATGACAGCATTACGAAAGAAAAGTTAATAATCTAACCTAAAAGAGTATCGTTAAATTACTGAATCGTCTGCATATCTAATCATATTAAGTGGTTTCCCGTTCTTTCAAGTGCCTTTTTAAATAACTAGTCCGAGTAAACCTTGAACAATGTTGGCGACAAAATGCAACCTTGTCTGACTTCTCCTTGTATAGAGATTTTATCGGTGTAGTTATCTCCAATGTTTACGATAGCAGTTTGACTCCAGTATAAATTTTTAATGACACGAATGTCCTTGTCATCTATTACAATATTTTTTAGTATTTGCATTAATTTTACATGCTGGACTTTATCGAATGCCCTTTCGAAGTCGACAAAACATGCAAATACATATTTTCTTTGATCACGGCAATTTTTTAATAGGATGTTAAGCGCAAAAAGTGCCTCACTGGTATCCAAAGCATTTCTAAAACCAAATTGGGTATCTTCGAGATCTTCGCATTTGCATCTAATTCTGTTGTGAAGTATACTTAGGAAAATTTTAAGAGTGTGGCTCATTAGGCTCATTAATTCTACTTCATTTATATTATCGGTACACTGTGGGATCTATCCTCGCCAGTAGACCAGATCTTTAACCCTATAACGCTGAGCGTGACGTTTTCGTAACGTTTGATAAACACTGGTCTCATGCTCAAAATAACCCATGTAGGACGGCTACGCCGACGGGATCGGTATCGTTACATTTCAGTGAAAATATAGCAAACCCGTTTTGATTACGTTCGCGCGGCACATTCACGTGAGATGTTTCTGTTTGACAGTGCACTAATGAAACGTTAAGTTATAGTGTACTGTGGAGTGTTTATTGTTATAAATTGGAATCAAGCAGCATATGAACCTTGGATTTTTTTTACATACTTCTAGAAGGACGATTATCGTTTGGCGAAGGTAATATGTGCTAAAATTAATTATTTTTCTGTATTTTTATTGAAAATTTTAAGCGTTACGGAATCGTCACTCTCGTCTTTTGGATTTTTTTAGATTGACCAAAATAATTATGGATTGTGCAGCGTTTTATGGCAAAAAACGTCTTTCCTTAATGGAAGAGAGTAGTACAGATACTGTAGATGGTTCTGATATTAATTTCGAGGATTTGGGTGATTATTTTTATATTTCTTTTTATAATTTTTTAGTCATTTGTATTGACTGCTTTGCCACTTTGTATTATAGTTTGAAATGACTCATTTATACTCTTTTTTATTATAGATGAATCTGACGATAGTACTGAAGAAAGTGAAGCCAGTGGAGAAACAGTAGCTGCACCAGAAACATTAAAATCAAAGAGTCGTAAAACCTATCCAGTTTGGCGACATGTGTCAACTGAAGATTCTGCTAAACCACTTCCTATATGGTTAGGTCAACTAAAGCCGTCTGGAGTTGTAAAGCGACCTGTGGAATATTTTAGAAATTTTTTTCGGAAGATATTCTGACTCACATAGTTGAGCAGTCAAACTTGTATGCCATTCAAGAAAATCCAAATAAAAGTCTCTCATTGTCAATTCCTGAATTGGAACAATTTTTAGGGTCCTTATTGGCAATGTCCATGGTAAAACTATCCAATTCAAGATTGTATTGGAAACTAAGTTAAACTGTCCAATTGCATCGGAAGTAATGACCAGGGATGGGTAGGAAGAAATAAAATCCAAAATCCATTTTAACGATAATTCGACAATACCAGAAGATAATACCACATATGACAAACTATTCAAAATAAGGCCATTGATAAATCATTTACAGGCGAAATTTAGAGAAATTCCAATGCCTCAAATGTTATGTACTGATGAACAGATAGTACCATTCAAAGGCAGATCTAGCATTAAACAATATATACCCAGCAAGCCACACAAATGGGGCTACAAATTATTTGCTCTTTGTGATGAGAAAGAAATTATGTATGATTTTTTTATATATTCTGAAAAAATTCAACCAGTAACTGGAGAACCAGATTTAGGAGCTAGTTCCAATGTGGTACTGCAATTAGTCACTCATATTCCTGTAGGTGCAAATCATCTCCTATATTTCGATAATTGGTTTACCTCTCTAGCTCTGATGGTGCATTTGGCAAAAAAGAAAATTTATTGCCTTGAAACAGTAAGGATAAATCGCTTATCGGGAGTTCCTCTAAACAAGGATAAAGATTTACTAAAAAAAAGTAAAGGATCCTTCCAAGAAGTCTTGACTCTAGTAGATAATATTGAAGTCAGAGCAGTAAAATGGGCTGATAATCGGGTAGTCAATTTGCTATCAACATTTTCGTCTGCAGAACCTACTGAAACATGCGAGCGATATGACAAAAAGACTAAACAGAATATTACAATTACCTGTCCAGCTATTGTCAAAACCTATAACCAATTTATGGGTGGAGTGGACCTAATGGATGCATTAATTGCTCTTTACAGAATTCATATTAGATCTAAAAAGTTCTATCAAAAATTGTTTTTTCACTTTTTAGATGTTACTGTGGTAAACTCTTGGCTCATTTTCAGAAGAGACTGCGAATCCTTACAGGTACCTAAAAGAAACATAGTTAATCTCCAAGAATTCAAAATGAGCATTGCAGAGGCACTGCTATTGGAAGGGAAAAGAACCCAACAATCAAAAAGGGGTCGTCCATCAAAAACCAGCACACATGCAGAATTTTCAAAAAAGAAGAAGCTAGGTCCAGCCACTAAAAGTATTCCGGTAGCAGACATACGTCTAGATGGGCTTGATCACTTGCCCATGGTCACAGATAGGGGTAGGTGTAAAAATATCAATTGTAGAAGTGCTCCAGTATATATGTGCACCAAATGTAAAGTACACCTGTGCATTACAAAGGAAAAGAACTGTTTTTATACATTTCCATACTACATAATAACTTCTATTTTTGTATTTAATTTATAAAAAATTGATGTTTTTCAAATTTATTATGTCTTTTATATCGATATTGTGCATTACTATGTATGTAAAATTAAGCAAAAAATCAAGACTTTTCAAAATTTAAATCATGAGTTATTTCTAAACAAAGGACTTTTGTGACGATTTCGTAACGTTTCAAAAAAACACCTAATAAAAAAAACTGTTTTTTTTTTAATCTGTAAGTTAATAATAGCAAAATAAGTAATAAGAAACAAAAAATTTTTTTTTTGAATACATTAAAAATTCGGCGTTATAGGGTTAAACGGAAAAACATGACTATTTTATTCTTTACATTGTCGAAATTCGGAATTGTCTATAGTTAACTTACATACCTGGCAGAGTTTTTGTACCTGGTAATGCAGTTTTTACGCTGTTATCCATTGAGATTCGGCTTTTAGGTTGATAATTCATCTTGTTGGTTTTTTAGGAATCATGTTTGTCTGTCTTAACATCTATTTTCGATGTTATTTTCTTTCAGATCTTTTACTAAGTATTTTGACTAAGAAATGAGAGAAGTTCCTCGAAGAAGTAGGCGTCACGATATGGATAAAGCAATAACAGCAGGAAACCAAAAAGAGACAACGAATTATGACAGAAATGCATGGAAAATATGGATGGCCAGCTGTAGAAAATCTCTAGGTAAACTAAAATTTTAGTTACTTAGAAAATTTTAACATGCATGACTTGTAATCACAGCTTAGGATAATTCTTAAAACTTTATAAGTATATTGTGCAGTAAAAAACTAGTAATTATACTCACATGGTTAATGCGGTCCTGCTTTATCAGTTGTCTGACAATTGACGATGGAGAATAAAAAGGGGACGCAAGTAGCACCAACTGCACTGACATGGATAATATTTGGACAGAAATTGAATGGGGTTTTGTTCGATTGAAATATTCACCCTTTTTTATGGAGTACTCGCCGATTTCTATATGCATATATTTAACAAACATATTACCACAAAATCTGCACAGTTGGTATAAACAAAGGTATTAAATTATAAGAAAAAATAAAAATATTGTTTTACTTTTCTATTATCATTAATCCAGGAGAAATTTATATACCAACCAATTTGTTTTTCTGTATCTAGCAAAGGCTTAATTTTAAGCCTGTCTCTTATTTTGCTATTTCCAATTCTGTTTCTTCTTTTAACACTTTGTTCTTTCTTTTTTCCAAACTGAATGTTTTTCAGAGATACCTATCTTATTTCTTCTGCTTGAGTTCTTTTTCTTATCTAGGTAAGAACCTGTCTTGGTTACTTAAAATCTACTCCTATTACTATTATTAAAATTGAAGCTAAAGAGCCACCCCTTACACTACGCAGAAAGTTTTGTACAGAGTTTGTAGCTAAAGCTGTCTCAAAAAACTTCAGCTATTTAAAAAATATTCGTAACTTGAATATATTAGACTTAAGCCACAAATATTGGCGTACCAATAAAACTCCCATATACTTTAAAAGTTAGAAGAAATTGACAATATTTGAATATCAATGGTATAAAAATAAAATACCACTAATTTATATTCACCTCCTAAGACTCTCTTCTCCAAGGTAATAGAAAGATATTATATGGATTTAAACCTTTTAGGAAGTATGATCAACAAGATTATTAAAGATAAGTTGCCTGCATTTCAATATATTCTTACTGATGGCTCTAAAATTCAAAATAAAACGGGTTGTGAAATATATCACTGGAATTCTGATTACAAAGAATCATGTCGATTGCCCAATGAAGCTTCAATATATACTGCCGAACTACTTCTCACTTCTTCAGAATATGAAAAAAGAACTTCAAATGGCTAAATCATTTGCGGAACATGCAATTAGTTTTATAAAATACGAAGAACTTTACAATGCCAATAAAGCGTTTATTAAAGATCTTAGAATTTAATATAGCTCAATGAGACTAAGGATACACGAACTGATGGAGATGGTAACAAGAAGGCATAATCAAGACGTCATTTACCTTTTTGAAACGCTCTATATTATAACAAGTCAGCTCCCAGGGATCACCAACTTCAAGGGATATGACAGAAGAGATCAACCAAATTAAAAAGGAGTAGCCATATACGTCAAAAATATAATCGAATGGAACCAGGTGGTAATAATTACAAATCACTTTAAAAACGTAGGTTTAAAATGAGGTACAACTAACATTTTTTCTAATTACAGGAGAACAGTCAACGATCTAGCTCATGAAGAATAATTAGATGACATGCTGAACCCAGCAGAGACTGTAGTCATAGCGGGTGATTTCAACTCACAACACACAATTTAGGGATGCAACAACATCACAAGAGATGGAACAATTTTACTTAGATACAAGGATCAATCCCATTCAAGGTCAAAGAAATTCTACATTGGAATTACTCATCACACAAGACGTCATCATACAAGATGTAACAGCGCACTTCGAATGCAGTTTCGATCACAAACCAGTTACAGGAAAAATGACATTAAAAGTGGACCTTACGACGAAATATCAAACGAATTACTACTAAAAATTACTACCACTAAATATAGTGGAGCAGCAATGACAGAATAATTAACAAAATTCCGTATTTAATTGACTTGAAGAAAGCATTTGACAGAGTAAGATTTAATTTACGAATGAAATCATAAAAAAATAAAGAAATAAGAAAAAAATGTAACGTACAGTATATAAACGAAAGGGCACTAAACAGAAAAAAATAATGTAATGACCACAAAAGCAGAATGGTGGTCAGAATAGCAAGAGATAAATCACCAATTGTAGAAAAAGTATTGGATGACCACGCTAAATATTGACAACCTTCATAAGAAGAAGAAAAAGAAGAAGAAAAAGATTAATTACTACATTTGGTTTATTCCAAAATGCATTGAATATACGTTCAGCTATTTATTTAGTTACATGGTAATAGTACTTATTAGCAAAGAATTGAAGTTGTTTTTGTCTGATCACTCAGAAAATATGTAAAGAAGAGAGGTGGACTACACAATTTTCCTATTATTTAATTATTAGAACGTTCTTAATTAATCGATTAACCATTGGGAGGTGTTTTCACAGCTTGAAGAGGATGTTTTCAGTCTGGGTCTTCGAATAAATAAAGAAAATACGAAATACATGGTAGTAACCAAAAATACAAGACCAAGAGTTAGGCAGAACATCAGCATTAATGACCACAACTTCGAAGTAGTAAAGGAGTTTAAATATCTGGGGGGATAATAACAGCTGACAACGACATAGAAAAATAGGTCTCAGCAAGGATAGCTGCGGGAAATAGAGCATTATACTCTTTTTCAACATTATTAAGATCGAAGCTGCTAAAAAGAAAATCTAAATTAACACTGTACAAGTTGATTATTCGCCCAATTATTACATATGACAATGAAACATGGACTCTCAACCAGCGGGAAATCAATAAGTATTCGAAAGAAGGGTTGTCAGAATAATATTTGGCCCTTAAAGATATGAATTCACAGGGGATTGGAGAAGACGCCGTAATGGTAAATTGGTCACTAATGTCTAATGGAATAAGATGGGCACGTCACGTGGTACGATTAGAGGATGACAGAGTGTTAAAGATAGTGTTTTTTGAAACACCAGATGGTAGAAGATCAGCAGGCCGACCGAGAAAAAGATGAAAGGATGATGTTGAAGCCGATTTATCTAGAAATGGGGTACAACAATGGGAAATAGAAGCGCAAGATCGTAGAGGATGGAGAGCGGTAGTGGATGCGGCGAAGACTCATCCGAGTTGTAAAGCCAATAAAAAAGAAGAAGAAGAACTGAAAGAAGTCTTAATATAGCCAGTTTTAATTTAAGCAATATCTTAAATCTATAATTGTCGAACGCGATTTTTTGGCAACTGTTAAACAAAAAATACTAATCTAGGCTACCATTGGAGAGAATATTACCCTTTACTGATAAGATTTACCCTTGCTAGGAAATTTACCATTAGGGACTAAAAATATTCACTCAAAGTCTCTCCATTGAAAATAAAATTTACTTTAATTCATATTTTTTGCATTATATCCGAGAATGAAGATATTGTAGGAAACATGGTGGAAAGCCTTTAAATTTTACCATTTATGTTTTTTATTTCGCTCCTTCTTCTTTATTAATCGGCTTAAAGTATATCGATCTTTCTCTTTTATTGTTTTATCTGTTTTACCAATTTTTTTAAGATTCTATCAAAAGTGTTGGATTTTTTGAGGCTTTATGCTAGTTCACCGTTTTATCCCTTATAAAATAATTCACACAACTAAATATTTAATCGAAGAATCTCATCATGCAAATACCGCGTATATCTTCTTTTTCGAGAAAACAATATTGGCAATCGCCTCCAATAGATCTGGAAGGCATCCAAGTACGCAGAACGCAAAGTTTCATCGGTTTTTTCTGTTATCGTCGCAGTCGTACATCTTCCCCGGTATCTTTGATCCCGAAAGGGAATGCAGATACTTCACACCAACCGAACTCTGTTCGCGGGTAATTTAGCGACGGTATGTGTTAATCACGAACACTTGAAATATGCGTCTTTATGTTTCGAAGAGCATTTGCGGCAAAATCACGTTTATATGTATTTAATTGCTTCGGCTTTTTTTGTCGTACTTCGTTTAACTATGACGATAAATTACCGGTCGTTTGTTTATTTGCGTATTTAAACGTCTGCCTGGTGAAGACGCATGTGGTCTTCGGTTAAATTAGAAGTCGGTAAATTGTCTTTTTTAAAGGGTTCAAACACCGGGACGTTCAACAGGAAATAAGTATTGAAGAATTAACTTTTGATTATGTATGATGAATTTGTATTGAGACAATAGTTTAAGGATAAAGAACAACTCGTCCCTACCATTTTCAACCATCGAATGCGAAAAGTGGTACTTTTCAGGAGACGAAGATAACTCTTTTTTAGAGCTAAATCAGCTCCGTGACAAATGAAAAAGTTTTTATATTTTTTATATTTAATTTTTAGTCCCTGTAAATTGATAAAAAAAATTAAACTGCTTACCGTTTTTCCTTTCTAAAAGATCACATTCGTTACTTTGTTTTTGTGTTAATTAAGGATTTGTTTTGGTCCAATGTTTCACAATTGCGAATGTGGCATTTTCGACACTTCATATTGGTATAATTTTAACACATCCATTTGGTACAATATTTTTTTTTATTTCGACGTTAACGTGCTCGGCTACTATGGCCACTTACACAGGTACTATAACATGAGTTTTCATTACACAAACAATAAGTGTTACATTAAGAATATGTTACAATAATACGGAATGATAATAATATGTTACACAATGTCTAAATTAAAATCTAATTATATTTTTTGATATAAGTGTTCATCTCTAAGGAATTGTAGCACAGCTTTTATTTGGTCAGGGTCGTTTAGGATATCTCGTACTTCACTTTTGAGTTTGTATTGTAATCTTCTGGCCGAATATTGATGGCATTCAGTGAGGATATGTTTGATTGTCAAATATGATTGGCAGCTTTGACAGGAGGGACGGATGCTAGAGGACATTAGGTAGCCGTGTGTGAGTTTTGAATGTCCTATCCGTAGTCGTCTTATCACAATGAGATCTCGTCTTGACAGGGCTGAATAGTCAAATGTAGGCTGACTGATTATTGACGGTTGTATTTCGTGTAAGATCGAACGGTTAGAGTTCCAATGCTGCTGCCAAAGGAGTCTGGTTCTTCTTTTAGTATATGATTTTAGGTCCTTACAAATTTGAATTTTATCGGTGATTTCAGGAGATGCTGTAGCAAGTTTAGCATAGTGATCTGCAGTTTCATTGCCTTCTATACCAATGTGAGATGGCAGCCAAATTATGGTAACTGTTATGTTTTGGGACAAGATAATTTGGTAAGAGTCTAGGATCTTTTGGACGATTGGATGATCGGTAATATATTTTTGATAGAATGGATTGATGCTAAAGAGTCTGTGCATATGGCAACCTGCTTATTAGGTGGATATATATGGTTAAAAGCTTGCAATATACTAAATAATTCACCAGTATGAACGCTGCTGACGGATGGTATAAGTGATGACTTAATTAGTGAATGAGAGGTTGTAACAGAGCAGCCTACTCCTGTGTCATTTTTTGAGGCATCCGTGTATAATATTAGGTCGTAACTATTTGTATTTATAATGTCTTTAAATGCATTTATAATGATCTCTTTCGGATGTTTATTTTTATCGAAGTTGGTGAGCGAGGTGTTAAATTTGGGCGTGGAGATGATCCAAGGAGGAGATATAGGGGGATAAAGAGGAAGGGTATGTGTAAGAGAGATATTATTTAGTGTCTGTGATAAAATTAGTGGAATAGGTTTTATTGGTGGTAAGGAATTGGTATTGTGTAAATTATCACGTGGACATTAAAAATAAGGGATGCACTGGATTAGAGGGGTTAACTGATACCGATGCTGCATAAGAGAGTAGCAGTTGTTTTCGTCTTATACAAAGAGGAGGTTCGTTAGCTTCGCAATAAAGATTATCTACAGGACTAGATCGAAAAGCGCCAATACAAAGGCGAAGGGCTGTGTTGTGAATTGAGTTTATATTAGTGAATTAGAATATTAGTGATTTGTATATTTTAAGAAGTGAGTTTTCGTCAGATCCCCAATAATGATGTGATAGAGTTTTTATTATGTTAAGTCTTTTGCACGTTTCAGTACAATATTTATAAAATGGCGAATATGGCATTTTCGACAATTTTTAACACATTAATGTTCTTAATTAAAAAGAAGGAAAATTAAAATAATTTTAATGTTCCTATAAAGTTTATTATGAATCATTTATTTACAAATTAAAATTGCAGGATAAATAACAAAATTATGTTTAAAGAAATTATTAAAAGTATTTTTATAAAAGTATGTATTGCTAGAAAATTAATGTAATTAGAAACGTAAAAAACATAAAAGTTAAAAATAATCACAATACATTAATTATGGAACCTCACGTCTTGTAGATACCTCAAGTACTCAATCATGATCATGACCCTTAATTGTTGTAAAATAGAGGTAAATTCAAAGTTATATATTTTGAATTAAACGTTATCATTCTCTTCAGTACGAATTAACAGCTCGATATCAGATAGAATACAGATCAAAAGAGGTGTTCGGCAGGGCTGTGTGTTGTCTCCAACCTTGTTCAATGTCTACGCGGAAGAAGTTATTAAAAAAGCTCTATGAACGAAAAAACCCGGAGTAAAGATCAACGGTCACCCCATTTGCAATATCCGATATGCTGCTGATGATACCGCGCTCATAACAGAAAATATTGACGACCTACAGAGATTACTAAACAAAGTGGTAGAAGCAAGTGAAGAATTTGGTCTGTCACTGAATACAAAGAAGACCAAATTCATGATAATTACAAAGAAACGTATCAATAATATCAACTTACATGTAGGACAGAATCTCATTGAACGAGTACAAAATTACAATTACCTCGGAACAAATATTAACGAGTCAAACGAATACACCAGAGAAATAAGAATAAGAATAGAGAAAGCCCGCAGTGCCTTTAACAATATGAAACAAATGTTGTGTAGCCGAAACCTAAGCCTAAAGCTGAAAATACGAATGCTTAAATGTTATGTTTTCTCGCTCCTGTTATATGGGGTGGAGGCGTGGACACCAAATAAGCAATGTATGGGTAAGCTGGAGGCATTTGAGATGTGGGCGTACCGAAGAATGTTAAAAATCTCCTGGAAGGATAAGATAACTAACCAAGTTGTATTAGACAGGATGAACAAACAAAAGGAGGTCGTATTGAGTGTTAAAATGAGGAAACTACAATACCTGGGACATATTACACGTGGGAATAAATATCAACTATTACAACTAATTATGCAAGGAAAGATTGAAAGTAGGCGCAGCATAGGTAGGAGAAGAATGTCATGGTTGAGAAACCTCAGGGAGTGGTTTGCTTGCACTTCCATACAATTGTTCCGAACGGCAGCCTCCAGGGTCAAAATTGCCATGATGATAGCCAACCTTCGTAGCGCAGATGGCACGTGAAGAAGAAGAAGAAAATTCTCTTCAATTGCGTCAGGTTCTGGAAGACAATCTCTGGCAGTAGTAGATGTTGGTAAATATTGGTAATATTGGTGGAATCGCCTAGGTATTTCGCCTAAGTTTTGTTCACATAGTGACAAGAGGTTTTTTTTTTCTCCGCATCCCTGATTGGGAGTCTTTCTTCGTATATTAAACAGGGTTTATACTATTTTGTTTGCCTCTTCTTTGCTTGGCTTCAAGAGGTAAAAAGTTTCCGTCAATGCTAGTAGTCTTCGCGAAATGTTTCTTCATAAAGTGCCTCACCAGAAGAACTTCTCGGAAGCAATAATTCACACAATTAGGAACACATAAGTTTTGTTCTTGTCAGCAATGTTTTGCGGACAGAACAGTTTGCGGACTGTTCCCAACAATTATACAGGTATAAATTCACTGAGCACCGCACTTAACCTTACTACAAAAGTCCTAACCAACAAAATCAATAAACTAACAACTTTATCAGATGAACAACAAGAACAACAATATCTATGCAGACGTGACAAGACTTTCAAAAAGAAGTGCGACAACAAAGCTTAAAAGCATGTAAAGCGGCGGCATCTCTTAATGACACAATCTAGAAGAACAAATACCTAAGACAAAACATAAAAACAAAAATCTATAAAGCAGCCATTAGACCCATATATACATACATGGCGGAAACAAGACCTAACACATTTAAAGCAAGACGACTACTAGAAACAACAGAGATGAAAATACTCCGACAAATATCAGAGAAAAGTCTTTTGGATAGTGGGAGAAGCGAAACATAAGAAAAGCATGCAAGAATAATGTAATAAATTGCATGTATGATAGAAGACATACATTGATGGGTAACAAAACGGAAACAGGAGTAAAAGATGTACCATAGAAAATATTTTGAACGTTATATCTATTCAAAAGATCTTTAAGGGCTTTGGAAATGATTTGTGGACCATTGTCACACAAAACTATTTGCGGAGTACCAAAAAGCAAGAAGACTTGTTTCTCTAAGAATTTCAAAATGGCTGGAGTTGTAGCCCTTCGAAGAGGACAAACTAAAGGAAATTTGGTAAAGTAATCTACAACTATCAATCAATACGTATTACCTGAATAATTATATGGATATGGTCCAATAATGTCGAAAGATATCATCTGCCAAGGAAAATTATTGTTCCTAAATGAACCCATTATTAAACGTACCTCAACGTTACTCGGCTTGCATGTTGCACAAACTCTACATCTTGAGACGTATTTCTTAACTGAGTTTCGCAAACCAGGCCAGTAATATAGGTCAGCTATGTTACTAAATGTTTTGTAAAAACCAAAGTGACTTGATATCACATCATTATGAAAGGTTTTTAATACTTTATCCCTCTCAGCAGTATTTCCAGAAATTATTAGACAAAAGAACCAAAATGACTATCTACAGAATTTTGATTAGACTCGTAGTAACCTATGACAGTGAAACCTGGGTAATGACGAAAAAAGAGCAAGTCCAACTCAGGACATTCGAGAGAAAGATACTGGATCAGTGCAAGAGGAAGACGGCACATGGAGAAGCAGGAGAAACTATGAGGTTAATGAACTGAGTGAAGAGTATGACATTGTAAGATTTGTGATAAGTCAAAGACTGCCACGAGAAAACAGAAAAAACGACAAAGAAGATGTTAGAGTGAATGCCGGTACGAAGACGGAAAAAAGGAAGATCCAGGACGAGATGGTTGGATGACATGTAAGATGACCTAAAAACCATGAATATAATACAATGGAGAAGAAGTGCCTAAGAGAAATCTGAATAAAAAGACATAGCCAGACAGGCAAAGGAACATCTAGAGCTATGATGCCTAAAGAAGAAGAAGAGGTTAGATTTTTAGGTAATACTTAAGGATGATTTATCTCAACATACAAGGGATATAGTGAAACGCAGTTTTAGAAAACATACAGGCCTTGACTGCAAAACTGCAAAGCATACTTTACTGGAAACACTTCTGAAGACAGATATACTTTATTAGATGATCTGCCATCTAACAGTGGATCATATACTTCAGATGCACCATCTAAAGAAAACCTTGACGATGACATAGAATAAAATTCTTTAGATAATGAACAAAGCGGTCATGTTGTAGGTGCTGTTCAGTTGTAGAGCCTTGACTTAGATCTGGAAGACCAGGCGCCACCGCCTACACATCAAGTAACTTAGATAAAAACTTCATTATACGATCCTAAAAATCCTTAAATAAAAAAAGAAACGTCTAAAATTCAACTTTTACACAGTGGTCCAAGTATCGATGATGTTGGTACACCGCCAGAAATGTTCTTGTGCTTATTTCAGACGAATTTGTTTGAGAAAATAGTTTTTGCTTATTCAAAATCAAACCGAAAAAATTTCAAAATAATTAAATCCGTTCGCAAAGGGTTAACTATTTGGTTCAGCAACTGCACAAAACTATCTGGGAAACTGAGAAGAAATATGAACGAAAACGTGTAGTAGACACTCATATAATTATGTACAAGTTCTTTTGAACGGTATTTAGTCCAATCTATTCATAATTTTATTAAAAATATTTAACTACCTACATAAATAATTATATCTGGTTTACCTTCGTTAAATACCCTTTTAATGAGATAAATATGCCTCAAGATCGATGTAGCAATAAATAAACTTTTTTAAATTGTCTGTCACGCAGTAAAACGGATACATAATTGACGTTAAGTGTACCTAAGGATCAATTACCTTTTTAACTTTCTGCTGCATCGTGAACTGATGGTATAATTTCTTAATTAAGGCGTGGATAATGGGAATTTAAAAATCTGAATCAACATCATTAACGGTGTTATGTAAAAGGGAAGATCAGAGCAATCGAGCCGGGAACTAGCTTTGTCATTTCTAAATATATATAAAGATCTTTATATATGAGGAGGCTATGAGAGCAAGAGTGGACTAACCCCAAATATTGAATAAAGGATTTACAAAAAAAAAATTAATAAAATCCTTTGCAAAAGGTATAAATTTAAAAACCCAAATGGTCTATGTTAGACAAAACGTTTTCGGAATCCATATTCCATCATCAGTGTCTAGGTGTACATGAATGTAGCCATTAAATATGTGGGTAAAAACCCGTTAAAAATTATTTAGTTTTCATTATTTCTTATAAAATATTAAGATGTTAAAGTTACCGGTGGATTAGGTAACATGGCGACATAATATGCCCTAATAAACTAAATAGTCTAAATAAACGTCAATTTTGAAAATGTACTGAGAATGTTAAAAACAGCGTCCTCTATTTGAAAATTGTAAAGTTTGAAAAATGTTTAAATTAATAAAACATTTGATATAGTATACTATTGACCCTAGATTTCATTGTACTACATTTGTGTCTTTTAAAAGTTTTAAATGTTATATGAGACATACGTATCAATATCTCTAATTTTTTGTGCAATGTATACATTTTTTCCCTTTTCTTTATACTTACCCTTTCAAAATGTAAGTATAAAATAAATCTTTATTTTTATTGTACACAAATTAAGATATATAAAACATATTTTACAAAATCACGTAACTTAATAATATAACTATGAACTTGTACATACACAATGTAGTATAAAACATAATTAGTTGCATTACCCGTTGATCAAATAAGAGCAAAACTTCTTTAATGCGTTTATGCAGTTCTACAAGTTGCCGAGAAATGTACTTTATGGAAGACACTCCTGCTCTCGAAAGTCACTTTCCATATCGCGTATAAAAGATTAATGTAACATGTTAATCTCAGCGGTCATCCATCATCATTTGTTCTATTTAACACCCTAGGCGTGGGTCCTATTAATGTAATACATTTTACTTTGGGAAAGTCGCATCTAGGCGACCAGTTTTTCTGACAACCGTACCTTCATCTTGTTGGGCGTTGTAGCATGAAATATGTAGGAAAAGACACGAATTATATATGTATATTTTTGTTCATGAATTAGTCTACAGTTCGGTTTATATATCTGTGTCATTGTGCAGATTATTAACGTGCAGATCTTAAATATGTCAATCCATAATCTGTGCATATACATTACCTTTGCTTATTTCTCCATATAACTATATATAAGAAAATAACTAGTTTTAACATCTTCAAATTCTGTTTGTATTGCTTTGAATACTAAAAGAGTCTATAGTTTATTTTTATGAATGAGAGAGTAATTAGCATAATTTTAACTGGTATCTCCGACCACTCCATGGGCGTGCTCAAGATTAATTGAAAAATTACTTTGAATAATTGTAAAAAATAAATGAATTATTTCAGTGTTATAAAGTGTTATGTGTATGTAAACAAAAGTGACCTCTTTTATCACACACTATATTAGAACTGACTGGCCTACATTAAAAAGGCTTTTAAAAAATTCACATCTTTTTTTAATTTTTAAAAATTACAAAAGAGAAAAAGAGTTTTTAAAACCGTCTAAGGTATGTTAAATAGATGAATAAAAAGATTAATATAAAACTTACAGCTACTTGTTACAAATCCAAATCAGATTCAGAAGATGAACTTTCAGAACCAAGATTTATAATAACTGGCTCGATCATTGTATCAGTAATATTGTCCAGCTTCCACATTTTTTTCTCTTCTTTAATAGTGTGATTTACTACCTTTTCCCAGTTTTCAGGTTTTACATTATTTACGGCCTCCAAAAACAACTGTTTAACATCATGAATTTTAAAAGTGGTATTTTTTCTTGAAACTTCACTCTTTATCTGTGCCCGTACCAGTTCAATCGGGTTTAATTCACAATGATATGGTGGGGATCTAAGTACTGTCATTCAACGATTTTTGGCAATTTCATCAATTTCGTATTTTTTAAATTTTTCTTTATGAAGGGCACACAACGAATAAAGTTCCTTTCTTATAGATCCGGGATGGTACGTAATATTTTTTGAACTCAGCCAATTCTGCAAGTCTTTTTTTAACCACTTGGTTGTGGGCAGTCCTTCTATAAGTATGGAGTGATAACTTGCATTATCCATTACTATTACACAGTTCTTAGGAAGAAAATCTATCATTTGTTCGAACCATTCTTGAAAGACATCAGCGTTCATGTCTTCATGGTAGTCACCGGTACGAGTTGATTCAAAAGTTAATAAACCACCTTCAACAAAACCGTCTGAACTGCCAATGTGTACTATTATCAGCCTGCGTCCCTTTCCTAATGGTGGGTTTAAACCAGTAGATAAGTTATTTACAAAAGCGTGCCTTTGACTTGTAACAGTTTCATCCTGCCAAAATTTATTTGGTGTATGACCCTCATTGATCCATGTTTCATCAAGATAAAATATTTTTTTTTTGGTTTCTCATTTTCTTTATGGTTTTTAGAAAATGTCTTCTCCATATGACAATATCGCTTCTTTCTAATAAAATAGACTTTCTGCGATTCTTTTTCCAGCGGAAGCCTATTTCTTTTAAAAGTTTCCATAACGTACTTCGACTCATTTCTGGGTAATCCTTATCATCTCGAACTGAGACAAGAACTTTATCCAATGTTGGAAATTCTTGTCTAAAGAAGAATTCATGCACTTTCCGTCGAAGTCCTTCTTTAAAATGATATTCTATTTGAAATTTTGGTTTCCCTGGAGCATTACGTGGCATTTGAAAACTACCACATTTCTCTTCTTTAATCACTCTGTAAATCGTAGATTTCCGAACACCAAGTGTACTGCTAACTAACTCAACGCTCTCATCAATACTTTCACATAAACTTTTGTCTGTAAATGATTTAAAACAATTAAATATTAATGTTTTTTCATTAACTGTTAAAGGGCCAATTTTTCGGCGTTTGCACGGCACTTCCAAATTTTCCATAACACTAGTATACACAATAAACTGCACCTAGCAACTGAAGTACCTACTTTTAGTGAACTGTTAAGAATTTTGAATACGCCACTTGGACCTTCCTACAAAATGGAAAAACCCACTATCACATTTTCTGTGGAATAAGTTTAGAAGGTAATTATCTAGTCAATTACTGTCGTAGATTCCTGGAATTAAAGAATTAAATGTTTGATTGTTGAAACCCTTACTTCGTGGAATGCACTCATTTCAAATAAAATAAAACGTTTTATTTTATCTAAAGAATTAAACTTTATTTTGCAAATAGGTAGGTACTTATTAAACTTTTATTGGTTATATATAACCAATAAAATAAACATCTTACATTTCTTGCAAATTCATTAGTACCTGTTAACCTCCATCACTCCGACACTGGCAACCTTATTTAGGGATTAGTAACCCTCACAACTATTGTATTCTATTCTGCTCCAACCTTTATACCTGGTGGTCATACTCAATTTAAAATTGTTTTTCTATATACTTCTGTAAACTTGTTGACAAATATCTATTTTTCATTGAGTCACCCATATCAACAGTTTAGGGATTTGCATACATAATTTATTGTTTTATTACTCTCTCATGCTTAAAAATACACTATAATTCATAATTTTGAAATAAACTTTACATTCCAACATAGCGTGCATTGTTTGTACACCTTAACTCCCATAATATTAAATTTTGTGTCTAGAAAATTCGGAACAAATCTCATTAATTTTCATCGGAATATAAATTATACCTATCTGAGTTTCTCCGTTCCTCGCCTTCATGCCTTACCCACTTAAATCAAGTTTTAACTACAAATCAAATTGAAGCCTTCTTAGCATAACGTTAGCGTAATCCGCATCGTCAAAGGCACAATTTGCATGCTTGACTAACAATAAACATAAATTTTAGACGAGTCAGAATATTAATATTACCTTATTCTCACCCATTTTCTGCCTAAAATAGGCCCGAGTTACGCATAGAAAGCGCCGAGCCGATTACTTTGGAACTTTACCAGTTTTACATTATTTTAATCTAGTTAGTGTTTGTTAAATTGCAATGAATCAATCTATGAAAGAGTAAATTGTAAAGTTTTTGAATAACAAAATTAAAGCAAAATTTAAGAAGTGGAATATAAAGAAAGAAGTGAAAAGAAACAAACAAATAAGACAATTTATAGTAGGCAAAAATGAATCCATTAAAATAAACGGCAAGGAATTTAAAGGAGTTCCAAAAATGGCAAAGCTTCACGTATACCGGGTGGATCCACAGATGGACGCAAATTGCTTACTAAATATGCTTCAACCACACTTTCCAGAACTAACCTGCGAGTCTCTTAGTTCGAAACATCCAGATTTATATTCGCCATTTAAGGTAAGCATTTATTAACCTAATTTCCAGAATGCTATGGACTCTGACAAATGGCCCCATGGAGCATATGTCCAGCGTTTTTTTATACCTACAGCGTTTTTTGAAAATTTTAAAATCATAAGTGTTAACTCCCAATCGATAACTAATAAAAGTAACAGAATTGAGGTAATATTGAGCTCAGAGGATCCTGATGTTCTATGTGTATCTGAAACGTGGTGTAGTGAACTAAATAGGGATTTATTTTGTTTTCAAAATTATAACCAAGTAGCGTCTTTCAAAAGAAAAGATAAATGCCATGGAGGTGTTTCGATGTACATAAAAGAATTTTCATTCTAAAGATAATTTTCAATAAATGTTTGTTTGAAGGACAAATACCGCAATGGTGGAACAAGGCAAATACAAGTCTGATATATAAGAAAGGAAATAGAATAAAATTAGCTAACTATAGACCAATATCTCTCTTGTCACAAATCTATAAAACTTTCACTAAGGTGATCACAACTAGACTAAACAACAAATTTGATGAATACCAACCAGTTGAGCAGGCAGGATTTAGAAAGGTGTACAGCACAACCGACCACCTTCACACTTTTAAAATATTGATAGAAAAGACCAACGAATACAACCTTCCAATATACCTAGCGTTTGTTGACTATGAAAAAGCGTTTGACAGCATAGAACTATGGGCAGTGGAAGAAGCGCTAGTTAATTGCCGAATAGATTCACGGTACAGAATGTTAATCCACAATATATATATCAAAACGCCACTATGAGAATTCAGCTAGACAGAGATTTGAAAACTCCATTAATTAGAATTTGTAGAGGTGTCAGACAAGGGGATACAATCTCACCCAAACTATTTACTCTGGCGTTAGAAAACATTTTTAAATCTATAGACTGGGACAATAAAGGGACGGGAAATATTTAAATCATCTAAGATTCGCCGATGATGTACTCCTGATAGCAACAACTTTTTCAGACCTAGAAAAAACATCTCTTGAGAAAGGACTAAAAATAAATCTAAAGAAAACTAAAATAATGACTAATACAGAAGACAGATCAGTAATTACCATAGGTGGAACAAACATAGAACACGTCCAAAAATATATTTACTTAGGACAAGCTATCAGAGCAGACGAAAGTAACCAGACCAGACCAGAATAAGAATGGGGTGGGCTGCATTCGGAAAACTCTCATATGCTATCAAAAACCATAAAATATCTATAAAATTAAGAACGAAGGTATTTAGTGCATGCGTCCTACCTGTTCTGACATATGACGCCCAGACATGGGCATGTACCAAGAGCAACGTAGATAGAATAAAGAAAACTCAAAGAGCTATGGAAAGACAAATGTTGGGAATATCGTTGAGAGAAAAAAAGAGGAACGAGTGGATAAGATGCAAAAGCTAAACAGACACACCGCATCAGAGACAAATGGGAGAGGCCTATATTCAACACATTAATAGATTTAGGGCTATAGATAGATAGACTCCAATTACATATTCATAATTTCGCGCATCTTCAACCAGATCAACGGCTTTCGCACAATCTTTGACACTAAGAACCATGACCAATGATGGGTAAAAAATTTGTCAATATGACATAATGATAACAGTCACCAAAGCCACCTCGTCTTATTATAAAATAACTCCAAAATAATTGGACTTTGTCCCATAATTTAGGATAGAACCAGTCTCTATTGGAACCAAAGTGCTGAGATAAAGATGGGCAGCTTACACAGTGGAAAGATAGATATTAAAAGGGGTGTACGACACCGATGCGTCCTCTCGCCGCTCCTGTTCAATATATACTCTAAACAAATCTTTAGACAAGCACTGGGAGAAGTTTCAGAGGGTATCAAAGTAAACGGAGAGGTAATCAATAATATTAGATATGCTGACGACACAGTTATTATCGCAAATGACTGCAAAGAGCTTCAAAGACTCATGCAAAGCAATTATATGGTTTAGAACTCAATACAACCAAAACTAAATGCATGCTCATCAGCAGAACACAACAACCTCCGATGCAATTGACATTAAACAACCGAAAAATAGAACAAGTGGAAACATACACATACCTTGGAACCACAGTCAACACAAAATGGGACCAGTCAGTAGAAATAAGTTCACGAATTGAAAAAGCGCGACACGCGTTCAACAATATGAAAAAGTGGTTCACAAGCAAAATCTCAATGGAACTAAAATTAAGACTGGTCAAGTGTTATGTCTTCCCGTCTTGTTCTATGGAGCAGAGGCATGGATCACAATGGAAGCCACCTTGAAGAAACTAGAATCTTTTGAGCTGTGGATATATCGCCGTATTCTTCGGATATCCTGGTCAGAACAATTCACTAACGTGGAATTAATGCAGAGAATAGGCAAAAGCAAAGAAATAATCTTCACCCTAAAGAAACGGAAGCTTGAGTACTTCGGACATGTCGTCAGGCATACTAAGTACCGGCTGCTACAGTTAATAGTCCAAGGAAGAATTGACAGTAGGAGGGGACCGGGAAGGAGACGACACTCATGGATGCATAACCTGTGACAATGGTTTGAACTAACATCCACCGAACTGTTCAGAGGTGCCGTAAACAAAGTCAAAATAGCCTTGTTAATAGCCAACGTCCGAAACGGATAGGGCAAAGGAAGAAGAAATTATGGGAGGCAAATTAATTTGGCTCTTAAAAATGAACCGAGGCATATTTTGACATGAAACGAAAAACACTATTATAGTTTATTCGTCTTCCGGGTTTGGACCGTGTCATTTGTGAGTGACCCAAAAGTGGGTTCATCTCGACGTTTCGCTACAATTGTATGTAGCTTCTTCAGGAGAACAAAGAAAAAGAAAACAAAAGACAGGAAGATGAGTAGTTAGCAACGGTAACTCAGTTACTCAACGCAACCAGAGGCGAATACTAACTACCAAGATGGGCATTTGGTCACAGTAACTCAACTACTCAACGCAGCCAGAGGTGAAAACCAAATGCCAGGACAGGGATTCACGTCCAACAGCTCAGAACACTAACGCGTCGAGAGGCGGTGAGTGAATCCGACGATTACTCCGCTACCGCTCTATTTATAGTCGCGGTGACCTGTCGTGTCGGGACGTATTGGCACACTTCGTGGCGCGAACGTCAAGAAGCGCGCGCTGGCCAATCATGTGGCTGCATCGTGGTAGCGGGACCGGACGGCGGCTCTAGACTGAGACTCCAGATGGGAGACAAGTAGTATCCTTCCTCTCGATTAATATTATGGGGATTTTTTCGGATCTCTAGAGATTCGCGGATTTTCCTGGAATAAAAGAAGGGGCTCTTAGAAATAATATGGGTTTTTTCAAACAATATGGAATGACCGGTTTCTTGGCAGTGTTCTGCAACTGCACAATGGGAGAAAAGACCTGATCGAATGCATCTTTGATGCTCTTGAATCCGAGTTTTGACGGAACGACCAGTTTCGCCAATATACACATGTCCACATGAACAAGGAATAAAATAGACACCACAGGAAGATAGGGGCGGTAATGGGTTCCTTAGGAGAGGGTAGATATTGTGAGATTTTCTTGGGTGGTCGAAAAGTAGTCCTGATACCTTCTTTGCGAAGAATTTTGCCAATCCTATCAGTGACACTGATAGGATTGGCAAAAAAGGATAGGATTGATGATAAAGCTCATCAATGAAGAAAATCTTCAGACATTAACAATATTATTTAACAAAATATATACCACTGGAATCTTCCCAGAAGACTGGCTTAGATCGACATTTATACCTATACCCAAGAAAAATAAAGCAAATAGATGCTCACAGTTCAGATTAATTAGCCTGATGAGCCATTTTCTGAAAATTTTACTCAAAATTGTACATCAACGAATATACAGAGAATGCGAAAGAAACCTTAGCGACAATCAATTTGGATTTCGTATGGGGCTTGGTACAAGGGAGGCATTATTTGGCCTCCAGGTATTACTACAAAAATGCCGAGATCAGCGAAAAGACGTCTTTCTCTGTTTTATCGACTACGAAAAAGCGTTTGATCGAGTTAAACACACAGAACTCATAGAAACCCTAACACAACATGGTATAGACCATAACACTGTAGCACTTATTAAAAAACTATATTGGGATCAAATGGCATCTATCAAAATAGACAATCGTCTGACAGCAGAATTGCCAATAAAAAGAGGAGTTCGTCAGGGCTGTGTACTTTCTCCACTGTTATTTAATATATATTCCGAAAAGATCTTTCAAAATGCCCTCGAAAATATTGAAGAAGGAATAAAAATCAACGGAGAATACGTAAACAACTTAAGATACGCAGACGACACCGTCATTATTGCGGACAGTGCTGAGGGTTTACAACGACTTTTGAATGTCATAACCAGAGAGGGAGATAGCTTGGGACTAAATATAAACACAAATAAAACAAAAGTGATGGCTGTTACACGTGCACCAAATGTCGACATTAATATTCGTATCTATAACAAACATATAGAACCAGTACAAAGATTCCAGTATCTTGGTTGCTGGATAACAAACGATCTTGACCACGAGGTCGAAATACGTGCTCGTATAGAATATGCTAGGTCCGCATTTCAGCGAATGAAAAAATTTCTAATAAACTCTACGTTATCGTTGGACATCCGATACCAATTTGTAAAAACGTTTATTTATTCCATATTGCTATACGGAGTGGAAACATGGACTCTCGGAATTACAAGTATGAGGCGTATAGAAGCCTTTGAGATGTGGGTTTTTCGAAGAATGCTGAAGATCTCTTGGACAGAGCACGTGACCAACAACGAGGTGCTAAGAAGAATGGGTACTGACAGAGAACTCCTAAATATTGTAAAAAACCGAAAAACGAGTTATTTAGGACATATCTACAGAGGAGAAAAATACAACTTCCTACGACTTATAATGGAAGGGAAAGTGGAAGGAAGAAGAGGTCCAGGAAGAAGAAAATGCTCCTGGTTGAAGAACATAAGAGACTGGACAGGCATGGACACACATGCGATACTAAGAACAGCTCAAGATAGAGAGCAATTTGCTGTAGTTATAGCCAACCTTCAGTAATGGAGAAGGCACCTTAAGAAGATCAGTGACACTTCGAATATACGAAAGAAAAGCCACAGGAGTATTACCCGAAGATTCTGAATTTGTCGTCCTAGGGTGTAAAGGGGGATGTAGATGTCGGTGTGTAATATTTTGAATTGTGGACTTGGAGTAACCGTTGGCGACAAGGGTTTTTTGCAGATGGCCAAGTGCTTCTCTAAGGTTGTCAGGTTCAGAAATCGAAATAGCCCGATGGATGAGAGAGTTGATCACAGAATTCTTTTGGGCAGGATGGTGGTGTGATGAAGCATGTAGGTAATGATTCGTGTGAGTCTTTTTTCTATAAACAGAGTGACTCAAACGGCCATTGGGCTTGAAGGTGACTAACACATCGAGAAAGGGAAGGGACCGATTATTTTCTACTTTCATTGTGAATTTTATACTCGGATGTTGTGAGTTAAGATGATCTAGGAAGGGAGAAAGGGTATGTTGACCATGGGGCCAAATGATAAATGTATCATCAACGTAGCGGAACCAGACTTTCGGTTTTAAGGGGTAAGATTCTAGGGCTAAAGACTCAAAGGCTTCCATGAAAATGTCAGCAATGACAGGGGAAAGGGGAGAACCCATTGGTGTTCCAGATATTTGTTTGTAGAAATTGCCTCTAAAAGAAAAATATGTTGAAAGGAGGCATTTTTCCGCAAGATCTGCCAAAACCAAAGACTTGTTATCATTGGTCAAGTGATCTCGCAGAACAACTAGAGAGTCATGTATGCGTATATTGGTAAATAGGGATGATACATCGAAACTGACGAGAATATCTTGGGGATCGACCATGAGGGAGGAGATTAAGGTGATGAAATGTGTAGAATTTCGGACATAAGAAGAGGTACGACCAGTATAGGTCTTAAACTGATTCGACAAGTACTTTGCGAGTTTGTAGGTAGAAGAGTTAATCGTGGTCACAATGGGATGAAGAGGTACGTTGTCTTTATGGATTTTGGGAAGACCATAAATTCTGGGGCAGATGGAGTTTTTCGGAACTATGGACTTCTTAACATCATCGGAAAGATCGGATTGTTTGATGGCATGGGAAATTTCGCGTTCGACTCTAGGAGTGGGGTCTCGAGATATTGTATTATAACAGGATGTATCCCTAAGTAAGTCGTTTACTTTCTCTATGTAGGAAGGAGTATCCAGGATGACTGTGGCATTACCTTTGTCTTCAGGAAGGATTATTATCTCAGAAAGAGAACGGAGATTTTTGAGAGCTATGAATTCCTCACGAGATATATTGGAAGTAGGGATTTTGGCTGTATCAAGACATTTAGCGACGTCAAAGCGGATACGGTCGGCTGGAATTTTGGGAATTGTGCGGAGTGCCGCTTCCACATTTGAAACTATTTCATTTTTTTGGGTCACTCACAAATGACACGGTCCAAACCCGGAAGACGAATAAACTATAATTCTGACTCTGGCCGTGGAAGCCTACAATTTCATTCGAAAAACACTATATTTAACAGACATAGTTGCAACCGAAAAATAAGGTTTCATGAAAATTTGTAAACGGATTTATTCCTCAGGACGTTTCAAAGTTAGGATAATAAAACCACGTTTAAATTAACCCCGTACAATAAGTCAAGTATAAAATTTTATCAAAAAACTGACTATACCAAATTAAAATGTATAAATTTATATACAGAATGCTAAAAAATAGGGCTAAAAATAAAAAAAAAAACTGAAATACTTCGAATTTGACCAAAATGTTCTCCGTTGCGTTTTTTTGCATCTGAGTGTACGTACAACAGAGTTAAATCTGCTCCCAAAATATAATTTATCAGAACTGCCAGCCTTGAGTAATTGCAAGCAAAATATTTTTGCTACTTATTATTATTGAATCCGGTGTACATTCAATTTAAGAAAATCATTATTCTTTATGATGGGCTTAATTGAATTTGGCTGACAGATTGTTTTACTGCGTTAATGCTTTTCAATAAAGTTTCGGAAATTTAACCCTACCGGAAATTTTCATTTCTATAGTGTCAGATGGCAAGTTTTCCGACGGAACTTGCCCTACCTCGCTTCCACCCTGTCAATGTTGATTCCATTACAGAAAATAGTAGAAATGAACGACTAAGAACAGGATGGTATACTTTGTAATAATCAATATTAAGGTAACTCATATTATACTAAAAATAATAGTAATTAATATTTGTGTAATAATACGAGTTAAAAACAAATACATTTTTAGAAATGAAAATGTCATTGTTTTGAGAACTAAAATCGCGGAAATATGATAAATGTATGTATTATTTATTGGAATTATGTAATGTATTAATTGGAATATTGGAATAAACTCCTCTGATCTAAGAATTACTAGTAATCTTTCTTCTTCTTCTTCTGGTTCCTATCCGTTTCGGATGTTGGAAATCATATTGGCAATCATAACATTGCTCGCTGCGGCTCGAAACAGCTCCGTTGAGGTTTTCTTAAACCATGTTCTTAAATTCCGCAGCCATGGTATTCTCCTTCTACCGGGTCCTCGCTTACCTTTGACTTTACCTTGCATATAGACTGTAGCAGGGAGTAACGGTGCTGATTTCTCATAACGTGTCCCAAATATTGCAATTTTATGCGTTTGATCGTAAACACAATCTCTGGTTCCTTCTTCATTTTTCCTAGAACTTCCTTGTTCGTGATCCTTGCTGTCCATGATATTCTCAGCATTCTTCTATAAAGCCACATCTCAAATACTTCAAGTTTTTTAATAGTGGTGTCTATACGCGTCCATGCCTCCGCCCCGTACAACAACACAGAGAAAACATAGCATCTCAAATGTCTCATTTTTGTATCAAGGGATATGTTGTGACTTTTGAAGATGGCGCTCATTTTGTTAAAGACCGTTCTTGCCTCTCCTATGCGGCACTTTATTTCCTGTAAATTGCTCCACTGTTCGTTAATAATAGTTCCCAGGTAACAATACTGTTTTACTCGCTCTATCTGCGTCTCATTAATGTATAGATGAGCCCCATTTATATTCTTCTTGCTGATAATCATGTGTTTCGTTTTGTAGGTATTAATGTTTAGTCCGTACTGTTGACTGTACTCATTTATTCTGTTCATTAGCCCTGAAGTCCCTCTAAACTATCTGCTATCACCATGGTGTCGTCGGCATATCTAACATTGTTTACTCTTTCACCATTTAGAAGGATGCCTTCGTCTATTCCGTAAAGAGCCTGGTTAAAAATTTTCTCTGAGTACATATTAAATATCAACAGCGATAGGATACATCCCTGTCTAACTCCACGTAGTATTTTTATGTGATCTGTTTCTTCTCCGTTAATTTTCATGCATGCGGTCTGATTCCAGTAAAGTTCTGAAATTATTCTGAGGTCTTTGTCATCCAGGTCTGCCTCTTTTAAAATGTTTATCATCTTTTGATGTTGAACTCTGTCAAATGCCTTTTCATAGTCAATCAAGCACGCGTGTACGTCGCAGTTAACGTCCCTGCATCTTTGAATCAGTACCTGTACTCCGAAAAGTACTCTGGTACCCACTGCGTTAATGAAGCCGAACTGTCTGTCCGATATTTGTTCCTCGCACTTCTTATAAATTCTTCCATGGATGACTCTAAGCAAAACAGTTTCAACATGTGGCTCATTAGGCTGATTGTTCGATATTCTTCGCACTTTTTAGCCCCCTGTTTTTTAGGTATCGCTATGAATTCTGATTCTAGCCATTTATCAGGGATGATTCCTGTATTGCATATTTTATTGAAGACAGCCGTGATCCAAATTATTTCTTCTTGCTCCAAGAGTTTTAAAAATTCAGCTTCGATATTATCAGGCCCTACAGCTTTCCTGCTTTTCATCCGTTTTATTGCTTCTTCTACCTCGGATTTAAGTATGTCCGGGCCCGTCATCCTCTCTGAAAATGGATGCCTATAATCCGTTCTTTGGTCTTGAAAAAGTGTCTCCAAATATATTCTCCATCTGTCTTTCATCTCTTGGGTGTCAATGATTAATTTTCCATTGGTGTCTATGAGTTTCATTTGTGTTCGCTTTTTAAAAGTACCCGTTATTTCTTTTACCTTTTTGTGTACATTAAAATTGTCATGCTTGACTTGTAGTCTTTCTATTTCTTTACATTTCTCTACAGCTTCTTTTTCTTTAGCTTCTCTTATTATTCTCCTGGTGTAAGCCTGCATTTTTTTATACTCATCTTTATTTCCTTTAATTAACCTTCTGCTTTCCATTAAATGAAGGATTTCTGGAGTCATCCAAGATTTCTTCTTTGTTTCTTTGTTTGGTTTTGGCAGATCTTGTTTAGTTTTCTTAATTATTTCTTCGAATTGATTGATTTCTCGTTGGATGTTATTTTCTTCTTTTAGTTGTTTAACTTGGTTGTTAATATATTCCTTTACTTGCTTTTTAACTTCCGGATGTTGCAGGATTATCATGTCGTAGTTAGGTCTAGACTTTTTCGTTATTGTCTTCAGTCTCACATCCATGACTCCCACTAAAGGTATGTGGTAGTAATCTTTACTGGAATCAAACAACTTTTATCCCTACAAAGGCAGGAGAATCCGATGGTGTCAAAATCAAACGTGAGGTCCAACACGGATGTATAATATCACCCTTACTGTTTAAGAATACCTTGAGGAAATCTTTCAAGAAGCACTAGAGGATGCTAAAGCCGGAATTTCAATTAAAAAAGAATGTATCAATAATATCAGATACTCGCATAACTCGGTGGTGTTCGCTGACAGTTATGAAGCCCTACAGGAATTAATGAATAGTATTACAGAAGTAAGTCAGAGATATGTACTTTTACTGGACATTAAGAGAACAAAATGTATGATGATCTCTACAAAGAAACAGCAAATTGAAAGAATCAGTGTGAATGGTAAACCATTAGAAAGAGTAAAAACATACAGCTACCTTAGCTTGAAGCTATTCAAATGCCATGATTTATCAGCACCCATAAAAATCAGATTAAAATATATTTTTCCTATACTGTTGTACGAAGTTGAGTCGTGAACTCTCACAGAGACTACCTGTAAGAAAATTGAGGCTTTCGAAATGTGGCCTTATCATCGAATCCTGAAGATATCCTTTACCGACCACTTTACTAACCAGGATGTTTTATTAAGAATGCAAAAAGAAAAAGAGTTTCTAAGTACTACTGCCCAAATTCAGCCTTTGCCTTCTTTTTTTTGCCTCCACTCTTGTCTTGTGGCTGATCTTCTCCATACACCTACTCCTAAAAGGGCTTGTACGTCTCTGTTTACTGTGACTTCCCAGCGCTTTCTTGGCTCTCCAACCGGTCTCTTTCCATGCATTCTCGAATTCAGTGCTCTTTTTGGCATATCCTCTCCCATTCTTATCACATATCCGGCCCATTGCAATCATTGTATTCTAATGATGTCTGACAGTGGTGCATTTTTATAAAGTTGATAAAGATTTCGTTTTCCCTTACAGGTCCTAGTATTCTCCTTAGTACTTTTCTTTCGAATGTGTTGAGTTTGCTTTTGGATAATTCTTTTAGGATCCATGCTTCATGGCCTATTGATCAAATTAAAGTTTTAAAGATTCTCATCTTTATATTTCGGTGGACATTTTTTGACTGAAATATATGGGAGAGGGCAAAATAATCTCTGTTTGCCTGCAGTATTTTCCATCTTCTGATCCTTCGGCATATATTTCTACTCCCATCTATGTAAACTTTCCAACCGTTTCAATGTATCATGTCATCTTCATGTATAATGTTTTGTGGGACTATATTTTTCTCGTCTGTATCATTATTTTTTTTGTCTGTGTTAATTTCCAGACCTAGCGTTTTTGTTTGCGGTTTTAACTCTGCGTATGTTTCCTGTTATTGTTCTACTCATAATATTAATATCATGGGCATACCGGGCCAGTTGAACCGTTCGGTTGATCAGTAGGTTTCCTCGTCCAGTTTGCATTTGATTAACAGCATACTCCAGTGCTAGGTTAAAAAAAGTTGGGGAAAGCCCATCTCCCCGCTTTAGTCTCTGCGAAATTTTAAAAAAGACTGTCCGGTTGTTTTGTATTTGTACACATGCCTGAGTTTCATCCATTGTGGCTTTAATGAGTCTAATTAGCTTGTGTGGTATTACTAGTTCACCTAATATATTGTAGAGTTTGTTCCATTTAACTAAGTTGTATGCCTGTTTGAAGTCTACAAACATGTAAACTTCAATGTCATGTTCCCATGATTCCCAAGATCTGTTTGGCTGTAAATATTTGATCCAGTGTGTATCTTTCCCGTTGGAAGCCTGTCTGTTACTCACCAATAATATTTTTTAGTGGTTATAGTAGTTACAATAAGTGGTTACAAAAAGTGGTTGGAGCCGCTGGTTTATATTATACGTAAGGACTTTGTATGCTGTACATAGTAGAGAAATTCCACGGTAGTTTTTGCACTGGAGTTTTTTTTTGTAGATCGGACATACTATACCTTCCTTCCAGTCGTCGGGTATTTTCTCTTTTTGCCATATGTCTTTGATGTGCGCGTGAACGTGACTTGCTAAGTGGTCGCTACCTACTATTCGAGATCTTTATGTATGCTTTATAGACTACAACAAGGCATTTGATAAGGTAAAACGTGACCGACTTATAGAGTACTCAAAAACAAAACTCTGGATGTGAGGTATGTAACATTGATATCAAATTAATACTACAGCCAACAGTCAAATGTGAAAATTTGAAGAGAAGTGTCAGAAGATTTGGACATAAGGAGAGGGGTCAGGCAAGGTTGCATTCTGTTGCATAAAAGAAAGGAAATTGCAATATCTCGGACATGTGATAAGAGGCGAAAGATACAACATCTTGAGACTCATAATTCAAGGAAAAATAGAAAATTGGAGAAGCATAGAAAGAAGACGCGTTTCCTGGTTGAAGAACCTGAGAGACTGGTTTGGTTGCAGCTCAAGGCAATTGTTCAGAGCAGCCGCATCAAAGGTCAGAATAGCCATGATGATTGCCAACCTTCGTCGCGGCGATTGCACTTAAAGAAGAAGAAGGAAATAAAGAAGGCAGAAATATGGAACGAAGAAAAGGTTAGCATTAGAATTGAATTTGTTAAAGATTAACTTGTTTAGTTTTTTGAGAACGAATTCCGAGGTGGAGATCAAAACAGTAAACACAAGGTTCTTATTAAAAAGTGTAGATAACAGAAATGCCTGAAAAAATTGTTTCAGAACCACAATAAAGCAAACAATTTGCCACTCACACTCATCTAACAAATTATCTGTTAATAATGAAATTATCGATAAAACAGAGACCTATTTGGTTATTTGTTTTTGCGCAATTCCATTAAAAATAAATTTCCCATTAAAAACAAAAACCAAAACGAACATATAAACGACACTCGTTTATATTTTCAACTTTCTGTTTGATACCTAATTACTCTGACCAGTCTATAAAGGTTTATCTGTCTGGACTGTTTAATACTTTGATGGTTTAATTAAAACTTAAAGAATTTCCATCTGATCCTTTTTATGTCTGGCCCACAGAATAAAAGGATAACAAACTTTATGGCAGCATGAGTTTCCAGAATGTTAATCGGACGCTTTTGTCTTCATCCAAGTATAAATAATAAAGGAATGGTTAGAATATTTTAGTGGCTCAAACTCGCAATCAAATTTCCAAACATCCAAAGCCGATTTGGCCTGGAGGATAAAGGGGTGGAGATTAAATCAAAATATGTTACTTTTATAATACGTAAAGAGTAGTTGAAGGTAACAAGGATTAGCCAGCCGTTTAGTTTAGATTAGTTTAAGTACAAAATACAGTGCAGACTCTTTCCAAATAAGGCTAATAATAATCTCAAGAATTTAGAAAACCGTTATAAAAACAAATTATTTTACTACATTGTAGTATTTATCATATTCTCATTATACGGTACGTAAATCTTTTAGCTGGACATAGGTAACATACATTGAGGTAAGTCTGGCAACAGCGCTTTCTAAAGTCTATACCAATATCCCAAAACACTAAGAGATAGCCTACAATTACTCTGACAAGTAATTAAAAAATGTTACCAATAAATGTACTACGAGATTCTATTTGTACGAGGTGTAAATCAAGTATGCCGTTCACTAATAAGAAAATCAAAATAATATCGGTTGACAACATTTGGATAGCTTTCCATACATTTTAATGGGTAATATGCGGCCCTTTACAGGAACCAGTTGTAATAACACCTTAGCCATAGGTATATCCGATACACTAGCGTATCTAGGACAAGTAGCAGACTATTAAAGATATCTCAAAAAAATCCTCTGCTGGACTGGATGAGATCCCGTATTCTATGTTATTACATGTATCTCATAACATATATAAACAATTAACATTTCTAGTAAACCTTTCATTTCAGGAAGGGATTTTTCCTCAAATTCTAAATACTGCTCTAGTTGTGCCTATACATAAAAAAGGTGACAAATCAAAATTTGATAACTATCGAGGCCTATCACTTTTATCTGTGTTTTCAAAAATATATGAGAAGGCATTTCATACACGTCTCCTCTCATAATTAAAAGGCACAACATTATAGAAAAATCTCAATTTGGTTTCCGTGAAGGTATAAGTGTGCAAGATGCACTACTAGCGCTGTGCAATCATATTTTATCGAACTTTGATAAGGGTAATAAAGTTATCTGTTTGTTTTTTGACTTTAGCACGAGCTTTTGAAACTGTAAATCATCCAATACTGCTGGAAAAACTTTATCATAGTGGTGTTAGAGGAACTGCGTTTAAAGTGGATCCAAACCTTTTTATCGAAAAGGTTTCAAAAAATTAAGGTTAATGTGAATGGAAATATAATATTTTCTTCAGAAAAAAGTGCCCTCTCCGGAGTTCCACAGGGAAGTATCATTGGCCCTTTTTTATTTTTGATTTTCGTCAACGATTTAAATCAACTGATACACGATAGCTTAACATGTTTGGTTCGGAATCCATTAGATAATTTATTTTTCTGATGCAATAAGCGTTCGAGGAGAAAACTTGGAACAGCAATTCAGGCTGTTACGTCACTCAATTTGCTGACGATACCACAGTTGCACTAAATTCCAATAATTTTTCTCATGTAGTTCAAAAAGCAAACTGTCTTGTAAAAAGTATGAGTCTTTACTGTTTAAATAATGCCCTAATCTTAAATGGATCAAAGACCAATATGGTAACCTTTTCACCTTCTACTATGAAGATGAGTCCATTAGTAAGGCTTGACAATGGGTCTGTGGTAAATAGCCACTCCACCAAGTTGTTAGGTGTTTATCTGGATTCTAATTTGTCTTGGAGTTCTCACGTTGATTATGTAGTGGGTAGATTGTCTGTACACTGTTATGTTCTATGGCAACTTAGGAATTTTGTCTCCCTAGAAATCTTGAAACTGTACTATTTTGCTCATGTACAGTCAATTTTTGCAATATTGCTTAGTTTGTTGGGGAAATTGCTCGCGTATTAATGAGGTGCTTGTTCTTCAAAAAAAAAATTATTCGTACCATGACGTTTAGAAGGCGCTTGGATTCCTGTAGACCAATTTTTAAACAATTAAATATTTTAACTGTAATTTCGCTGTATATTTTCAGTTGTGTTGTATATGTAAAGTCACATAGATGTAATTTCATTTGCAGAAATGATGTTTCCTTAATGAGTGGCTACAATTTTCGTTACAGAAATGATTTGGTGACCCCTGCTCGTCACTTGACTGTTGTGGGCAAGGGTCCTTACCCAACATGCGTTAGTTTGTATAATAAATTACCTAATTATGTTAAAGAGTTAAATATTTATGTATTTAAGAGAACAGTTAAGAAATTACTTCTGGCAAACACTTTCTATTCGTTAGAGGAATACTTGCAGGCATCTTTTTAACAATTTGTATGTTTTTGTGTATATTTTATGTTTTATGATTGTGCTTATAGTTTTTACTTTTTTTTTACTACCTATGTACCTATAGTTTTTTAGATTGTATTTTGACGCATTTCAATACTTGTAAAAGTCAGATGAAATAAAGAATATTGATTGATTGATTGATTTAGTTTAGTTGTACTATTACCTAACTCTTTTTGTTTTCTGGTCAGAATTTGTACAATCAATTCACTAGATCATTTGATTTCTCGATCACGATTTGATTCTAGTCACAAATAAGCCTTTTATTTATTTTTAAAAAATTAATAAATAGTTGAATAGATAGTCCGTCAATAAAAATTAATTTGTATTCTATCATTTAGAACTATCTTTATCATACCTAGCATTAGTACAAATAAAGCAAATCCATTCTTAACTGTCATGGATAAGAAATATATTACAACAATTTAACAAATTTCATTGAGTCATCTGACTTGTTGGCGCTAATCCTTACTATTACAGGTTTAATAACATTTTCGATTATTCCATACAGTTTCACGTTTTCTCTTCTATTGTCAATATATGGCCAATAGCGTTCTTTCAAATTGTAGTGTTACACTTCTTGAAAATTAACTTTATTCAATACCAACAATATTAATTACTATTTAACTGGGAATAAGCCACAATTAAAGATAAAAATACGTTTATTGACGTTTCAATTTCCACTTCGGAAATCGTTGTCAAAATACAAACAGTAAATTTACTGTATGTATTTTGAGAATGATTTCCGAAGTGGAAATTGAAACGTCAATAAACGTAATTTTATCTTTAATTGTGGCTTATTCCCAGTTAAATAGTAATTAATTTACAATGTCACAAGAAAATAGCTTCAGAACAATACCAACAATATTACAATACTTTTAGATAACTGAAAACTATAAACTTCAACATTCAAAACACAACTGTTCCCAAACTGTCAAAAAAATCTGTTATATACATATTTTCTGCCGTTCCAAACTTCACTAGACATTTCAAGAATTTTCGATGTCATCTTAAATGTTCTCGAACTACTTCTTCTTTTTCGTCAATGGATTTTTCCTATGTGGGATAAATCTTTCGTAACACTGCTTCCTTCTTTCTATTATTCGCCTCGAATAACTGGACTATCGGGGATCGATTGAAGCTAACAGGGTGGATCAGTTCCATGGTATGGAGCTAGTCTCTCGCTATTAACTACATTGGGTTTACTTCTAGCTGAAACCTGGATGCGATAGATTAGATCATTTATTTTCTGCAGGACGGTATACAGGCCTTCCTAGTTTCCGACAAAGTCCTTTCTTATGTGTTGGATTGTATAACCATACTAAGTGACCTCTTGCGAAAGTTGTACCAGTAGCATGCATGTCGAGCCTGGCCTTGGCTTTATCACTTTGACGCTTCAAACTTTTGCGAGCAAATTCGTACACATTTTCTAATTTTTCTTTCAAATTTTCAATGTAGGTTTTGGATGAATGTTCTTCTTCGCAGGGGAGCAATCTTCCAAAAATAAGATCTTGAGAAAGCTTCATTTCTCTTTCGGCGATCATCATTGATGGAGAATAACCAGTTGCTTCATGTTCGGAACTTCTATAAGCTATCAGGAATAGAGAAATTAAACTATCCTAATCTTTTTGATTATCAGAGACAAATATTCAAAGGTATTGACAAACAGTTCTATTATGTCTTTCGACCATTCCGTCTGATTGAGAATGGAAAGGCGTAGTGTGAGTTTTCTTAATACCCAAGATTTTCATTAATTCTTGCCATAATTCTGATTCAAAATTTCGTCCTTGATCAGAATGTAACTCTAAAGTCTTGATACGACGTGTGTTATAAATGCATCTGCTACTGTAGTCGCTTCTTGATTAGGAAGGGGTACAATTTCAGGCCATTTTGAAAAATAATCCATTGTGACCATTAAGTACTTGTTCCCTCTCTCTGTCATAGGAAGTGGACCAAGAATATCCACTGCAAGTCGTTCAAAAGGCTATCTGGAAAGATATTGTGCCATTTTACCACGACTTCTTGTTCTAGGGCCTTTTTTACCATTACATAAATCACATTTTCTACACCAATCTTCTACATCTCGGCAACAATTGATCCAGTAAAATCTGTCTCGAACTCTGGCCAGTGTTCTTTTGACTCCAAAATGTCCTCCAGAAAGGCTGCTACGAAGTTCGGGCAACACAATTTTAATGTGTGATTTCGGCAGTACCACTTGTTGAACTATACGTACTCCATCGGGACTTTCCCACTTCCGATATATTAGACCATTGGAAAGATACAGAGATTCCCATTGAGCCCAGTACGCTTTTATAGTTCCACTGTATTTGGTTATTTCCTGCCAAATAGGTCTTACTCCATTTTTAAGCCATTCTCGTATGGGTTTTAAGTCATTATCTTTCTTTTGACTCTTTTTAAGGTTTTCCAGAGAAGTCTGATGATTATCTTCTTCCTGTATAACTGTGGTTACTTGGAGACTTACTTCTTCGGTTATGTTCTCTTTATCTTCAAGTCTTTTACAGTACTGGCATTGTCGTTCCAAACAGGGTCGCCAAGAAAGAATATCGGGATTGTTATGGAGACACTCTTTTCTATGTATTACGTCGAAATTATACTGTTAGAGTCTCTATCCACCCAGCCACTGTCCCTCTAGCTTTTTAAAATTCATTAGCTGCTGTAAAGCGCTATGGTCAGTTCTAACTATAAAATTTCTGTTATAAAGAAAAGTATGAGAATGTTCTAGGGCTTTTATAATAGCTAGGAGCTCCTTTCTGGTAACACAATAATTATTTTCAGCCTTTCCCATTGTTTTACTAAAATATGCAATAACTTTTTCTTCGTCTTCCTGTTCTTGTGATAATACTGCGCCAATACCATGCTGAGATGCGTCACAAGCTGCTACCCTTCTCATCTCATCCCATTCCTTTTGCCACACCATTATGGACCTTTCTCTTTCTTCTTTTATTAAACGTTCTGTTTCTATGTCTTCATTTCTTCTCTCGTATATTGTTCCTCCTTCCTTCACTAATACGTGCATTGAAATACACCTAGTGTTGGATACCTGTTTATGTTTTAATAATAACTCTTTTTAATTATTACAGATTTATTACTTAAATATACAATTGATTTGTATATTTTTTTGTGATTATGCTATTTTTTATATTAAACATTCTTTTCATCAGCTAAAGTTTATCTAAAACCCTAAATTAGAACAACTACCATCCATTTCAGCCGTAAATTGCCTAACTCTTTCCATTATTCGAGAAGCTAAGGGAATGGCTCTGCTGAATTCTAAATAAGGTAAATTAGCAGAAAAGGGGAAAATCCCCAAAGATTTAAGCAACTCAAAAATTCCGAATATCAAAAATCTTATCGTTGTAATTTAATTTTTAATTGTATCTCCGAGGGGAAACAAAGAATAGATTCGACATGGAAGCGTTAGAATTTTAATTTATATACGGGGGGAATCTGAGCCAGGAAGATGATAAATTGGAGAAACGAAACGCATTTTGAAGGGCGAGGGTGGTTGGCCTTTTGCAGCAATTACATTTTTTTACGACAAGTCTGCACAATAACAACATTATCATTTTTTTGAGATAAGGTGTGTAAGTGCGAGATACGGTTGCATTTTTGGGGCCGACGTTTTTAAGGGTTTATTTGATCACCTCACTTCGTTCGGCGCGTAATATCGGGCGCGTCAAGAAAAGTCATGCTTCTCCGCTTCATAAAGTAATATACTATTTCCGATCTGTAGTTTTATCTTTCCAATCGCGATTTGATAATGACATGCATTGATTTCGTTACTGTGATAACAATGCTGCGATTTATTATAAAGTGACAGTTGATTTTTAATCTGTTTGTCACTTATTTCGCAAATTTAAAAATATAGATTTAGATTTTAAATTATCTGACACAGAAAATTAAATTCCAGGAGAAATTTTGGAACCAGCCAACAAAGCGACTTACGTTATTATTTGTATGTTTTGATTTTCTCATATTTTATATGACATAATTTTGAAAATTGCAATTAGGCGTACGTCTCTGATTTTTTTGTTTTGTTACAGCGGCCTTTTTTGCCTTAAGTTAGTACCCATTTTAATTTTGTTTACCAGCCCCTGCCGCCAAGCTACCAATTATATATACTCTCTAAAGTTTTACGATAAACACATCCAAACATCGAGGAGACAATTTAATAAAGTTGTTCGCAGGCTACCGTTTGCAAAACGCTCCCACCGTCTGGATAGCAAAAAAAACTAAAACACGCCACACACACTCACAGTTATTAAATAATTTACCTAAAATTGAAATCTCCATAAATACAATTTACGATTGAATAAAACCGGCATTTAAGCTAACCGAATGGTCGAAACTTTGTCGAGACAGTCTGAAAATAAAACAGATCTGCACAATATTAGTTCATACTTTTGCCAATTTAATGGAGACATAAAATGTTGCCCGAAACGTGTTGATTCATTGACGGGGTCTCCTCAATTTGTTGGGGTGTTATTCCTTGCTGCATTAATATTATTAATACTATTTTAAATTGTTAAGCCGCGAACTTAATGCAGATATTTGTTAACCATATCTTGGTAAATGTGGTATAAGTCAAAATGTGCGGACCAAGTAAGTTTGTTGAAGTACAACATTTGAATGTTTAACATTTATTTCTACTCTTTTGTGTAGATCAGCGCTGCTCAACAAGTTTTCGTTTTATTATTTTATTGCTGCAGCAGACATTTGATGAAACTCAGTCTGAGAGACTTGCACACCCCTTATGATGACATTCCTGTGTTACATTTTATTTGAGGGAAATGGATTTATTCCATTTCCATTGCAGCTCCAATGCTCCAGACTATTCCTTTCCCCCAGTACTTCGATGCGCGGTAGAGGCTCTCTTATTAACCAAGTGCTTATCGTGTGGAAGTCCTGGATCCAATACGATATCCTAACTCGATAAATGCAGGCTAGGTGAGGCCTTTTTTTCCTGCTTTTTTTTTTGTTGACGTATCTTTGAACTGAAATGGCTACTCGAGTTTCCGCTCGGGGCCAGCGGCGGCTCGTGGTCTATAAAAGTGGTGAAGATGATGAAAACTTCATTGTTCTCTATCTTGTGTCATCTGTATCAAATTTAACACTGTTTTTCTCAAGTCATCCATCTATCTTTTTCGTGGTCTACCTCGGTGGCTTTTATCTTCTCTAGGTCTCCATTCTATGAGTATTTTGGTCCACCTATTATCATTTAAACGTGATAAATGTCCAGCCCAGCTCCATTTGGCTTGTGCAATTTTTTATATGACATCTGTCACCTTAATCCTGTCCCTCTCTCTCCCTCGGGAGAGAGTCGTCGGCTGCAATCAGCACCTGACCCAGAGTGGGCGGCTGAATCTAAACTCACTAACACGTTTTAGCAAGCGTGGTATTTTATTCGTCAAAAAACCCTCAATGAAATGTTAATGTTCAGATCTAGTATACCCCAGGCAAGCAGAACGAGTCGTATCTAATATAAGTGCCCTAAACAACTGTTTTCAAGTTATTAGGGCCCTAAACTCTATACATTTTTTTAACGAATTTTTAATGAGATTTTGACGCGATGTAGGTAGCAAAATTCCTTTGGCTCCGGCAAGTTTTCCTCATAACACACAAGATAGAGAACAATGAGAACAATGGAAGAATATGGAGAAGGCCTATATCCAAAAGTGGATGCAAGAGGTTGCGAAATGATGATGATGATGATACTAGAATCAAGGATGAAGAGATACTTAAACAAAAAAGACAGTATTAGATAGACTAATAGAACTGACTTACCTAGTTTTTATAAATCCAGTCGATCTTTCAGTCTTTTAGAGAGGCAAGTCTATCAATAATATCCTCGTAGAAAGGATGCTTCTGCATCTGTTCATTTAACAGTTCTTTATGAAATGCGATAACAGTCAAACTGGATAGTATATCTTGTGAAATAGCGTTTCTTCTCAAATAGCTTCTTCTCAATAAATGCCCGCAAACAAATCTTGTTTAGTCGAACATTTTCATTAAAATTTAGTTTTTTAAATGGTCTCTAGAATCTGCGTACTTTTTTCTAAAGCTGTGCTACTACACAACGAATTGAATTTTGTAAACCAAGAAAACTTAAACTTAATGTTATAAGACTTGCCTGTTTTTTTTCTCTTCCATTTTTAGTCCTATGTTTAAATACTAGTTGGTCGACCATGTAAAAGAACGTCCCTTTTATCTTCATTTTTCCATTGCCTAAACGGAGGCTCTAATATATTACACATCAAGGCATTAATTGGATTCATGTTTGTCTAAAATTATTTTTGTCCAAACGAAATCTCGAGAACACTTTTTATCCGAAATCCGAAACAAACCACAGAGAAATGTATTAATAAAGTGAACTAAACAAATAAAATTAATACTGTGACTAACCTAAACTAATAAATACTATACACTATACTATATAAAAAATATCTATATAATAGACTAAATTTCAAAGTATTGTCGCTACCAAATTTCCGAAAAAATAGGAATACTAAATAGCCATCTAACCAGTGGGTGAAGACGGATAATCTATTTTTAAACAGAACTGCACTTGCTAGTTTTCTCAACTATCGCTAGCGATAGGCTGACGTCACGTTGCTATGGCAACCGTGAACGCTTGTGCAGATGGATTTTGCATTTCAAAAATGAAATTCATGTATTACTGAATCATACACGGCAAGTGACACGGGTCAGGACTTGACCGTCATGTACCTACCACTAATAAAGCGCCTTTTTTAATTTTTAGCTTTTGTTTTTTTATTTATGTGTCTTAATTTAATTTTTTTTTGGTGAACCTCACCTTTACCTACTTCACCAGGCCAGCCGCCGCTTTTCGGGGCTACGCCCAGCTCGTCGGCTCGAGGATGTAATACCTTCGTGGCCAGGTTTTGTGGATTTTTTTAAATTTTTTTTAGGTGCTTTTGCTCTTTTTGTTAGTATTTTATTGCAATAGTATGAAATATAATATATCGTATTTATAAAGTGAATTTATTTTATGAAGAAACAGCTCTCATTATACTTATTGAACAAAAATGCATAGTAAACCCATCAGCCGAATGTAGCGACTGTGGTTGCCAATACTAAAAGTTATTGCAGTTTTATAGAATTTTTTTTGTAGTGTCTTTAAAATCTTTCTGTGAAATAACATAGTCCTCACATCCTGTTTTATGCATCTCGTCATAACTGTATTGCTTAGATTTCCATCTTTAACACCGAACCAAGTTTTAAACTGTGATTTTTATAACAATGCACCAGATTTCCTCACATAAATCGATATTTAATTCTACGATTAATTGTACGAGAAACACAAAAGTAGAAGCATTGCAAAATTGAATACATTTTATTATTTTCTATGTTTGGATGGAAATGGATTTTATCTTATGCTAGACTCACACTCACAAACAAATTATTTGGTAAATAAGAAGAAATATACAGTATTTGGCGACATAAATTCAGAGGTAAATAAAACAAAACATAAACATTGAAGTAATAACATTAAATGTATAATAAAAGATATTAATGTCTGTGTGACGCCAATGAGTTTATTTGTATATACAAATGGTCCGGAAGACAAACGAGCCCTTATTGTATTTCATCGGCAGGTTGTGTAATGGCTTTGGTCTGGATGTCTCGTTTAGAGTTTATTTACAAATACATATGAGTATGCAATAAAATGTCAACGGTTGAATTTACTCTTTAGCAGCTTGAACATAATTAGTTTTGGGCTGAACCAGTTAATGATTTTTGCTTTCGTTGACAAAGGTGATAAGTATGTAGTTATTTATTTAGATCAAGAGTTTTATTGTATGTCGTTTTTTTTCAATACAGGTTGTGATAATAATTGATATCAAAATGATCCATAGGTTAAGACAGTTGACGCACATTCAACAATGAAATAATTATATAATACTTCAGAGACATAAGCAAAATTTAATCACGTTTAGGACTTGGTAATAACTAGGATCTTCTTCTTCTTAAGGTGCCGTGCATTTCTGTGTAGGCGTCCACCGTACATCGTCTTGTCAGGTGAGATGTTAAATATTCAGAATTAAATAATTCTGGATATAACTAGGATAACTAACTTAAAAAGTCTTGTCATTTTTAGACATTTTTGCAGAACAATTTAGTACGAAATTGTGTCAGATTGATTAAAAATGTTTAAGGTTGGTTGGTATCAAAAGTCTTCACTGAATCTTTGCCTGTTAAGTATTGTTATGGATGTACTGACAGAGAAAGGAAGACAGGGAGCTCTTTGGTCAATGACTTTTCAGTTGATATTGTGTTAGCGGAGAAGAGCAAAGAAATGTAGGAGAAGTCGGAGGCTTGAAAAAGGGCTATTAAAAAGGGAGGACTTAAGGTTAGCAAGGAAAGTATATGTGGTTAGGAGGGACAGAAATTGTGAGTGGTAGAATTAAGATACCTTAGCTCCTAGTTGGGGAAAAGGGAGGTAGAGAAAAACTAACAAGAAGATGAAGTGGAGCCCCTGTGATAGTGGGAGAGAAATTTTTGTGCTGAAGTCACCTCTGAAAAGAAAAAGCTGGGAAAGAAAATAAAAGAAGAAGGAGTAAAATAAGAAGAAGCATGTATTTTGCAAACAACGAAATTGGACGAAAGCATAAAATACAAGAATCACAGAAAAATGCAAAGGGATATAAATGCAAAAGAAATGCACTTATATATCCCGTAATACCACACATTGTATTAATTAACCATTAAGAAAAAAATGGACTTAATCTTATTCCGTCAGTCAATTTTTTAAAAATCTTATTGAGGTTCCAAAGATAAATATACGTAAGACAATACAATATATCGAATATTCCCATTTCAAGAATATGCTATATTATAACTATATACAATGTCCCCACAAATCCTCTATAGTCGCCTTCTCACGTAGACGGAAACAAGAGAGATTGGATCCTCTGAAGTTGCAGGACAAAGAAATTTAGCAAAAGGGAGAGGTAAAGTATCTCGGGTTTATACTAGACTCGAAACTTACCCGAAACCGGCAAGTAGAAAAAATAACAATCAGTACGCAGTGTGTACTTCACTGGACTGGAATGAAGCGAAGTATAATTCCCAGGTCTCACATTCATCATAAAATATTTATCTTCTACAATCACAAAAACTATTTTCAATTTTTCTATTGATGGTCTACCTTATACGACTATTAAGTTTACAAATATATCATTTTCGTCACATACTCGACAACTCCTTCTTTAATTTTATTGGAAAATTGAGTGATCTGAGTTTCCTAATGTCCTTTTTAATAGTTAATATTAAAAATGGTGTCTTTGATTGTACATTTATTGTTAAAAATTAGCCTTAATTGCTACAAACACCGAAAACAGTAGAACGCACAGATAATCATCTTTTCGGGTGCTGCTTTTCATTCTATGAATTATCCATGAATCATCATTGCGTGAACTTAATGTCTCTATCTCAGCTGCTTATTGCTCGAAATTACAGGGTCTCGTTCGTCGATCAGATACTTTTACGAGATTCCATTTTATTCGTTAGTTTGTAAACGATATCTCTATGATCTACGTCAAATGGGAGACCAATAAAAGGTAAATCTATTTTTTATGACTTTATATAACAACAGAAGTGTTTAAAATTACGGCTTTTTATTGTGTTCTTTAAAACGGGAAGCGAAATTAAGTGTCTAACCGTTTTCTTATATGATTCTGAGATAACTGTTTTTATATAAAGACGTAGAGTAATATCAAAGAAAAAATACTCATTATTTTTTTATTCGTTTTCAAATAAAGCGTCAAATATTCACACATAATATGTCACAGAAGATAATTAACTTGATAGGCCGCCTTGAAATATTGGGTTTTTCAGTCAAGATACCCAACAGAAAATTTCCTGCGAGACGAAATATTAAGAGCAGCTTAAAATGTCTTACAATGCTTTGTAAGGTCTGCAACTGATTCCACATCCTGAAAAGCAAGAGCCTTGAGATAGTCAGGAAGAAGACCATTAATGATTTCATCCACTTTTCAAATTCAGGAATGGATTTTAAAGACAGAAGCATCAAAGACTCCATATAAGAAATATATGCAGAGACTGGTGTTTTGTGGAAAGTATTTGTTCCCACAATTTTTTTTTCATAGTTATATGGTAAATAAGTTTTTTTAGGAAAAAAATAAGTTTTCTTTTTTCAAATTTTCTTCATCTACAGAATTTGGGTGCAGACGGGAGATCCTACCAGACAAATGAGTTAAACTAGAACTAAAAGCTTTGAATCTACTATCAGATTTTGTACCTGAATAATCAGATATAAGACCTAACAGATTATAATAGGAAGATACAGCTTGCTGGTAATCAACATCAAAAGATAAATGGGCCAAAATATCAGAAAAACTACGGTTCTGAAAAAGAAGTCCACTAAGAATCTTTCGTTTTTCATCTTTTGAATTTGGCGTGAAATCGATGATTTTTGCATAACCAGACTGGGCTAAAGTCCACTGCGAGTGCCATGGCAGCCAATGATGGACTACTTTAGGACTTCAGAAAACTATTTTACGTGTTGCTACTTTTAGTCACTTCTTGTGATTCAGAGTACATAGTTTACACTAACTGTTAGAAGCCTTATAAAAACACAGTTTTTCCTTATAGCTGAAGTTAAGACTACCTACAAAATTACAAATATACATGTTGCCAAGTTTCCTTTTAAAAAGTGGATCTTTGGAATGAAATGGACAAAATATTTTATATTATTTTAAATTTGCCTATTGCTAAAAGATGATCTTCTGTATAGAACCTTTGAGAACAATGATGGTACATAATCTAATCTTCAGTTGATTGTACCTAGAAGTAAAGTGTCAGAAGTATTGCGTCAGTTGCATGACGGTGCATCATGTGGACACTTTGGTATTACGAAGACTCTGCAAAAAGTTCGAGAATGGTTCTGTTGGGTGAACTGTAAAGATGATGTAAGAAGATTGTGCCAGATATTGTGCCGAAACAACACATCAAGTTAGTCAGTAACAGAATGAAACATCCATATGATTCTGGATGCTAGAATGAAAGCTATGAAGTAGGTGATCTTGTATGGCTTTATAATCCACAACGTCTTCGAGGCTTGTCTCCTAAATTGCAAAGACAATACGAAGGTCTGTATGAATTAAAAAGAGAATAAATGACGTAATATACCGAATTAAGAAATTCCCGAAAGGTAAATCAAAAGTAGTTCACATAAATCGCCATGCACCTTATGCTGTCTCAAATGAAACAGAAGAAGTACGAACCCTTCAACATGAGACCAAAGATGACCGGCGACCAAGCTTTAATGAATTTATTTTAACAAACGCAGAGAAAAAGGAGTGCTAGATTCGGCGTGACCACAGAAGTTCAGCAATATCTTTTTAGTATTTCGCATAACGTCTCTCTAGCTCACTGTGTTGCCCAATATCTTGAGATGAATAAAGGAATCTCATCCGTATTTTATAAAAAGTTCGGTAGTTTGAATGAGTTAAAAAATCAGCAGCCTAAAGTTGGAAGAGTACTGAGATTAGAAGATGGTTCTCGATCTTTGCTGTATATGGTGACCAGGAAGTCGTATACAGACAGTGCAAGCTACGAGAATATATGGCGTGCTCTAACTAATTTGAAGAAAATCGTATGAAATTATGACATCAAGAATTTATCCTTACCCAAGATAGGCCATGCACTAGATAATCTGGATGGGAAGATTGTCAGAAGCATGCTTGAAGTGGTCTTTCGAGAAACCGGCGTACGAATTACTATGTGTTGCATTAATCCGAAGAGATCGTGTCCTTCAAAGTCAGTAGACTGTTATTACTTTCTGAGAGGTTCATGCAGAGCTGCCGCCATCCTGGGCCTACATATAGAGTTGCTGATCGGGACGCTCAGATCTAAGAGGAGAGCAGTGTTGCGAACATGAATTCGACGTAGCCCATGGTTGCATCTCGAAAGACGACGAGAAGCATCCAGATGAATCGAGCGCGAGAGAGATCGACCCGTCAAACAAACGAATTAGAGGCGGACTACTCCAGAATATTCTAGTCAATAATAACTTTTATATATAAGCAGACCTTTTGTGAGTTAAAATCAGTTGATAAAATATTTTCCTGCTGTAAACTTCTAAAATTAAGAACCCCTCGTTTTATTTAAGTACACTACATTATTTTACAAACATGCAGTCGTTCTGTTATGACGAATTAGATAAAAGAATCTTTAAAAGATATTTAATTTCCTTTACTAGAATTATTACCTTTTAACTTCAAGATTGCTTCAAGACAATCATTACTTTTTCCGAGAATTGTAAATATGCAAAACAGTTATTTCAATTCCCCGATTTCATACAATCATTACCTCCGGTTTAATGCATATCTGTTGTGCAGTGACCATAATATTACACCGCATTGTACTTGTATATATCCTCTTTTCGGCGAACGCCCCATATAATCACTAAGCAGAAACGGTGCACAAAAATGAAGTTATTAAATAGCACATTTTTTCCAACCAGATGCCTTGTGCAGGCGAGTGGCACCCTATAATTTTGAACCTTCTGCAGCTGAGGAGATAGAGACATTAACTCCACGCGATGGTTGTTCATGGCCGAGTCGCACAGTGAAAAACAAAACAGCAAAAGATGAGTATCTGTTGTTTGTTTAGATTAAAGTAGTCGCTGTCGGCGAAACGTGTAATAAGGAAACAGTAGTTAGTTGGGCTTTAACTTTATTTTAATTAAAAAAATCGAATAAGATAAGTTTATTTTAAATGGGTTAATTTGTGATGTGATGACAGTAATTATGGAGAGTTTTATATTATGTATTAGAATTTCAAATTATAATATCAAATATTATTTAATATTCAACTGGATCAAAATTGTGTACAAGAAAGATAATAGAATAATCACAGATGACCAAGAAATAGCAGAAAATATGCTAATAGGTATAAAAATAGAAGCAATTATAATAAAAATTTTATCAACTTTGAACAGAACGAAGAATGCAATGTAATTATACCGTTTGTAGATGACACAGATGCTTTAAACACCAAATTTAATATAAATTAATACAAAGATGCATTAAACTCATTTAAAGAGACTAGTGATGGTCCTGATAATATCCCAATGGTTTTTCTTAAGCATATACCTGAGAATGCACACAATTATCTTCTCAACATAATATTTAATATTATTTGGACAAAACAGAAATTTACAACAGCGTGGAGAGATTCTATTATAATACCAATATTAAAACCAAAATGTCACAAAACAGATCCTGAGTCTTATATACCAATTACACTAATATGTACAGCATGCAAACTGTTAGAAAAAATGGTCAACCGTCGTCTCCTCTGGACACTTGAAGGTCGAAATAATTATTCCAGAACAATGTGGTTTTCCACAAAAAAAATCACCAAACCAGTAGCGCTATCAATTGATAGTTCACTTAGGTAGATGCTAACCGATTCGTTTTTAATTTTTTTAATTTCTCTTTTTATTTTTTGTGTGGCATTATTTAATCTAATTTTATCAACTAGTGCTCTAGACTGATGCCGCTTGGATCTCAGTTTTCTTTTTTCGGTTATCATTTCTCTGATTTCTTTCGGGTAGTTATTTCCTTTTATTTTCCACCAAATATGACGCTGTATCCTGTTAGCGTCACTAACCTGTTCTACTAAATACCAACCCTTACCTTCACATGGTGAACCCCGATAATCTTAGCAACTGAATGGAAGATTGTGATAACCAACCTCAGTAGAAAGCAGGGCCAGGGAAAACGAAAGCGGAGGAACTGGTCCTTAGATGATTAGGGTTTTGGGTAAAAGGTTAACTACTGTTTCCGTTAACCACAAAAGACTGCAATATATACTATCGCGAACATATCACCCAGCAAGAGTTTCTAAGGAAGAAAAGGAAGACGACGAAAAAGATACCTAACTGTTTACTCTCAACATGGAACGTACGAATTTTATATGCAGCAGGAGAACTAGATAATGCCGTAGCATTAGTAGGTTTAACAGACACCAACCTAACCAGATCTAAATATTACTGGATGATATACCGTTGGAAAGAGTCGATATATTCACGTGACAGTAGATCACATAGAAGCATTCGAAATGCGGACATTGTGTGAACTACTGCCTGTATCATAAGTTGAGCATGTGACAAACGAAGAAGTGTTTTATTGTGCTAAAACCGAACATTAAATCTTATAAACTATTATTTTAATAAGTATAATAGAAGGAAGACATCGGACAAGGAGAAAAAAGCGGTGTGAAATATAGAGAAGAATAATGGCACATAAACGTCAAAATGCTGAAAGCGTATGGCTCTTATATAAGAAAAACTTTTTAAAATAGACCAAATGGACTATAGTTTCATATAAATTAACTGGACTTACATTTCTACCTATTAAACTGACAATTCAAACAGCTATTAATCAAAGTAAACAACTTGTTCTCAGTCTAACAAACAACTGATATTACCAGGAGATTAATTCCATATCTCTTACTAGATACCCACATTTCATAATAAAGTAATTAATAGGTTCTAGGTAGCATGTTAATTTCGAAACTGTTCCTACATGTATATTAGCGGTTTTGTGCAACTACATTGGGTGTTGAACTTAAGATATATTATGTGGGTATTATTACAGACAATTTTGGTTTATGGAAAAAAAAAACTATTTTTATAATAACAGCGCAATGTTTGTACAATATTTTTTCAAGCTAAGTGTAAATTATTTTGCACTATTAAACTATTATACACTTTTATTAACTTTTTCGATAGAAATCTAGGACACATAGTCCTAATGTCGACTTTTCTTGTCTTAATTACATATAAACCGATATCTTTTTAGTGGCCATCAAATGTTGTCTTTTTTTATTTAAATCATGAATGTGTTGCTTGTGTGAGTCCATTTCAAACAGGTATAAGAAATAATAAATAAGACTTACTCACAATCAGTTGAATTTAACTATCTAGATGACCGGTTTCGCTTTCTACAATACGCAAAGCATCTTCAGGTTTCGATACAAAGTTAATTAAATGCTGAAGTAATAAAACACGTATTAGGGTGTTGTCTTATAAAGATAAACAAAGATAAATGATATAAATTACAGTAATTATGCCAATATTACATGTCTGTGGTTTTTCAAAATGAATAAACCATTTAAGCAGACAAGGTAAGACCCAGAAATTGGTATAAAAATAGTCTATTGAATTGTAATAAATTAATAAATAAATAAAACATATCAAAATATTGATATTTCATTTTAATTAAAATTTTAAATGTAATTAAAACGTAAACAAAAATCCACATCCTAATTTGTAAATCTCAATTACTTCTATCGATCATATATTTCATATCCCCTTTGCGAGTGTACACAAACCCTCCTAGTAGTAAAAGGATTTTAGTTACCATCGTATGTGAAACCCAATCAAACCAAGAACAAACAAAAGAAAAATGCAAATTCGATTTACGCACTGATTGGATTTTATTAATCCTCTCACGGTTCAACGCAGAAGTCTACTGTCGAAAGTGAAAAGCAATTTCAATCGCTCTTTTAAACCATCGACCCTTTTCCCATGTTTATTTTCCTTTTTCTAACCCCATCAAACGATATAGTTAAATGAACCACTATTAATAGTTCGGGGTTTTGTCCAATGAAGACTCAAACTAGTACAACAATTAAGATAATTAGGTAAAATATCAGTATTTAATGAAATGCAATTATAATATTTGGCACAGTTGTTTTAATATTTGCTTTATTTGATTCACCAAGCATCTAAGAGAATTAAATTATCAAATTATATATAATATGGATTCACTGCAACTACAGTATATATATTTGTCTACAATTCTTTTTTTGCTGTATTGGAAAAAGTTCAAAAACGAAATAGAAAAATTCCCAGAAGAGAGTGCTTTACCAATTCCTTTATTTTACTTCTCAATGCTACTTAATGCTAGCATATTCCTCTGAATCACTAAAAACTTCTTTGAACTTGGACTTAACCCTGTGTGGGACATATATGTCTCAGCGGATTTTAAAAAATCTGTATAAAGCCAAATCAGGTAAGTGTATAAAAATAAAGACAAGTAAGCAAAGTCAGGTAAATATATAATATCTTCTTCTTCTATTAATAGCTAATGGATATGCTAATGAATGAATCTCAAAAAATAGTACTCAGGATAACTGAGTACCTAGAGTAAGGCAACAATAATATTAAAATAATAAGATGAGTAGATATTGATATGCAAATGGAATTATTGATAAACAACTCAAAAACACATATAAACTTAACTTTATATGTCAAATAGGACAAATTTCTACACAAAAGAGATATAGTAACTGCATAAAACAAGTCCTAGAAGACTAAGGGTAAGTTAATAATGAAAATAAGACAATAATACATAAGAAATGGTATTCTTACTAAATATAAAATTAGTAAGTACTAAATTTCACTAAATTTCTAAAAGTAGATATGCATACAATTATTTTAACTCCAAAAGAAATAAGAAAAAACACATCATCCAAAAAATATATATACCTACGTTATATTAATTGTCTCTAAAAGACCAAAAAGGAACTCAGTTTCATATAATCTGGCCCAAAATCTCCAACATGTATCCTAGGAAAACTAAAACACCATGTATATATGCAACAAACCATGTTGTCATACCTAAAGTGCTGGATGAGGCTTTTAATTGTATCAAAATTGAAATTAATTACCCAAAGTAAAATAATAGAAATATATAAACAGTTAGGGTATTGTCAAATAAATAAGATTAATGTGTTTATCATAACTAGATAAATATCAAAATATAAAGAGATAAAATACTAAAAGATAATGCTTTACCATATTATACAACATTATTGAGACTCATTATCACTAGAATCAGTAACATCTAACTTAATATTCTGTACATGAAAATAACTAAGGTATTTACCATCTAGATCCTTAAGATTATATACTAGAGGAGATAAACCTTTATGTATAGGTATTACAGGGAATAAATTTGGGAGCTAATTTAACTGAAAAATCACCCACAGCTTTTAAAAGAATGTTATTTTTCTTCCAGACTTTGTCACCTACATGAAATTTTATATCACGTCTACGTAAATGGTAGCGTTTAGTGTTGGTATTGTAATAGTGACGTATTCTCTCTTCTTCATCAAAGATAGGAGAAATATTATCTAAAGTCGTGAGATCAATATTAACAATATTATTAGATGTTAGTGCAATTTTTAGACTCCCTTGCCGATTAATTTATCAAGCTGTTTGCTTCGCAAGTTTTAGGGGGCACAGCGGCTTATATTTGAATTCAATTTCGCCAAGTAGAAATCGTAATGATTTCTCTTTTTGTTCTTAGATGGCGTAGTTACGTCCGCAAATAGTTATTTTTAATAACTATAATCTACGACGGGAAAATATTTTGGTTTGATATGGAGTAGTAACTATACTGTACTGAGGAGATCTAAAGAGATCGAAATACGTATATGCGGCTTGTTGCTGCTCTGTATCAAATCAAAATATAATACCGTCAGTTTGTATTAAATGTTTCTTTAATAGCAATAAAGAATGAACCATCAACAGGAACATTTCTAGCAAACGTTAAAAATGAAGGAGAAAATTGTGTCACTTCATGTTTGGCTAGACGAATAGCTTGGGCTATTTTATCTCCTTGTCCCAATCTTTATGATTATCCTGAATAAAAGACCTAATTGCAGTGCGAATCCTCTTATTAACTCGTTCAGTGGGATTAATCTGAAGAAAGTATTTAGCATTATACTTAATTTTTTGTACCTTGTACTTTTTCATCAAAGTTTTAAAGTTTTTGGAAACAAATTGATTTCCAGTATCAACTGCAAAAATCTGTGGTACACCAAAAATAAGAAAAATTAAATTTTAAATAAACTTGCCAATAGCTTCAGAAGTAGCATTAGCCAAAGGATGTACAAACATGAACTTTGTAAACCAGTCAACAACAACTAAAAGATAACGATTTCAATTTTTAGATCTAGGATATGAACCAAGTAAATCAGCAGATAAAAACTTAAAAGGAAAATTAATATCACCATATTCGATATTGTCCCATAAGACCAGCTGGTGGTAAGTTATTAGGCTTGTAAGAAGCACAAACTTTACATTTGTCAACGTAGTTCACAACAAAAGATCTCATTTTACGGCAATAATACAATTCTGAAATCCTAGAAAGAGTTTTAAAGACACCTAAATGAGCAGCTGTAGGATTATCATGATACATTTGCAAAATTTCCTTCCTATGTGGAGAAGGAAAAAAATTTTTAATTCTGAAGCAGAATCAGAAAACTTTGAGCTAGAAAAAACATGGACAAAAAACAATTTTGTCATCTCTAGGGTTATATTTTCTCCTTCGTGTTTTAGAAGCTCGTTGGTTATTCCTTCTGGTCCTGGTGACTTTCTATTTTTGAGTTAATTTATTGCTATTTCTACTTCCTGAAAATGATTTCTACATCGTGTTTTAATTCAGGTACGTTTTTGTGTAGATTATTATTTTTTTTTCTTAAATCAGTTCCGTCAAGTCATCTTTCCCATTCGTTTGCTGGTATTTTATTGTATTCCTTTAATTCTTCCGTTGGTTTCTTATGAATCTCCATATTAATTTTTGTGTACCGTAGAAGTCGCTTTCCATCCTTTTTGTAAACTGTTCCCAGTGTTCATTTTTTGTTCTTCTTACCAACTGCTTTTTTTCATTTCGTATTCTTCTATAGGTGTCTTGGGTTCTGGAGTATTTGGTGTTTTGTACTTCGTATAGGCCTCTTGTTTCCCATTACATTTCTCTTTTAGGTCTTTTCTGAACCATGGTTTATTGTTGTTGTTTCTTTTGTTCAGTATGACTTTGCGCTTTTCTAGAGCTTCTGTTGCTGCTCTTTCAATGTTGTTTTAAATTTTCTCTCAGCTCGCGTTTATATCTTCGATATCGTCTATTTGTTTTAGCTGTATCTTCTGTGCTAGCCTCCTTTGGTACATTTCTCTTGTAGAGTCGTTCCACAGAGATTCTACATTGAAGTTTTCCTGTGATTTCCTGTCTTGGTTGAATATTTACACTATGCTTTTAATTTTATATGTAAAGCAGTATCACATATCTTTACTCGCAATAATGTAATAAACAATAATATAGCTACATTTTTAAACTAAATTCCTTTATTAAAAAATTATATTCAAGCTTGCAAAATATAATTTCAAAGGCAACGTTATTATAAAAATCCACTGGAACTAAAGACCACTATCCAATTAGACCTCTAGTAAAAAAAGTTGCTTCGTATTATATTCGTTATCGAATAAGTGCCTGGACTATGGGCATTTAGTCAGAGAGGCGTGAATTTCGCAAAAAAAATCGTAAAATTTGATTCTTTTTCTCATTACTTTTAATTCTCCAAAGCCCTTTGATACCCGAAGTTTTATAGAAATTGGTAAAACGCAATAAAACTGAAATTACTGCAGTAAAAAATATATAAATCCTCATAGCGGAATATTCGAAGGGCATATAATAAAATTAGGTTGCGTGGCATTTTTAAATAACTATTTTATTACTGTAAAGTATATTTCCGAGAGTATTCGCGTTTCAATTTTATTTCCGCTACTGCAAAAAATTCTTTGCATTTATAAACATCTACAAGTTGTACCTTGTCACTAAAATTTTCACTTGTAAATATCTTTGATTAAAATCTATGATAATCCCTACATTTTTGTCTGATTTCTTGTCTTGATTTAACCTTTTAATGATTTAAATTTAATTTTGGAACCTGTACCGGCATCTACCAGTAAAATATCAGATTCTATTAAAACATCAACAACAAAATATACAAATTATAGAAAAAGTAAATATAAAATAAACGAGCAAAAAATTGTGTCGCCTAGTGAACCTGAAAAAAACCTACTGAACAAAATATTGGTTCAAATACAAAACCGATAGGAAATTCCAAAAGGAATTCCCCGATAGAAAATAAAATAAACAAATACAACAAACCGATTTTCGGTAGCAAAATTTCTTCTAATTTTGTTATACACCGATCCAGATAGTTTGAAATTCATTGATAATTAAGCAAATAGCAGTAAACAACGGATACAACGAACAAACAATTAATAAAATGTTAAATCAAAAACTACACAAGAAAGCCCTGAATTTAGTATTTCCACCACCAGAGAAAAAACCCAGTACCTTCTGCTCGATTACATATACAGGCAAAATAACAACAAAAATTGCCAAAGACATAAAAAAGAAAGGAATAACACCAGCTTTCCGAACAAATAACAAATTAAGCAAATATATTAAAAATAACAAAAGCCAAAATAAAAAACACTTAAATAGTGGTGTGTACAAACTTCAATGTGGCGACTGCCCAAAAACTTACATCGGTCAAACTGGTAGAATCTTTGATAAACGAATAGCAGAACATAAAAGGGCTTTCAAGAATAGAAAAACAGATTCGACATACGCACTTCACCTTCTAGATCATAATCATTCTTTTAATGACAAATTTAAAATTCTTCACATTCAAAATAAAGGCCTTAAACTATCTTTGTTAGAATCTATGGAAATCAACAAATTAAAAAACACAGATATAATTCTGAATGACCAACTTGAGACAAACAGTTCTCCCCTCCTCAACCTATTTCATTAGAGACTATAAATTTGTAAACCCAAGCCAAAAATAGATCACTTGAGAAAGGCAATCAGCCGAAACAGCTGTAGTGATAAGATTTCACATAGATTTTGTGGAAGTTTGAAAACAAAGTTTTCAGTGTTTTATTGTTACAAGTTTGAAATTCGTTAAAGTACAAAGACATAAATGGGCTGGACACATTGCTAGGATCCACTTATGATGATGAAGTTCTCGTTATGGCAAAATTCTCTTCTTTGAGTTCCTCCTACCATACTTACTAAAACATTCAATTCTGCCTTTTTAAATGCAATAAAATCACCTAACACTATTTATTCTTATCTTCTATATTATTATCTTCTATATTATTCTATACATGGAAAATGATAACATTGTGACCATAAATAATCCCAAAGCCTAAGGAAAGGTAATGAAAGGATATAAGCTGAAGGTTAAGATATGTGCCACTACAAGCGATTTGAAAAAGAAAATATGTACAGCACTATAACATGGTGAATACTTGATCAATTGCGTGAAATTTGCCGGGCATTAAAGAGCGACTCAATGCACAATTATGCGAAAAATACACAATACATGCAATCTACAACGAATTTCGTCTTGTCCACTCAAACAGGAGACAGAGCAAACACAGATGCCATACTAATGATGACGGCCTTTATGGAGGCGTTCACTAACTTTATGAGAAAGATCATTTAACATTAGGAAGTTCTCCGACAGGAAAAATGGATAAGGAACAATAAATTTATCGTCTTTGAGAAAGAAGCACTGTTTCACAATGTCTACACAAGCACAAATTAACCATTTAGAACAATATCTCTATTCACCTTTACGGAATTGGTTTGAAGATGAGTAAATGGTAAATAAGTTTTAAAAATATTAAAATTAAACCCTCTAAAAATTTAAATTGTATAGATTATTAAGCTTTGATTATTAAAATATATTATTATTAATGCAAATAGACACAAACACGTCCAGTTATTTCCAACATTTTTAATAAATTGTTAAATTTTTCGCTATATCCGGTTATATTTTAATGAAAATAATGACACAGAAAACATGCCCTCACCAATTTATTTTATTTGCGAACAGAAGTTATCTATTTTATTTAAATATTTAAATTTAATTCATATTGTAGCTTTTAAACAGATCCTATAATAAATATTGCCAACTTCACATTATACAGGGTTATTCATAATGAATGTATATAGGTGTTTTAATTAGTCCTCCTTTGAAATGAAAAACATATTTCTCAAGAAAATTGTTTTTTATTTTATTCTATATAGCCTTTTTAAGTATTATTTTTTTTCTTTTCTTCTAATTACATAAACACATTTCTTCTAAATCGCAATAAATTATACAGGGTCGCATGAAACTTACTGTTTTCTAAATCAATTAAATTAAAAAAAAAGAATTTTGGATCATTACACAATCCCAACGTGTATTTGTCATAAGAGGGGGGCCGTGAACTCACCACGCTGGCCAGACGGGTTGGTAAGTGTGTTTCAGCCGCCCACTCTGGAAACAGACGCTGTTTGCAGCCGCCCACTCTGGGTCAGACGCTGCTGTTCTCGCAGTATCACAGCCTCTTAACTCATAATGTGAGTAACGCCTGTGAGTATCTGGAATTAAGTCTACAGAATTTTTACTTTCCATAGCATTAATCCAATAATGACATCACTGCTGCCTAATGTCATATCCTCAGTTGATCCGCGGGTACTTATTTGGCAATGCCTTATTCGTACCTGTCCTGCATATCTGCAGGAACTTTCCCTATCAGCCATATGGGACGTGCCGTGTCGAGGTTGAGGACATCCCCCGCCCAGTCTGTCTTCCGTGAGGTACAGAAAAACCCCTACTAAAAAATAGAACAAGTAAATGAGTATATCTATCTAGGACAAGCAATCAGAGCTAATAGAGAAAATCAAATAGCCGAAATATCGAGACGAGTAAGAATGGGATGGGCAGCGTTCGGCAAACTTTCTTACGTTCTAAAAAATCAAACAATCCTTCTATACTTACGAAGCAAGGTATGTAACTCCTGTATAATACCGGTGCTCACCTACGGAGCACAGACATGGACATTTACACAGGCCAATTTGGATAGGATAAGAAAGGCACAAAGAGCGATGGAGAGACAAATGTTGGGTGTATCACTTAGAGATAGAAATCATAACCAGTGGATCAGAACCAGAACAAAGACAGTAGACGCGATAGAACAAGCAGCAAAACTGAAATGGAAATGGGCTGGACACAATGAACGTCTCCAAGACGGACGATGGAACAATGCCATCGGAAAGTGGCGTCCATACAATGCAAAGAGATCAAGAGGCAGACCAGAGATAAGGTGGAAAATGACATCAGGAAACAAGGAGATTCCACATGGCAGAGAATAGCTCAAGATAGGGAAAGATGGAGAGAACTGGGGGAGACCTATATCCAACAATGGAAGGATAGAGAATAGGTTAAAAAAAACACAATCCCAAATTATAGCGGCCATAACCTTCTCTATCTATTGAGCCACTCTTGATCGTTTCGCAGCACTTTTCTCAACTTCAGTCCACTGCCGTGCCTTTATTCTGTTCTTTGCTATATAGCGGGGAATCCATGTTTGATCAGCAGTAAGCAATTAATGCCAAAAATGTTGACGGATTGCGGTTCATAAGGTCCAAACACTGATGATAAATTGTTACACGATCATGTTTTTGGTCAATGGACAGCCAATGCGGCATCCATCGAGAGGATTTTTTTTCATATTTGAAACCATTCAAAATATGACTAGTGCATTCTTAACTAATTGTTGTAGCCTCTGCCAATTCGCTCACCTTCAGTTTACGATCAACTAAAACCATTCCATGGACTTTCTTTACATTTGCCGGTATAATTGCATCGAAAAGCAGTCCAGTACGTGGTTCATCCAATGTAGATAAACGGCCATTTCGAAATTTATAAAATCAAAACTTTACAGTTTAGTCCATAATATTTATCTAGTTAAAATTTGACATATTCGTATTGACGTATTCTTAAAAAGTGTCGTGTCGAGGAAGAAAAAAAATCAAACATCGTCTCTCTGCCTCGTACGCTCTGCAAGGGGCTTCGTGTATTATTGCTTCCGTCCATTTTAGATAGGTTTATATTAGCTAGTCTTGAAAATGAAAAGGATATCAGAAGGTCAACGATTTATGCGAAACGGAACAATTTATGCGAAATGAATCCAGGTATGCTCTTCTTTAGGCCATCTTGCAAGGAATAATATTTGGAAAACGAGGTCCAGGAGGAAGAAGAACATCTTGGTTAAAGAATCTCAGAATGTGGTTTTAATACAACATCTGTGCAGTTTTTTCGCGCTGCTGCAGACAAGATAAATATTGCCATGATGATCGCCAACATTCGTAACGGATAGGCACATCACGAAGAAGAAGAAGCCTTGAAAAAGACAGCTTAATTTCCAACATGATAAAATAAGTATAATTGAAATAAAATAGAAGCAGCCATAGAGTTTGTAGGTTGTAGGGCAGAGTTACGACTGGAGCGCCCTAGAGTGTAAGAAACTCGAGAAAACCTGAAAAACAATTAACCTTTTTGGCCTACTACTTTGTTCATTTAGACGTATAGGTAAGGATTCTGTATTTCGACAAGATTGAATATGTGTGTGATCCTTTGATACGGTACAAGGCAGAACAGCAACAAAAAAGGCACTGTGGTATAGTTTATTTTTATGAGCGAGAGAGTAATTAGCATAATTTTAACTGGTATCTCCGACCACTCCATGGGCGTGCTCAAGATTAATTGAAAAATTACTTTGAATAATTGTAAAAAATAAATGAATTATTTCAGTGTTATAAAGTGTTATGTGTATGTAAACAAAAGTGACCTCTTTTATCACACACTATATTAGAACTGACTGGCCTACATTAAAAAGGGTTTTAAAAAATTCACATTTTTTTTAATTTTTAAAAATTACAAAAGAGAAAAAGAGTTTTTAAAACCGTCCAAGGTATGTTAAATAGATGAATAAAAATATTAATATAAAACTTACAGCTACTTGTTACAAATCCAAATCAGATTCAGAAGATGAACTTTCAGAACCAAGATTTATAATAACTGGCTCGATCATTTTATCAGTAATATTGTCCAGCTTCCACATTTTTTCCTCTTCTTTAATAGTGTGATTTACTGCCTTTTCCCAGTTTTCAGGTTTTACATTATTTACGGCCTCCAAAAACAACTGTTTAACATCATGAATTTTAAAAGTGATATTTTTTCTTGAAACTTCACTCTTTATCTGTGCCCATACCAGTTCAATCGGGTTTAATTCACAATGATATGGTGGGGATCTAAGTACTGTCATTCCACGATTTTTGGCAATTTCATCAATTTCGTATTTTTTAAATTTTTCTTTATGAAGGGCACACAACGAATAAAGTTCCTTTCTTATAGATCCGGGATGGTACGTAATATTTTTTGAACTCAGCCAATTCTGCAAGTCTTTTTTTAACCACTTGGTTGTGGGCAGTCCTTCTATAAGTCTGGAGTGATAACTTGCATTATCCATTACTGTTACACAGTTCTTAGGAAGAAGATCTATCATTTGTTCGAACCATTCTTGAAAGACATCAGCGTTCATGTCTTCATGGTAGTCACCGGTACGAGTTGATTCAAAAGTTAATAAACCACCTTCAACAAAACCGTCTGAACTGCCAATGTGTACTATTATCAGCCTGCGTCCCTTTCCTGATGGTGGGTTTAAACCAGTAGATAAGTTATTTACAAAAGCGTGCCTTTGACTTGTAACAGTTTCATCCTGCCAAAATTTATTTGGTGTATGACCCTCGTTGATCCATGTTTCATCAAGATAAAATATTTTTCTTTTTTGGTTTCTTATTTCCTTTATGGTTCTTAGAAAATGTCTTCTCCATATGACAATATCGCTTCTTTCTAATAAAATAGACTTTCTGGGATTCTTTTTCCAGCGGAAGCCTATTTCTTTTAAAAGTTTCCATAACGTACTTCGACTCATTTCTGGGTAATCCTTATCATCTCGAACTGAGACAAGAACTTTATCCAATGTTGGAAATTCTTGTCTAAAGAAGAATTCATGCACTTTCCGTCGAAGTCCTTCTTTAAAATGATATTCTATTTGAAATTTTGGTTTACCTGGAGCATTACGTGGCATTTGAAAACTACCACATTTCTCTTCTTTAATAACTCTGTAAATCGTAGATTTCCCAACACCAAGTGTACTGCTAACTAACTCAACGGTCTCATCAACACTTTCACATAAACGTTTGTCTGTAAATGATTTAAAACAATTAAATATTAATGTTTTTTCATTAACTGTTAAAGGACCAATTTTTCGGCGTTTACACGGCACTTCCAAATTTTCCATAACACTAGTATACACAATAAACTGCACCTTGCAACTGAAGTACCTACTTTTAGTGAACTGTTAAGAATTTTGAATACGCCACTTGGACCTTCCTACAAAATGGAAAAACCCACTATCACATTTTCTGTGGAATAAGTTTAGAAGGTAATTATCTAGTCAATTACTGTAGTAGATTCCTGGAATTAAAGAATTAAATGTTTGATTGTTGAAACCCTTACTTCGTGGAATGCACTTATTTCAGATAAAATAAAACGTTTTATTTTATCTAAAGAATTAAACATTGGTAGGTACTTATTAAACTTTTATTGGTTATATATAACCAATAAAATAAACATCTTACATTTCTTGCAAATTCATTAGTACCTGTTAACCTCCATCACTCCGACACTGGCAACCTTATTTAGGGATTAGTAACCCTCACAACTATTGTATTCTATTCTGCTCCAACCTTTATACCTGGTGGTCATACTCAATTTAAAATTGTTTTCCTATATACTTCTGTAAACTTGTTGACAAATATCTGTTTTTCATTGAGTCACCCGTATCAACAGTTTAGGGATTTGCATACATATTTTATTGTTTTATTACTCTCTCATACATAAAAATACACTATAGTGTACACCAGAGTCACAGCCTCGTCAGAGTTTGATAGACAGTCTCAATCTTTGCCTGTTCAGGTTGACAAAATAGTTACGGCTATTATGTTGCAAAATGCATTGCGGTTATTTTGTTGCGCATTCCAGATATTGCAAAACCTGTTACGGACAGACAAGCATTCCAAAAGCTTGTTATTTGACGATAACCAACGTTTAGAAAACAAACATGGCCCTTAAAGTAGAAATGAATTCGTTTTTAATAATATTGCATCACCAATTAAATTTTCTGATAAACTTGCAACATGAAATATTTTCGAATTATCCTGTATTTCAGCAAATTAGATTTTGTGTAATAATAGATCACTGTAAATAACTTTGCTTTTTAGTTTCCCGACAAATCTGCAAATATTAAATCACAATTAAACCTTTATGCCAATGGAGAATATATTTTATTACATATTTATTTTTCCTGAAATAATTTCAGTTACTACCAATATATATTGTAGCATGTTTAAATAAAATGAGCGGTTCTAATTTATGTAAATAAATTAATTGATAAGTTAGTAGCACAATAATATATTATCATTTAAAGTTATTAATATCAGCGTAACTTATATATATATACAAGTTACTATGTACTAGAATAATCTGGAATAGTCCACCTCTATTTTCGGCTTCTATAAGCACCTCGATCTCTTCGCCACTCGATAGATCCTGAACATTCTGCAACACAGATCATTGTATCGAGATGCAATACAGAGGAACTTATCTAAAACTTATCAAAACAGCTAAAAAAATATTGTTCTGAAGGGATTTTCTTGTGGCATTTTAAAGCAATTACTATTTAAATGGGAATAAGCCACAATTAAAAGTTAATATTTCGAACGATTTACGAAGTGGAAAATGAAACGTCAATAAACGAAAAGTCAGGTTTTGTCCAATAAATAAAGCACCGATGCTATGTTTTCTGTACTACGTGAGGTCTATCAAGCACCAAACAATAATCTTTATACTGCCACTATTTTTTGTGACTATGCCAAAGCTTTTGTAAATTTCGAAGGAATTCGAGGTATTTCTTTGAATTGGTTCCAATCTTACTTAAGGAATAGGAAACAACTAGTTAGAGCAAATGATACTGACTCTAGTCACAAAAGCATTGTATGTGGAGTACCACAAGGTTCAGTGTACCACGAACAAGTACTTACAATGTCGGGATAGTATTGTGAGGTTTTTTTTCCTGGTTTTTCCCTCATAATAATTTACTATGGAATCACTAACAGGAGAATTTTACTGTCATCATGTCATGTGTTTGTCTTTTTAAAGACGAATTACATGATTTTTTTCTGACGGATATTCTCAAGTTAAAGTTGATTTCATGTAATCGAATGAACTATGTTATAAGTAAAGTCGTCCCAGGAGCGCAACTCAACAGTATTGGCAATATCATTTTAAAGTCGTCTACTTTAAAATGCATAATGTATGTCTGAATTGTCAATATAAATGAGTCAGATAAAATTAAATTATTAGAAGAATTTTTCACTATGTAACAAAAAACAAAATTTGTTTAATTTATTGTTTGTATTTTGAGAACGATTTCCGAAGTGGAAATTGAAACGTCAATAAACGTATTTTTATCTTTAATTGTGGCTTATTCCCAGTTAAATAGTAATTAATTTACCCTGTATTTGGGTATCACATGAAACAACTTAAACTTATTCGTAAACTGGTTCGTAAAGTTTTATTATGCAATTTTAAATTTAGTTAAATTTTAATTGTTATTGTTATTTTCTTGACATTTTTTAAGCTAGGTCCATAAAATTGTACAATTATCAGTGACAATAAAGCATATTTCTATTCCATTCTATTCTATTCTGTAATGCTATCAGCATATCGAAAATTTCCAATAACTCTTTTGTAGTAAGTAATCCGCCCGCATAAATGTCGCACTGCCTTTCCTTCTATTGAAAAAAAACTCGACTTGAGTAATGGTTATTAATTCTACGACGGTGCTGGACTCCAGACCATTCCTCCAGAGAATCCTCAGCCTCCTGGCGGTTATTTTAACGTATCCCGGGCTCGTTATCAGGAACAATCGCTCCGGGACACCGCTTGCTTGACCTGAATGTGCGCTTAGCTTTTACAAACCCTCCAAATGGATTTAAGTGTCTTATTTATGTGAGGAAGAGTTGGTTTTTGTTGTTTGTAGCGGGTACTTTTCGGTCGGGTATAAATATTTTTTATTGCTTTTGTTTATCTCCGAGCTGTGTTTTTTTATTTGTTTCGCTTGAAACAATTAAGACTGCAATAAAAAATGATTTAGTGCACGAATTGTTGAATGGAACTTGTTAAGTCCAATGAAATTGCCGTTTGTTGTGGTTTATGTGGGAGGAGGATATTGGAAATTAATTCCCTGTATTAAGTTACAGCTATATCAACAGCCGGTAATTATCAGAATGATAAAGTATCTCGATTTATTAAATTATGTCTCATATTAAACATAAACTGGACACTAATAATAACTGCTTGCTGTAATTGTAGTAAGTATTTTAATTTAGCATTTTAAATGTTTTTTTTGTGTGGTTGTTATGTGAACTAAACCACACTAAGAATAATTTTCCTTATCTGCGTAAAACCCTTTAATCCTGCTGTCCTATTCGGATCTATTTGACCAAAAAAATAATTTATTTTTGCAATTTTCAATTGCATCCTCCTCCTAAGTGCTTCTCTATTGAGGTTGGCGATCAATATGGCAAATTTTTCTCTGTTCTGGGCTTGATGGATTAAGTCATTTCCTGTTGTGTGAGTCCAATGTCTGATGTTTCGGAGCCAGGATTTCTTCTTTCTTCCTATATCCCTTTTACCCTCGATTTTGCCTTATAATATTACCTGGAGCTGCTCAAATTCCTTATGGCGCATTATGTGTCCTAGATATGACGTCTTTTTAATTTTGATTGTATTAACCAGATGAAGTCGTGTGTTCATTATTTCCAGTACCTCTTCATTTGTAATTTTGCTGGTCCAGCTTATTCTTAGCATTCGGCGGTACATCCACATTTCGAATGAATTCAGTTTGTTGACGTCATACTGTTTTAATGTCCAGGTCTCACAGCCATATAGTAGTAGAGACCACATAACACTTTAGTGCTCTTAACCTTATTGTGATTGATAGCTTGGGGTTACAGAGCATTTTACGCATGTTCATGAAGCCAGATCTAGCTATTTCAATACGTCTTCTAATTTCTTTTGAACGTATTTCAATTGCATACGGGATAACAAATCAACTTCCTGATTTGTTGGATTAAAATTAAATGGTTACCCATAGTACGTTCGGGTCAATATGACCCATGTATTTAAACCGTTTAAAATTACCTGTGCACGTATGTTTAGTTGGCAGTATTTTATATATTTTCTAAGTTTGTCAGTCAGGTACGTTTATAATAGAAACAAGTTTCTGCAAGCTAAAACTTGTAAAAAATGTGTAGTGTAGCTGGACGATATCATTTAGAAGGGCATGTCACGTAGAAAGAAGTGGGGGTGATAACAAGTGGTAGGTTGGTAGAACACTGATATGCCAAGCTCATTAATTCACATTTCAAATTTTAGTCTATGTATGCATGTTGTTTATGTCGCATCGAAGAACTTCTTTAAGTCAATAGACTGGGAAAATAAGGAAATCTCCATTACCGGAAATACTTGAACCATATTAGATACGCAGATAATGTAGTACTAATAGCTGACACGTGAAATGCACTGAATACGATGATTGAGGAGCTACACACAGAATCCCTAAAAAAAGGACTGAGAATGAATTTCAACAAATCTTAAATAATGTCAAACAAAGATGACAAACCTATAATAAACATCGAAGGGTTAGAAATAGAGCACGTAGATGAATATACATATATGGGTCAAAATGTTAAGGTAAGCAAAACAAAATCAGACTACCGAAATAAGCAGACGTGTAATTCCTGAGCTCAAACCTGGACATTCGCTAAAATAAACATGGAGAAGATTAGAAAAACTAGGATGCTGGGTATCTCACTAAAAGACCATAGAACCAATGAAGACATTCGTAATAGAACAAAAGTAAAAGACGCAAAGAACAGGCAGCTGAACTGGAATGGAAATGGGCTCTGAACATAGCGCATGTCTTAAGAATGACCGATGGAATAAAGAAATCGGGAATTGGCGGCCATGTGAAGCCAAAAAACTACGAGGAAATACCGCAAATGCTCTGGAACGACGATATTAAAAGAACTGCAGGGCCAATGTGGAAAGGTCTTACAAACAACAGAGATGAATAACGAGAATTAGGAGATAACTATATTTGGCAATCCGAATGGAGACAATGGCTTAAAAAAAGAGGTACTTAAAAACAAACGAGTTAAATTAAGTTTTTGACAAAATGAGATATTGAGCTTAGCTAGTTCTGAGTCCATTATAGGTACACCACTTGATTTACCGTCAAAACAACTTAATTTCAATGCATTTCAATCAACTAAAAGTTACGTTGGAAGCAAAACAGATAAAGTTCCGCCTCTTTAAGACCAGAACAGGCTAAGTTCTAAAGAACAAGGCGGAATTGATTCCAACCAATCAACAATCATGCTTTAGACTCACATGATGTGGCGTAACATTTAGAGGTAGATATCAGTCAGCAGTCAGGTTTTATTTAAAAATAGAGGAAATTGTTTTTTATATAATTATGTTTATTTACAATCTACATCATTAAAGAGTATTAAGTAAATGTGTTACAGGTCTTGCGCGTGAAGGAGAGACATCCAACGATGTATCACCTTATTCTATTTTGGTTTAGTTCTGAAGAAGGTCTTGGGCCAGGTGACCAATGTTGTATAATTCCAAAGTTGACAAAGTTGGCCATCTAGTCTTCTTGTGGCTGGACCATTGTTGTATAATTCCCTTACTAGCTCATTTTCGTGGTGAATGGTACGTTCATTTTGTGACTCCGTGGCTCGATGGATTTCTTCTCTGACGAAAGGAATCTTTAAGTAATTGTGGAGTGTTTGATTACTTATGTACCATGGAGCATCCACTCTTTGGATAATATATTTAGCGACGTTGGTTTTGCACAGCTCCATAGGTGTAGTCCTTAGAACCAGATAGGTTTGAGTATGGTTTTGTATAGAAGAATTTTGTTTTGGATGTTAAGTTTTGATTTGCGTCCAAGAAGCCAATACATTTGCCGAAATTTTAAGTCGAGCTGCCTTCTTTTGGTCTGGATATGTTTCTTCCAAGTGAGACATTGGTCAAGATGGAGGCCAAGGTATTTAGCGTCTGTTACTGTTGGTATTCTTATATGTTTCTATCCTTACAGTTGGGCATATATTGTGACGGTTGGTAAATGTTATTTGATTTTGTTTTATTTACTTTTGTTCTCCATTTCGTATACCAATCACTGAGTATGTTCAAATGATATTGCAGGTTTTGTGAGGCTTGTATGGAATCTTCATTTACAGCTAGTATTGCTACGTCGTCAGCAAAGGAAGCGATTGTAGCATTATTAGTCCTGGTATATCGGCTGTGTAGAGCGAGAAAAGCAGCGGCCCTAAAACACTACCCTGCGGGACTCCGGAGTTGATAGGACAGAAGTTGGATTGTTGGTCATTGAATTTCACAGATACATATCTAAAATAGAGGATATACAGTCGATTTCTTTGTAAATGTTATCTTACCATGTGTTGAGAGTTGTTTTGCAGTTATTGCTAGTAAATTTATTACTATTAGCCGGGGTGTTTTGATACAATTTGACGCATTAGCCTTTTTTTATGTATAAAATGTAGAGCCATCCTCCTTAATAGTTTATTTATCATTGATTGTTGTCTTAAATGCATAGGGATTACAATTAAATAACTGTGACACAAAACACATCTCATTGCATGAATTGAATACAAAAAGATTCCATACGTTTATTGATTTTCTCTTAAATGCACTCTTGTATATTGCAGATAGCCTAGGATACACCCTCTCCAATTTATTTTTTATCGTCGTTGAAACAGAGTGTAAAATACTAGAAAGGGGATAACACAGAACGGGGTATCTAAATAAGTTACCTCCCCTTGCAATAAAAAAGACCTAAGGAAACATATCAGAAATGCAAAGTTCCGGACTTTACCTTTTTCTTAACTTAGGATAGAATTGTAGGAGAAAGTTGGGTATAAAGAGGAACAAACAAACCTTTTAATAGGGTTTTTATAGACACCCAATCTATACAGTGTGTACAAAAAGTTTTTGAAAAAATCAAGTTATTTGATTCTGAAATATAATACCAACAATTACATTTTATATAAGATATAGCTTGTTAAAAATGTTTTAATTTGTGATTATTGCTGCAAAATAGCAATAAATACAAGAACAAATAGGGAAACAAGCAAGCATTTTCTTATTTAACGTTTTTCATCCACTTGTATTACACTCAGGACTTTTATAATTTGTCTTGAAATTTTTTATAACATAGTTAACAGTCCTTTAAATTTTAATAAGATCAATTTAATAGATTTCGCAAAATGATTTTTCAATCTAAATCTTCTTCGTCTTAATCGAACTCATCTGAGATTAATGAAAATGACTCCAATGTTGCTAATAGAATTGAAGGTTACCTTATAATTAAACATCATTTCGTGTATATATTTAATGAAACAATATTGTTTTAGATTTCTCCGATGAGGACTTGCCAAATGATCCTTATGGATCCGATGATAGCGTGCGCTATTCCATATATCAGAAACCACGTGAATCTTCCGATTTAGTAGCAGAAATAGAAGTAGATTAATGTGAGAGTCCATCAAAGAGAAATAGAGTATCTGCTGAAACTCAAGCTGAGAAAATTGTAAAAAAAAAGAGGGAAAAGACCCGAATTACGGCAAAAGAATCATTCAAAAATTTTAAGAAACAAGGGAGAATCTTATATTTACCGTCAAAAATGCAGACTTAAATGCTCTGACACAATTTCTGCTGAACAATGTAAACACATTATTTTAGAATTTTATAGGCTTGGAGATCTTGGAAAGCAAAGAAAATATATAGCATCAAATATTACACAAATCAATCCAAAATTTAAATGTAGTAATGTTGCGAATCCAAGAAAACCGACTAATGCATTTACCTTTATAATTTATGGGCAAAACATAACGGTTTGCAAAATATATTTTATGGCAACTTTAGCAATTAATAATAGAACTATTCAGACTGTACTCAAAAAACAAAGTAGTTGTGAATCTAGTAAGATTGTTGATCTAGATAGAAGAGGAAAACACGCAAATTATAAAAGGATACCAAAAAACAAGACAGAATAAGGTTACACATAGATTCAATCATCCATAATAGGATCTATAGGAAATTAGACGTAGACGTCAGTAACACTCAGATGGGATTCAGAAAAGGGCTGGGTACAAGGGAGGCTCTGTTTGCAATGAACGTTCTCTCACAGAGATGCTTAGACATGAACCGAGAAATTTACGCCTGCTTTATTGATTTCGAAAAGGCCTTTGACAAAGTGCAACATGAACCACTAAGACAAGTTCTAATAAAGAAAAATATAGACAGCCGAGATATTCGAATTATATGCAATCTATATTGGAATCAAACAGCAAATGTCAAGGTTGAGGGCAGACTAACAGAAGAAATTCAAATCCGTCGAGGAGTCCGGCAGGGATGTATCTTATCGCCACTTTTATTTAATCTGTATAGTGAAGCTATCTGTGAACAAGCACTCTAGGAAGAAGATTTTGGTCTGATAATAAATGGTGAGACGATCAACAATATAAGGTATGCTGACGATACAGTTCTCCTAACGGGAACGCTAGTAGAACTACAACATCTCGTTCAAAGTCTCAATATATACTGTAACAGTTACGGCTTGAAAATTAATTTGAAAAAAACTAAATTTATGGTAATCACGAAATCAAAGAACATCAGAGCTAATCTTGTAATAGACAATACAACGATTGAGCGTGTGCCCTGTTATAAATATCTAGGTGCTTGGATCACAGACGATACTGATCAAACAAAAGAGATTAGATGTAGAATAGAAATCGCTAGATCAGTCTTTAATAGAATGCGTAAACTCTTTTGCAATCGTGATATCAATATAAAGTTACGAATACGAATGCTGCGGTGTTATGTCTTTTCTACCCTGTTATATGGAGTTGAGGCTTGGACACTAAAACAGTTGACATAAAAAACATCGAAGCTTTCGAGATGTGGTGCTATAGGCGCATTCTCAGAATATCATGGATGGACCGCGTCACTAACACGCAAGTACTCCAAACTTTAGACAGAAGATGCGAAATTCTAAATGAGATAAAAACTAGAAAGATGGAATACTTGGGGCACATTGTGAGAGGTGAAAAGTACGAACTTTTAAGAAACATCATGCAGGGCAAATAAGGGCAAAGAAGTGTGGGAAGAAGAAAAATATCGTGGCTTCGTAATCTACGTGAATGGTTCGGGTGTAGTTCGATTGAACTTTTTAGGCGCGCTGCTAACAAAGTCGCAGTGGCCATGATGATTTCCAATCTCCGCTAGGAGTGGCACGAGAGAAGAAGAATAGATTCAATTTCGAGAGTCGAGGCTCACTATTGTAGAGCTAATACTTCACGCAAATTTATAAAAGATGGAAAAACTTTGTCAGATTTACATAAAGATTATGTAAAGTTATGTCAAGAGGAGAGAGTGGAATACAGAAAATTACCAATTTTACAGTCAAAATCTTTAAGAGGAGTATAAACATGAAATATAGGTATTTGTACATGTATCAGCAGGTAGAAAGCTAAATTGGAAGACGAATGTAAAACACATTTAAAGGAAAAGGTACTCAGCCGAGAAGAAAAACAAAACGACAAACAGAAGACTGCTGATGATGTGACAGTTTTAGTTTATGACATCCAAAAAGTTTTGCCGTGTCCTATTGGACATGCAAATTCATTCTATTACGTCTCAAAGTTAAAGGAGTCTGCTATTTGTGGCACGAGGAAGAAGGTTTGCGAGGTGCGAAAGAAATAGGAACATGGCTATTTAAATATCTTGAATATCTTTTTAATAAAAGTAATGGAGCAGATTTGAACATAATTTTTTAATCTGACAATTGTTGCGGACAAAATAAAAACAAGTATATACTTGCCCTTTACGTATACATAATCAAAAAACTAAGAATCAAGTCTATCACCCACAAATTTTTCGTTATGGAACATAGCCAAAACGAAGAAGACAGCGTACATGCCAAAATCAAAAATGAGATTACAGAATATAAAAAAAGTCCAGTCCCAACTTTGTTCCTGATCAATATACTGTAATAATCAGACAGGCTAAAAGAACGGGTAAAAAATATCAGCTGAAAGAACTGTGTTTCACAGAAACCGAAAATATTAATCGAAAACATATTGAATTTGATAATATAATATTAGAACCTGCTTTTGGAAACAAACCAGGGATTTTAGAGGCAAAGAAAAAGGGGTTGAGACATTTCAAATATGCGTAAAAAGCCCTGAATTTAAACTTTCACATTCCACAACGACGACATTGGGTGAAATTTGTAGCTGACGTCATGTAGTTTAGAAAAACGTACTTGCGTAATAGAAAAAAGCAGTTTGAAATGTTTTAGAACAACAAAAGCTAAAAAAAAACACTTACACAGTGGTGTATACAAACTTAAATAAGGCGACTGCCCAAAAACTTACATCGGTCAAACTGGTAGAACCTTTAACAAACGATAAACCTTTACGTAAACCAAACGTAATAACGACACTTTAACAAATCATCAAATTAAAAAATACAGACATAATTCTGAATCACCAACTTGAGACAAACAGTTCACTCCTCCATAATTTATTCAGTTAAAGACTATTAAGTGTAAACGCATACCAAAAATAGATCACATGAGAAAGGCACTCTGCAGAAATAGCTCTAGTGCTTAAAAATTATAATAAATTTTGTGAATTTTTGACAACAAAAGTTTTCAGTGTTTTTTTGTTATTTAAAATAAATTTCCATCTAGTAATGGTCAAATCCATCACGTATTTATTATTCTACCAATAAACTGACTATAGAACTGACTGAATATAGAACCATATGATTATAGAACCATCAGTTTGTTAAACCACTTATTGAAAATTTTTCTGAAGGTAATACATGGTCGTATCTACAATAAATGTGAGGAATACCTGGATGACACTCAGTTTGGTTTCCGTAACGGATTTGGAACGAGAGAGGCACTGTTTGGAATGAACGTACTTGCTCAAAGATGTCGTGATATATCTGTAGACATATACTGTTGTTTTATTGACTTTCAAAAGGCATTTGATCGTGTTAGCACTCTATATTGATCGAAGCTCTAAAAGACATTGGTTGGACGGCAGAGATGTTCGAATAATTGCAAATTTATATTGGAATCAAACAACATCAGTTTTAGTAGATGGTGTGGAATCACAAGCTCTCAATATTAAAAGAGGAGTACGGCAGGGATGCCTCTTGTCACCCCTGCTTTTTAACGTTTACTCCGAAAGAATTTTCAGAAAAGCACTTTCTGAAAAACAAGAAGGAATACTTGTGAACGGAGAAGTCATCAATAATTTGCGATATGCGGACGATACAGTACTCCTAGCTTCTAGTCAAGAAGATCTGCAAACACTACTTGATAGTGTTGTTGAGAGTTGTAGGGAGGCAGGTCTGGATCTTAACATAAGGAAACCAAAATACTCGTAATAAGTAAAACACAGAATATAAAACCGTCTATATACGTAAATAATACCAAACTTGAGCAAGTTGATAAAATCGTCTACCTTGGACAGCAATTAAATTGTAATGCAGAAAATCACGGCGAAATTAGATCCAGAATAGAGCAGGCTAGAGCTGCTTTTAGAAGGATGTCCAAGGTGTTATGTAACAGAGACCTAAAATTGGCATTAAGGATCCGCCTACTTCGCTGCTACGTGTTCTCGGTCTTACTTTATGCTGTCGAGTCCTGGACTGTGAATAAAATCGATCTAAATCGCCTTGAGGCTTTCGAAATGTGGTGCTATAGAAGAATTTTAAAAGTTTCCTGGGTGGAGAAGATTCGTAACTCCACAGTACTAGAACGTCTCAGCAAGACTACTGAGATCATAAAAAGCATCAAGCAGAGAAAGCTGGAATATTTCGGACATGTAATGAGAGGTCCCAAATATAGATTGCTACAAAATATCATGCAAGGAAAAATAGCAGGCAAACGCAGTCCAGGACGAAGAAGAACCTCATGGTTGAAGAACTTGCGAGATTGGTATGGTGTAGATACAAGCATGCTATTTAGGGTGGCAGTGAATAAAATTAAAATAGCTATGATGGTAACCAACGTTCTGAAAGGACATGGTACATGAAGAAGAGAGATAAACTGACTGACCCATTTAATCTTTTATATCTTATAACATTGTCTGATTCTGTTATCTTGTATTAAGTGTATCCCCTAATACCGACCTGTCAGGGTTTGTTTTACTCCTCCCTACATATTTGTCTCTAGATTGGGAATAGTTTTCCAAGAAATACTCGAAATATTCAAACGATATCATGGCAAAATCGAACGCCCGTCCGCTTTTTGCTAAGAGTTTCTTGATATAACTTCTCGAGTTTATTTTTCTGAACGTTGGAAATAACCAAAGGTGCGTGAAATTTGCTAAATCGACTAAATCCCATGCCTAACTCCGGTTTATAAGACCAAATCGTTGTTTTTGACTCTGAAATTGGATTTTCAGCATTTATTGTTGAGAGATTCGGTGCTGCGACGAGACTAGAAAATATTTTCTTTTTGAATTTACGTAGTATACATATTACAGATATAAACGGTTGTATTTTTAAATCAATTCTAGCTGAAATATATATCAAAATGGGCTAACAGCAGCATTTTTAATTGTACCGGGTGGTCCAATAAGCCGATTGCTCGGCTATATATCAGAAACTATTCATGTTATAACTTGGGGAGAAAAAATTCCTTAGTAAAAGTGACCAAAAGAAATCGCTGGAAATAACTTTCAAGTTTCTGGGTTAACCGCTAGGGGGCGTAATCTGTGAAGAAAAATTTGAAAACCAGTTTTTTGTAAAATATGCCCAATTATACCAAGTGTTAAATAAGTGAACTAGAAAGAGGGCTAAATTCCGCACAAAGTTGTTTAAGTACTTTTTTTTATTTTTTCAAATAAAGGGTGGGGGAGGGTGGCAAAGTATTTGTGGATAAATACCTATAACTTTGGTTTGGATCAACCGATTTTAACGAAATTAGTGTCATTAGAAAGAGTGTGGATAATTTAATCTACATCTACTATAAAACAATTGCATTTAATTTTAATTGTCATGGGTAGAGGGTACTTTCAAATAGAAAAAATTAAAATTTGTTTTTCTTTAAAATGTTTAATGGAAACACCTATTTATTGTTAATTATAACTGAACTGGATTAAATTCGTAACAAAATGGCACAAACCGCATGTTGATAGCTTTTGTCAAACTCGAGATATGAATAAAAACGCATAAACATAAGTATAGTATTGACTCACCCTTTATTATAACTTAAAATTAAATATGTGAAAGAATATACAAATATCTCGATCATTAAAACTTAATGTCCAATTAAATGTTCAAATTGTTTTCCATCGTTGAACACACAAAGATGTAATCTTTCGCGCGTAGACATAACAGCTGCTTCAATCTCAGCTGTTGATATATTATTTATTGCGTTTATAATGCGCTGTTTCATGTCATCTCGTGTGGTTGGTCGAGTTTGGTACACTAAGTCCTTCAATCTTCCCCACAGATAAAAGTCCAGACATGTTAAGTCTGGAGATCTAGCTGGCCATGAAAATATACTTCCCCTTCCAATCCATTTATTTGGATAACTTGCATACAAATAATCTCGAACTCGTCTGGAAAAGTGCGCAGGACACCCGTCATGTTGTAGTATCATATCTCTTCTTGTTTGTAAGGAAATATCTTCCAATAAAACAGGCAACTGATTTTCCAGAAAATTCAAATATGTTTCGCCATTTAAAGTTCTATCAAAGAAATATGGACCTACGATCTTTCCATCAACTATACCACACCAAACATTAAGACTCCATCTACCTTGAACCTGCATCTCATGTATCCAGTGCGGATTTTCTTCAGCCCAATAATGCATATTATGCAGATTAACACCACCCGCACTATTAAACGTAGCCTCGTCTGTCCACAAAATCTTTGACAGGATATCCGGTTGTTCTTCTAGCAGACCTAACATCCAATTGCAGTAATCCAGCCTTGCATCAAAATCTCTCTCATGTAAAGCTTGGTGGAGAACTACATGATAAGGATGCAGTCTAAAAAACAGAACAACAAATATTGGTGAAAAAGAAACCACTACATTTACTAAAACTCAAAAATCTTAAAAAATCCAAAATTGTTTCACAAGATAAATCGTGCATAAGTATTTTTAGGAAACGGATAAAAGGATAAAAGCGCCGTGTTGCCGTTTTTATCGGAATATTAAAATAACAGTTGAATCTAAAGTTTAAAGGGAATTCCAAGTTTCTGACCTAAACGTTCACTTTATAGTATGAAAAACCAACCTGTGATGTTTTAAAATCCTTAGAACAGTAGTTTTGGGTATGTTTAATTCTATAGAGATTTGCCGACTACTTATATGTGGATTCTGTTGAATTAAAGCAAGAACATTGATTGAATTATCTTCGGTCATACCTCTACTACGTCGTTTAAAACAAGGACGATGAAAACTACCAGTTTCTCTTAATCTTCTTGCCTTTCTTTCAAATACTTCTTTGCCATAATGTCTCCTGTCAGGATATCTTACAGAATATATACGTGAGGCAATAGCGGCATTTTGGTGACATTCGAAATAAACTCCAATCATATCATACAATTCTGCATTGGATATACTCATCCTGAATTATTAGTACTGATAATTAATTACTAATATTACCAATATTAATATCTATTGAAAAAGTGCAATCTTCAATTTGAATTATAATATAACACTTCTTAACAATGTTTTGACTGCTGTCAATAAATAAACAATATGATCTCCCCGTCAAATTCATTGTCGTAGCCTACTTAGTTTCGAAAAAACTATTTTTAATCATCTGAAATAACAATGGTCAAAATGGATATCAATATTAAGATTCTTCTGCTATAAAAAAATTTGAAAATACCTACTGACTTATTTTTTAATTTAATTTATAATACAGGGTGAGTCAATACTATACTTATGTTTATGCGTTTTTATTCATATCTCGAGTTTGACAAAAGCTATCAACATGCGGTTTGTGCCATTTTGTTACGAATTTAATCCAGTTCAGTTATAATTAACAATAAATAGGTGTTTCCATTAAACATTTTAAAGAAAAACAAATTTTAATTTTTTCTATTTGAAAGTACCCTCTACCCATGACAATTAAGATTAAATGCAATTGTTTTATAGTAGATGTAGATTAAATTATCCACACTCTTTCTAATGACACTAATTTCGTTAAAATCGGTTGATCCAAACCAAAGTTATAGGTATTTATCCACAAATACTTTGCCACCCTCATCCACCCTTTATTTGAAAAAATAAAAAAAAAGTACTTGAACAACTTTGTGCGGAATTTAGCCCTCTTTCTAGTTCACTTATTTAACACTTGGTATAATTGGGCATATTTTACAAAAAACTGGTTTTCAAATTTTTCTTCACAGGTTACGCCCCTAGCGGTTAACCCAGAAACTTGAAAGTTATTTCCAGCGATTTCTTTTGGACACTTTTACTAAGAATTTTTTCTCCCCAAGTTATAACATGAATAGTTTCTGATATATAGCCGAGCGATCGGCTTATTGAACCACCCGGTACATTTGTTTTATTCGGTTTTTGTATCGCAGTAATACTTTAAACTCTAATCATCATCATCATTGGTGATACAGCCCTATAAAAGAGCCTCGACCTTTCCAAGTCTATTAAGCCAGTCAGTTCTATCCATTGTCAACTGTTGCCAGTTTGCTGCGCCTGATAGTAAGTAGTTCTTTATAGTGTTTCACCCACCGTTTCAATACTTCTTCTTTTGTATTAAGTATATACACCTCCTTATCCTTACATACTCCAATCCTTGGTTAAAATTCTTTTCTTGCATTATTCAGATTTTTATAGAATTTTGTTGTTTGATTTTCCTTTTTTAATGCCTCAAGTTCTTTCAATATTCTATTTTCATAAGTTCGCTTTTTTCTCCAATGGATGTACTTCTTTCTCTTCTGAGATTTTTATGTTCGTTCTTTTTCTCGGGTTCTTCTTTGCTGCATCAGTTTATATGCATTGTTCTTTCTTCTTGTGATGTCCTCGCGCTCAGCATCGAACCACTCATTGCGTGGTGGTGCTCTTTGCGGCCCTAGAATGTTATTTGCTGCGTCTTTAATATAATTTTTACATATTTTCCATTGTATTGATTCTCTTTAGTTATGTATTTAGTATCAATATAGTTTTAAAACCTTTCTACCGTTTGCGGATTTTTGAGGAGTTCAATATTAAGGCGCCTTGTTTTGGTACTTCTCTCCTTCTTCGCATTTGGCAAGCTTACAAAATTATTAAGTCCAAATTAAAAAAAAAATGGGGTTACTACACTTTACCTCTATCGTACATATATGTAATCAATTGTTTGTTGTTTGTTTGTTTATTTTATTATTTGTTTGTCATTATAAATAATATGTCAGACCAATTAAATATACTGCTTAAAATAATCGAAACCAGTTGCACATTTTTTTAAAATACTTTTTTTTGCCTACTAATATTTTACTACTGTTCTACAAACGGGCAAGTAGTTTATTAATAACAGGTAGTAAGAATAACTGCTAATTAACTTTCTTGGAACTTATTGTTTTACCAAGAACCTGGATACTTGTAAGATATTACACCCTTGATGTAGTGCACGAAGAACTTTTCTGCCAATAAGAAGTTTCCTCTTCTCTTGAACAAATCTCTAAGCCCTTTAACAGAGTGTCGCTAATTCCCAACAGCGAAATAATTTTAGGTCTAGCCTCTTACTATAAACATTTCTCCTGTAGTGGTCGAAGTTATTGCATTGTTCCATTATATCTGGTGTGGCATTGTTAGAAATATTTGGCACCGTCGAGGGAAATGCACAAGAGTGTCGTCGTGCGAGACATAACCAGCGTGAATGATAGTGCAATATGCGGGCAGGAGGTCTTTTCCGAAGTCTCGCTGGGAGAGCATGTCAGTGCCGAACTGGCGCCGAAGATCTTTTTGGCAAGCGTAATTAGATTAGAACTTTCGCAACTCTTTATTTGGTGGAAAATTAGTACGAGGTTTAGAGAAACATTTAACAAAAGACAATGTTAAGCTATGAGTACCGTATTTAGTAGAATAATCGGGAATAGTGGCTGTTTCCTAATATTTGTTTTGGAAATTAATCAAAAATTATAAAAAATAATTGTTTATTTGATGTATTTAACTTCCAAATCGACAGAAACAAAATTTGACTTCAAATTCTGCCGAATTCATGTTTAGCTTTTGACCAATCTGTATCACCATATTTAATTATAGAAAACTAACTTGTTGTGAATACTAACCACTCTTTCAATTTTTACAACTTTCAGAACTAAAATTTTTTAATTTTTAATTTATTGTAATTATGATTTTATAAATTAATAATTTTATAATTTTATAAATTAATAAAGGCAAGCTATGATTGACTATTACAGATTTGCTGCTACAGAGTCTGAAGCTTTCACAAAACTAGGAGGGATCCCTTCATATAGACTGATGCCTTTGGAGCCTTCTCGGAGTTCTAGATACTCCAGTAATTATATGATTTCATATGGAAATATTTCCATACCGATTTCCTCCTCTTCTAAATAAAACCGACAAGTATCCTCTTCATTGTGATTGTGAGTCAATACGTCGAATGTGGATTAGGTTAAAAGTCCCTTATTAAAATCTTTAGCCTAACTTTTTCCCAGTGCATTTCTCTACCTTCTTCTTCTTCACGTGCCATCTCCGCTACGAAGGTTGGCTATCATCATGGCAATTTTGACCCTGGAGGCTGCCGCTCGGAACAATTGTATGGAAGTGCAAGCAAACCACTCCCTGAGGTTTCTCAACCATGACATTCTTCTCCTACCTATGCTGCGCCTACCTTCAATCTTTCCTTGCATAATTAGTTGTAACAGTTGATATTTATTCCCACGTGTAATATGTCCCAGGTATTGTAGTTTTCTCATTTTAACACTCAATACGACCTCCTTTTGTTTGTTCATCCTGTCTAATACAACTTGGTTAGTTATCTTATCCTTCCAGGAGATTTTTAACATTCTTCGGTACGCCCACATCTCAAATGCCTCCAGCTTACCCATACATTGCTTATTTAGTGTCCACGCCTCCACCCCATATAACAGGACCGAGAAAAGACTTTTTTTCTCTACCATTCAATTCCAAAGACTTTTCTTAAGATTATTTATCAATGGTTAATGTTATGTTTGTATTAGCGATCCCAAAACAGGGCTCCGGACTAATTAATGGCCTATACACACCTTCTCTGGCCAGTTTGTGCTATCAAACTTAACTAGTGTCAATTTATTCCGACTTCCTTTTTATTAGATTGTACCCAAGTGGTTCCAAACAATTTTTGAAGCCAGTTGCAGAAGAACTGAGAGCATTTAGAGGACTTACCCAGATTTTTGTACTTAATCTTGTGCTAAATATACCAGTCCTTGTAACTTCATTGGTTTTAGAGCACCTGTTTACCAACTTACGTTTAACATTACGGAAGGACCCATTTCAAAGTCTGCCGCCTTTGTTACTTTAATATTAATATCTATACCAAAGCTTTATCATTGGAACATTCGGTCTGCAAAGGTGCTCAGAACAGGCTCTGCCTTTATTTTATGATATAATTACCTTTCAATATGCTGATAGGAGTTTAACCCTGAATCGGTTCAAGCTATTGCATCTTGGTCCACCATGCCACTTAACAGTAACTAATCATGGGTCTTATAACCTTCATGTATATTCAAAGGTTTATTTTTGAACTTAGTCCAAGTACACCCAATTAAGTGCCTTTTACTTACAAATGCCATCTCCACTCTCCTGGGCACCGGTAGTAAGCATCTTTGAAGTGCCCCTTTTTTTGTAAAGGTAACAACTGCTGTTTTTTGCGGGTTAACACTTAGACCTTCAGCTTTACACCAGTTATCCACCTCTTTCAGAGAGGTTTGCGTTCGATCTAAGACTGCAATGAAAAAACGCCTTTTAACTGCTAACTGACTTGACTAAAAATCCATCTTTGGACAGATTTGTTAAGAGGTTATTTACTAGTGTTGCCTCAGCGGTGGCAACCACTTCCTACTCCCACCTCGACAGGCTTCGCTTTGTCTAATGTGGACACGATGGCCTGTTTATTAAAGATTGCGCTTATACAGTCACATATGAAGTTGGAGATATTTTTTTCTTTATACACTTTCGTCACGTAATCGAAGGAGACGTTGTTAAATACTTCTTTTACTTCTAGAAATGTGGCTATCATTATTTTTTTGTCTTCCAATGACATTAAGGGCAATCTGCTGAGATCATCTAGCGTCAGCTGTGTTGATCTTCCTGGCTGATACGCATATTGACGATCACTGAGTGGTTCTTCCTTCAACACTTCATTTTTGATGTATGTAATAGCCTTTCTATCGTTTTGCTTCTTCTTGCCGAGAATACGACTTGATGAATTGCTGTATGTACGATGCAGCTTCTCTAGCTTCTTTACGCAAATCTTTGTGAGTTGCAATAGCATCATCAACATCGCCACCATCAAAGTCTCTGTCAGCTTCTGAATCAGTTTCGTCCGCCTCTGTTGCCATTTCAACGATTTCATCTTCTGTCAGCAATCGTAGCCGTTTGCGTCCTCATCACACTATTCGTTTATATCATCTTTAGGCAACGAAAACAAAACAGTTGATTCAGCTATAACTTCATTTGTTACGGCATCACACTCGGCTGTCACGGGGGAATTTTCATCTTGAGTTGATTCAGGGCATAATTTATTCCACGCTCTTTTCAGTGTTACTTTCGAAACATCAGCCCAAGCATCCACAGCATCGTCGACGGCGTGTTTTAAATTGTATGAGTTCCAGTATTCTGGCAAAGAATATTCCTCTTTCATTACTAGGTTTTAAATAAATTTTTTTCTGTATCTTGTTTTGAATGTTTTAATGACCGATTGTTATGCCCTTGAAACAACGTGCTTTTTTTGCTGTACCAATTAATAACATAGGAAGGTGATGGTCACTACTTGCATTTGAACATATCATTGCTGTGATTCGTTGCTTTTGCGTTTTAAATCTTGGTTTATATTTTTCAGACAGTTCAGCGAGTGTTTTCAGTATTAGCAATACTTTGTAGTTTAAACCAGTTTCATCCCCATTGAACACTTGATTCCGTGTCAAACCATATTTATCGATCATTTTTTAAAACTTTCTTTATATTCGTTAACGACATCAATACTTGCGGCACTCAATTTTTCACCTTCGATTTTCAGTTGCCGTATATCGTGGCGATTTTTGAACTTTTCCAGTGAACCGCTGCTTCCTTTGAATAAAGGATCGCCATTCAATTTCATGTTAAAAAACAACGCTTTTTCGGCAACAATTGGTCTAGACAAAGGAACACCTTCGGTATTTTTTAACGAACCACAAACTACAGTGTCGTGTCGTGCCGTGTAGAATGATTCATTTGTGGCTATATTTCATTGTCTAACTATGTTTCATCCAGCCATCCAACTTTTAGAGCATCATACTTTTGCTCAATGCAACTAAATGACACAATCAAGGTTCGAATTTGAATCAAACTGAATTATCTTGACACAGAGATATTGACTGTAATAATTATTGTGCTCTACGTTTTTATTTTCGGCTTGCGATTCTAAAAATGAAACTCTAAAAGCACGGTATTATTTATCAGTATCTATTTTGTAACGATGATATTTTGCCTACCACAGGGGGCATTAATACAGGAGATAGAAAATTGGGGGGAGAAACTTTTGGGGGTGGAGATAAGGCAAGCAAAATAAACGCTACTTATGCGAACGGCACTCAGGGTTTCGTAGGAGAGCTGGGTCGTGGATAAGTAAAAGATAAAGGGGTTAGAATAGGGTAACTACAAGAAAATGAAATAAAGGGGTCATTAATCTCTTGGAACAAACACAATAAAAATAAATAAGAAACACCTCAAGGAATTTAATATAGGGCGCCACTTGAGGTGCCTAATTATACCTATTACAACCACTAGTTGTAACTAGGGAAATAATTATACAACAACAAAATCATATCTTTTTCAAAAAAAATCAAAAAAGGGTTAGCTCAAAAAAAAATAAAATGTTAAGACAACAAAATTTGACATTTATTTATGTGTCACCACAAACAGTTATATGGAGAAAAAACAAAACACAAAAACTTAGATGTGTCATCCGCTTACAAACTCTGTTGCTACAAAACTTACCAAATTGCATGGAGGTTAACCTTTTTTTTAAATAAAACAAAGTAAAATCAAAAAATAATAAAACGAGCTGTCATAAATTAACATTAAATTTAAAAAAAAAACTAAACACATAAATTGACAGCTCAACTCAAAACCAAAAGTTTACAATTTTAAATGTAACGAAAGCAATTATTATTTCAGAAAAAAATTGTCTGTCTTTAGTTTAAAATTTGAACACAAAAAAAAACAGTTACCTTGATTTACATATTTCCACTTCACAAAAAGAACTTGTTATATCTCTGTAGCATCCATCCGGAGATCAGCAGCAAACACATCCATTTGGGGCCGAAACAGGAACAGGACATCCATTGGGGCCGGAACACACCAGCAAAAACGGGAACTCTAAAAAAAAACCATGAACCCTCCAACAGGAACCAGACTTTTCAAAAATCTCGAAATATCGAGCGAAAACTTCACTACTCCCGGCAAATTAATGCCGGTCACTTCATACTGGACAAAATCCATCACTACTGCTACCCATTTCCACCACAATCAACGAAAAAAACAGAAAATTTTACAAACTCGACATGAATTTGGACATAACGCTGAACCGCTCATGCTCGCGGTTCCAACGAGAGTAACGAAATTATCTATTAAAATTGATCGCATAACTTGAAAATAAACAAACACTTGACATAGCAAAATCAACGAAACGGCGTACATATCCTTTTGCGACGCTTCAACATGAACAGAATTTGCCGAAGTAAAATAAACAACTCTCAAATGGTTTTATTACTCGGCGACATAACACTTTTGGGTACTTTGAAAGATACGAACTAACAAACACAGGAGAATTCTTCGTTTCATTTTTTAAAAATATATAAGGAGTTTTTAATATATTTTAATTATACGAGGAGGTTTCAATATACTCAAAATTAAATCCAGAGCCCTGAATAAGAACAATAATTATTTACATAAATATAATTCGGTTGTGGCATAACTTCATGTGTACATTTTAACGAATTTCGTTTGGCTTATTGCAATGCTCAAACAATATGAATTGATGACTAAATTTTTACTTTTGTTGTCAATATAACATATGGATGGACCCTGACGGTTAACAGAGGTGACGGTTAATAGAGAGACGGATAATCAAGGTTCCACTGTAGTGTTATTGCCTCGTTCGATGTGTGGGTATTTGTTTTATGTTCAATATTTTATTCATAGTACATAAAGGACTTCCACTGTAGTTTTTCCCCCATTTTTTAGCATTCCCACAGTTATTCCATCTTTCCCAGGAGATTTGTTATTCTTCATTTCTTCGAGTGCCTTTTTTATTTCATTTTTACTGATTTCTGGTTGTAGGTCAGAGTTAACGTTCTTTATTTTCAGTTGTAACTGATTACACGATTTCTTGGGTTGGTTTTTGTTCTGTTTTATAGAGATTTGTATAATATTCGTACGTTATCTGTAAAATTTCTTTTATATTGTTGGTCTCCACTCCTTCTTTGTTTTTTATGCTATTAATTTGTATAATTCCCAGGTTCTGCTTTAAGCACTTTATTTTTCTAGTTTTTTTCAATTGTTTTCTCTATCTTTTCTTCCTGTACTTTCCGTTTACACTCCTTGATGTTTTTCTAATAGTTTTGTTTATTTCTTCGTATTGAATTTTATTTCTGTGCCCTTGTTCTAGTAATGTTTTTCTTGTGTTTATAAGAATCTTGGTTTCCTGGGATACAAAACTTTGCTTTACCTGTATTAAATTGACTATTAGTAACATGGACTTAATTTTATTTCTACTATAGAATCAATTTTTTTTATATTACCGAAGTAAAACTTCCAATCTCTCTAGTACGTTCCTGACATCTCTAAAAGTGAGTCGCTTTCAGAAATACGACGTGAAAATTGAACGTCGTGAGGCGAATATGGCTAACTTGGCAGGGCCTTGTCTCGAAAATATTAGAAGGATAATGCGGTTTTTCGGATGTGTGTCTACAAGAAGTCAGGAACTTGCGTTGATGTCAATAACTTAGTATTCTTTCATACAAGTTTTTGTTTGTTTTCGTTCCGTTTACAGATCTAAACTTTTACCGTCATTTTACGACAGATAAAAATAAGGAAAAATATTGCTGATTTAGTTCGTTGTTGTGTCAGAAAACTTTGAAATTATTTTTATTTTTTAAATATCCTTCATATTACGTTCAAGAAATTTTATAGTTATTTTTCTTCAGCATTTACTTATTAACACATTTACAATTATATACCAATAATTTATTATCTTCATCCTTTTTCATTTGACGATTTGCGATTATATACAAATTCTATATCAATCACATCGAAAGAGATCCCTTTTTTTAATTAGCGTCCTAATTTTGACCGGTGCAAATCTTCGTAACAATGCTCTTAATTTTCACCATAAATACTTTTAGTTTCAACTGCTAACCTGCCAAATCGTGGAAAACAATCTTAATTTTGACTGGTTATCTGTCAATTTTCTATTATACTTTAGTCTACGCAAATGCGATTACTGACATGTTAATCTTCTTCTTTTTCGAGTGCCATATCAGAATTATCTGACGTTGGCGATCACCATTGCGAAGGCTTCTCGATCTTCTGCAATATGGAATAATTCTTTTGCATTTGGTATCTGAGTCCATTCACGAATGTATTTTAACCAAGAAACTTGTTTTCTTCCTACACCTCTATGACCCTCTATTTTGCCTTTAAAGATCAGTTGTAAAATTTTATATCGATTTCCCCGTACTATATGCCCCAGATAAGACATTTTTCGATGTTTAACCGTCTTTGGCAATTCTCTGTCTTTGTTGACGCTTCTTAGTACTTCTTCATTAGTTTTTCTTGCTGTCCAAGCGCTGTCACCAAATGTAACGTACTGGGTCACTTCGCTGTCGCCAAAGGTAATGTCCGGGAACACCGCTGTCACCAAATGTACAACTACTGGGGCACTCTGCTGTCACCACTGTAACATCCTCGATATGGACCTTTAGGATGCTTATCCCTGCGAGCGGCTGCAAGGAATACTGGTCCCACTAGTCTGAAGGGCTGGCTCGCCTTCGTGGATTTACGAGAAGGTAGAGAAGTTCGGGATAGGGATTTAAGGACTTCTAGGTATCAGGTCCTGTAAAGAGTTTGAGTCTATGGGCTTACTTTAGAAGCCGGATAACTGTATAAGCAGAAATTTGGTACTCTCCTGGTCTCTGCTTGAATCGGCCGGAAGGAACATAAAACCCAAATTAAGAGTCTACAAATGTATTGAATATACTATGTGTTTTACAATTAAGTTAACAAGCTGTCAGATATAATCAATAATAACTCGTTCGGCGCGAAGGGAGACGAGAAGAGATCTTAGCAAGAAAGTAAAGGGGTGACAATCTGTACTACTATAATTTACTCGGGATAGTATATAGAATTTGTTACCTTACGCGTATTTGGGCTCTAGTTAATGATACGCCCTTCAGTTCCTCTGGAAATCGGATTTCTTTTTCGGAGGTACCGCGCTCTGTCAGGAACCTTTCACTCGCCCGGTATTCGACACTTTATACGAACTATCTTAGGCAAAATATAACAATCGCGCGTTCACCGTATCTGGAGCCGCCTATCGTCGCAACAGCGCTATTACTGATCGCGTACCAGACGCTATCGCGTCTGAGCTGGCACTTAATGCCTTCAGCGCTCCCTCGATACTACTGATCCCCGCTGGCCAACCTAGTTCGGTTTTTATTGAGCTCGTATTCTCAAATACCGATTGTAGTACCAAGGTTGAGTTTTTGCTGAGTCCTCATGATTTAAACCGGGTTGGCGCTGGTGATATTTTCCAGCGTAGGTCTATGTTTATTAAAACGTGACTATTTTCTTTTTTGAACAATTGTTGCAACTGATACTGGCTCGTGTCATGCAATTAACTGGGTCAAATTGTTTTTCTTTGTATAATTAACATGTACACGTCACTGTATCGAATTTATTCTTTATTTAATTTGAAATATATAATAATTATTTTGAATAATTATTATCTTCTTTATGCTACTTAGCCATTATTTTTTCTATTCTTTATTTTCTTGCTATGTTGACATTACAATCTCTCCTAAATTATTTACCCTTGCTCTAGAAGACATTTTTAAGAACCTAGAATGGAACAACAAGGGTATCAACGGCGACGGATCATACTTAAATCACTTGAGATTCGCAGATGACATAGTTTTAATAGCCGATAATATCCTAGAACTAAACGATATGTTACAACAATTTAAATGAAGTAAATGAACTAGAGTAAATCAACAATACTGAGCCGAGACCAGACAAATCACATATAACAATACAAAATCATACCATAGAAAATGTTGAACATTATGTATATATCTAGGTTATGTCATCAAACTAGCAAAAATTTAATCAGGATGATAAAATTAAAAGACGATTACAACTGCCATGAGGCGCTTTGGGCAAACTAGCATATATCTTGAAAAACATCTCTATTTTTGTAAACTTAAAGAAAAAGTTGTATAACACATGCATACTATCAGTTTGTACCTACGGCTTGGAGACAGTAGCCCTTACCAAAAATCTGCTAAAAATTACAAACCACGCAAAGAACAATGGAACAAATCATGCTTGGAGTATCACTGAGAGACAAGATTAGAAACACCGAGATAACACGTAGAATAAATATCAGGGATATTGTGAAAGAAATTACCAAAATGAAATGGCGCTGGACAGGTCATGTAGCCCGATATAATGACAACAGGTGGACATGGAGAATTCTATAATAGAGACCAAGGACGACAACAGGAGACATGGAAAAATCACAAAAAATATGGGTAGATGACATAAGAGCAGTGGCAGGCAAACAATGGATTAGGTTGGCGCAAGATAGAGGAAGCAATTGGGAGAGACCTAACATTGAGGAGTGGATGGAAAATGGTTGACAAAGAGAGGTCAAGAAAAAATTAAAACTAAATTGGTGTGTTAACGCAATGTCATTTACTTCAAAATTTTGTGCAAAATCTATGTCATATAATAATCAACCATTTATTATAATTTAAAAATTATATTAAATTGTCATCAATTATAAAATTACCAAACGTAAATAATATTATTAAGTTTCACGCACTACTTTCATCGGTCACATAGGTACTCCATAAAAGATACTGTCTTATAATTCTTAATCTGTTGTGGTGGCAGATCGTGAAAAGTTCGTAATCCATGTGACTATTTTGTCAAAATTTTTACTTACGCTCTCTGCTTCGCTTTTATTAAAAACTTTTATCTCAACAATTTATATCTTAAAATCATGAATGTGTTGCTTGAGTGAGTCCATATCAAATAGGTAAAGAAATAATAATAAGACTTACTCACAATCAATTTAATTTAACAATCTGACGACCGGTTTCGCTTTCTATAATTTGCAAAGCATCTTCAGGTCGAGATACAAAGTTAAACTAACCGGCATCATTATTTAACTTTGTATCTCGACCTGAAGATGCTTTGCAAATTATAGAAAGCGAAACCGGTCGTCAGATTGTTAAATTAAATTGATTGTGAGTAAGTCTTATTATTATTTCTTTACCTAATTTATTATCTTGCTTGTAGAAGGCAGGTTGGTAGGTTTTCAGGTGTTGGCAAATTTTTTTTTCAAATTTCGTTATTCGGCTATATTGGCGTCAATTTTCGTCCGAGAGTCAAGAGGGTAGACATTTCTTACATAAAATTGACCGCTCGTTCTTCTACCATACTCAGAATTTTCCTACAACTAACGGTTCGTGAGAAAAATTTTCATTTGGAGGTCTGTATATCTGATGAAAAACTTGACAATTTTTAATTCGATTTTTTCTCTTTTCCGGCAATTTTGGGTTAGCGGATCAGACTAATACACATTTTTGTAATAATCTGGACCGAATGCATGTACCAAAACATAAAAAACAATTTTTTTTTATAAAAATTAAAAAAAATCATCAAAGTGGGTACCCTTGGATTTTTTTTCAAATTTCGTTATTCGGCTATATTGGCGTCAATTTTCGTCCGAGGGTCAAGCTAGTAGACATTTCTTACATAAAATTGACCGCTCGTTCTTTTCCATACTCAGAATTTTCCTACAACTAACGGTTCGTCAGAAAAATTTTCATTTGCAGTTCTGTATATCGGATGAAAAACTTGAGAATTTTTAATTCGATTTTTTCTCTTTTCCGGCAATTTTGGGTTAGCGGATCAGACTAATACACATTTTTGTAATAATCTGGACCGAATGCATGCACCAAAACATAAAAAAAAAAAAAATTTTTTATAAAAATTTGGAAAAAATCATCAAAGGGGGTACTCTTGGATGTTTTTTCAAATTTCGTTATTCGGCTATATTAGCGTTAATTTTCGTCCGGGAGTCAAGCGGATAGACATTTTCTTACATAAAATTGACCGCTTATTCTTTTGGCGTACTCAGAATTTTCCTACAACTAACGGTTCGTGAGAAAAATTTTCATTTGGACTGTATATGATGAAAACTTGAGAATTTTTAATTCGATTTTTTCTCTTTTACGGCAATTTTGGGTTAGCGGATCAGACTTATACACATTTTTGTAATAATCTGGACGAGAAACGGCCTCTCGACTCGTTAGTGTTCTGAGCTGTTGGACATGAATCCCTGTCCTGGCATTTAGTTTTCACCTCTGGCTGCGTTAAGTAGTTGAGTTACTGTGACCAAATGGCCATCTTGGTAGTTAGTATTCGCCTCTGGTTGCGTTGAGTAACTGAGTTACCGTTGCTAACTACCCATCTTCCTGTCTTTTGATTTCTTTTTTCTTTGTTCTCCTGAAGAAGCTACATACAATTGTAGCGAAACGTCGAGATGAACCCACTTTTGGGTCACTCACAAATGACACGGTCCAAACCCGGAAGACGAATAAACTATAATTCTGACTCTGGCCGTGGAAGCCTACGATAAGGAAAAGTTTGTTCCGCAATTTTCGTCGATGTAGCGCAGGCTTTTGACAAGGTGTGGCATGACGGACTATATCATAAAATGAGATGCTACTTACCAAAACATTATTCTGAACTACTAGAATCATATATATTTGACAGATACTTTCGAGTTAAATATGAGGAAGCATATTCAGAATTAAGAGAAGTTAAAGCTGAGAGTTCCACAAGAAAGTGTCCTGGGGCCAGTGCTATACCTGCTCTATACCAGCGATATTCCATCATTAGTAACCTAACACAATTGCGACATTTGCAGACGACAGATGCATTCTAGCAGTCGGACAAAACCACGAGGATGCAGCTACCATGCTACAGAACTCTGTTGAACAAACTAACATCTGTATCCACCCGATGGCGTATCAAATTGAATGAAACAAAATCTGTTCATGTCAATTTTACTAACAAAAGAAACAACATATCCCAGTACATATAAATAGAAACCAAATACCTTATGCAAATACGGCAAAATATTTGGGTATGACGTTAGATTCCAAGCTACGTTGGAAAGCACATGTTAAGAAAAAAAATAGTTCAGAAAGATGTACTGGTTGATGGGAAAAAAATCCACTCTGTCTATTTACAACAAATTGCTATTATATAAGCAAGTCCTTAAACCGATATGGACATACGGAATACAGCTATGGGGCTGTACAAAAGAAAGCAACATCCAACATATACAACGATATCAGAATAAAGTATTAAGGAACATCGTTAACGCTATATGGTACTTTAGAAACTGTAATTTCCATCGAGACCTCCAGATGGATAAAGTTATCCAGACAATAAGTAAGTTTGCCGAGAGTCATGAACAAAGGAACATTTTCGCTAAAAAAATTAATTGTTAAAAAACACAAGTTCTTGTTACACAATTAAGATACCACAAAGAAACAAGTTTAAAAAATAAAATAAATCCTGTTAAAACCATATTTGCAAAAGCCTGCAGCACGAAACGAAGATGGTATATTTTCTGTTCCAAACGACAACGATGTTTCCAGTTTAATATGAATCTCATGTAAGGCGGAGTTAATCCAAGAGAACATTAAAAACAAACATTTTCAATTTAACCTTCCATGCAAGGTATAAACTTTTTTAATCTTAGAGAAGCTGCAGCGTACTGCATCACATGTTAAAAATCACTGTTATTTACGACATTAATATTAAATTCCGGATAAAACTCTATAAGAAAGTTTAGACTCTAAATCCAGAAAGAATGAAACAGAGGGAAATTCTTGTCCACAAAACTGGAAGTATTCCCAAATGGATTACGAACTTTTCACGATCTGCCACCACAACAGATAAAGTATTATGAGATAGTATCTTTTATGGAGTAGCTATGTGACCGGCGAAGGTAGTGCGTGAAACTTAATAATATTATTTAAGTTTGGTTATTTCCTAATTGATGACAATTTATTATAATTTTTAAATTATATTAAATGGTTGATTATTATATGACGTAGATTATGCACAAAATTTTGAAGTAAATTCAGATAAGTGAAGGAGTGAGACAGGGCTGTGTATTTTCACCATTATCATTTAATATAATATTCCGAAGAGTTATTTACGCAAACACTTGAAAACTGTACAGAAGGGATCAAGATAAATGGTGAAAATGTAAATAACATCCGTTATGCTGACGATACAGTTATTATCGCTGAAAGTGAGACAGACCTGCAGACGTAACTAAAGAAAATTTGTAATACTCGGGAACAGTTTGGTTTAACAATAAACATAAAGAGAACAAAAGCCATGGTTATCAGAAAGAGGGGCAATGTTATTACAAGGTTCCAGATAAAAAAGGAAGATATTGAGCAAGTGGAAAAAATGAAATACTTAGGAGTCTGGAAATATTTAGAAGGCATGGAGAGGTTGGTGGTTAAAGACATGGTGAAAGAACTCTAGGAAGATCGCCACTCCGATGGTCATACCAAATAAAGTGCGCTACCGATATTAGAAACCAAATTGACTACGTTTTAATAAACAGAAGATTTCGTAACGCTATCAAAAGAATCGCAGCATATCCAGGTGCTGATATTGCATCCGATATAATCCGCTAATAGCAGATGTGAGGTTAAAACTAACAAAAATTAAGAGAACAAATACAAATACCAGCACACCTATAAATACAAGAGAACTGATGAGAGACGAAAATCTGAAGAAGAGTTATGCGAATCAAATTAATGAAAGAATGCGAGTAATAGAACAAAATGATGATATCGAAGAGATGGTCAATGATATTAAAGGAACGATTCTGGCAGTAAACAGGGAAGTTAAAACACAGATCAGAAAGAGAAAGCATAACGAATGGATGACGGACGAAATTATGGATCTAATGGAAAAGCAAAGGCAACATAAACAACAACGTAATCAAGACAAATACAAACAGATACACAAAGAAATCCGTCAGAAAATTAAGAAAGCAAAAGAACGTTGGATGGTGGAAAGGTGCAACGAAATAGAACAATTGCAGGAAAAAGGAGATAGTTTTGGACTACATAAGAAGATCAAAGAAATATCGAATATACACAAAAGCCACCACAGAACAAGAATACGCAACGACAGAAACGAATACATAGAGTCAGAAGAGGAGATAGCAATGGCGTGGAAAGAATACGCAGAAAGCCTTTTTAATGACGAAAGACCAACACAACCAACGCGCAAACTTCCTTCCGAAAACTTATCAGGGCCATCAATAATGCGAAGTGAAATAGAATATGCAGTTAGAACCACAAAGATGCATAAAGCAACAGGTCCAGATGAAATTAATATAGAAGCAATAAAACTACTAGACGAGGAGAATATCGAAATCTTGGTAAGGCTGTTCAATAGAATTTATGATACTGGTTACATTCCGCGAGAATGGCTGCAGTCATCCTTTGTGATGATCCCAAAAACAGCTAATGCCACAAAATGCAATGAACACCGCTTAATTAGTTTAATGAGTCACTTGTTGAAACTCTTCCTTAGGATATTACACTCAAGAATGTACAAGATACTAGAAGAACTTAGCGGGTCAACACAATTCGGTTTTAAGGGAGGACTAGGAACAAGAGAGGCAATTTTATGTTTGAACACCTTAATACAAAACTGCTTAGATCAACGAAAAGATGTCTACCTCACCTTCATCGACTACGAGAAGGCATTTGACAATGTTAAACATGATATCATGATGGAACTACTACATAGGGCCAACATTGACCAGAAGGAGATCAGAATTATTCAGAATCTATACTGGAACCAAATGGCAAAGGTGAGGATTGATCAAGACCAATATACGGATGAATTTGAAATCCGGAAAGGTGTCCGCCAAGGCTGCATACTCTCTCCGATGCTTTTTAATTTATATGTTGAAAATATATTTGCGGAAGCATTAGAAGATACGGAATTAGGCATTAAGGTGAACGGCATACCAATTAGCAACCTACGCTATGCGGACGACACAGTGATTATAACTGATAATTTGGAAGATCAGCAGTAATTACTTGATAGGGTGAATAGCATAGGTAAAAAAATATGGCCTCAAAATCAACATTTTGAAAACGAAATATATGGTCATTAGCAGAAACCCTCCGAAAACCCGATAATATGCATAGGTGACAATCGTATAAATCGCGTGAAAACTTTTAAATACCTTGGCACCACAATCAATGACCAATCGGATCCACAACACGAGATAAAAATCCGAATACAAATGGCAAGACAAGCTTTTGTGAAATTCAGACCGCTCCTATGTAATCAACACCTAAACTTCGAAATACGCTACAGAATGGTCAAGTGCTACATATGGTCCATCTTGCTTTATGGCATGGAAACGTGGACTTTGAAAAAAACATCTATCAACAAACTTGAAGCATTTGAAATGTGGTCATTGAGAAGAATGATGCGCATACCTTGGGTGGATAGAGTTCGAAACGATGACGTCCTTAATAGAGCCGGCGTGGAAAGAGAACTCTTTGAATTAATTAAAAAACGCAAGATTGGTTACCTTGGGCACATATTGAGAGGAGCAAAATATGAAATACCACAGTTAATCCTACAAGGGAAGATCGAAGGTAGGAGAGGAGCCGGCCGCAAACAATTATCCTGGTTAAGGAATATTAAAGAATGGACAGGAATACACAATACAGGTGAGCTGTGTCACGCCGCCAAGAACAGAATTCTAGTAATGAGATAGTCGCCTACGCACTTTGGTGTATGGCATATTAAGAAGAAGACCAGTTACTCTCTGTCTGAGGCAGCACACCGCGCCCAGGAAAGAGAAAAATGAATGAATAACAACCATTCGTCAAATACCATAACTTTACCACATCCTTATGAAGGATAAAGAATAGAGGAGGAGTCTGAATTACGAAAGATCTGAATCCGAAATCAGAAATTCGCTTAAGAATAGAACAATCACGAGCATTCTTTTTGAAGATGAGGAAATTTCTGAGTAACCAAAGATTCAATCTGTAAATCTGATATTGGATGGTAAAATGTTATATCCTCTCTATTCTTCTTTATGGTGTCAAAGCCTGGACTGTTAATGTTGACTTAATGAGAAAACTGAAAGCTTTTGAGATGTGGCTTTTAGGAGAATTTTTAAGATACCATGGACTGATCACATTACGAACGAAATGGTGTTGTACAGAATGAGAAGAGACAGAGAACTTTTGACCACCATTGAAAGGCGAAAGACAGCATATTTGGGGCACATACTTAAGAATTATAAGCACGAGTTGTTGCAGCTAATTATGAAGGGTAAAATCGAAGGAAAAAACATTCGCGACTGGATCGGGTTAAAAACACAGACTCTCTTAAGAGAAGCAGCAGATAGAGACGAATTTGCAATGGTTATAGCCAACCTTCATTAGTAAAGACAGCACTAGGAGAAGAAGAATATTTTGATTAAAAAGATCTACCGATACTAAATTGGTACTGGCTAGCCTAGAATAGAGAAAACTGGACAGCAATAGGGTAGGCCTCATGCTTGTAACGCAAACATAGAGAATGGCTAAGAAGAAAAAGATTTCTTCTTCTTCTTCTTTGGCTTTTCCCATTATGAGTTCGTCGTTTTGGTCCTCCACAGCACTCTATTCTCCCAGTCACCTTCTCTGAGGTCGCTATCTATCAGCATTTCCGACGTATGTTTTCCATCTTGTAGCAGGTCTTCCTCTTCGTCTTCTTCCCGGCGGGTCCCAGTTTAATATTCTTTTCGACCACTATGCTCTGGCATTCTTTGTACATGCCCGTACCACTGCAGGGCTCTGTTTTCCAACTTTTTTGTGATTGAGCATTCTACTTCCATTCTGTTCCATATTTCCTCCGTTCTTATTCTATCCGCTCTTGTGATTTGTGGACATCTTCTCATAAAGTCCAGTTCAACTGTTCTTATTTTATTTCGTATTGTTGTTGTCATTGGCCAAGATTCTTGCTATTGAAGGCATTACACTGATCCCTCTGTAGTTATTTGGTGACCTTTTGTCACCTTTTATGAAAATGGAGGATATGTATGATAAATTCCACTCATCGGGAATCTTCTTTTCTGCTTCGATTTTATTGAACAACATTCGTATAAAGGATATTATCCTTACGCCTTCATATTTCAGCAGTTCCATTTTTATGTTCATTGGCAGAAAAAGTTTGTCGATTAAAATAATTTCAAAAAACCGAATTTTACTTAAATATTTTCTCTGTACAAATTACTTTCTATGTTATTTACTCCTAACTTATTTCCATTAAACAAAGAGAACGGTAAATTAATTAGACTAAAAATAACTTTGTAGAGCTTCATATATAACTCTAGTTAATACTTATTAAACAGTTTAAAACCTGCTTAAATTTATTATAAATTATATAATGTGATGTGTAAGCTTCTCGCAGTTAGTAATTATAAAAGGCACTGTTAAAAGTTTTAGAAACTCTAAAATGATTATGAACTACCTCAATTGCTCACACATATGCAGTAACGGTGACATATTTATTCTAGACTACTCGTATGTGGATCTTAAACTTTCAGCCTTCATTACGAATGCACCAAATAAATTTTCTGTTGCATTGCACTTTTCACCAGCACTTTCATCGTTCATCGTTACGGTTTTTCGTTTTGGACGTTTTCCGCTAAGCTTGTCTTCGCTGAGGATATTATTTTAATGTATACACTGACAAGGAAACAAAAGCAGTCGCATAAATTGTAGTTGCTGCAGAAAATGGAAAAAATAACGTCGTTTTAAGGTTTTAAGTTATGAATAAGATATAACTAAGGTGACACTATAAAGTTTTATTTATTTCTATTTTGGAGTTACAGGAATTACTTTTGTAATAATTTTTAGGTTATTATTATTGGTATTATGCAGTGCTTTTCAGATAAAACTATCCCCCTTAAATAACTTTTGAACCTCTAATTTTTTGGAAAAACGCAAAAACACTTTAATTAATATCTGAAGGGGGAGTCATAATATCATATTTAAGGTTGCTGGAAAATGCACCCTCTCACCCCCTGTATAAACCCTTTATTTTTTTAAATTACTTCCCCATTTTTTATTTTATATTTGGATTCTCCTTTTTGTACTGATTTCAGAAATGTATAATACATGATGCTTGAAGTGATTAGTTTATGAGAAAAGTAAATTCAAAAGCAAGAAAATTGGATTGAAAAAATAATTATTTTTTAACAATTTTATTACACACATGTAGAACAAATATTTCACTACTAAAAATTTTTACAATAATTGTTCAAAATGACTGCCTTTCACTTCCATACAATAGTACAATCTATTTTGAAATTATTCTCTGACATTGCTTAACAGGTCTACATTTAATTGTCGACATTAATCCTCTATTCTTTATTCTAAATCATCTAGATATTCTGGTTGAGTAGCATAATTTTTGTTTTTAAATACTCCCATAAGAAGAAGTCTAGGGGTGTTCAATCCGGTGACCTAGGTGGCCAATCGATCATCTGTCGTCTTTTACCTATCCAAGGACCGGGAAACGTTTCGTTTAAAAATTATCGCACAGGTAAAGCACAGTGTAGAGAAGCTCCATCATGTTGAAATACAACCAAATCGGAAAGGTTATCATCATTTGCTACTATTGTTCTAACGATCAACCACTTGCCTATATAATTCAAGATACGATGCACCATTAAAGTTTCCAGTGATAAAGAAGGGTCAGATAATGTGATTACGTAGGATACCACACCATACTTTAACCTTTGAGGATGCTGTGTGTGAAATTCGCTTACAATATGTGGATCACTCTCAGCCCAGTATCGGCAATTATATCTGTTCACCAAACCGTTTAATGAGAATGAGCATTCATCCGAGAAGCAAATATTGTTTAACAATTGTGGATTGTTAATGATGCATTTTATCAATAATTCGCAACATTCGGGACGACGATCAAAATCTTCTTCATTTAACTCTTGTACTAATTTAATTTTATATGGATAAAACTTAAATTTATGGAGGACTCGGAAGGTAGTAGAAGATGAAACACCGATTGCTCTGCTTATTGTTGACAGTGACTGTGATTGTTAAGAGTCTAAGTTAACTTGCCCTAAACAGTGCATTTTTACGAAAATGTGTTCATCATACATTTGGGTTGGATTTCGGGGAAATGTAAACAAAGTGCATTTGAAATATAAACATTTGTAAATAAATGCAAGCAGGCGTGCCGGGTTTCTTTGATATTATATTTTATTACTTTATTAGGTACTAGAACTGTAATAAAAATAAATATACTATTTTTATTATAAATGAAAAGAAATTGGCAGAACGATGGTTCAAAAACCATAAATAGAATCTATATAATAGTTCACTTTGTTAGTTTTAAATATTTGTTTGGTTTGAGTGGATGTACTCTTAAGTTCCGAAAGTTTTTTTATAACGGGTATAATATACCGGCTATTGATAGTTAAAGTACCGAGTCGTTACAGATAATAAAAAGTAACGAAAATTGACATACAGTTTAATATATCGCCGACTGATTTTAGTTTTTAAAAACCGTCCGTATAGAGGTTTCCGGTGAAGAGAGGTGTCCGTTAAGATAGAGTTTAGTGTAGTGTATTTGTTTATTGAAGCCAAAAATGCCGAGACGTGTTTTAGATGTAGACAAGTTTATATTTAATGTACTTTCTTATTTTACTGCTGAGAAAACCAACGGGGGCCCTTTGCGACCTGTTCAGTCCATACATAAACGAGTGTGTGATGCACACTGTATTAGTGAAACAAAACTAAAGTCGGTTTGGCAAAAAGAAAAAAAAAAGTGGACAAAGTGAACAAAATGTCGCACAATATAAATCTTGCCGATAACCAAAGACTATAGATCTTCCTGAAGGTTACAAATTTGAAATCCGTGAGACAATATATAAAATGCGCGAAAAGAAAGAACATGTTTCTTTAGATTTAGTGCTACAAAAATTAAAAGACAGAAATATATTTGAAATTTCCAGAACAAGTCTCTAGAGAGTTTTAAGACAGATTGGCTTTAAGTTAAAAAAGGAAGACAATAGAAAGGCTTTGTGTGAAAGAGCTAGTGAGCTAGTGTCGTTCACAAAAGAATAGAATTTTTAAGAAATTACAACAAATTTAAAGAAGAATGTTCTTCCTTCGTTTATTTAGACGAAACATGGATTTTTGCTAAAGGCGGTATCAAACGAATGTGGCAGGACGAGAGTATAAAATCCATAAAACACATCGATAATGAGGGAAAGAGATATATTATAGTACATGCAGGTGGAAAATATGGTTTTATTGAGGGAGCAGATCTTGTGTTTTCATCAAAATCAAAATCAGCCGATTATCATGACAATATGAATACGGAGATGTTTGTTAAATGGTTGAAAGAAAAACTGTTGCCAAGTTTACATGAACCATCCGTTATAGTACTGGATAACTGGATATTGGATAAAAAGAATGGTTAACGAATAAAACTATTACATTTCCTCAATACTGTTTTAAGCCTCAATTACTAACGTTAGCTAAAAGTCATGCATAACCAAACATATATATATTATATATATATATATATATATATATATGTATATATATATATATATATATATATTATATATATATATATATATATATATATATATAGGAGACGAAATTATACATAGCTTTGGACATCGTGTGTTAAGACTACCGCTTTATCATTGCCAATTCAATCCAATTGAATATATTTGGGGGATTTGCAAAACATATTATGATAACCATATTGGATACAAGGGTTACAGTGACGAGGCAGTCTTGAAAACATGGCAACAAGCATTGGATATTGCCGCTCCTGAAATTTGGGGAAAAAGTGTAAAAAAATGTGAAGACTTAATTAAAGAATGGTGGATCCGTGAAGGTCGCATTGAAGCAGTTATAATCTATTATAATCTACCATCAAAATGAGGATAGCGACGACAGTGATTATGGCTGTGAATCTGATGGTTGATAATAGTTTTAGGAGATTAGGTGAATAAAAGAATAAGTATTTTTTTTTGTTTTTTTAATACTAATTGAATATTCGACTAAATAAAGTACACTATTTAATCACTTAAGTATTTAATCAATTCGTTTAAATCACTTAATTAAAACACCAACTTGCTTAAAATACTAAACTCAATGATAGTAATTATATAATTTAAATTCTGAATTACAACTATTATTTAAACTATCAACTCTATATTTATATCATGACTTCATATTTAAATCTAAGGTTTATATCTGTCGTAACAGTAGTTTAAAAATGGGGAGAATTTACTATTGTACAATGCAGTACATTGGACCATTTAGGTCGACACCTTAAAGCGAATTTAAAACAGTCTTATATTCGTGGAATGCAGTATACATATATTATCGTCTTTTAATTCTTTTTAGGACTTTTGAAATATTTTTTTGATAATTAAATATTTTTCCCTTTTTTAGGTATAAATTTGTAATTGCCTCATTCTTAATTTTAGTTTTCTACAAATAACTTGTTAATATCTTCTGATGAACCATAATTACAAAAACATAAGTTCAATTTTTCATTGCGTTCAAAGAATTTTTCATTGCCTTTCCTATGGTGATTTCATCCATTAACCACCCTGTTAAAAATAAACACGCTTACCCAATAAAACAGTTATATTTAAACTTAAACCATCTACTGTACTATACTATAAATAGAAACGTAAGACACTCAAAATGCAAATATATGCAAATCCTTTGAAATAACTCATTTTCCATTCCTTTCCTGCAGGAGATGCAATTTAATGATTTGATACAGCGAAAATTCTTGGTATTGACATAACCGTAAGATCGGATATTAAATAATCAAAATGGAAATTCTAATATAATATAGTTTTTCTTCAAACGTCAAATAATGATGACATTACTTATCTAACTTGATCCTGTCAAAGTTTGATGTCTCCGCCGGCAGCAGTTTTTTCCCATTTCTTTACGGCGGAGGGAAAAATGTTGTCATGGCAACAATATGAAACATGTCACAAAGCAACAATACAAATGTCATTAACAACAATTAAACATCATTTTTATTTATAGTAATATTAAAAGTACAATTAGTTAATGAGGCATTTTCAAAATTGAAATCGTGCAAAAATGTTCCCGACTCTTGATACGCATTGGTAATTGTTGATGATACTGATGGTCGAGAACAACTTTCAGCAATCATTCCCGATGTTGGCAGCTTGCGAACAACAATTTAATAATTGCAAACAACTGTAACCAGGGAGACGCAAATCCCACCGACGACTTAATTATTTTAATTTCTAACATCTAGACGACTTTGATAGTTGTCACAGGTAATTTCGAGTAAAAATAGCATATGAATTGTACTATTTATGGTTGAAAATTGCTACGTTTGAAGAAAAAATAGTATACTTTATTCGGCAAACAAGCGACTTTTCTTGACTTGCCCTCTATTACGCGCCTCACTTCGTTCGGCGCGTAATATCGGGCGCGTCAAGAAAAGTCATGCTTCTCCGCCTCATAAAGTAATATACTATTTATGTTATTTTTTACGAACGGATAAAAGTTTAGAGATATTATTTTACGAAATGTTAGAGAAAATAAGAGAAATCTTACCAAGTACCGTACAATTACTTTGTTGACCACATCTCTAACGTTGCTAACATAGATATTTAATAACAAAATAAATAAAAATTACATAATGATTAAAAATCAGGAAGGCTTTTGACATAATAGCTTAATAATCAGGACAATCTTCTTTGATAGACAAATTGCTGAAAAATGATTGAAATGTACTTTGATTACGTCGGCTTAGAAGTGGTAATATTACTACAACAAATTAAGTAAGAAAATATGTGTAGCACTCGAGCCACCACTTACCTTACTGGTGACTGAGGTGGTGGATATTTGTTCCAATCTGTCAATCGCGAGCAGTATATTGTAAATCTTCTTTTTTAGGAACTTCTATTTCATTTTTTAAATTTTCGCTTTCATCTTTGTCATCAACCGTAGATACATGATCTTTTTCAGAAAATTTTTTCATCTACTAACTCCTATCTACTACTAACTAGTGACGGTTTCTAAATTAGTAGATTCATCTTCATTTTCTAAGTCTTCTTCCAGGATTTTTCGTAATTCCTCTTCAGTGAGTCCTCTTCTGGAGGTCATTTTCAGCAAGCGCTTATTATTCTGTTTTTCACAAATGATTGTATACCACACTCTCAACTCTTAACTTCAAGCGATCAAGTCTGGTACAACACTAAAGATACTCGACAAACTCTTCCGAAAATCATCATCATCCAGCCTCAAAAGTCCACTGCTGAACATAGGCCTCTTCCTCATGTTTCCAACCCCGTCTATCTTGCGCCGCTCTTATCCAGTTTTTATTCAGTCTTCTTAAATCGTCAGTCCATCTTGTAGCTGGTCGACCGACGCTTCTCTTGTCTTCCCTTGGCCTCTATTCCAATAACCTCTTTGTTCATCGCTTGTCTGTCATTCTGGCTATGTGTCCTGTCCATCTCCATTTTAGTCGGGCTATCTTCTCGATGATGTCAGTCACTCCGGTTCTTCTCCTGATGTCTTCGTTGGTTATTCTGTCTCGCAGAGTTATCCCTAACATGGACCGCTCCATTCTTCTCTGCGTGACTCTCAGTTTGGTAGCTGCTGCTTTTGTTAAGGTAAGTGTTTCTGCTCCGTAAGTCAAGACTGGGAGGACGCACTGATCAAATACCTTTCTCTTTAGGCATGTGGGCAGCTCACTTTTAAAAGTTTCTCTCAGTTTTCCAAATGCTGCTCACCCAAGGCCGATTCTTCTCTTCAGTTCATGAGTCTGGTTATCCCTGCCGATCATAATTTCATGTCCCAGGTATTTATATCTATCTACGAGTTCTATTTCTTTTCCACCAATACTGATGTTCTGGTTGGTACCAAATTGATCATGATTTTTGTTTTCCAGATATTTATATTTAAACCTACATTTCCTGTAGCCACAACGAGTTCCTGTACCATCTCTCTTGCCATACCTAGATCTTCAGCTATTATAAGTAGATCATCGGCGAAACGTAAGTTGTTTAGATATTCTCCATCTATTTTTATTCACTTTGTCATCCAATCCAAATTCTTAAAAGCATGTTCTAGCACCGTATTAAAAAGTTTAGGTGACATTCGGTCTCCTTGTCTAACCCCCCGTTGTAATGTTAACATAGCAAGAAAATAAAGAACAGAAAAAATAAGGGCTAGTAGCATAGGGAGAATAATAATCATTCAATTAATTATTATATATATTCCATATTAAATATATAGTAACGTATACATTTTTAATTATACAAATAATAACAATTTGACACAAGCCCGAATGTTTAAGAATTACGAATTCTGAAGACCTTCGTGAAAATTAATACAACGAAGCGACACACCATCGCATGTTACATTCCAACACGGGGAACAGTACAGCAAAATCAGCAAAATAAACTAGGAATGTTCGCGGGACATAAAAACTAAAAAACAATGGTCAACCAGGCAGTCAGTACTAGCTGGGCACCGTGACTGCCCGCTCAGGCAGTGATCGCCGGCTCCAGGTCGGACTGGGAGTTGGGTAGATAGAGTCACGAATGTCGAGGTGTTCATGAATAGAAAAAGATAAAATAATTGCCAAACATGGTTGCCAACCTTCTTAGAGAAGATGGCACGTGAAAAAAAAAGAAGAACGTGAACAGTTCTGTTTGCTATTGCTATGCGTCTTTTTATTTCGTCGCTTGCTGTGTTTGTTGCGTTTATTAGCGATCCAAGATATGTGAATTCTTTGATTTGCGCAAAGGTATGGTTGTTAATTTGAATTCTCAGTTCATATTTTAAGGATTTCTAGAAACCAACATATATTTATATATCGTGGAATATGGAATATCAAGGATTATTCCCAACAGAAATAGTAATTGCATTAAGATGCCCTAAGAAAATAGCTTTAGAACAGTATCTGTAATTTATTTCTACAACCCAGTTTAATGTGTTCTATTGTCAATTTAAGATAATTAAGTATGTGTATAAAAATTTACGTAACTACTGAAGAACTGTAAATTTTCTATGCTTTGTATTCTAATGACCCACATAAAAACTGAATTTATTCAGCTTTTAGAAAAATTCTTGTGGGTAGCACAAAAAATTTAAGTGACAGAATGAGCGAGAATGTGTTTGATAAGCGGTATTCACACTCTCCCCCTAGAAAACGGTCGTTGTGATGGATAGTTATTGTCAACGTACCCTGATAATTATGATTACGAATGGGATTATCTTCATTATGGAACATTAAATTCAATTAAGCTGCTCCAAATGCGTAGATAAATGTAAAGTGTATTGTTTAGTATTTTAAGGGACTATTTGCTAGTTGGTAATTTATGAGTTTAAATTGAATCCACTGTCCAAGCGATGATATTTAAACTGCAATAGAATGATTCTTTATGGTATCACGAACTTTTTGATAAAAAATTTATGAATTTAAAATTAACAGTGACTTAAACCATCTATAGTATTTTTCCAGAGCCATATTGAACAGTATACAGGAGATAGGGTCTTCCTGGTGCAATCCGTTATTTCTTTTAAGAGTTTCACAAAGTTCTTCCTAAATTCGTACTCTACATTTACCTTTTTCAAGGTTAGTTTTGTTAAATTTACCAACTGATTTGGTATTCCTAGATCTTTTATTGCTCTGAACATTGCTCTTCCATTCAGAGTCGTAGACTTTTTTGTAGTCTATAAATATGTGATAAATGTCAATGCCATATTCCATCGTTTTTTCTACAATTTGTTTCAGGGTTGCAATCTGATGAATTGTCTATTTTCCACCTCTGAAACTAGCCTGGTGTTTTTTTATCATTTGCTCTGCATACTGTATCATAAGACACCATATTATGGTGCCTTACAGTGACTTTATACTGTGATTCCTCTGTGGTTAGAGCATTCAAAGATATCTCCTTATTTCTGAATGGTGCAAAGTATTCCAATATTTCAATTATTGTGTCAATATTTCTTTTAGAAGCTACTGTAATGCCATTTATTTATTTTATTCAGTGGTAATCTACTTTTCTGTTAACGAAAATGAAACTGATGTCAAAACCATGTGACGGATATGGACCATATCTGAAAAATGAGCTATTGCTTCTTTAGAATGCAAATATCCCTATATATAATATTAAAAAGAGTGAAGGAAGGTCCTGAAATTTCAGGTAGACAAGTCGAAATACTTTGGGCTCCACAACTTTTATAGTTTTTGAGAAGAAATAGTGTAAATTTAAATAATAAACCGAATTATATAGAAGCAGTGTACAATGGTCTGTTAATAGCTGTAAGTACAGTTTCCAAATTGGCGGTAGTTTGATTACAAACATTGTTTTTATATACATATGAAGAACATTATTTATATTTCGTATTTATTAATTATTTAAAAAACTAGTTTCAACTCTTAGCATTATCTTACTAATTGCTAGATCAACTATTTACTTTTAAATAAACAGAGTCGGACCTACCCAAATTAAAGTTATTGAAATAAAAGTTCAATTTAAATTTAAAAAAGATAGAAGATTCAATTTGACTTAAAATTTACAACCAAAAACCAGGCCATAATTTTACCCCCAGTAGATGAAATAAGAACAGAAGAGTACATCATTGCAGTAGGATCTATAGTTCATCCAAAAAAATAGAAACTGTTCTCATCCAAAATGTCAAACGGAAGAATATGTATCTACCTTTCAAGCATATAAGTCGTAGGTGATTTTCGAAGTCAACAAGATGTAATTAAAATTGAAGAACATACAATCAAAGCACGTAAACTAATTACACCCGCTAATAGATTAGTTTTATCCAACGTATGTCCATCTATACCCCATGGCATATACAAACAGTCTTTAATCAACCTTGGTTGTAAATTATTGTCTTAGCAATAGTTCAACAAATAAACATAATGCAGCATTATTGAAAATATGAAACTTTTATGTTTAAACTGGCGGAAATCGTTCTTAAAATACACCATTTTTAGATTTCTGAAGAAACGATTTTTGAAATCGAAATCAAAACGTCAAAATAAACGATTTTTGGTGGTTTAAATCGAATAAAAATAGTAAATATTATTAAAATATCACAAGAAAATAGATGCCGATCAAGCAGAATATAGTTTTAGCACGTAGTTTTTACCGTTTTTCGTAATATTCTTCTTCACAAAACGTAGTAACAACAAATAATAATTCCTGAGAAGTACATATGTTATGTAGGAGTTCTTTTAGTTGGAAACACTTTATTAAACATTGAGTATGTAAATTTATGTTGAAATAAAGAAAACAGAAGAATAATATGTAAGCAGCTCTGACAAATGAAGTAATCAACGTGGTAACAACTTGATTTAGGGCTTTCATAAATCCTACCGGAACAGTGACATTCATTTCTACATGTATGGACATCGTGGGAGGAAAGCAATTTGCATATAATAATTTAACTAAGATTACATACGTGTATACGGGTAATTAAAGAATGTCTCTGGTTAAAAAAATATATTTTTAATGAGATAAGTCTTTTTTAGTTTTTCTGTTAAAGTTTTTTATGCATATAAATAATAGGAATAAAAAGAACTAATAAATAGGTACACAATTTTTTTATTATCTTTAGTTGCGATGTTCACATCACTATTAGTTTAATTCGACACGAATAAATTCAATTTATATATTATTTATACCCTAGTCTAGAACAGAGGTTCCCAAATTTATTTAGGTCTCGGAACCCTCATTGACGATCTTTTTTTTGGCGGAACCCTAATTGACGATATTTTTTTGGCGGAACCCTATTTTGATAAATAAAGAAATTACCTTGTAGTTTGAATATTTTTCATGTAAGATTGTTGTTTTGTATAAAACTTAAGATGTCGCTGGTTAAATGATATTAGGTAAATCATGAATGTGTTGCTTGTGTGAGTCCATTTCAAATAAGTAAAAGAAATAATAAATAAGACTTACTCACTTGCGCTCTAATTTGGGCAAGATTAAATTAATACTGTGCTCGGTATTTGCCTTTTATATTATCAAAATTAAGTATTTGTTTTATTTTCTTCCAGCTAAGGGTTTATGGTTCAATTCATAGTTTAAGACAAGACGAATGCACACTTGAGAGACTGAGCTAGGGGGAGCATAGACGATAAGCTTCCATGGTTGATTGAGGTATTATTTTTATATTATTTTAATTCTCTTTGGTAAAATTTTTTTATTAGTTCATATTTCAAAGACCGACATACAGCACACCTCATCCTGATGGTACAGCTCATGGTGGCTCGGCGGTAATCATCCGCAGCTGCATATCACATCATATATTGCCGAATTATGCAACAGAAAAAATACAAGCAACAATCGTTCAAGTAAATTCAACACCATGGCACTTTAACATATCTGCAATGTATAGCCCACCTCGTCACACAATCTCCACAGATGAATACAAAGCCTTCTTTAAATTACTTGGCAGCAAATTCGTTGACAGGGGAGACTGGAATGCGAAACACATACACTGGGGCTCAAGACTCATAACAACAAAAGGTCGTAATCTTCTAAAAGCAATGACCGACAACAACTATGATTGCCACACCAACGGAATCCCTACGTACTGGCCAAGTGATCCAAGAAAACTTCCAGATCTGCTGGACTACTACATAAGCAAAGGAGTGTCCAGAACCAACTGTCTAATAGAATCCAGCTATGATCTCTCATCGGATCATACACCGGTTATTATGAGCCTGAGTACCACAGTTATAAACAGCCCACCACCTCCTCGACTCACGTCAAAAAACACCGACTGGGCAGATTTTCAATTCTACCTAGAAGAAAACACCCATCTTAATCAGCGGATCAAGTCTACACATGACATAGTTACAGCAGCTCAATACTTCACCATACTTGTGCAAAAAGCGGCATGGCAATCTACACCACGAACTGAACGCAAACCAACACATACCACAAATGATCCCCTGCACATTCGCCAACTCATTGCTGAAAAACGTCGTGCGAGGAGAACTTGGCAAAGATCTAGAAATAACATAGACCTACATATATTCAATAGACCACGAAGGCAACTTGGAGTAGCCATCAAAGCTGCAAACAACGAAACCTTCGAACATTACATAACAAATCTTACAGCAAATGACCAGACGTTATGGAAGGCCACTAAGAAGCTAAAGAAACCATACACAATCATTCCTTCTATCCGTAAACCAAATGGCGAATGGGCCTGTTCCAACAAAGAAAAAGCTGACGTTTTTGCTGAACACCTTACAAACGTATTTCAAACAGAGCCAGCAGACCCTGATGAAGAAGTGGAAGAACTAATTAGCGCAGCATGTCAAATGTCCCTCCCAATTAAAAGTTTTACTCCTATAGAAGTTAGGAAAGAAATAAACAAACTCAATTCACGAAAGGCCCCAGTTTATGATTTAATCTCGGCACAAGTACTAAAACAACTTCCTCGTAAGGCCATAACTTTGCTAACAGTTATATTTAACCGCATGCTAAGCTTATCATACTTTCCAAAAATATGGAAATTTGCTGAAGTCATTATGATCCTCAAGCCAGGAAAAGAGCCCAATGAAGTAACATCTTATCGACCTGCTCCCAACCGTAAGCAAAGTTTTTGAAAGATTGCTACTTCAAAGAATATACGCAGATCATGAATTCCTTACATTACTTCCAAAACATCAGTTTGGTTTTCGAGAAAATCACTCCACTACCCAAGTTCATCGAATGATAAATGAAATATCAAAAAGTCTTGAAGAAAAGAAATACTGCAACGCTGTATTTCTAGACATCTCACAAGCGTTTGACAAAGTTTGGCACAGAGGTATGCTTTACAAAGTAAAAATAGCACTATCCAGTAACTATTTCCTCCTACTTAAATCCTACATATCAAATAGATATTTTACTGTAAAATTCAAAGACCAACAATCCAACCTCTGTCCTTTCAACTCCGGAGTCCCGCAGGGTAGTGTTCTAGGGCCGCTGCTTTTCTCACTCTACACAGCCGATATACCAGAGACCAATAATACTACAATCGCTTCTTTTGCTGACGACGTAGCAATACTAGCCGTAAATGAAGATCCCGTACAAGCCTCACAAAACCTGCAACATCATCTGAACATACTCAGTGATTGGTATACAAAATGGAGAACAAAAGTAAATAAAACAAAATCAACTCAAATAACATTTACCAACCGTCACAATATATGCCCACCTGTAAGAATGGAAAATATAAGAATACCAACAGTAACAGACGCTAAATACCTTGGCCTCCATCTTGACCAACGACTCACTTGGAACCAGACATATCCAAACATATCCAGACCAAAAGAAGGCAGCTCGACTTAAAATTCCGACAAATGTATTGGCTTCTTGGACGTAAATCAAAACTTAACATCCAAAACAAAATTCTTCTATACAAAGCCATACTCAAACCTATCTGGTTCTACGGACTACACCTATGGGGCTGTGCAAAACCAACGTCGCTGAATATTATCCAAAGATTCCAGTCTAAAGTACTGAGATCGATAGTGGATGCGCCATGGTACGTAAGTAACCAAACACTCCATAATGACTTAAAGGTTCCTTTCATCAGAGAAGAAATTCATCGAGCCACGGAGTCACAAAATGAACGTACCATTCACCACGAAAATGAGCTAGTAAGGGAACTCTACAACAATGGACCAGCCACAAGAAGATTACATAGAACCTGGCCTCAAGACCTTCTTCAGAACTAAACCAAAGTAGAATAAGGTGAGACATCATTGGATGTGTCCCCTTCACGCGCAAAACCTGTAATCACTTTACTTAATACTCTTTTTTTGATGTAGATTGTAAATAAACATAATTATAATAATAAAAAAAAATATTTCAAAGACGTTAAATCATGCTTTTTTAAATGATTATTTCACGGTTTCTACTTCGATTTTGAATGTTAGTAAATAAATTTGTTTTCTAAATTCGTCTCGTTATTAAGCTTAAATTTAAAGTCTCCCAACATTCATAACTTTTTTTAAATTCCTTTTTGTATTTTAAATAAAACTCATTATAAGAGTATATTATACCTATCTCGAATTACTCCGACATCGACTATGCTGCTGAATAATATAGAATTTCACATTTTTCAAATAAATTACTAATTTATCTTTCGCGTATTAAAATATTCCAATAAAACTTTTTGCGGATATTATTTGTTGGCTTCTGGTCCTTTTAATTAATTGAAATATGATCTCTAATAACAGATTACATAATGTCGCCCAAGGATAATTTCTGAACAATAAATTATTAATGATTTTTGGAATCTTGTATCCAGGATTTGGATTTGAAATATAATAAATTGTTAGTTGATACCGGAGCAACCAAGACTATTATAAGTCCAACAAGTACAAACAGTCATTAAAACTATAGGGAAAAATGCCAATATCCATGGAGAAATTACCAGATACAGATACAATTAAGAATTGGAGCAAAAAAAATCGTCCATACTGTTATAGTTGCTGACATCGAAAAGAATGTTATATTAGATGAATGAATGGACGTAATAGCCAATAAAGCCAAGCCAATAAACGAACGAATCCGCTATATTAGACTCAAGAGTAAGTGGTTCAATCTCACAATATTCTCAATATATGCCCCAACAGGAGATGCCGAAGAAGATAAGAAGGATGAATTTTGTGAATTATTAGACCAACAGTATAAAGCTGCTCAAAACACGACGTCAAAATAGTGATGGGAGATTGCAACGCTAAACTAGGTAAGGAAGATTAATTAAGAAAAGTAATTGGTAAGCATAGCTTGCACGACACAACAAATATTACTGGACACCAGCTAACACAATTCGAAATATCTAATAACATGGTCAATAAATTCACCCAATTCGAGAAACAGGACATTTATAAGGTCACATTGGTTTTAAATAATGGAAGAACACGAAATCAAATAGATCATGTCCTCATTGATGCAAGACACTCTAGTAGCATTATTAATTCGCGAAGTATGAGAGGAACTGACAGTGATAGCGATCACTTCCTGTTGAAATCTAAGTTAAAAACGCAATTGTCAATACACAAACTGGAACAACAAGAAAAAAAAGAAATATGGAACACAGAAGACCTACAAACACCAAATAAAGAACTGGATTATCAAGTGGCAATAAACAACAGATTCCAATTGCTGGGAGAGGAAGAGCATAACGTAGATTTAGAGCAAGTATGGCAGCAAATGGCATTAGTTATGGAACAAGCAGCCAAGAAAACCGTTGAAAATAGAGGACAGATGAGAACAAAGCAAATTTTAACAGAACAAGAGCACAAACAAAGCGACTTTTCAGAACTAAAAAGAGGAGCTACCTAGAACAGCAAATTCGGGAAATGAACAGAAGTGGCAAGAGGAATCAAATAAGGAAATTCTTTGGTAAACTAAAGCAGGTAAACTCGTAATGATAGAAACGAAAATCGTCAAACGATGGATGAAATACTTTCGGAATTTACTAAATATTGAGAGTGAGACGGAGGAAGCACATATTACATTTCATTCTGCAGATATCGAAATACCAGCACCAACCAAGGAAGTAAAGAATGCGATCGCGTCTATGAAAGACCATAAAGCACCAGGAAACGATGGCATAAATGGAAAGTTGTTAAAAAAAAAGGAAACTTTTTACACCAAAAATTGTATGACATCATTCTGAAAGTATGGCAACAATAGAAAATGCCTAGAGAATGGAATAAAAGCAATATAATTTTCATATATAAAAAAGGAAACAAGAATAATTCCGAAACTATAGAGTCATATCGCTTATTAACACATCATATAAAGTGCTATTAATTATTTTGCTACCATATTCGCATACCATATTCGAAAGATATTCTAGATGACTACCAATGCGGCTTTCGTGCTAGAAGGTCAACTATAGATCGAATATTTACCATCCAACAAATATTAAAGAAAAACTTGGAATTCAACCGCGATGTGCACCAAATTTTCATAGATTTCCAGCAAGCATATGATTCCATAAAAAGAAGCAAATTGTGGATAGCAATGTTAGAAATAGGAATACAAAGAAAATTAGTTGAATTAACGCAAATGTTTGTGACAGACTTATGCGCAAGTAAAGATAGAAAGCAGAACATCGATGTCATTTGGTATAAATTCAGGACTTAGGCTGGAGGACCCCTAGTCACCGTTGCTGTTCAATTGTACTTTAGAAGATGTAATAAGTAAAATATCGTCCAAGCTGACAGGAGGATTTGCTGATCAAGGATTAAAACTGTTGCTAGCCTATGCTGATGATACGATGGAGTCACACATTCCGCAAGAGACGTGAGATAGGTGTTTTTCACAGCTCAAGGAGGAAACAGGTAGTCTGTGTCTCTGAATAAATGAAGAATAGACGAAATACATAGTAGTAACCAAAAATACAAGACCAAGAGTTAGGCAGAACATTAGTATTGTTGTAGAAGATCAGTAGGCCGACCGAGAAAAAGATGAAAAGATGATGTTGAAGCCGATTTATCTAGAATTGGAGCACAACAATGGGAACTAGATGCGCAAGATCGTAGAGGATGAAGGGGATAGTGCATGCGGCTAAGAGTCACCCAGAGTTGTAAAGCCAGTGAAGAAGAAGAAGAATGGACGTAATGAATTTGCATGGATTTCACTCGGATTTAAAAAATAATATAATCAAAGTTGGTAACAAGGAGGTATTCTTTTATCAACGTGATGACAGTACCTGTTATGACGAACACCTGTTATGATGGAGCCTTGGAACGATGATGAAGAGGTTAGCCAAGGAATCATAATTGGAAAGAAATTGGTGACTTCTGCTTAAGAAATTCCTGTAAGACTTATCAACGTCAATGAATGGAATTGGTGACTTCTGCTTAAGAAATTCCTGTCAGACTTATCAATGCCAATGAATGTGAAAGTGTTAGTTGAAAAAAAATTAGTGTAAGATTGTATATAAATTAAATAAATAAAGACTCTAATAAACTAAGTCTTAGAATTTTTTAACAATAAATTTAAAGGTAATAAAACCATTACAAAGCTTATATAGAAACTGCAATAAGGATAGCTAGAAATAAGAATAAAAGTGCAAGAATAAAATCTGAAGGACAAATTTAAAATAGTTTTCAATTTATGACAAATTTTTAATGTTGTTTTCAAATTTCAAACTTCAAACAAAGTTAATTTCACAATTTTAAAAATACATTTTTCTATAACTTATCAAATCATCCAACAATTACCCTAAGCTGTTAGAGTAAAATCGCTGTCGTCGAAATGTTAATACTCGACATAATTATTTTCGTTTTAACTTTGCGTTAATATTCAGAAGATGAGATTTACAATTCCAATACAAACCAGCTATCTCAAGAACGGAGAATATTTAATCAACTCGCAAGGTAATAAATTCACTTCAAACACATTTTTATCTCCACCGAAGTTTTAGAAATCCTTAAGAGTTTTAAAAAATACCCAACTTTTCAATGCGTAACGAGATGTTAAGTATCCACAAATTATTTTATCGGAAAATTGTTGAAAAAGGCTAAAGTAAAATTTATTCTTACTGCATAGGCGTAGTAAAAGTTACATAGTTACAAGGTAGGTGAGCCAAATATTGCCACGAATGTAAATTTAAATAATAAACCGAAATATATAGAAAACTCTGCCTGGGGTAGAGTGGGGAACGGGTGGATTAAGTAGCTAGATCACCTTACTGCAGCCGGTCGCATGCCCGGATAAGGGAGGAGGGTTGAGCGGGGGTTAACTACCCACCATCGGAAAAAGAAACTAGTTATGAAAACTGCAACTTTGCCTCGGAACCGGACAGATAAACACAAAAAACGACAAATGAAATGTAGAAGTACTATGAATATTGGAACTTGGAATGTCTAGAGTTGGTACAGAATTGAGCTGCTATAAATGCTGTGGAACAACTGGAAAATATAAAATGAATGTAACAGCAGTGCAAGAAATAAGATGGCCAGACGATGGAAATATAAAAATAAGTAAATGCCACTATCTTCTTCAGCGGTAAAAAAACAGAAGACATGAATTTTAACTGGCTTTGTGATTAGAGACAACCTAGTATAGAATATACTAAATTTTATACCTATAAATGAAAGGATATGATACATACGAATGAGGGGGGAACGACACAATATTTTGATTATCTCAGCGCAATTTACTCTGAGAAAAAGGACATAAAACCAATTCCATCCATACACTGAGAGACAATCAAGGCCGTATGATAATCGACAATAAAGAAGTAACTGAAGAATCGAAAAAGTATTTTAGGGACCTTCTAAACATCATACAGGAAGAAAAGCAGAGATCTATATCACAGCGGACATGCCCGTCAAAAATCCCTCCTTTGAAGAAACCCAAATTAGGGGCCTCAAAAACCCAGGCCTTAAATAAGCTAAAAAATCACAAAGCGCCGGGTACGGAAAAGATACCAGCAGAACTTCTGAAATATAGGGGAGACGCACTACATCACCAAATCCACCAGCTAATAACGTACATATGGTTAGAAGAAAGGATACCAGCACGATGGAAGGAAATCATATTAGTGCTAATCAACAAAAAAGGAATGTACTTGTCAGGTGAAACGACAAATCATGTGTTAAAAACCGAGCAGGGAGACAGGTCATCGAGCAAAAAGACAAAAGAGGGAATCTAATCCTTATGAAAAGGAGACCAAAAAAGTGGCCTCTGATGGCGGACATATCCGGAAATGCGAATGCGCGAAATTTAAATTTTCCGACACTTATCAACAGTAGCTATATAATAATTTTTCAGAATGTGTCTTAGACGAGAAAGTTTTAATTAATTATAAATGATAAGAGTCTAAAATGCGACACAATTGTTAAAAAACTTCAATATAAATAAGATTTCATGTGACATTTGGGACAAACAATAACATAACCCAACTAAATTTGATGTCAAACAAGGAGAGAGACTCTCTTTCCTTGTTTAATGTGGCCTCTAAAAGATCGCACTTCCTGTCTAACAATAGGTTTGCCCCCACTACCTTTACATTCCCATTATTGTCTTTTTGCTCGATGAGACAGGTAGTCCCTAAAGTAGTAAATGTTATCCAATGTCATCGACCTGTTTAAGTATTTGGAGTCAGAAGTTGTTACTTGATTGGACCTCAGATTACGTTTTGTTGTTTTTTTTTTTTGTAAACATATTGCTTTTCTATTTATATTTTAATTTAATTAGTCGATTCTCATCTTCAGAGTTGCTGCTTCTCTTAGATCTTTTCATCGGTTTATCGTGACTAGAGACATCGTTAAATGAGTCATCGTAAAGACTAAAATCTGATAATGATTCGCTACTTGAGACAGTGATTAAACGCTTCTTCTTTTTTTTTTTGTTATTAGTTTTCTCTGGCACTTGATATCGGCTTGTACTCGCCTCGTTTTTATATGCGAGTTCAATCGCCTTGCTAGAACTGTGGTTAATTTTGTCTTTTTCTTTATGAGTGCAAAAGCAGCTTCAGGTATAGCTTCTGGTCTAAACGGATAAATGTCGGTGGCTGCAAATCCGGAGATAATGTTTGATCGTGTTATTGCTTTTAGACAAACTGGAGTAAACATTTCTTCAAACCTCATTTTGGTAATCGCCTTGTCAGGGTTTGTTGTTAAAAACTGTAGGACAGCTTGGTCCCAAATTGTCTCAAAGCTTTTAAACACTGATTTGTCCATAGATTGCAACTCGTGTTGCTGGGAAGACAAAATAAAGTTATGTCCATGCGGTTAGCTGCCTCAACTATGGAAATATCTAGGTAACTTTTAGTTCCATTAAATATTATTATGGGTAGGACCATGGTTTCTGAATGAAGAGAAATGGTTAAGGCACAAAACAAATGCTTTGCGTGTCCTACCTTTATTTGTGACCATAGATTTTGAGCCAGGGGGCAAGTGATTAGACTATTCAGGTTTAAACCTTTGGCCTTTAAAAAGCACAAAATGAGGTACAGGTTGAATAACAGGTTGCGCATTTCCGCAAACTACAATTGACACGTTTTCTCCATGCTCGATAAATGTACCCGTTATGCTCCCCTTTTAGTAAAAAGGATTTGTTGCTTATGGATTGTCAATCTGCATTCTTTTTCGTCCTTATTATATATGCTACCTTCTTCTTCTTCATGTGCCTTGTCCGTTCCGAACGTTGGCAATCAACATGGCTATTCTGACTTTGTTTACGGCAGATCTGAATAGTTCAGCAGATGACAATCCGAACCATTGCCGCAAGTTTTGGAGCCACGAGTGTCTTCTCCTCCCTGGACCATTTCTGCTGTCTATTTTACCTTGAACGATCAGCTGTAGTACTCTATATTTATTATGTCTCATAACGTGACCCAAGTATTCCAAGTTTCTTTTCTTTATACTTATTCCTACCTCTCTCTTTACCTATCCGGCGTAGTACCTCTTCGTTGGTCACGTGCTCAGTCCAGGATATACGTAATATACGTCGGTAAGCCCACATTTCGAAGGCCTCTACTTTTTTCATCAATGTTGCAGTCATTGTCCACGCCTCCATTCCATATAACAAATCCGGGAATACATAACATTTCAGAAGTCGAATTTTGAGAGGTAGGGTGAGGCTTTTAGAGGTGAAAATTTGCTTCATGCTAGCGAACGATGCCCTTGCCTGTTCTACTCTTATACGTATTTCCTTCGCTTGATCCCAATTTGAGTTAACTGTTGTTCCCAAGTAAATGCACGAATCCACGTGTTCAATTCTTTCATTGTCTAATATCAGTTGCTGTGGTGGTTGTTGGGTTTTGCTTACTAACATCCATTTGGTTTTTGTGATATGTAGTCTGAGTCCGTATTGTGCACTTGTTTTTTGTATCTTACTTATTAGGCAACTCAGTTCCTCCATGATACTTGCTAGAATCACAGTATCATCAGCATACCTTATGTTATTAATTATTTCTCCAGGTCTCCATATATGCTACCAGGTTTGTTAAATAGCTTTAGTTTTTCTGTGGTATCTCTCAATTTATAAAAGAAGTCATCGACGATTTTTGTTTTTTGGGCTCGAGCCATATTCATTTTGAGCTTTCCGCCCAGATTTAGAAAACGGATTTGGTATAGTATATGATTTGTTGTAACTTAGGAAAACATACTTTTTATCAAAATATTGCTTGTAATAAGCATACCTACCTCAGTTAAGCTGTGAATTCTTTTGACCAGATCATTTTCTTGTGCTACAGACAACATCGGTGATAGTCCAAGCTTTCTATCGGGATTTTGTGTTCTGAGAAGAAGATCTAGCGTTGAGCGAGGAATGTTATAATGCTTGGCAGCACCTTTGATAGACATTTTATTAACTAAACTGCAGTTTAATTATTAAATTGTAGTGTTTGAAACCGATCGTCCTAGGTTTATTATTAGGTGTATTAAAATAGAATGTATGTAATGTTTATGACAACAACGCTCTTGAAATGGATTCACGCGTGCAACCCATTCATCTTTTAAGAAATTCCAACTCTTTTATTACTTCCAATGTAGAGATTGAAATTCGCCCGACAATTCAACCCACGGAAAATAGTAACACCACTGACTTCTTTGGTTTGAAAGGGCAATTAAAAAGCCATAACGTTTATTTGCATAATTAGCCATAGCGGCGCTATCTGTGAGGGAAATTGCCCAACGAGCAAATTACGCTTTAAATACCCAAGAAATTGACATTTTATCCCCGTTGTACCGTTAAAAGTATTCAGACAAAGACGGAGTTTCGAATAGTTTATAGAAAACGCTGCATTAAAACATCTTTGTCTTATTGTATCTGTTCTAAATTATTGCTACTTTTCTGAACTGTCAATTTTCTAAATTAAAAAACTATTCTTGAAACTTCAGCGGGTAAAGTAATTAGCCTGTCATTTAGGGTGATTTTTTTCCAATAAATATTTAAAACTACTAAACACTTTGATCTAAAATTAAAAACAAAAATTACTCAAAAAGTATTCAGCAACTCAAGGATATGGCAGAGGTGTGATCTGCAGATGAATTTGGAAATTGTCGTCTCTTTGATACTTTGATACCTATTATAACATTGTTTGCAAAATTTTTAAATGTATAGGTGTTCCAGTAATGATTCTTTCAACAATAACACTAGTGATTACTTAAATGTAAAATTTGACAATGATTTAGTATATCGGTTCGCTCGTGACTCATTAATTTTTAATCTTTAATCTTCTGACATCTCATTTAAGATACAATTTTCCTACTTCCTCGTTTTTGAGTGGGCTGATAGATGTTTAAGGTCCTTAGTTGTTGTATGTACAAAACTGATGTACCAAGTTTATAATCATCAGCCCATGTTTCTACTGCGTCTCAATTTGCTTCTGAATCTGCATAGCCTTACTGTGACTGGTAAAGTCTCTCAGTACAAGCTGATTGGGTTGTGATTGGAAATTAGTTGGGGGTGAAAATATAAAAGGTTGGTTTGGTGGTTTGTATACTGAGGTTATTGTGCATTTTCCGATCTCAGTGGTTAATATCTCTATACCGTGTACATTTGTTGTTCCCACACTTGAGACTATGGTTTGAGTTCTCACAAATACCACACTCTCATGCTTATTGTGTGGTATCTTCGCAATCAGTTTCATACCGAAGCGTTTAGGTCTCGCTGCAGTTACTAGAGGTTTCCTTACCCCCCTTAATGAACTAATAAATCTAAGAAAGGTAAACAACTATTGTTTACTTTCCTTCTTTTCATATCTTTAACCAATACTTTTATTTTATTTTTTATTTTAAATATATGTACTGTTATGATTGTTTAGTTTTACTTTGATTTTAATTTATTGAGCCAATCAAAATAATGTAACTTAATTGTTATCAAATGTAAAATAAAACTCCTTATATTACCTGTGTTCAATGGATTCAAAGATGTTCTTTATCGGGATAGAGAAAAAGGATAATAATAAAAGAACATATTATATTACAAAAAATTACGTATTCTTTATTTTATATGAACGAATAAAACAATTATCAAATTCTGCCGTTATCTTATTAAGCAGCATACAGGAAAATAAATGAAAATTTTATGATAATAAGACTTTAAATCTACATAAATTTATATTCAGCGGAAACCAATTTTACTTAAATTTTCCTTTACTTAAAAAAAAAAAACAAGAAAACGTTAAACTTTTAATTAGTCTAACAAACCTCAGTTCTTAAATTTGAATGATAATGACCATGATGTCAACACAGATCCTTCACAGATATTAATTTTAATTATACAAAACACTTACAGCTTTTTTTCTTATTGAATTGTATGTTGGAACATACCCAGAAAAGTCCAGTCTCCTCAACGATGTGATCTCTCCTTTTTGGCGCCTCGGCTCCTTCCTAACGTCTTTGCAAACCTCCTGCACTAACCAAAAACACCTTATTCACTTCTCCAAAAACTCAGCTACTTATTAATGACACAAGGACTTCCTTTTGTCAACTTAATGCCGTAAAACTACTTTCACATATCTTCACAAAATGCCCACGGTAGATACAAGGACCTCTTTTAATCTACTTGCGCTATCTCCTTCTGCAAAACTATTCAATTCTTTTCACAATGCCGGTATCCAACTCACGAACCACACCCTATCAAACTGCATCTTGCCTTTCTGTACGACCAACCTGCTTCGGTTTGTTATGGGGGTTTTACGAAAACAAGCATCAAACTATTCTTGGCTTCTGAGGGACTTTCCATGACTACAGAAGATCTGCGAAAAATTTATTTGAAATTTCATGATGCCTATGGAATTGGTCCAGCTGAGGTAGACGAAGATCTGACTGCGTTTAGGTCCTTTATCGTTGCTGAAAGAATTATCCATCTGCAAAGATCAAGGGAATGTCATACAAATTACTTTTCCACCGCTTCTCCAAGACGAAATTTTTAAATGTTTCGACGTGTTCTGAGGGTCTAGAATCCTCAAATTTAACTGCTAGCAACTTTGGCATGGTTCTTATTAATATTCGATCGATTAGAAATAAGACAGACGAATTATTTTTGTTTCTGGAAGAATTAGGGTTTCCCCAGTTAGTTGCAGTGACGGAACACTGGCTTGAAGTTAATGAGCCAATTTTCATTCAAGAATATACCACAATTGCTAGGTATGATCGTCCAAGTTCAGCTCATGGTGGCACTCTGATTCTTTCAAATAACAATGATTTTTCTTCAGTTTCGAAATATGACTATTTGCTGGGTGAAAACTACTTCGAATTTTCTTTGATTTTTAATAAGAAATTTAATCTATACATTATTTGCATTTATAGATCACCTAGCTCTGATACTGAACTATTTTTTCAGAGCCTGCTAAATTTGTTAGATATTCTGCCCATTAAAAGCAGAAAAATTTTATGTGGTGATTTTAATATTGACTACGCTGCTGTTTGTGCGACCCAACTGTCTTTGGTAACTATTTTTGAATCATATGGTCTCACAATGCACGTTAATTCTCCAACAAGAATCTCAAAAACATCATCCTCGACAATTGATTATGTGGTTTCCGATTTTCCACCCGCTGACGTCCATTCTACAGTTATTAGTGGGGGGCTTTCTGATCATGAAACGGTATATACCAAGTTTAGCAGTTTACAAACACCTCACTCAAAAACCCGACGATTAGGTAGGATTTTTTCCACTCAAAACTTTCGTAAATTCTATAATTCATGCTTGACTTCTGACTGGAGTTTTTCTTCTGGAGACATTGACTGTAATGTTAGTGATTTTCTAAATAGACTTGTATCTATTTTTAATAAAGCATTTCCTCTATTAAACATCAGGCCAAAACATAATAAACCTTGGATTACCAAAGGCATTCGCATATCTGCGAAAAATATGCGTTCTCTGCTATATATTAAAAAATTTAATGACAGTATCCCCATCTCTGATTATATCAACAAGTACAGAAAATGCTATATAAAACTACTCAAAGTAGCCAAAAAATCCTACTTTCATAATCGCTTAACAAGCTCCAAAAATATTTCAAAAGAAACTTGGTCAATAATAAACGATTTTCGAAATAAAACCAGTACAGCGGATCAAACCTTTTCTTTTCCTAACCCCGAAAATCTAAATGATTACTTTGTTAATGTGAGTAAAAATATAACCTCAACTATTTCGCCACATCAAGATCCAGTTTCCTATCTCTCTAATTCAAAAAAACATTGCTGATACCTTCTTTTTAAGACCAGTTGATAAGACGGAACTCATTTCAACAATTCGTAGTATAAAAAGCACATCGTCCTGTAGTACAGATGGATTATCTATTAAAATTTTCTCAAATCTACCGCATAATGTTTTGGACGTCATGGTCTCGCTAGTAAATGATTCCCTTGAAAAAGGTACATTCCCTAACTGCCTAAAGACTGCCATCGTCATTCCTCTTCATAAAGGTGGAGAAAAATCTGATGCCTGCAACTATAGACCTATTGCCTTGTTACCAGCACTATCAAAAATTATTGAAAGACTTATAAAAGTTCGACTTATGCCCTTTCTCCTTAAATATAATATTTTATCGCAAAATCAGTTCGGCTTTTTGTCTAATAAATGCACTAGTGATGCCATATTTTCTGTGTTACATGATGTATATCTATCACTAAACAGTAACCTCTCCTCCGCCACCGTTTTCTGCGACTATTCCAAAGCCTTTGACTGCGTAAATCACGACATTCTATTAAAAAAATTAACTTTCTACGGAATTCGGGGTGTGTCTTTGAACTGGTTCAAAACTTACTTGGTAGGTAGGAAACAATTGGTTAGAATAAATGACACCGACTCTAGTTGTAAAGATATTGAGTGTGGATTACCGCAAGGTTCAGTATTAGGTCCCATTCTTTTTTTACTTTTCATTAATGACATCACTTACTTGAAAATTAAAGGAAAAATTTTTCTATTTGCTGATGATACCAGTATTACTTGGAGCAGCTCTGATATTTCAACGCTTCATTCAATTATAACCGATGATTTACTTATAATCAAGGCTTGGTCAGACTCCAACTTACTTAGCTTTAACGTGGATAAGACTGTAGCATTATCTTATAAAGGAGTCATGCAACCCTTGCTTTTGAATGAGAGCCAAATCAATATCGTAAATTCCGTGAAATTTCTAGGTATTCTCATTGACAGTGATCTCAAATGGTCCTTGCATACTGACTCCTTAAGGAAGAAACTAGCCTCAGCTTGCTTTGCAATAAGATCTGTTTCGAAGGAACTAAATTTATCTTCTGCCAAAATGGCATATTTCTCATTGTTCGAGTCCCATCTTCGATATGGGCTTCCATTTTGGGGTTCTAGTACAGCGGCCCAATTTGATACTATTTTTAAGTTGCAAAAAAGAGCAATCCGTTATCTATTTGGTCTCAAACAAACAACTCATTGCAAGACCTACTTCAAAAATCACGGAATTTTGACGCTTCCCTCTTTATTTATTTTGGAAACGGTTTGTTTGATTCGAAAGCATCTAAACATTTTTCCCGATAGACCTGACCATGGCTACTCCATTAGAAATTCGGATTGTAACGTTTATTTGCCGATCCCGTCCACTCAGCTAGTAAAGAATTCTATTCTATATCGTGCAAAGAAACTTTATAATCACCTTCCAAGAGAAATTAAATCCGCAACATCCTTCATTAAGTTTCGTAAGGTGACAAAAATCTATCTCTCAGAAAGACCATATTATTCAGTTGACGAGTTTCTTAATGTATAACAAAGAAACAAAATTAGTATTGTTTATAATTACATTTGGGTGTCTCAAGCAGTGGCTACAATTTGTCTCATTTGTTGTTGTCTGTACAAATTATGTAGGTTATACAATAATTTTACTAATTTAAAATTGTGTTATTCTGTTTTTTACTATATTGTTTTTGTTTTATACTTTTTGTATTATTTGACTGATTTATTTTTTAGCTTTGTCCATAAAATTGTTCAATAATTTTCAGTGACAATAAAGCATATTTCTATTCTATTCTATTCCTATCTTGAGACAAACGACTGTTTCCTTCGATGACCAAAGTATAACTAACCTCTCCGGTCCTCCTGATCGCCTCACAAATTTCCATTCAAAAAACGACCGTCCAATCAAAAGCTCAAATTGGACGGTGGATGGTGTTTACCATGATTTTGGAAAAGCCTAATTTCTGTTTCAGAGAAAAACTAAATAGCTTACTTTAAAATTGGTTTTGTCAATACACAATTTATACATATTTCAAAAGATTAGAATATGGTCGTTTAATACTCGATTATACAAACAATGAAAAGATTAACTTACAGGTAAAATGTCTTCTAATTCTAAACAAAGATGTTTTCTGATAATGTTGTTGGAAACGGAAAAGGTCATTTGTCAAATAAATTTCTATTCTTATCTACACTAAATCTTATGTTAAATTATACAATTTGTTTATACTGATATGTTAAAATTTTATTCCGATGGATCTTTTTATTTATTTTTCTTTGGTTGGGAAAAGAAGTTTAACCACTGATCTTAAATCCAACAAAATATTAAAATAAAACAAAAAACGGTAGAGCAATCTTTTATTTTTAAAGAACCTACCTAGGAAACATTTTATTTTTCAATTCTCCTGAAACCACCGAGAGAAATTTCTTAGAATTCATATAGTTCCAAATAATAATTTTCCACGAACATAAGTTGATTTCCAGTAAAAGGAAATGGCTCGGAAACTATCCTAAATCTATGTTAGGCCGAAATAAAAGCCTTTTCCCGAGGCGAATAATCGTATTTCAAAAATATGAATTCCGGAAACATACTTGACATGGAAGAAGTGAAATTTAATTTAGGGAAAAAATAAAAGCAGGACGTGCTAAGATTCGAACACCGGCCCTTCGAGCTGCTTTTATGGAGGTATAGTCCGGGACGAAGTGCAAACTGGATATCAGCTTTTTTTGGAACACCTTAAGAATCACGAAGGCACGTTTCTGGAAGTGGCCCAATATTTCGCAATTTTATTAACAATTGCACTGTTATAGAAGTAAAGGAAACGGTGTGTGGTAGTTAACATATTACAGGGTGTTCCAAGATGTTTTTATCAGTCTGTAAATGAGGAAATAATAAATAATATTAAGTAGAAATTTGGAAATATTAATTGGATCTACAATAAAATCATTTGTGACATACTTTAAAAGCTTGAAACAGAAGTCGAAGATCAAGAGAATAGACCAAAAAGAGCCAAAGGTTGCCTAAATTAAAAAATATGGGGAACGAAATGAAAGGCAGAATTTAACAGTCATCAGATTAAAAATGACACACCCAGCAGACAAACGACCTGGCACAGAGAGGATAAAAGAATGTTAGAAACAGAATATATCAAAACTTTTAGAAATATTGATGGTAAAACACTGTGGAACAGAGCTAGATGTAGAAATATACGATAAAGATGCAAGGTGGAGAATATTAAGGACTGGATAAGAAATAGAAGAGTCGAATGGAACAATCACATAAGCCGAATGACTATAAATAGAGTAGTAAAGACCGCAAGAGACGGTACTTTAATAGGAAGACGATCAGTAGGAAGACTACAAAAACGATGCTATGAGAACTTACTGGAGGCATATTTAAAAACATGTAGACAGTCATGTCTACATAAAAAAAGAAGACGAGGTATACTTGAGATCCATGATATCATTACAGGTGCTGTGACGTCATAACATTAAAAAATCAATAAACAAATCAATCAGTTCATAGCGTACTACACCGCCTTCTGATTTCCAGTCACTATTTATCTCGGTCGTTCCAAAGGTTTTTCTCAACTCTCCTGTCCAACTTAATATTGCTTTCTTCTTCAAGTCCAGTTCAATACTCTCCTTGGTATTCTATTTTAATCCATTCTTTGGACGTGTCCATACCGTCTTATCGTTCATTTATTCTGATATCCTATTATGTTGTGCTTAACACCGATAATTTCTCGTATTCTTTCGTTTCTAACTTTGTCTAATTTTAATTTTTTAGCCGTTCTTCTCCAGAAGTCCATTTCTGTTGTTTCTAATGCTTTTAAATATTTTCTTTTCAGTGGCCATACCTCACTTCCATATGTAACGATGCTTTTTATAATGCTTACAATAGAAATGCAAACCCAGTCTCAATCCAAAGAAGTATTATGAAAGAAAAAGAATATTGGGAATATATCATCAACATTAGTAAGTAATACTAATTTGCCATTGTTAGTCACAAACTTACAAACACCTTTTTAATAGTTTTTATACTTTTTGATGACCAACTGATGGAGAAGATTGTGCAAGAAAGTGTACGTTACAGTGTTTTGAAGAATCCTTCAAAGCCCCTCAATTTACAGAAGGAACACCTTTAGAAGTACTTAGGCATATGCATAATGACATCGGTGACTGCTACATATTTCCATAAAAATGGGCCAAAAACAGAAAACTACAATTTCGACGGATGAATTTGGATCCATACCTGAGCCTACAGCGACCGAAGTAAGAATGACGAAATTATCTTAAAAATTCGTTCACATAACTTGAAATAAACAAAACATAACGAAAATTAGGACGTAGATTATTAATTTGAAAACGCAGTACTTCGGGCGGCATAAATCAAAGAATTATCGACAGGAAAATACGCAGCCACGAAATAAATAAACAACTCTAAAATGGTTTTTATTACTTGGCGACGCTAAAAGGAATTGAAAGAATTCGGTGTTTTAAAACGTACAAATAGGAAACTGAAATACATTAACATTTATTTAAAGGGATTTCATTAAATTACATATAAGAGGGGATTCCAATATATGTATACCAAAGAATCAAAGAAATTGCAAATGCTACACAAGTCAGTTAAAAATACAAGAGATGTATGTCAAAAAATGGTTAGAAAAAGGCATTAAGTTTACCTATACCAAAACATGCATGTATTAAGCCTATTTTAAGACTTTCTTTCTTTCTTTCTTTCTCCCCTTCCTTTTGCCCTATCAGGGTGTTGGATTTGGGCTAGCTATTTTAATTTCCATTTACCCACCTCTTCCATTCTTTTCTGTTTCCTGCCATTATTTTCAATTCCTCGAGTGATTTTTGTTTAAATTTTCCCGCCTCTACTACTTGCTGTATCCATTTTTTTCTTGGTCTGCCTCTTTTTCTTTTTCCGATATTTTTTGCTTCATAAACTTTTTTTGTTATTCTATTGGATTGCATCCTCGTCAGATACCCATACCAGTTCATTTGTCTCTTTGCTATTTTGTTCATTATCGGTTCCTGGTTGGCCATTCTCCTAATAGTCTCGTTGCTTAATCTATCCCATTTTGTCTTTCCAACTATCCTTCTTAGATGTCTCATCTCCATTGCGTTTATCCTGCTCTTATGTTTTTCCAGAATTGTCCAGTTTTCACTTGCATAAAGCACAGTCGGTATCACTATTGTGTTATATATTTTTATTCTTGTTTCTCGTGTAAGTTCTCTTTTTCCCATTATTGGGGCTAACGCATAGTATAACTTGTTTGATTTCTTTGCTCTATTTGTTATTTCCCAGTCTATTTTTCCATCATTAGTTATTATACTTCCCAGGTATTCGTAAGTTGATACTATTTCCAATTCTGAGTTTTTACATTTTATCTTTATTTGATTATCTTCCTGATCTCCATTGCCGCTGATTATCATTATCTTACTTTGTTTCTCGTTTATCTCCATTTTTAGTTCTTCTATTTGTTCTACCCATATATCCATTAGTTTCTGCATTTTATTCTCGGAATCTGCTATTAGTACTATGTCGTCTGCATACATTAAGGACTCTATTGTTACCGGTTGTAATCTGTGGTAACCTATTATTGTCTGTAGTTGATTGGTTCTGATTCTAGTGTTTCTTAACAATTCTTTCATTACTATTATGAATAGCAAAGGGCTGAGACTATCTCCTTGTTTAATACCTCTCTTCCAATTAAATGCTTCCGATCTTTCCCCTGTTATTTGTACCCTTCCTTTTACCTCTTTGTATGTACTTTCTATAATTTTTATCAATGCATTAGGTACATTTATTTTTCTCAAGCATTTCCCTATAATATATCTTTCTATCGTGTCAAATGCTGCTCTTAGGTCTATGAATGCTAATACTAGTTTTTCGCCCGTATCTATGCTTCTTTCTATTAGGTTTCTAATGATATATATGTTGTCATTTGTCTGTCTTCCCGGTCTAAATGCCGTTTGTTCTTCTCCCAATACCATTTCTACTTCTTGTCTCAGTCTCTTCTCTATTATTTTCGTATATATTTTAAAACATACCGATGACAGACATATTGCTCTATAGTTGTCGTAGTTTACATGTTCTCATTTTTTGTATATTGGCACGATGATATTCTTCTGCCAGTCTTTAGGTATTGTTTGTTTTTCCCACGCCTCTTTATATATTTTCCATAGCCAGTTTATTCCTTCTTCTCCCATGTATTTTACCATTTCCGGTTCAATTTCATCGTCTCCACCTGCCTTGCCTATTTTTATATTTGATAATCCTTCTATTACTTTTTCTCTACTTATTTGCTCTAGCTCTGTGTTTTCTTCGCCTTCAATGTTTATATTGTCTTCATTTATTACTTCGGTATCAAATTTTTTCTCATAATATTCTTTCCATACCCTAGCTACTTGTTCTGGGCTTATTTGTATTTGGTTTGAAGTATCTCTTACTGCGTTTATTTCCTTTCGTCCTCCTTGCCTTATGTGTCGTATTGTTGTCCAAAAGTTTCTATTATTTGTTATATATTCTTCCTGAAGTACTTCTCCAAATTCTTTCCATGTTTTTGCTTTTGCTTGTGTGACTGTCTTTTTTACCAATCGTCTCTGCCTATAGTATTTTTCTTTATCTTCTTCTAATCCCGTTTCAATGTATTTTTTTCATGGTATTTTCTTCTTTTTTATTTCTGTCTTCACTTCTTTATTCCACCATCTTGTCCTTTTCAATTGTTTATTATATTTTTTTATTCCACACACTTCAGTTGCTGTTGTCTTTAATACTTCACTGTAAGTATTCCATCTTTCTTCCATTATCCATTTTTCTTTTTGGCCCTCTATTTGTCTCAGTCTTTTGTTAGTTTCCTCCGTGTACAATTCTCGCACACTTTCTATCTTTAGTTTGTTTACATTTACTTTCTTATACTCTTTTCTTTCCACTTCCTCTATTTTTTCATCCTCCAGTTTTGCAGTGACCATTCTATGTTGTGTAGACAGTTCCGGTTCCTTTTCCGTTAAGATGGTTTTTATATTTTGTTCTAGGTTTCTCGTATAGACTATATAGTCTATTAAGCTTTTCGCATTTCTCTCTTCAGCCACAAATGTATATTTGTCGTTAATGGTTTGTTCACTGAATGTGTTTCCTATTATCAGGTCATTGGTTTGGCAGAATTCCAGCATTTTAATTCCATTTCTATTTAATGTGTCTTCTCCATATTGTCCAATGCATCCTAATGCCCTGTTAATGTCTTTACCTACTCTTGAATTCCAATCGCGTAAGATTATTATTTTTTCTCTTGTCTCTCTTAATTTGTCAAATGCGTTTTGGAGTTTATTGTAGAATTCTCTCTATATCTCTTCTTCATTTCCGTCTGTTGGTCCGTATATTTGTATTATTCCTATCTTGTCTTTTAGTCCTATTTGGGCTGTGATTATTCTAGATGATACTGCTTCGTAGTTTGTTATTCTTGATTCTATTGATTCTTGATTTTATTCACTATTATACCGACTCCTTCTTTTGCTCTGTATTTTAAGTCTATTTTAGGACACTACTATTATATTATGTGTAAGTTTTTTAAATTATATGCCTAATCATTCTTTGGTATAAGAAGACAAACGATAAGACTTTATTTTGCTGTCTATTTGAATTTTTTGATATGTCATTTTATGTTTACCTTTTTATTTTTACTAATTTATACACACATTCTCTTTGAAACATCATGTGTGTTTTGTATTATTCATGTTGTTTACATAACTTGACAGATGTCGTGAATAACACCATCCAAGTGTAAAACTTTTCCCAGTCTATTTTTTCTAGCCACCTTTCTACGTGAAAGTTTTTGCGGGTTCCAGCTTAACCCTAAACAATTTATGGTCGATTTATCTAGATAGATAGATCCTTATTGAATTAAATAGCGATAATAGCTGCGAGACCAAGCAGTCGAGCTCATAGGAAATTTATAAACCGTTCGTTCGTATTGTTTGTTTTTCTTCACTTAATTCCAGTTTCGCTGTGGCCGCAATCCAGTTTCATTCGTCGCTCCGCTCGAAATTAGAAAGAAAATACGAAAATACGGACGGATTAGTTTACGATCTTTAGCGGAAAATCGAATCACACCACGTTTGTCTGCATTTTACGGTATTCCTGTTTTAAGTTTACGGGAGTAAGGATTGTACTACTTTGCTGGATAAAGTGTTTGTTGAGATTAATTTGTTTTAAAGGAAACGCACGTTTCTTTAAGGAAACTGTTGTTTAAGGATAAAATAAGGAACAGATGCTTTTAAGTTTGTATAAATAATAAAAAACATTCCCCAATTATTGTACTTTAACTTAAGAGAGTACGTTTTTAGCAGCTCTAGCAGTTTGATTACTAGAAGTATAATTGAAGGGCTTAATGTGAAACAATGACAAGCCTCAAAAAGGTAAAAGTGAGATATTTGACTTTGAATGTTAAAAATAATATTTAAAAAACCCAGTAACAACTTTTGTTGTTTTAGTTTAGATATGTCGATGCATCATGCCATATGGAACTATAGTTACAACAATATTAATAAAATTACTCCAAACTTGAGAAAAAAACGATCTTTATTTAAAAAAAAAATGTGGCTTATCACATTGTTACATTAATAATATATACCCAAAATCTTATTTATTCAACGAGCTCGGCGACCTCATCAGCAACATCAGGACTGACATCCTCTCGTAAACTATTGTAGAAGGGATGATACACTGAAGGTATGTAGGGTAATAATGACCTCATATTTTCGATTTTCTTTTTTGCAATCCGAATGGGCTCAATATACTTCTGTTGTAAAGCATATACAGTAAGCACATTTGGACATTCTTGACAACAGTAGCGGGGTTGTAGGTACCATTCACAGAATGCTTAACGTAAAGTGCTTTTGTGTTATCACTCTTGAATAAAAAGGAAAAAACATTAGAAAAATCCAAAGGCTGCTGGTCATCACTGCGAGTACTCTTTTTAATGTTCTCTAAGAGTGGTTGTACATTGAGAAAATCTTCCTGCTTCATAACAGTTAAGTTAAAGGGCTTCTTTTTATTAGATTCCTTTATAATTTTATGCCACTCCTCAGGAGAGTACACAAGCGGAGCATACTTTCTATGTCGTTTTTCTATAAGAGCAAAATCCTGAGAGGGAAGGTGAGTGTGTCCGCTGACTAAAAAATGGTGTTTAATAGACTTAAACTTTTGTTCCTTCACTAGCTGGAACCATAAAGACATTAAAAGCCAGTTTTTGTTTTGCCCGGGACAATTATCCGTGAAGAAAACGAGATGTTCTACTTCACCTATCTTTGAGCTTACAAATTTTATGAGTATTGATGCAATTTCATCACTTCCTCTTTTGCAATGTTTTCCGTTCAGACAAACATATGACCAGCGTCTTCCGTACAATCATGGATTCCTAGATTATACATCCAGATTTTCCTGCAATAAAATGCAGGACCACTGGTTAATTTGGGAATCGGTAAGGCTTGCTGCAAGTCAAACGATATAACACATATCTTCTTATCAATAATTTTTGACCAGGCTGTTTCGCTCTTCAGTACTTGTTGCATTGCCTGAGCCTTACACTTGTGCAAGTTAAGTCTTGTTGGTAATTCGCTATAATCTTTTTTTTTCTGATTTTGCTGACTCTATTTTGATATTAATTTCGTCGCATATCTTACAAGTGTCTGATTTTGGCAGCTTGAATCCAATATTATACTCTAGACAAAATATCTTACGGTAAGTATGCTCCTTAACTGGTTTAATTCTCCTCTTCTGTACACCAAGGGACATATCGATCCGAATAGAGACTGGCAATACTCATGTTATGGTCCAGATAAACTTTATTCATATTCTCTTGTCGACTGTAGTGACTTTGATACTTTGGAATCGAATGTATGTGGTTTTTAACACTTAAAAATTCCGAATTAGATATTTTGTTTACACGGTTTGTATGCTTTCCTCTGTTGTCTCTTTCTGGCACTAGATTTCCTTCTATCTTCTTGCGAACAATGTTATATACTCTGCCCTTAGAAGCTTGAAGTCCATGGATATTTAAAAATTCTGTTTTACAGACACGTGTAGTTTCACCATTAACATTAATGGAGTAGACTGCATTGCTCTTTTTATGCGATTCTTGATGTTTTTGCTTCTTTTGGTAGGACCTTTTCTTCTTAACAATATATATACATCCGAATAAGTAGCCATTTTGTAACTCCCATGAACCAAGGTTCCAAAACTCCTAAATATTGCTTCGTTCCCTGAACTTTTCCAACTCTAGTGCAACTGCAAGGCGGTCCCAATTCTCGACCAGGCACATTTTTTTTTGTTTTGTCGCTTACATATGGTTGTTCTAAATTTCGTCGAATTTTTCTTTTTGATATTAAATAACAGTGTTCATTTCTTTGTCTCCATCGAATTGTTGGGGTTTTGTCGGGTGTGTTTGGTTTTGTCCTTTTTCTTGACGGACTTTGTTCATTATCCTACAACAAAATGCAATAATATAACAAGCCATATCACAAGCCACAACAATCTATACTTAATCTTGTAATGTTAAATGTGACAAGCCACATTTAACAAAAAAATTACATACCGCTGTATTTTCATCACTTGAGTCACTTCTAGATTGTACATAGTCAGGATCACGGTCACTGTCATCGAATGTCCACTGAACTTCAGTATTTTTCTCGCTAGAGACGTCAGAACTCACAGAAACATCCGCATCGCTTCCGCCCATATTCGCCATTTTGATGTGGCTTGTCATTATGTCGAGTAGATACTAAGACAAACTAGATCTATGCAACACTGTTATCATAGGTTTCTCGCCCCATCTATTAACGAAGGGCTGAAATAAATTTTTGGTGGCTTGTTATACTATTACTTTAACCGAGCATAGCACTAACTCTTTTTGAACTCATGTGTGGCTTGCCATTGTTTCACATTAAGCCCTTCAATTTAAGTATTACCTTTATATGTTTTAACTTTTGTTGGTTCTGGTTTACTATTTTTTATTTAGTTTTACTATTAAACATCGATTCCATTTATTTAGTGCTATTTAATGTAGTTTATTTTATTATAGTCCTTATTGGTATAGGACATATAATTACTGATATGACAAATTTATTATAGGGTTTGATTTTGTTATTCTTTTTTTATCATATTTATTTTACCATACCAAATGAGAGAAAAACAGCTTAAAATAATCTTCTATGCAGACGACGTTGGCGCAGAAGAGATACGTTGAAAAGACATTCGATGACGACAGAGATAAGAACCAGATAATTATGGAATACGACACAAGACTACCAATCACTCAAAACGAAGTCAAAGCCGCAATTAAAGCAACCAAAGCAGGTAAAGCAGCAGGGCCCGACAAGTTTTATTCAGAATTTCTAAAAATCATGGGAAACGAAGGAGTAAAATGGCTTATGACAACGAAAAATCCAGAGAGCTGGTAAAATCTACATTTATTGCTATACCTAAACAACCTAATGCAAAAAAATGCGAAGAGCATCGTATTATCAGTCTAATAAGCTACATTCTTAAGACCTTCTTAAAGATAATACACAGAAGAATTTATCAGAAATGCGAGTCACAGGTCTCACGAACGCAGTTTTGATTCAGGGATGCTTTTGGTACAAGAGAAGCTTTGTTTGTGATTCAGATATTATTTCAAAGGTGCAGAGATGTCAACTGCGATATTTATGTATGCTTTATCGACTACAAGAAAGCTTTCAACAGAATCAAGCACGATAAGCTCATGGATACACTAAAAGCAACTGATCTGCATAACAAAGACCTTCGAGTAATCAAAAACATATACAACGAATCAGCAACCATTCGGGTAAAAGACCAACTAACAGAGGAAGTTGCAATAAAGAGAGGAGTACGACAGGGCTGCATACTCTCTCCCCTATTATTTAACGTCTATTCGAAATAAGTCATGAGCCAGGCCTTAGGGCAGATCGAAGAGGGTATTCCTATAAATGGTGAGTGCCTGAATAACATCAGATATGTAGACGACACCATCCTCTTTGCAGACAGTTTAGAAGGTTTACAGACACTAGTAACGCAATTGTGGAGAATCAGTCAAGAATACGGGCTTAATTTTAACATCAACGAAACAAAGTACATGGTCATCAGTAAGAAACATATTCCACCTAGTCAATTACTGGTAGATCATCAACAAATACTCCAAAAACCTCCATAAACGACCAATGAGAGCACTCAGTTGAGATAAAACAAAGAATTAAAAAATCCAGGTCAGCGTTTATCGGAATGAGCAAGATATTTAAGAGCCGCGATCTACCCTTACAAACGAAAATCAGGAGGAGATCAGGAGGAGATCCTAAGAAAAATTAATAAGAACCGAGAGATACTAAACACCATCAAATCTCGAAAGTTACAATTCTTCGGACATATTATGCTAAATAAATCCAGTATTATGCTCTCCTTCAAGCCGTCCTGCAAGGAAAAATATTTGGAAAGCGATGTCCAGGAAGAAGAAGAACATCTTGGTTAAAAAACTTCAGAATCTGGTTCAATACAACATCTGCCATGATGATCGTCAACATTCGTAACGGATAGGCACATCAAGAAGAAGAAGAAAAGCATTAATCATATCGACTTAATAGTCGATTAGTTTATTTTGATAAAAGTTTGTAGAAGCTTTTAGGTTTCTTCATCCGTCTTCTTTATGTGCTGAAAATTTCTTTTGAAGTTAAATCTCCTAACGGCAGCTCCTCTGGGCCAAATATTAGGACTGAAGACTTCTTTAATTTTATCAAAAGGGAAAGGAACCTTATATGTGGAGTATTCGTCAGTTCTATGCCATTCCACGCAGTTAAAAGTAATATCAAGGTACCGTCTAACACAAAAATTTTAGAAGATCATCTCATCTATCATATCAACACCTATGCTGGATACATGTACATGACCTTGTCTAGGAAGGGTGTTTACAGTAGATGATTCGTTGCTTCCAATAATCGGTTTGTATTTATTTTCTTTTTTAGATTGGGTATTCCAAGACGAGAGTTCTAGATCCTTTGAGATAAAGGATGGACTCAGACAAGGAGATGCTCTGGCTTGCCTCCTATTTAATATTGCCTTAGAAAAGGCAGTCCGAGATACACGAATTAGGGATGGCGGTACTATTTACAATAGATCGATACAAGTCTTAGCATATGCTGATGACATTGACATAGTAGGCGTAGCAAGCGAGATGTTGAGCAATATCTCCTAGAATTGGAAACAGCGGCGAAACAGGTCGGTCTAGTCATCAACGAAGACAAAACCAAGTACATGTTGGTTACAAAGGATCCGATAGCAAATGAGGAACGAGAAACAGTCTTTGGAAGTCATACCTTTGAACGTGTTGACAACTTCACATACCTTGGGCCGCTATTGACTGCTACCAATAAAACAAGCGAAGAAATCAAAAGACGAACAAATCTTACAAATAGGGCATACTATGGACTCCAAAAGCATTTCCACTCAAGAAACATTCAAAGAATAACTAAAATTATTATATACAAAACATTGCTGAGGCCGGTCCTCACATATGGAGCAGAAACATGGACTCTAACACAGAAAGATGAAAGACTTTTGGGAATATTTGAGCGTAAAATACTCCGCAAAATATTTGGAGCTGTAAACGACCAAGGCAGTGGCGCAGATGATATAATTTTGAATTGTATCAGCTCTTTGATGAGCCAGATGTCATAACGTTCATTAAAACACAGCGACTTAGATGGGCTGGACACATAATACGAATGCCAGAAAATACCATTGCTAAAAAGCTAACCACAGGAACACCTGTAGGAAAAAGAAGCAAAGGCCGACCGCGAATTAGGTTAGGTTAGATGGAGTAGAAACCGACTTACGAATATTAAAAATCAGAAGATGGCAACATGTTGCCAAAAACCGAACAGAATGGTCGACGAATCTTAGAGCAGGCCAAGATCCACAGAGGATTGTCGAGCCAAAGATGATGATGATTCCAAGACGAGTGCCTGGATTTAGATTGTTTTTCAGCCACTATCTTCTTCTTCTTCTTCTCGTGGCACTCCTAGCGGAGATTGGAAATCATCATGGCCACTGCGACTTTGTTAGCAGCGCGCCTGAAAAGTTCAATCGAACTACACCCGAACCATTCACGTAGATTACGAAGCCACGATATTTTTCTTCTTCTACACTATCTTAATGATATTTATTTAATATTGCTTGTGAAATAAATTAAACTACGAGATTTATAAAAATTTTTAATATCAAAATTTTATTTTGCCCCAAAAATATCGTATTTTTGTTTTAATTTCGTGTAGTCAAATTCGAAAAAATTATTTCCCCCACAGACAACATTTGTCGAGCCCTCGTGTACTTTGGAAAATTATTTAAATTTTCGACTTAAATGATCGTGTTTAAAATTATGCAAAATATCAACTCGAATTTGCATTGGCTTCGTCGCAACGATTTTGATGCATATTTTTTAAATGGAATTCTCCCCTAAGAAAACTAATTTTAAGTTTAGTCGGGAAATTTGCAATTATTAACTTTGCCTTGTGTTATCTGTACGAATTTAAATAATGAAATTTTTAAAAGTTCTTTTACGCAATAATGATTATGGGTGGTGTGGACGTAAAGGCGGTGTTTGATTTTTATTTCGTGGAATGTTTTGGATGGGTTGGAGCATGGACGTATAAATAAAGATGGACCGGTCTGTTTACATCTATACTTGAAGTCATGAGATATTCACAGTCATAGGCACAAATCCCTAATTTGACGTTGTCATAGTATTTTTTTTCCGAGTCAATCTTCGAAATAATTTTCGATTTTTAGTGTAATTTATTTTTAATCTATAAGTAAAAATGTATTATCTAATTAGTATAAACTATTTTTAGATATACTCATTTCGCAACCAAGGAATTAAAAGAAAAAAATTAATTTTTTAATTTATTAAAAGAAAATATATTCTGATAATCTTAACTTTTGTAAAACTTGGCATCGTTGGTAATATCAACCAATCCTAGCGATTTGACGAAAAAGAACATGGCGTTGTATTGTTTACCTTTGAGTTGATAATTTCCTTATTTGTGACATTTTAGTGAATTTGTTAATATATTTTAAATTAGAAGTGAAGAATAGTTGATAGTTAAGTGTAATAATGGTGCGTAACTGTGTTGTATGCAGGAAAAACTTCATATTTACATCCAGAACTGTCATTTCATTCATAAGTATTGTAAACATGGAATTTTGTCCATAGGCGTAGTACAGGGATGTGATTATACTTAATGCTTGACATGAATTGAAGTTTAATTTTGTAGTATTATAAATACATTTATTTATTTTTTCTAATCTACACTATAATTGCTATAAATATATTAATTTCAATGAAATATATACATATCTATAGGTTATGTTCATTGTACGAAAATTAAATTTAACCAAATATAATGCATACTCGTAGCATATTCCATAATATTGATAGCATGTCTTTGTTCTTTTTTGTTTAATAATTCAATGTCTTAGTTCTACAAACGATATAGAAAATAAAGCAACAGCTTCCAGTAGTATTGATAAGGATGATTTTTATGGACCTTCAAAAGGGTGGGTTTGTATCGAATTTGTTTATTAAATTTACAAATAAAATCTAAATGTGGATTTTGATTACTTATTTCATTTTAATATTAAATATTTAGAAGTTTTATTGATACTGAAGAATGTAATATGGAGACAGACTTGGGCCTTAATGTAAAATCTAATTCTCCTAAACTATTAAAAAGGAGGTAGAGTTGTGGCTATGTTTTGTATGAGATTATTTCAATCTTAAACCAATTTTAATACTCTTCTTTAATGTACATAAATTGAATATTCTAGATGTTTAAATGACAATGAAGACAACAAGGAAAATATAGATACAGAAAACGCATCTTCGAGCAACATTACAGCAACAGAAACTGAAACTGTAGAGTTGTTACTTGGTGATAATACTTTTTCATATGTTCCACGTAATATTTATAAAAAGTGAGTTTTCAGTTTAATTTATAAAAACAAGGATTATGATTATCTAATTAAGTATATGTTTTAGAAATAAAACCGTTGAAGACATGTCTAGCGATGAATTTTTCTTTCTGCTGATGATACCAGTATTACCTAGAGGAACTCTAATATTGCAACTCTTCATGCAATTATAACTTCTGATCAACTTAAAATAAATACCTGGTCCGACTCTGATTTACTATCTTTTAACGTGAATAAGACAGTAGCATTATCCTATAAAGGAGCTCTTCAACACTTGTTTCTTAATAATAGCCGGATCAGTATCGTTGATTCTGTAAAATTTCATGGTATTTTTACAGACAACAACCTTAAATGGTTCCTTTATATCAATTTGTTAAGTAATAAACTAGTCTCAGCTGCTATGCAATAAGATCTGTTTTAGAGGAAATCAATTTAGCATCTTCCAATAACATATTTTTCTTTGTTCGAGTCTCATCTTCGATATGGCCTTCCTTTTTGCGGTTCTAGTACAGCTGCCCAATCTAATGTTATTTTTAAATTACAAAAAAGAGCAATACGGTATCTTCTTGGACTCAGAAGAATAACACATTGTAGAAGCTACTTCAAACATCACGGGATTTTTACTCTTCCCTCTTCGTATATTCTAGAAACTATTTTCTTAATTGGTAAATACCTACATGTTTTTCTAACAAGACCCAATCATGACTACTCCACCAGAAATTCAACCTTTGATGTGTAATTATCGATCCCGTTCACTGACTTAGTAAAGAAATCTATACTATATTCCTCAAAAAAAATAAAAAATTATCCCCCTCTGCAACTTACAAATTCTATCCTTAAGTTCCGTAAAATGAAAAAAACCTATCTATCTCAAAGACCGTATTATTCAGTGGAAGAGTATTCTGGAAGATTGGTAACTAAGGATGAGTAATTCATCTGACCGCGGAAATCTATTCGAACATATATATATATATATATATATATATAATATATATATATATATATATATATATATATATATATTGGATTTGAAATTTCCCGGGAGCTATATGTGATTTCAGATGTTTTCCGGGTTTGACTCCGCAAACAATTGTTTTGACGATGTTTCGGCAAGGTCACACTTGCCACTGTCAAGTCAGATTAGTTCTGCTTTGTCTTGATGTTTCAGGAGAACTGAACGAAGCAGAACTAATCTGACTTGACAATGGCAAGTGTGACCTTGCCGAAACGTCGTCAAAACAATGGTTTTTCTAAAAACCAAAATTATTTAACGCTGAGTCAAAACCGGAAAACATCTGAAATCATATATATATATATATATATATATATATATATATATATATATATATATATATATAATATATATATATTTGTGTATCACATGCAGCAACTAAAACTTATTCGTAAACTATTTCGTAAAGTTTTATTATGCAACAATTAGATTTTGCAATGAATTGTATATTTTACTATCTTTTATTTTGTGATATTGACGATTTTTTAATTTTAGTAAATTTTAATTGTTATTGTTTTTTTTTACTTTTTGTAAGCATTGTATAATTTTCAGTGACAATAAAGCATATTTCTATTTTAGAACCATACCCGTTCCATAAGGTTTAATGTGTTTTATATATTGTTGTATATGTGGTTTGTTGTTTATGTTTTGTTAATCAATGGTTTATGGTTTTATTACGTTTATTAATATTTTCTTAAATACATATTCCTGAATTTTTATCTTTCTTCTGTCTACTGCTATGTCTAACGTGACATACTAATGTTGCCAACTAACAATTAAGCTGGAGTTACTATATTTTTTCACCAGTTTACACCATAATTCACTATATTTTTTAACTTATCACTCACTGGATAAGAGCAGAACATACTCAATACCCTGAACGGGTTAATGTTTGGGGAAGAATTTTTTAAACTTTTTATTGCTTGTGTGATATTTTAGTTTAAATAAAATATTATATAAAGTACTTTACGATTTTATTTACTCCATCTTTATTCTTTTGTGTAAATTAATTTTTATAAATATATTTCTATACACTGGAAATAAAAATTATTCACCGTTAGTTGTTTCTCACTTATTCGAAATATTTCATATGTTTACGATACTAAAAATAAAAGCAAGCAAAAGCAAAAGTCAAACCAATAGTCATTATTTATTCAAGTGAAAAAACTGTTTCAAATAACTTTCAAATATTGGAAGGTACGCCGCTGGCTTAAAAGGTAATGTCACAGTCTATCACCTCGTCTCTTTCCCCGCGCCTATAAACTTTTCGACTTCAAATTTAGGTGAACAGAGTACAGGGCATGCCTAGTCCATCTTTATTTATACGTCCATGGGTTGGAGTCAATAAAAGGGGCTATTTGTTTACTATTTTTTACTCGAGCTTTCAGTTTTGTATTTACAATTATTATCAAGTGTTGCTAAAAAATACAAAATATCTTACAAAGTTGAACTAGAAAGAAAAAATAATGTTAACTCACCAAATAAAATTAGTTTAGTATATAAAAATGCTGCTAATATATTTCAAAAAATATTATCAAAATGTTCTAATGTAATAAATGCTTCTCTGAAATTTTAATATAATTTTGAAAAAGTTCCTTAACACAAAATAAGATAATATCATTTTTGTAAGAAGATTTGAGAAATACTTTAGGCTTGATATTAGGGATTTTACAAAAGGAAACTCTTTTAATTTCTTCCGCAACTTTGTTTATTCCATGTGTTAAACAAGTAACGTATATGAAGTTAGCATAAAAGGTTTTTAAGGGGACAGTCTCATGCGAAACTTTCAAAAAATCAATTTTATTTTTTATATATAAATCGCTTCCATTTACATTCAAAAACTCCCTCCTAAAATTTTAAAAAGAAATTTTCACTAGAATATAAGTTATAGTTATTTTATTAAAGTCATCTACGCACGTATGAAAACCGGTTTCTCTCCGCGCGGCGAGCGCGAGGCTCCAGCTGTTCTTGCTTTTGTAGATATGTTGTATATACGTTGGGTATGTATTAGTGATTCATTTTTATATAGTATGTATATCTGTATAAACGTTTGGCAGTTACTATTACTATACACATTTGGAATTTTAAATCCGGAACATAGGATTTTTTACAAATACTATTATAACCAGTGTAAATTTCTTTACAACGTCGCGATGTTTTACAACTATACAACTAATTTATTTGCTCCACTGGATTACTTCTCCTCAGCGGTTTTATAGTAGCGTATATGGCACGCCGACAGTGTTGCTCCATCTACCGATTTTTCCTGAAAGTCCGGTTTTGTGCAGATAATAAATAATGTTTTATTAACATCAATTTTGTTTGTGTTCATTAGGTATTATTTGAGTTATAAAATTTATACTTAAATACATTTATTATTCCAAATATTGTTTATAATTTCAAATTAAAAAGAGTGTAATATAATTATTTTATTTTTAAAATTCCTTTTTATTTTTAATTTTAGAAATTAACTTTTTTTTCCAGTCGTTTTGGCAATAAAACATAACCATTTTTTTAGTTATAAAATATTTTCATATCTACATTTATAAATAAGTACGTTTTAGTTGAATTGACAGTGACATGCGATCTAGGTGTGTTCCGTTTTTACACTTACACTGGCAGAATCGCGGCGTGAATTGAGACTCCAGTCAAACAAATGAATTAATTATAAAACATCGCGACGTTGTATTGAAATTTACAGCTTTACAAAGCCATTTACAACAACTGTTGGATGAAGAGGGTCCTCAATATTCACCAGGAGTAGCCGATTAAACGTGAGTATAAAGTTATCAGCCTTTTATACACGAAAATTATGTAAAAAAAACTTTAAATGCTTTTTTCTCAAAAGTAACATCTTCAAACTGGTCAGACACTTTTCTCCGAACCTTCTTAACCGATTTTAAAAAACCAAAATTTTTTCGAATATATATACAAAATACTAGATGATAAACCTTTAAAATATTTAAAAACCACCCCCCCTTTTATTATATATGGGTAAATCCACCGAAAAACATAGCGATTTTTCGACTTTTTTGAAAAAAATTCGTATAAACTCTTCAAAATAATACAATTTGCATATTTTAAAGGTTTATCATCTAGTTTTGAGTCTCAAGAATACAACCCATTTTGAATTTTTTGAATATCAGTTACAGGTGACCCACAAAGTGTCCTTACCACCAAAACCGCACTTTTTACTACACGCCATCTACAGGACACCAGTGAAGTTAAAATCGCTAATTAAAAATTTTTTTTATGTACTTCAAGACTTACTTAATCATCTCCAAAAGGAATTATGTTAATAAATATTATAGTTTTTTTTTCTGCTTTAATTTTAAACTGTGTCTTTTTTTTGAATCGCATGAGACTGTCCCCTTAAGAGTTTGTCCTGCCTTGACCATATGTCGTTCTTAAAAATGACAACCAAATATTGCACTTTCTAGTTCAAATTCTATTTGATCACCTAGCCTATATAGTTATCCTAAAATATATCAGAATAACAAAAAATTCTTCATTTTAAACATGACTTATTTTGATTTACTATTTAAATTACAACTTTGTCATAATGCAGAAACTAAAGTATTCCAAAATGTAAGTACCTGCATACCAACTTGAAATTTACCATTTAAAAATTATTCTGATATTACCCATAAATCAGAATGATCCTGTTTCTGACTCATGCCGTACAGATAATATTCAAAATTCAAATATGCAATGTCGTTCTCCCCATGAACATCCAGACTCATGACGGGACGGATCCAAAGAAGGGCCAAAAGGTCTAATTTTATTAAATATTTTTATTTTTATGTTATTTGTTTAATATTGGTGTATGTTTACGTTTTTTTTTTGTATTACTTGATCATCGATTCCTTACGCCTTACTTGATGTTTTCTAAACATTTTTATTTAAGTTAAATAATTTTACTTTGGGTTACATTAATTAAAAAAGATCTTAAAATATGGAGAAACAATATTTGTAGAGTATTATAATTATATAATAATAAAAGCCAATTTATTAACAAAATAGTAAATAAAACTTACAGTGAAGTCAAAACTTCCTTTTGTAAAATGGTATAAAATTTTTATTATTATTTTTTTTAAATTATTTAAAATTGACTTTTAAATTATTAGAATTTTTTAATCCTATCAAATCATCATCAGTGAAAAACCTACAAATAAGTATAACGACTTAAAAATGAAAACAAAAGAGTAATACAAATAAGTATAACGACTTAAAAATGAAAACAAAAGAGTAAAATTTTGACTGTTGATTTAATTGTAAATTAAAAATATGGTTAATACTTACGTTCAGAGAGTGATTGGAACTAACCACATAATCACGTCAGACGACAATTAAATGACATAATTAGAGTAACAAACATTAAAATTTTAAAGACCGTAGGTCGATGATAAGGGATTACATTTTTTAAATGAACGTACAATTTTTCAGCTCAAAAAAGGCACCTTACGCCCTGAGAGGTAACAACCAACTGTCAAAAGAAGAAAGTAAAAATTATTTTGAAATGCTAAGATCTTCAAGATAAGCATGAAATGACAAGCAGAGTATGCGACACTTGAGACAGTTGTCAAAGTTCATTCTGACGTCCCTGTCACTAAGCGTTAAATCTCTATTATCAACCAAGCATGAACCTTAGCCAAGACCGGAACCATTTGTCAACTGTCAATTTTTACTTTTTCCTTTTTCTAATGTCGTCAATTGTTCTTCGTTTGTTAACTGTCAATTTTTTTTCTTTTTCGTAGCTTAAGTCAGATTGAAGCTACCAAGCAATGGAAACTAAGTCTTGTCCACAACAAAGTCCCTTACACCGACGTCACAAACGATCTTTCCATCTTGCTTCTTTTTGTTAGCAACCGTCAACTGTCATTTAAATTGTCAAATCTTCTTCTGTACGTTGACTGCCAAATCTTATTCTTAGCTTTTCGATCTGTTCGCTCCTTCTTATAAGCAGCCGTTAGCTGTCATTTCAATTACAAATATTCCTCTTTGCGTCAACTGTCAATTCTCCTTATTATCAGCAACCATTGGCTGTCATTTCAATTATTAAATATTTCTTTGCATCGACTGTCAATTCTTCTTCTTGTTAGCAACTGGTAGCTGTCATGTAAAATTGTCTTTTATGTAAATTGTTAACTTCTTCTTTGTATCGGCTGTCAATTCTTTCAACTATCAAAGGTAATAGGGCACTATGGATGATAAATATAATAAATGTACAAGGTATTAGTAAAAGAAAGCCTTACAATATATGAAATATCAAATGAAACGATGCAGGGCATATAACACAAGCATGACAGACATATAAAGATTTATCTTGAGTCATACCTACATAAAAAGAAGAAGAAAAAGAAGAAGTCTTATAGAGAATATACTTACCAATAGTCGTGCGGTAGATTATTTCTCTATCTATGAATAATAACCATCTGAGGTTTGCAGATGATATTTTGATAACAGCTGATAGGATAGATGTGGCTAAAAATCTTTTAAATCAGGTCTACCTTTTCTCGACAAAAGAAGGATTGAAAATAAATATCTCTAAAACCCAGATAATGACAAATTTTTAATTTTATTCAGCAAAGGTGTATGTAAAGGAACAAGATCTTTAGACCAGGTAATGGCCTATAAATACCTAGGTCACGAGGTACGCAAAGAAAAAGATAACCAAACCATTGAGCTTCTCCGTCGTATAAGACTGACTTGGGCAGCCAAACCACATTTTCAAATCGCCCGACATTCCAATATATCTTTGCAGAACAACCTTTAATCAGTGTTTTCTGTCAGTCTTGACCTTCTTCTTTGTCAACCATTTTCCATCCACTCCTGAATGTAGGTCTCTCCCAATTGCTTCAATCTATCTCTATCTTGCGCCAATCTAATCCACTGTTTGCCTGCTACTGCTCTTATGTCATCTACCCATCTTTTTTTTTTGTTTTTTTTTCTTGACCTACGAAGCGGAAACGTAGACCATAACCAGTGAATAAGGAAACAGTGCAAAGTGCAAAAGATCCGTGTGGCTCAAAAGATGGAGCATGTTACGTTGGGCATTTCACTGCGAAACAAGATCCCAAACGGCCAACTACGACGAAGATCAGAAGTGGCTGATGCTACAGAGGGAATAGCTACATTAAACAGGAACTCGACAGGTCACGTGGCTTGAATAGTGACAGATAACAGATAGACACAGCGGGTGTTGGAATGGAAACCAAGAGTTAGTGCTGCCTACTGAGGCAAAAGTCGTCTACCAACAAGCTTGGACTGACGATCTCAAGCTTTGCTATAGAAATTGAATGCAAGGGGCACGAGATCGAAACAGATTAAAAATTATGTCGGAAATCTATGTCAGCAGTACAAACAAATATTGAATAATAACATTTGATCTCTTGTGACTAATGCCTTAAATTTTCGTGTCAGTAGAATAAAACTTTCTCCTCATCTCTTTTTATCTTTTAGGAAAAACCTAAATTTCAATGATGCTATAGTTAAATAATCTACTCTTCAATCTAAATATACATACCCTAGGACCTATCCGGTAATTACTTACTTTCCGTGTCCAGAATACCAACAGCTTTAAATTTTTGTGTTTCTTTTTGTCTTCTTTTGTGCAGGTCTCTCTCATCTCTGTGCACAATAGTAGATGGAGACTATTTTGAACCGCGCCACAGTCGAAGGTATTGTCCTCCTGATATCCCCATTTCTTCAGGTTACTAGCACAATGTGAAACGCCAGTTGCTAGTCTGCTTAGCGCTTTCACATGGGATACGGCAAATTGTATCCAGCGGTCATTCTCTGAAGAGCAAATATGTTGTAGCTTACGCTTGCCATAGGTTATTCGGCGCGTCTTTGGCTCTTCGGGAAGGAATCGTGATTTTTTCAGAAACTTTTCCAAGATCTTAATATACTTGGCTGAACTTGGTGGTCATACAAGGGCTGTTTTCGATTCGTCACCTGCTTCTTTCATTCTATCTCTGACGTGACCTATCTTCTGATGGCAGGTCAAACGATTCCAATTATAGGGTAGACCTCTTCGGTAGGTGTCGGTTTCAGGCAACCAGATATTATACGAACCGTTTCATTTAACGCAACATCGAGGTTTTTAGCGTGAGCAGAGTTTTCCCACACTGGTGCTCCAAACTAGGCGGCAGAAAAACATAATGCTAAGGCAGAAGTAAAGAGAGTGTGTGGTTGTGCTCCTTATTTTGTGTTTGTTAATTTGCAGATGTTATTATTTCTGGCGCTTACTTTTTTCTTGATATCTTTACAGTGATATCGATAAGACAGAGTTCTATCCAGATGTACGCCGAGGTATTTTGGCGTCTCATTGTGTTCCAGTATCTGACCACGTCATTCCACTTTCAGTGTTCTTCGAACATGCTTGCTTCTAAGGTGAGAAAGCACACACTTGGGTTTTTAAAGGATTGGTTTCAGAGGGTTTTCGTCATAGTATAGTGCTAAGTCTTCTAGGGCTTCTGTCAGTTTTACTTTGACTTCACTGAAGATACTTTTCTGAGCTGCCACAGCTGTATCATCCGCGTAAACAAAATGTCTTATTTGTTGGTTTTTGGGTTGGTCGTTGGTATAAATTGTGTATATAGCAGTGGTGCGAGACACTTTCCTGTGGGAGTCCATGTGGGAGCGTTACGTAGAAGCGTCTATTTTAGAGAAGACATTTCATTAACCTTGTTATTCGAAAATCCTTTGCAATTTTGTAGAATTTTACCAGCAGCCGTTGATGGTAAACTGTGTCATAGGCGGTAGTGAGGTCTATGAACGCTTCTCCTGTTATTTCTTTTCGTTCAAACCCATCTTCAATACGTTTTGTGATATTAAGAGTTTGATAGCAGCAGCATTTTCCGGGTTTAAACCCTACTTGTTAGTGTCCACCGATTCTGTGATCCGGTTCAGGATCATTCTTTCGAAGGCCTTGAAAAGGTGACACAAAAGAGAGACATGTCTAAAAATCTTTGTATCCGCCGGATCCTTTCCTGGTTTTATGAGGGCCAATTTTTTTGTTTAACTATTCCTACCTCATTGTTGGATTGGTCCCCAGTCTCATCTTTCTATTGAGCTGTTCTCTGCCATGTGGGACCTCCTTGTTTCCTGATGTCATCTTTCCACCTCATCTGTGGTCTGCCTCTTGATCTCTTTGCATTGTATGGACGCCACTTTCCGATGGCATTGTTCCATCGTCCGTCTTGGAGACGTTCATTGTGTCCAGCCCATTTCCATTTCAGTTTTGCTGCTTGTTCTATCGCGTCTACTGTCTTTGTTCTGGTTCTGATCCACTGGTTACGTTTTCTATCTCTAAGTGATACACCCAACATTTGTCTCTTCATCGCTCTTTGCGCCTTCCTTATCTGTGCTCTGTAGGTGAGCACCGGTATTATACAGGAGTTATATACCTTGCTTCGTAAGTATAGAGGGATTGTTTGATATTTTAGAACGTAAGAAAGTTTGCCAAACGCTGCCCATCACATTTTTACTCGTCTCGATATTTAGGCTGTTTGATTTTCTCTGTTAGCTCTGATTGCTTCTCCTAGATAGATATACTCATTTACCTGTTTTATTTTTTCTGTTTTTATTTTTATTGCCTCTTGGTCTTCCGTGTTTGTCATTACTTTTGTTTTGTTGAAGTTAATTTTTAGGCCTTTTTGCAGTGACTTTTCATGAAGTTTATTCAGCATTAATTCTAGTTCTTGTCATCTCTGACGGCAAAGAGGGGCAAAAGGGGGCAAAAGAGGGCCAATACTCTGGCTTTACTCCAGATTTTTCTGGATTTGGAATGTACGGACGATTTTTATCACCACTGTAGTAGAAGGAGTGGTTTTATAACGATTTATTTTGGTAAACCTTAAGTTTTTCATTGACATTCAATGTTTAGACGATAAACATGACTCGAGATTTTTTTATTTAAATATACAAAAAAAATATTTAAATTTCAACTTTATGAGAAAACAAAGCCTTGATCGACGTCCCTGAAAAACAGTGTGAGACGTATGTAAAATCTAAAGGGAGGACAATCTCTTCCACCCTTCGTGAATATATAATACCACAATATTATGAGTATGAGCGGCCTGCGGCCGATTTCCGTCTACTTTATTCCATAAAACAGATTCCGTCGTATAACAAGTCGTAAAATGTGTCGTTCAAGTGATGAATTTATGTCCGTGTTTTTTTGCTGAAAGGTCTGGTTGTTTTTTAAGTTTATCGTATTTTCTTGGGGTTATTCTGGGTTATCCAGTTTTGGCGGTTTAAGCGTGAAAAGCGGGTTTTATTTTATTTAACGGCCTTTTTCAGAGAAAAACTTCGTATTGGCGTTGATAAAGAATATGATCTTATATGCTATCGCTGAAATGTAAAAAAAAAAATGTAATAAATGACGGTTGCGTTTTGATTTAATTTGAGTCTCTTATTATTCTCTTACACGTGTTTCTGGGTCAACCCGTCATCAAAGAGAGTTTGTAAGAAGACTCAAGCCAAACCAAAACGTACCGACTACTAAGACAATTATAGGAAAATAATGACTAACAGTATGCTACTACAGACTCTAGTGAGGAAATATGAAGTTAAATATCGATAGCAATTAAAGTAAACTATATCTTCTTCTTAAGGTGCTGAGCTTAATCAAGCTTAATCAAGCCATTCAGAGCAATGCTGAGAATATTTATATTCCACTGTGCATAAACAATTTACCCATATATTTTACTATCATTGTTTGTACTCATTGCGTCGAGTAAGGGACAATAACAAATAAATGACGGTTACGTTTCGATTTATATTTGAGTCTCTTACCATTCTCTTATACGTGTTTCTGGGTCTACACGTCATCAGAGGGATGTTTGTAAGAAGACTCAAATATCCTTCAAACACTTTTTAAATAGCAGAGAAATCTAAAATATAATAATTATGCATTGTAGACCTACAGGTTCACTGCGTACGTGATCTGATAGGAACATGCCAAATGCTAGGAACTTTGTTTCACAAACAGTGATAAGAGTTGGTTGTTGGTATTTTATATGATGTTTTATATGTTTTAGATATTATATGCCACATTTTGGGAGAAAATGTCAAAAGGACGAGGATCCGCGCCGTTTAGCATCACACTTTAAATTTTCACACCAAATGCTAACGGACGGGGATTCGCGTCTTATTTTTGAAATATTTTATTTGTAAAGTAAACAAAACATACACTAAAAACACCATTCAGAGGTTTATTATATTCGGCGATTGAAAGAGGTTTTAGTTTTTTTGTTTTTGTTTGTTCTCACATTCTACCATATCATTGCTATACTTACTGAATCCATTGCAATGGATATATACATTACTTCTCGTTTATCGACCCATTTGCCAACGCCGTTTTTTATATGTTGCCACTGACTCGCCTTTTTTTTAACTTGGCTTTAATTACTTCTACTGGATTTTCTTGTCATCTTCCCAGAATGGTTTCTGTACAATATGTTTGGTCTTTATAAGTGTTTCGGCAAGGATTGAATGTATATTTTAACTTTTTACATCGAATATAACTTGGAAAGAATGTAATAATAACAACTAGGTAACTTGGCGTTTTACTGACGACCATCACCTTTGTCTTTGCGGTGTTTAGCTTAAGACCATATTCATCACAACGTGTGATTGAATATGACCTTAAGCTAAACAGCGCAAAGACAAAGGTGATGGTTGTCAGTAACACGCCGATACAACCGGAAGTGGTAACAGCTTATGGTGAACAACTGGAGAGAACTAACAGTATCACTTACCTTGGTTGTAATTTAAATGAGAACTGGGACATGAGCAAAGAAATTAGAATACGGATAGAGAAGGCCAGAACTGCATTCTTTAAGATGAAGAAACTGTTACAATATTACTTTAAATCTGAAAATTAAATTAGTGAGATGTTATGTGTTCTCTACTCTTTTGTATGGTGTCGAAGGTTGGGACTTTGATGGATACACTTCTCAATCAACTGGAAGCATTCGAAATCTGGGTGTATCGGAGAATCCTACGAATAAGTTGGGTGGATAGAGTGCGTAACGAAGTTCTTTTGCATCGGATGGGAAAACTTACGGAAGTCGTCAAAACAGTTAAAAATCGCAAACTTGAATATTTTAACCATGTTAGGCGCTACTCAGAGGATATAATATACTCCATTTAATAATACAAGGCAAGGTAGACGGAAGAAGAGAACCAGGTCGAAAAAGAAAGTCATGGCTTAGAACCTGAGAGATTGGTTTAACAGATCCTCTGCATCTCTTTTTCGAGCTGCCGTCAACAAAATAACTATAGCCAATTTGATAGCCAACGCTCGATAATCGAGCACGGCACATGAAGTAGAAGGTAACTTATAGAAAACAAATAGATATATAAAATGGAAATTAAAAAAAAAATAAAAGTAAATAGAAGATAAATGGACATGGAAATAAAATATGAAAATGGATTAATAAAAATAATAGATGGAGGGTTTAATGACACGCCCTTCATTGGCCTGGATCACTCTACGTGGGACTTCTCTCGATGATGGACTTTTAAAACACCCTGTTGACGAAAATAGCATTTTTTTCAATGTTATATTCACGGGGTGGTGATGAGGTGTGGAAATGAATTAAGGTGTCATAGAGGACTGTGTAATAAACAATCATGATAAGGATTACGATAATGATAAACATTTTTAAAAATTGTTAGTTTATTCCGTTATTATTCTTTTGTTGCCATAAAAATATTCATTTCATGACTTAAAGTAATCGTTTTCTTCCCATCAATACGCTCAAAACGATACATTGGATCTCCTTTTCTTTGTTCCAGAAACAATTTTTTATATTCCTCCAATTCTTCCTCAGGTATATCTTGAATTGTCAAATTTGCAGCAAGATTTATATCTGAAAATAATAATTATATTTATATTATAAAGGATTAAAAGTTTTAATAAAATTAAAAATATATTTAAACTTTTTTGCTCGAAACTTTTAAGCAATTCTTGTTTCTTTTTTCTAAGTAAGTTTTTACTGAGCCAGCAATAAACAACTTCAAAAACTTTTGTTACAAAAAGACCTTTTTTGAAAAACATATTTTTGTAAAAAACTTACCTTCACTTTCTTTAATATTCGGAAATACATACGACTCTTTCTCGACAGTATAAATATAATCCTTGAATCCTGCTGCATCTATATCCTTTCTGTACTCTTCCCTTGGACTTTCCGTGTAGTAGTAAGTAGAAACCATTCGTTCTTGGTTATATTTTCTAAATTTCGGATGGTGTCTCATTTTGTGAAATGAATAGTCAACTGGTGTATGTTTGAAAAACGTGAGAAAAACCGATCCGCCAGGTTTTAACATTTTCTTGATATTTTCAAAACCTTGTCTAAAATTGCATGTAAAGTAAATTAAAATAAAATGTGAACAGATTTAGAGCATTCATGTAAAACTAAAAGTAGTTTAACAGTAGTGTGACACTACTCATTTTTTTCTAGCGATCGCAGAACAAGTTCATTGGCAGAATCGAACAAGTGTTAAAGAAAATAGAAGTGATTACCAGGCCAGAACAATACAATGAGGTATTTAGTCAAATTGGCACAGTAATTCGTATGGGAAAGGATTTTAAAGTTGATAATTTGAAAGAAAACGCCTATAGGGTGTTAAAAAAAGCACTGCTTCTTGGTACTTTAAGATTTTAATATTATTAAACGTATTATTTTAACCAAGACTAAAAACAGATTAAACGTTTTGGTATGGAGTGACCCGCACTAACGAAGCGATATTAGATAAAAAACGTGTTTGTAAGGCTAGAAAAGATATCAGGATGATTAATCTTAATACTATTACTACTATCAGTTTAAAGCTTTCTTCGACGCCTTCCGAGTCCTAACCGCCATTCTTATCTATTTAGCCATAGGCCTGGAGGGATTTCTCTTTCTTCTAGTTCTTTTTCAATTCCCCCTCTTCAGCTTCTTCTCGGCTTTCCTCTTTTTCTTCTTCCTTGTGGTGTCCACGTCAAAATCTGTTTCGGAATCCTGTCATCTGGCATTCTCTGTACATGGCCGTACCATATTAACTGTTTTGTTTTTATGTCATCAACTATTGTATGCTTGACTCCCATCATTTCCCGTATTCTCTCATTTGGTATCGAATCTCTTCTTGATTTGCCTGTTGCTCTTCACCAGAAGTCAATTTCTGTTGCTAGTAACAGTTTCTCTGTTCTTTGTTTCATTGGCCAAACTTCAGTGCCATATGTGATTACACTTTTAAGTATAGTGTTATATATGAGTTGTTTGTTCGCTTTAGATATTGTTTGATCCCACAGAATGCAGTTCATCATGGATATGGCTTATCTACCCTGTATGTTTCTGTCTTTTATAACATCATCGAGTGTTCCATCTTGAGTTATCTTCATACCCAGGTACTTGTATTCATCACATTGTCTAATTTCTACCCCATCGTCTAACATAATGGACTACTTTTTCCCCCCAATACACATGGCTTCAGTTTTTTTAATATTGACTTCTAGACCCCATTTGTTGTATTCATCTATTAGCTTCCGAGTCATGTAACTGAAGTCGTCATGATCCTGAGCAATCAGTATTTGGTCATCAGCGAAGCATAAGGCGTACAGTGCAGTCTCGTCATTGAGATTGATTCCCATGCCATTGCATTTTTTTTTCCACAGCTTGAGTGCTTATTCCAGATAAATTTTGAAAAGGGTAGGCAAAATATAGCAACCCTGATTTAGTTCTTTCGTGATCTTAAATCCCTCAAATATCTTTAATCCAGTTTTAACTTTTGCAGTCGTTCCATTATACAGACTTTGGACTGCTTTAATAAGATAAGACCATGCTTAATGTTGGTTTGCTGTAGGGTTGACCATAGTTTACTGAGGGGTACACTGTCATATGCTTTTTATAATTCTACGTACACCAGGTGAACTTCTTTATTGACGGCTGTTTTTTTCTCAATAACTTGCGTAATAGAGTACAGGTGGTCTACTGTGGATCGCCCAGCTCTAAAACCAGCCTGCTCCTCTGCTTCTTAATCTCTATAGTCATTTTCTATTTTCAATAAGTCAATATAAGGTTGAATGTTCGAATAAATGAACTTTGATGGTACACAAGGCAAATGTCAAAGAATGATTGACAGAATTGATGACTTGATGAATTGAGAATTGATGACAGAATTCTGTCTCCGGCTTCTATATAAAATGTAGCTTCTCCAATTTTTAAATTTTAAAGTGTTTGTTTGTCTTTGTTTAGTGTATTTGTTATGTCCCAATTTACATTTATGACATTCTGTTACTGCTGGATAGGCCACAACTGACGAAATGCCCTGAGGATGATCTTGTGATCGAAAGTACTTGGGCAAGATTTGATTAATTACTGTGTTCGATATTTGCCTTGTGTACCATCAAAGTTCATTTTCATTTTTGTTCTTAATAAGTTTCCCATACATTCTACTTATTGTGCTGTTTACAGCAATTCCCCTGTAATTTTTACACTGATCTTTGCTGCCCTTTTTGTGGATAGTTGATATAATAGATAATTTTTATTCTTTTGGTAATCCTAATACTCTTCATAAATAATAAACTCCTAACAAATAATTTTGGAGAAGAGTGAAAAAATTTAGAAAATCTTGAGTTTTACCATAACGCCTCAAATACGAATAATGATATTATTTGTTCCAAAAATTTGTAAGACGTAAGAATCTGGATACGAGAAATACAGAAAAAGCTAATGAGCCAGATAACGAAATGGCAAAACAACAACAAATTAACCAGACAATCCTAGATAAATATGTTCGCCCAACAACGGTTAAAAAGAAAGAGTGGATTACTGATAAAATCCTAAATATGATAGAGAATAGAAGAAGAGATAAAGTCAGAGACATGTGGAAATATAAATGAATTTTAAACGGAACAGAAACATAGAAATACAATCATTGAAAAGTAGACACGACTCGTTTAATCTCCACAAGAAGGTAAAAGAGACAGCAGGAATGTACAAACTCAAGAGATCAGGACATATGACATATGAACAAACAAAAAATATATGGAAGAGATACGTTGAGAAGACATTCGATGACGACAGAGATAACAAGATAATTATGGAATACAATAAAGGACCACCAATCACTCAAGACGAAGTTAAAGCCACAATTAAAGCAACCAAAGCAGGTATAGCACCAGGGCCCGACAACTTTCATTCAGAGTTTCTAAAATCATGGGAGGCGAAGGAGTAAAATGGCTTACGACAACGTTCAATAAAATCTATGACTGGGGAAAAATCCCAGAGAGCTGGTTAAAATCTACATTTATTGCTATACCTAAAAAATCCAAAAAATGCGAAGAGCATCGTATTATCAGTCTAATGAGCTACATTCTTAACACTTTCTTAAAGATAATACACAGAAGAATTTATCAGAAATGCGAGTCACAGAACTCACGAACGCAGTTTGGATTCAGGGATGCGTTAGGTACAAGAGAAGCCTTGTTAGCGGTTCAGGTATTATTTCAAAGGTGTAGAGACGTCAACCGCGATATTTATGTATGCTTTATCGACTACCAGAAAGCTTTCGACAGAATCAAGCACGATAAGCTTATGGATCGGATAATCAAGAACATATACTACAACCAATCAGCAACTATTCGGGTGAAAGACCAACTAACAGAGGAAGATGCAATAAAGAGAGGAGTACGACAGGGGCTGCATACTCTCTTACCTATTATTTAACGTCTATTCGGAACACATCATGAGCCAGGCCTTAGAGAATATGGAAGAGGGTATTCTCATTAATGGTGAGCGCCTGAATAACATCAGGTGGAGAATCAGTCAAGACTACGGGCTTGATTTTGAACATCAAGGAAACAAAGTACATGGTCATCAGTAAGAAACATATTCCACCTAGTCAATTACTGATAGATCAGCAACAAATACTCCAAGTGCTCCGTTACTACTTTTTAGAAACCACCATAAACGACCAATGGGACCACTCAGTTGAGATAAAACAAAGAAATTAAAAAAGCCAGGTCAGCGTTTGTCAGAATGAGCAAGATATTCAAGAGCCACGACGTACCCTTAAAAACAAAAATCTATTTATTGGGATACTATGTGTTAACAGTGCTGCTCTATGGGGTTGAATCATGGACACTAACCGATGTTTTCCTGGAAAAACTCGAGGCGTTGAGATGTGGTGTTAAAGACGGATACTGAGGATCTCCTGGATGCAACTTATATTACAGGGAAAGGTCTACGGAAAGAGAGAACAAGGAAGAAGAAGAATATCTTGGCTTCAGAACTTACGAAAATAGTTTTCTTGAACCACTTCAGGACTATTTCGAGCTGCGGTCAATAAAGTTAGAATTGCGATGCTAGTAGCCAACTTCCGTAACAGATAGGCACCACAAGAAGAAGAGAACCTGGAGCGAGACCAGCAAGGTTGAAGGCATAATTTGGAGGAGACCCAGTGTTTGATTTGGGCTGTAACGCCATTGGAGAAAAAAAAGAGACAGTATAGATCATTTCTTAATTGACTGTCTCAAATATACCATTTAAAGACGTGTATACTGCATCTCTTAGACCTAGGTTTTAGGTCTAAGATTCCAATATGTCTGAAAAGAAAAGTATTTAATCAATGTATTTTGCCAGTGATGACCTACGGCGCAGAAACCCTAACGCTCACAAAAACAACAGTGAGTAAACTACAAGTTGCGGAAAGAGCAATGGAGAGAATTATGTTAGGGATTTCTCTACGTGATAGAATACCCAATGCTACTATACGCAAAAGATCAGGAGTAGCAGACGTTATTGAAAGGATAACAACACTAAAGTGGAACTGGGCAGGTCATGTAGCACCGGTTGATGACCGGTGGACAAAAAGAATTTTGGAGTGGAGACCCCGAATACAAGCTTACAGAAATTAGAGGTCGACCCCCAACGAGATGGACAGATGACATAAAAAGAGTGACAACAAATTGGATTCAGATGGCGCAAAATCGGACTAAGTGGAAAAGCATGCGAGAGGCCTATGTTCAGCAGTGGACGTTAGAGCTAGTTAATGATGATGATACTGCATCTCAAATAGCTTGCAAACAGTACTTGACTGATATTTAAATAATTTTGACTACAGAATTTTAATGAATTTCTATCTTGTATAAATATATTCTATAAAATTCTATCATGCAAGTACTGTTAATTGCATTAAGGTGAACTGTAATATTTATACAATAAAAGAAGAGGAAAAATAGGTTGCCTAAAAACACCACCTATAAAAAAGGATTATAAGCTGTGAGAAATTGAAATAAGCCTAATACATAGCTGCAAATATTACTTAAAAAGAAATTACATATAAAAGATATAGTAAAGAAAATAATAGTCAACTGAACTTTATCAAACAATTATTTACCTTGGACTACTAACAAGATGCATTAGAGAAATTCCAAAAATGTGATCAAATCTCTCTTCAAAGTCTACAGGCACATGCTTTGCACCAACGTCGAACTGTAAAAACTTTGCCCTGGGTATATTTACGTTCTTTTTGGCATATTCCACCATATCCGGCGATACGTCAGTCGCGACAAATTCCTTGTAATCCTTTGGAAGAATAACGCCCAGCGTTTGCTGCGAACTGTGTCCAGTGCCGAATCCACATTCCATTATGGACGCATTTTCTTTCCAGTTGATCAGAGGTCCGTACTTTTTTAGATGAGCTTGAGTGGCTCGCAATAAAAATGTACAATTTTCCGCCCATAGTTTAGGAAACACAAACGCCATTATTTCAACTGACCGAGTCAAATAATTTCAAATGATTTTGGGTAAGCTTATTTATAGTAAAGACGGAAAAAAAACTGTATTTTTTTATTTGTATAACTTTTATTTCATGTTTTTAAGCAAGTATTTTGCAACGTTTTTATCAGAAGTACTTAATTTTTTTTTAAATTCCTTATTATTCTTTTGTTTTATTATATAAAGTTTACAGTAATAAATGCTAAAACTAATAAATGCTTTTACAAAAATTTTATGTTGCAGTGGTGGCTAAAAATGAAACAATCAGAAGGATTGCAATAGTTTTAGAAAAAATATTTTTAAACTAAAAAATAAAAATTTAAAAAAGTAACAGACACTTACAAATATCTGGAAACACGAGATCAAAATAAGCAGAGACAATCAAACGCATGAAATACAGAGGCGAATAGGCCTGACATGGGCAGCATTTGGCAAAATTAAGCCATATTCAAAAAAGTTCAATTCCCATGAGTCTCAAGCGAAAGGTTTATAACCAATGTGTTTTGCCTGTACAAACTTATGGAGCAGAGACTTTAACACTCAAAAATCTGCGAATAAAATCAAAGTTACACAACGAGCCATGGAACGTGCAATGCTGAACGTGAGCCTTTGAGACCACATAACAAACCAACAAATCAGGCAAAGATCAGGAGTTCAAGAAACCATCGAAAGAACCACGACGCTTAAGTGGAACTGGACAGAGCGCTTAGCCAGAACACAAGATGGACGGTGGACAAGACGTATTATGGAATGGGGTCCCAGAAACTATAAAAGAAGCCGAGGATGACCACCGACTAGATGGACCGATGATATAAATCGTGCAGCGGGAAACTGTCTACGAGCGGCCCAGTGTAGAGAACACTGGAAAGAACTGAGATAGGCCCATGTCCAGCAGTGGACTTTATTGGCTGATCGATGATGATACTATTTTCTAATGTTAATTTTTAATATTTTGCAATAAAATAATTTTTCTAAGAAAAAAGATTTCTTAAAATGAGGGGGTTAAGTTTGTAGACGCAAAAACAATTTAATACTACGCCTTTTATGAAAAGGAGTAATATGTTAGTTTTAGATCGCAATGAATAGGTGTTTTATTAGCCATAACTATGTTTTAAAATATTTTTTCATGAACTATAAAAACACAAAAAAGGTATTAAAAAATGTTTATGTAAGATAACATTAATAAAGCACCTCATTACCAGAAGTTAAAAAAACTTTTTTTAATACCTAATAATACGAGGTACGTGCAATAAATTTTACGACACGGTAAAAACTTGGTTATTTCCCTTAATTTGTTTCGATCCCTTGCTTTCTCTCCCCAATTGAAGACCTTGGCGTGAAAAGGATGTATGCCACATACAATTACTTTAGAGAAAATTAATGTTTAAAAATCATTTTAAATCCACAAAATCCAATTTAAGTGCAATTTATTTGATTTGAGGTACAAAAGATAAAACTGGCCATTGAGTATCTTACCAATAAAAAGAAATTAAAAAAAATCATCAATCAAACAACTTTTCAATATCTGCTTTCACAGCGCCAATATTCCAACAGACTGGAACAATGCTACTATGATTCTATTACACAAAGCAGAAGACAAAGCAAATTTAGAGAATTACAGATCGATTAGCCTCCTCAGCCATATGTATAAGTTGTTTACGTGAATACTAGTTAAGAGAATGGAAAGAAAATTAGAGACTTATCAACCAAGGGAACAGGCAGGATTAGAACCTCTAGTTCTAATATTTATCGATTTTCACCAAGCCTTTGACACAGTTGAGCTAAGCAAAATATTACAGGCGCTTAAAGAATGCAGGCTAGATTATAGATATACTAAATTATTATACAAAATATACCTGCAGGCAACAACCACTGTCAGAATACACCACTAACAGAAATCGCATAAAAATAAAACGGAGAGTTAGACAAGGAGACCCATGTCACCTCAACTTTTTAATACGGTGCCAGAACATGCTTTTAAGAATTTGGATTGGATGACAAAGGGAATAAAAATAGATGGAGAATATCTAATATAACTTACGTTTCGCCGATGATATACCTACTTATAATAGCTGAAGATCTAGGTATGGCAAGAGAGATGGTACAGGAACTCGTTGTGGCTACAGAAAATGTAGGTTTAAATATAAATATATCGAAAACAAAGATCATGACCAATTTGGTACTGGTGGTATTGGTGGGAAAGAAATAGAACTCGTAGATAGATATAAATACCTGGGACATGAAATTATGATTGGCAGGGATAACCAGACTCATGAACTGAAGAGAAGAATCGGCCTTGGGTGGGCAGCATTTGGAAAATATTTGGAAAAACTGAGAGAAACTTTTAAAAGTGAGCTGCCCACATGCCTAAAGAGAAAGGTATTTCTCTAAAAGGTACAACTTTCACTTGGCAAGTATTCTTCATCTATATCTTTTACTGCCATTGTTTGTTGCCTAGCCTCTTGAATAAGTAAATTTTTTGCACCAATTTCCAAAAAGAATTGGTAGTGAACTTCGGGTATGTATAGTAGCAAAAGCGATGAGTTTTCAAGTTTTTGAGGGTTTAGTTTTATTGGTTCTGCGTACTTTCTGCCACAGAAAGATGATAAAATACTTGAAAATGTATTTAGATCGCAAGCTCACAAGGTGGCTACCCCAATAATCTAGCCCAAAATTTAATGACAATCAATCGGACAAAGGCTCAAACGAAAGACCCCATCCCACCAGTAACCCTATAAACTAGTCGCAGATGCCCAATAGAATTTAAAAGCAGAATCCTCAACCAAATCCTAAGACATACGTGACACTATTATAGTTTCCAGTGCCAAGAATACACAGGAAATTGTCAATGGGCAATTTTGTGTAAAACATTTTTGCTTTAATAATATTTGTATTGTCAAATATTGTCAGACACTTTACTTATTGTAATTATATTAGAGATTGTAAATGTACTGGGAATGGGAAAAAAATTAAACTGTTTAAAAGGGGGTAGGTGGTGATAAAATAAATAAAAGTATAGTAAATATTTTTATTATTAATAATAATATTACATTTTTAATAAAAGTCTGCCATTTTCAATTTAAATTTGGACTAAATGGTTTTGGTTCCATGAAAGACCAACATATTATAGTCAACTGCAATTATTCGCTTTCCATCTTTGTAATTAATGACAAAATTTGGAGTATTTTCTTTTTCTTTTATGTAATCCTCTATATACTCGTCATATTCTTTTTTGGGTATATTATGTAGAATAGGATTAACGGCTATATGAAGATCTAGAAGAACAAAATTACAACAACAGATTAGTGTATCATATGTCACTATTTGTCACTTTCTTAAACTATACGAGAGATTGATACTCGCCAGAATAGAAAAAATGTCGACAAGCACCTCATCCCGCAACAAGAAGAATTCAGACCTGGCAAATCTTGCACCCGTCAAGTACTCGCATTATCAGAACACATTGAAAAGGGGTTTGAAAAAAAACTTATGACAGGGGCTGCTTTTGTAGATCTGACAGCAACGTATGACACAGTAAGGCACAAAACATTGCTCGGCAAATTATACGACACTCTCGTGACCACCATCTGGGAAAGGTCGTATATTCCTTACTGCAAAATAGACGTTTTTTCGTTATGCTGGAGGGTAAAGTAAGTAGGTGGAGAGTTTAAAAAAAACGACCTCCTACATGGAAGTGTTTTAGCACCAATGCTCTTCAATCTATACACAAACGACCAACCTACTCCACCCGAAACCAAGCACTTCCTCTATGCTGACGATATTGCAATATGTGCTCAAGGAAATAGTTTTGAAGAAGTGGAGAAGAAACTGGAAACTGCCTTAAAAACAATGACAGCGTACTACCTGCAGAATTCTCTGAGATCCAATCCCTCTAAAACCCAAGTCTGCGCTTTCCACCTTCGCACAAAGGAATCCAAGCGAAAACTCCAAATTGTGTGGAATGGTATTACATTAGAACACATAAACCAACATATATATCTTGGAGTAACTCTGGACCGGTCCCTCACCTGCAGACAACATTGCCTAAACACGAGAGGGAATTAACAACTAGGAACAGCATACTCAGAAAGCTAATGGGAAGTATATGGGGCGCACGTCCTAGCGTTTTAAGAACAACGGCACAGGCACTGTGTTTCTCAACTGCTGAATATGCGTGCCCCGTTTGGAACAGATCTGCCCACACCAAACAAGTTGATACTGCGCTAAATGAGACATGTAGGATAGTAACGGGGTGCATGAAACCAACGCCATTTTCAAATTTATATAGAGCAGCGGGTTTTGCAGACCCCTCAACACGCAGAGGCGCTGCAGAACACATAGAGAAAATTAAATAGATCGCGACGATCGGCATACCTTATATAAAGCTCGAACACCTCGAAAGCGACTAAAATCTAGGAAAAGCTTCCTTGGAACAGTGCAGGATAAACCGCCTGAGTATTTTCCGTTTCTCCAAGTTCAATGGACCGGCCAGACCCTAGACTTTAAAACGTGGAAACTTTGAATAAGATAAGAACGGGGGTCGCTACAGTATGACATGTCCGGACACGATAATGTAATTAAGTGTATCATAACCTAGTTTTTACTAGGACCTTTTGAAAATTAGTTAAGGTGAATAAGTGAGTCGTAACGAATAAGAGCGAAAGTTATCTTGTTTCAGTTGCGGTATTGGCCGTCATGGGTATACAGATATACTGAATCTGCTCCGATCACAGAACAAGAGCTTTAACCAGTCACACTCTGACAACAGTGTTGAAAATAATACTCAGCAGAATTGTTAATATTGTGTAAAATGAAATTGGTGACATGCAATTTGGATTCTGAAATAGATGGCCACAAAACTTGCTTTTTTTTAATATGCTCTTATAGATATGCATGGACATGAAACAGGATACGTACTTTAGTTTTTTAGACCCTTAAAATTTGGTAAGGATTAACATAAAAATCTTGTAGATATATTAAAAAAAATAGTATTGACAGTCTTGATATAAAAATTTAAGCTTTACTATATTGGAAATAAACTGTCAAGGTAAGAGTTGACAACCAAAATACCGGAGATCTCAAAATACAGAAAGAAGTCCAGCAGGGTTCCGTGCTGTCCCCGCTACTCTTTAGTGGAGATATTTTGAATTAACTTATGTTTTACTGACAATACACTTATAATCAGGAATAAAAACAATAATTTACAGAAAGTAATACAACGCCCTAACGAGTACTGTCATGAATACGGGCAGAGGATGAATTTCAAGACTAAATTTAGATAAGTTTATTGACCAAATCAGCTGATGCAAACATTCAACTAATATTGATATTGTAATTGAGAGCAGGCATACCTACAAATACTTGTATGCATTTATAATAAATATGTGTATACAATGTGGACTCTTCTTTTTGGCTTTAAATTTTGGTTTTACAGAAGAGTTCTACGAATATTAGGGCAGAGAGGACAAAAAGGATATTAGAAACAGCAGAAATAATTAGAAAAATGGATAGTAAATTAGCATGGGACAAAGCTATAAGTACAGCTATATGACGTAGATGCAAGGTAAAGAACATCAAGAGCTGGGTAAGAAATAGAAGAGTAGAATGAAACGATCATATAAGCTGAATGACAATAAATAGAGTAGTAAAGACGGCAAGAGAAGGTTCTCCAATAGGAAGACGATCAGTAGGAAGACCATGTACTTACTGGAGGCACATTGAAAAGCGGATAGTCATGTCTACATAAAAAGAAGAATGAAAAGAGAAGAATAACCAGAAGGAATGATTTAATTGCATTAGTTCTGAACCATTTATAGTGGCGGTAAACAAGATCCAGGTAACATTGATGATTTTCAATCTTCGATACAAGATGGAACTTGAAGAAGAAGAAAATGGGAAAGAGAAAGATAACTTAGACAATAGGATCACAGTTAATGATCTAAGTAAAAAAAGAAGTACTGGAACTTATCATATAATCGAGAGAATAGTATTGGACGAAGATAGCGGTATTATGCAGAAAGAAAATTGTGATTGGAAGAAAAATTAGCGTAAGCAACTTCACCTTTCTGGTGGTTTTTATTAAAGTAAAAGAAGATCCACAACTATTCATCGGAGTTGCATGATATCTATTAAAATAATTTTCCACCTTCTAAAATATTATAACTAATGCGTGCTACTTATGATTAATTATTTACATGTTACCTCGACATTCTTCTTCGGACTCCAACACGTGACATTGAATTTCGTTATTGTAAACATAGTTTTTAAATCCAGCTGCTTCTATGTCTTTTCTATATTCCTCTTTCGGATTTTGAGTATAATAATATACTGAGATGGCATCTTCCTGACGGTACTTTCCCCATTTTGGGTGAGATCTTAAATTGTGGAACATTCCATCTACTGGAATACGTTCAAAAAAATTAAGAAATACTGAACCTCCTGGTTTAAGCATCGTGTGGAAGTTTCTAAACGCTTGCCTGTAAAAAAGAAGACAATCATTTCTTGACATCCATTAATATTTGACATTAAAGCAATATAAAGAAACACACACAGACATACATACACATTAGTATCTCTTATCTTTTTGGGTACTGCTTCACCATAGTTTGTAGTAAGATAATTTAGAGATAAGGGCAATAGAAAGAAGATACCTGCAAGATGGATGAGCACGAAATAAAGAGTAAGACTGGGAATACTTTAAAAACTGTGGAAATAGTAGTTGTTGCTCTGAAAACATTAGAGATTTTGGAGTTTGCTCTGTACTCTGTAATTTTGTACGAAAATCTGTCAAATGGTATGAAAAAGTGGCATTTGAGATGATTGCTGGTACTTTACTGATGAAAGCTCTTATTATTTGCAATAACGTCAACCAAAGCAAAATTAGCAGATTAACCGACAAATACGAAAAGAGTGTCGCAAAGCTAAAGAACTGTGGCTGCTAGACAGTTGTGCAGAAATGGAGGAATTGGAAGAAAAACATGACCACTTTAACATACATAAAATAGAAGTGACAGGTCATAAAAAACCTTGCAGTTTTAATAGTATTGTGAAGGACAATACATAAATTACTGATTCCAAGGATCTACTTCAACATTGGAGAAACTACACAAATCAACTATACTCAGACAACACTAGAAGAAACTCTAAAAGTGAATATAAAAGTGAACCCTTTCTCAAAATGTTGAAGTCAGAAGTTGTAATGGCAATCAAAAAGAGCAAATGGGGAAAAGTACCAGGCCCAGACGACATATACATAGAGGTTCAAACAATGTTGAGTGAAGATAATATAGACTCCTTGATAGATCTTTCTAATGACATTTATAGGTCCGGTCAAATACCACAGGATTGCTTCAATCAACCTTTATACCACTTCCCAAAAAGCCAAACTCTAATAGTTGCGACCAATTCCAAATGATCAGCTTATTGAGTCAGCAATAAAGATAATTTACACAAGAATATATCACATATGTGAAAGAGACATTAGCCCAACACAGTTCGGTTTCAGACAAGGATTTGGCACAAGAGAAGCACTTTATAGCTTAACTGTCCTACTTTAGAAATGCAGAGATCAGCATGCTTTATAGATTACTAGAAAGCATTTGATTGTGTTAATCATTCAGAATTAGTAAGATTGCTCCAGGATCGTTCCGATAGATGAGAATGATCTTAAAATCATAAAGAACCTGTATATGAATCAAGTGGCATCTGTGAAAGTAGGACTGGAATCTACATTATACTGTATTGTTTTTATTCAGAGTATTGTTCTGACTGACTCGTATACTGACTGTATAATTGAAAATATTGTTAAATTAAAGACGTCTTTGATATACATCTAGTTTTATTCTAAATATTTTTGTAAACGCTTTATCATTTAGCCGAAACACAAGAAAACCAGAAATTTTGCACACCCTATATCAGAACACACCCTTACCTTGGATTATCGGTCATATGAATAAGGAAAAATCCAAAAATATGATCAAATCTACTTTCCATATTTTTTGGTGGATGTCTTACGTTTACATCAAGTTCACAAACAGTAGATCTTGGTATTTTGATAATATTTCTAGCATACTCGACCATAATTTGTGATTTATCAGTAGCAACAAATTCCTTGTAATCCTGGGGAAGAATTGGAACAATACTTTTTAGTGAATTTTCTCCTGAGGCGATTCCACATTCTAAAATCGATGCATTGTTTCTCCATTTTAATAAATATGCGTACTTTTGAAGATGTTCGTTGGTAATTTCCAAAATTCTTCCACTACTCTTAGACCATTGTTTCGGTAAATGCATTTCTCTTTTGGATATAGTGTATTCTATATTTGGTTTACTAAGTTAATAAGTATTGACTAAATATGGAGTTTTACATCGTAAATAAAATGCGAAATTTAATTTAACCAAGGCGTGTCGGAAAAATATAATAAAATAAATAGTATGCATGCATTTGTTTTAGTCCAGTAAAAATAGCGCTGTATTTGTAAAAATGTAATTTTTACACATAAACTACTTTTGAAGATTTAACACATTAACTCCTAGTTGAAAAAAGTAGATGGCAAAAAAAATTCAAGGCAGTTCCCCACTTCGAACGTCAGACCAATACTAGGGAACCAAATACGCACAGGAGATAGGAGAATGGATTGCAACTGTATATCGAATATCATAACCTTACCAAATCCTAATAAAGTCCCGAGGAGGAGCAGGAATTTTTGCATAACTCTTTAACGATAGAAAAATTACTGTAATAGATAGATAGATCTTTATTCAAATAGAAACCCTAATGTACATACAATATAAAGAATTATACACTATACATTTTTGATATATTGTTTAGGTAACAGTTTGAAGTTATTGAGACTAGTACATTTTTTTACAAATATTGGTAACTGATTAAATTTAACGAAGCTTTTAAAAAAGAGCGAATTCATCGTACTTTTATATAGATGGCAAATGCATGAATAGAATGACCAAAACGGCATTAAAATTCATTTTACTTTGCGGAAAATCAATTGTAAGACCTAGTTTATTGTTTTCTTTCATGGACTATTATTTGTTTACGCCATATTAATTCACAATATTAATATTAATAACATAATTATCTACTGGATAAAACGGTATATATTAAAGACATACTTAACTAAAAATAAACCAAAAAAAGACAGTGTGTTTTAAAAAAATTATTCTGTAGTAATAACCAATTGACGACTAAATCAACAAAACTCATTTGAGAAATACCGGGTGATTATTTGGAAGCTATAAATAGTTTTGAAAGTTTTAAAGAAACTTGACATAATTAATATATCGAACTTTAGGATATGGGATTTTGGTATGCGCAATTATTTTAAAATATTTAAAACCTCCGAAATCCTGTATCTTTTAGATTTAATATCCTGTATACTTATAAATCGAAAGAAATTGGAAAACAGTGCCGTAAAGACAAAGCTGATTACATTTTTCAAATATGCAGAGAGATACAGGAACGTGGCTATCAAAATGAACCGAGGGATTTATTTCAGAAGATCAAACTCCTTACCAGAGAGATAATTTAAATCTTAAACGTGGTCTGTAATAGATAGGGAAGATAACCTAAAGACCGAAACTGACGAAATATTGGAAACATGGTGAAACTACTGTGGCGAGCTATATAAAAATAACGAGGTACCAGCAGAAAATCAGTGGCCCTCTGACTATCCTAGAGAACCTATTATCTTACTCGCTTAAGTCAAAGATGCAATTAAATCGCTAAAGAGAAATAAATCCCCAGGCATTGATTTAATAACAGGTGAAATACTACAGTTACTAGGTAACAAAGGATTAAATCTCATCCATTCTATCTGTATCTGTGTTTGGAATTACACCCATTGTGTACCTAATCCTCAATTTATATCCCGCTCTACAAAAAACTACTACCGGATGTGAAAACTACCGCACACTGTCACTAATAAAACATGCTAGTAAAATCTTGTTGCATATTATTACAAACAGATTAAAAACCTACATACATTACTAAATACCTCAGGAACAAGGGAAGTTTGTAAAGGGTAAAGCTACATGGGAACAAATCCTGAACCTGAGACAACTCATTGAAAAGTCTAGAGAATTTCAAGTACCTATGAATATGTGCTTTGTGGATCATTAAAAGTCATTTTATTGTGTAAGGTGAATAAATATGTGTTCCATTTTAATAAAAATGGGCACACTGGTGATACTAAAAATCTGTACCACTCCAATAGGTGTGGTGACAGGGTGGCTTATGTTATGTCCTGTGGTAATGCTTAAATAAGGTCATCCACACAGCGCTTAATAGAAGGGATTTGAAAATCCAATAATCTTAATCGGTCAGCAACTGATGGGATGTGATTACAAAATGATTGAAATTAGTTTTTGTATAATATATAATATTATATATAATCTTGTCTCAAAGATTTGGAATACCTTGACTTCCTCTATTTCATCTATCCTCGTTTATTCTTGGATTACTTAATGAATAAGGAAAGAAAAACAATAATAAAAAATCGACTCTTTTAATTTTACTTCTAGATTAAATAGGTTTGGTTGCGTGAAACACAAACATCTTATAATCGGTTGAAATTATTCGTTTTCCATCTTCGTAAGTTATAGAAAAATTTGGAGTATATTGTATGTAATCTTCAATATATTCATCATATTCGTCTTTGGGCATGTAATGCAGAATTGGATTTACAGATGTATAAAGATCTAGAAAGAAACAGTATTAATAATTTAATAATTATTTTTATACGTATTATCGAATTGATGTTTACGATAAAATTTAATTAAGGGAGTATAACAACGCACCATTACTTGACGAAATCTAAGTGTGGAATATTAAGTGGATTATTCACCATATTGCTTATGAAGCCAAAACATCGTCTTAATATTCGAGAAACTTTACATTAAGAATCGTAAACAATATAAACAATAAATATATATTTGTTTAATTTGAAACATTAATCCTAATTAATATTAAATATTAGCTTATAAGTAGTAATGCTAGAAAGATATTGTAGAAATTCTACATAACCATTGATAAGATAATATAGTTGTGTATGGTGTTTTTTGAAGATGTTTCTTCTCTATCATGGAAAAGAGACGAACTTGACTAATGCGTAGTAATACTAATTATCTATTATTGCTTATACGTTACCTTTAAATTCTTCTTCAGAATTAAATACATGACGATTAATTTCGTTATTGTAAACGTAGTTCTTAAATCCAGCTGCTTCTATATCTTTTCTGTATTCCTCTTTCGGATTTTCTGTATAATAATAAACTGAAATAGCATCTTCCTGATGGTATTTGCCCCATTTTGGATGAGATCTTAAATTATGAAACATTATATCTACTGGCAGGCGTTCATAAAAATTCAGAAAGATTGAACCTCCTGGTTTAAGCATCGTGTGAAAGTTTCTAAACGCTTGCCTGAAAATAAGAAGATAGTTTATGGATGTTTTGAAGTCAGTATCATCAAACAAATCCAAATAGGACGCCTGAGTGAGCCATTTATGTAATTATGATGGGAAGTATCTTAGAAAAAAAATCCAAAATTCATTTAGCAGGAAGAAAAGAAAGACTCATATCAAGAAGGCCAGAGAAAAAAAAATAAGGAGATTACGACCCACTAGGAATTCAAAGATCAGTATTGTGTTGATACTGTTGATGAGACTGATGATGGTAGTTTTATAAAATAGTATAATTTATAAGATAATTTACCAGATAATGGTACCAGATTAATATCATTATGAGAACAAAATGAAATGAAAATTGCAAATGGATTTATTCAACACAGAGACATACACAAATACACATGGACGCAAAATACGAGAGCAACAGAAGCCATTTAATACCAAATCAAGAATAAAAAAAGTTTCATATTGGTTTGACGAAGAAATAGAACAAGAAATGAAGAAGAAAAGAGACCAATATAAAAAATTCTGAAATACAAAGAATATAACAGATAAAATAATCTACAAGGAGTATCAAGCTAAAGTACGAAAAATGACATGTCGGAAGAAAAATGAAGCATGGCAACAAAAGTGTAACATGATAAATTCACATCTAGGAGGACGAAGAAGCACAGAAAGTTGGAGAGTCTTAAAATCTTTACGACTAGATAAGAAGAGAGACCTAGTGTCAACAATAACAACAGATGACTGGGACCAATATTTTAAGAAACTCGTAAGGAAAGATAGACCACAATTTAAAAACGAAATAGCATGGAATAATTAGAAAAAGTAAAATAAACACACAGGAAACGATTTTAACAAATGGCCATCAATGTATAGCATTCGCAGATATCTAACACTATTAACAACAAGTAAGAGAGTGCTAAAAAATTTAATAAGCAATACAATAAAAGAAGCAAAAATTTTTGGTATAAATAATGGTTTTCTTATAAATAAGGAAACGACAAAATACATGAGAATGGGAGAAACAGATAAAGAAAAAGAAGACATTGTCACATTGGAGGCAGAAGGAGAAAGTTCATGCGCCTTTAAAAGAGTTTCAGAATTTACTTACCAAATATGTCTCAAGAAAAACAAAAATAAGAACACCTACAAAACAGTTATCAGACTGCAGCTACATATGCATGTGAAACATGGATGCTTAAAAAATCAGAAATAGACGTTTTAGAAAGATGGGAGAGGAAAATACAATGAGCAATATATGGAGGCGTGAAAATAGATGGACAATGGTGAAGAAGAAATAATAAGGAACTTGAAATATAATGAACCAAAAATAGCGACGGCAATTAAAGCACAAAGAATCCTATACTTAGGACACATCCCAATTGAAAGAATGGGAAAGGCGAGAATGCCAAAAATGGTTCTATTATGTAAACCAATACAAAAAAGAAGAGTAAGAAGACCAAGAAGGAGATAAAAGGACAGCGTATATGAAGACTTAAAAAAAGTAATATTGTAAACTGGAAAAAAAAGTAGGCAAAGAAATAATAAATAAGACTTACTCACAATCAATTTAATTTAACTATCAGACGACCGGTTTCGCTTTCTACAATATGCAAAGCATCCTCAGGTCTCGATACAAAGTTAAACAAATGCTGAAATAATAAAAACCCATATTAGGGTATTGTCTAATAACGATAAACAAAGTAGGTGTTGTAAATTGCAATAATTATGCCAATATTACATGTCTGTGGTTTTATTTAAATGAGTAAGTTGAATAAAAGGTATAAAATTTTTAAAAACGTTAAACAGACAAGGTAAGGCCCACAAATTGTTATAAAATAGTCTCTTCGATTGTAATAAATTAATAAATGAGCAAATAAATAAATAAAATAAACATTACTTACATGCCGGTACTCTATTAATAGATGGATGGTAGAACATGGTTGAAACTACTTTATATTGTTGAATGGTATATTATACCATTCAACCGGTCGTCTGATAGTTAAATTAAATTGATTGTGAGTAAGTCTTATTTATTATTTCTTTACCTATTTGAAATGGACTCACACAAGCAACACATTCATGATTTGAAAAAAAAAGCTTTGTAAAATGTAATAGTAATTGTAAGGAAAAATAAATCTTTCAGCCCTAGGCCTTCAAGGCCTGTTGAGCTTAATAAATAATATTCAAACCTGTTAAATAATGAAAAATTAATTTTCCAGTAACAGCTAAATACACTCTTACCTTGGATTATCGGTCATATGAATAAGGAAAAATCCAAAAATATGATCAAATCTATTCTCCATGTTTAGAGGTGGATGTCTCACGTTTACATCAAATTCACAAACAGTAGATCTTGGTATATTGATAACGTTCTTAGCATACTCAAGCATTATTTTTGATTTATCAGTAGCAACAAATTCCTTGTAATCTTGTGGAAGAATAGGAACAATACTTTTTAGTGAGTTTTCCCCTGTAGCAATTCCACATTCTAAAATCGATGCATTGTTTCTCCACTTTAATAAATACGCGTACTTTTGAAGATGCTCATTTGTAATTTCCAAAATTCTTTTACTACTCCTAGACCACTGTTTCGGTAAATGCATTTTTATTTTAGATATAGTGTATTCTATATGTGGTTCACTTCGATACAATTAATTGATTGATATATGGTTTACAATGCGAAGTTTTATATTCCTAACGCAATTAAAAATTTAATTAACAAAGGTGCGCCGAAGAAAAAATTTTAAAATAATTGGTTGATATATGTGTAGATCTGCACTAGTCCAGTCAAAATAGCGCTTTTGTAAAAAAAATTACATTAGTGCGACAGGGTCATCTAATAAATTATTGACATTTGTTTATAAAATAAAATGTACCAATCTTTTTATGTCAAATGACTGTCAAATGTGTAAAACAGACCAATATTTAATTAGTTGTTAAAGAAAATTACTCTCCATCTTTCCAATATTTGGTTTTCTTTCATTATTACCTTTTTATTCTTGTCTTTTACATTCGGCATCATGTGTTCTTTCTTTTGTCTCAGCTGTTTTAATGCGCCATAGAAGAGTTTTTGATTTTCGCTATAATTATTTGTCATTTTTAGTCCAAACTTTTCCCATGACCTCTTTTAGCTTTCACAGCTATTTGTAACCTCTTCCTTTTTTTATTTATATGCCTCATAGTCTTCAGGGCACTTTGTACTTAGATCTCTTCCATTTTTTTTGTTATTTATTTTCCTTCCTATTTCGTCCGTCCACCATTTAGTTCTCCTCATGCTAGTATTTGCTATTTTGGTCTTCCCGCAAGTTTCCTCAGCAGCTATGATTAAGTTGGTCTTGAGATTTTTCCACTTTTCTTCTATACTTGCAGTTTTTGCCCTACCTTTCAAAATATTGTCTAATTTTTCTTGGAATATCTTCTAATATCTTTCTTCTTTTAATTTGTGGCTTTTTACTTTTTCATTTACTACCTTTCTCCTCTTTTCTTCCTTTTCTTCTGCTGTTCTCATTCTCATTATTACTAGATGATAATTACTGCCAATCTCTGAGCCTCTTTTCACTTTCGTGTCTTTTACTCTTGTCCATTTGTTACTACTTACCAAAAAGTAATCTATGATTGATTTTTTCATTTCGGCTTTCTTGTACTCTCGTGTATTTGTGTACTTTTTTATGTTTAAATTTTGTATTTGTTATAACAAGTTTATTCTCCATACATATTTTCCTATTATTCTTTCACCATTTTTGTTTAGTATTTCTTTTCCTTCTTCTCCCATGCATTCGTCAATTCCATTTTTATTATTTTTGACTCTACCGTTTAGATCTCCCATTACAATTATATTTTCTTCCCCATTGTCAATTTGCATTTGGAGCTCCTCGAAAAATTTATCCTTCTTTTCCTTTTTTGCATCTTTCATTTACTCCATAGGCTGTCATTATTGTCCATATTTTCTTGTCTATCAGTTTCATTTTCAGCGATAATATTCTCTGGTTAACATATGTTTCTTCCATAACGTATTGTAGTCTATTCGGTGCAATTATTATCCCTACGCCTTCTTTTGCTCTCTCCTTTGCATCAGCTCCTACTCAAAATAACCAGTATACTTTGTGTATCTTCTTAAAACCTCATCCTTTTATTTTCCTTTCCGTTATTTCTAATATTTCTATTTTTTGTCTGATCATTTCTTCTACAAGTTCTACCTCTTTTCCATTGATACTTCTTACGTTCCATGTTCCCATTTTTGTCTTTCCTTTTTTCTGCGGTATATCTGCGGTATATAATATTCCTCTTGTGGGTGTAGTTTTCTAGTTTCTTGGATGTTTTTTTCAGTTTCTTTTTTTTATTTTGTTCCATCTCCATTCTTCTTGGTTTATTAACACCTTATTGCAACCAATTTTGACGTCTTTGCCTTTCTCTTTTTCGTTTTTTTGCAAATTTTTTTAGGTGTTTCTGCCTTTCTTTCTTTTTCCTAGTCAAGTCATCATTGATGAATACTTTCTCCCCTACGACGTTTTTTAGGTTATATTTTTTCCATGATCTCGTGCTTTTCTTCTATTTTTCTTAGTTCTATTACGCATGTATTCTCGCCTATTTTTTTAACTCTTGTAACAGAATGACATTTCTGTCTCCGGCTTCTATACACCATGTAGCTTCGCCTATCTTCAAAAAAATTTTAAAGTGTTTGTCTTTGTGTAGTGTATTGTAGTCCCATTTTATATTTATGACATTCTACTCTTGTCGGATTGGTCGCAATTGACAAAATGCCCCTGAAGATGATCTAGTGGTCGAAAGTACTTGGGCAAGATTAAATTAATACTGTGCCCGATATTTGCCTTGTATATTATCAAAGTTCATTTATTAATTTAGTTGGTCTTTATTATGGCTATGTTAATTCAAGCTTCAAATGTGCTTACTCTGATACGTTGTTCTATGATCTCAAATAACGTTTAATAAATACAATAGGCTAATGGGTAACTGCAAGACTTTGAAGACTCTTGGTGCAAGACCAACACCAAGAACAAAACCAAAAGTGCAATACCAATACCAAAGACAAGTTGAATTATCGCAAGACCAAGACCTAGACTGTCTAAGTCTCGTATTGTTCCTTCATTTATTTAATTCATTTATTAATTTAGTTGGTCTTTATTATGGCTATGTTAATTTAAGCTTCAAATGTGCTTACCCTGATACGTTGTTCTATGATCTCAAGTAACGTTTAATAAATAGCAATAGGCTAATGGGTAACTGCAAGACTTTCAAGACTCTTGGTGCAAGACCAAGACCAAGAACAAAACCAAAAGTGCAATACCAAGACCAATACCAAGACAAGGTGTATTGGCGCAAGACCAAGACCAAGACTGTCTAAGTCTCGTCTTGTTCTTGTATTTGGGCAACACTACTAATATTATGTTTAATTTAATTAACTTCTTCTTCTTAAAGTGCCCTCTCCTCAATGGAGGTTGGCTACTACAATTTTAAACTCTTCTCTATCTTCAGCTGTTCTTATTAGCTGTTCAAAATTTAGCACTGTCCATTGTCGGATGTTTCTGAGCCACGATAGTCTTTTCCTTCCTAGGCCTCTCTTTCCCTCGATTTTTCCTTTCACTATAAGTTGGGCATATTGGTACTTATTATTTCTCAGTATGTGGCCTAGGTATGATGTTTTTCTAACTTTTACTGTGTTAAAAAGTTCTCTTTCCTTGCCTATTCTATGCAGCACTTCTTCTTTGAGGTATGCGATGTCCATGAAATTTTGAGTATTCTCCGGTAGATCCACATTTCAAAGGCCTCCAATTTATTTACGGTTGATGTTTTAAGGGTCCACGTTTGAACTGCATATATAAGAGTCGACCAGATGTAGCATTTTGATAAACGTAGTCAAATTTCGAGTTTTATTCGAGAATCACAAAGCAGTTTTTTTATTTTTTCGAAAGATTTTCTGGCCTGTTCTATTCTCGATCTTATTTCTTGATCAGGATTTAGGCTGCTATCGATCCAACATCCCAGGTACTTAAATCTATTGACCTGTTCTAAGATGTGCCCATTTATTTTGCAAGGTTGAGGTACGTTTTGGTTTTTTCGGATTGACTTTGGTTTTTTTAATGTTTATTTTCGTACCAAATTGCTCACAGGTCGAGTTGGTTGATGAGTCGTTGTAGACCTGAGTCGGAATCCGCAATTAACACTGTATCATCGGCGTATTGACTCCATCCTTGGAACCATCCAATGCTTATTTAAATAGAAACTCGGAGTTGAGATTAAACGCAGAGGCGACAGAACACATCCTTGTCTAACTCCCCTCCTAATTTCTACTTCTGCGAATGTGGCCCCTTCGATCCTAACTCTGGCGTTTTGGTTCCAGTACAAGTTTTTTAAGAATTTGATCTCTTTTCCATCTAAAACCGACTTCTTGCAAACGTTCTAATAGTAGGTTGTGTCTTACTCTATCAAATGCTTTTCAAAGTCTATAAAGCATATAAATATATCTTTCTGTTGGTCGTAGCATTTTTGGGCGAGAACTAGTAAACTGAACAGGGCTTCTCTCGTTCCCATGCCGGCTCTGAATCCAAACTGATCGTCTCCGATGGTTGTTTCGCACTTTCTATAGAATTAACAGAGTTAAGTAAATATCATAAAATCTATACCTAAGGGCTGTAGAGGTTAGAGTCAAAAAAATTTTGATTTTTGTTTATATATAAAATTTGTTAATGCTAACTTTTAAATGAATTTAGGTCTCATTGAGGAGGTATGAAAAGTTTGATTTTTACTCCAAATAATTATATTCTTTTAAATTATACCTAATAATTAACATTCAATTAACCGCTAATTGGTGCACAAAAGAAGCCAAGGAGAAATAATTATACTATTTTAAATTATACCTATTAATTATCATTCAATTGACCGCTAAATGGTGCACAATTTTTATCGTTAATTTGTTTTTTGCTAATATAAATAAATGTGATCTAGCCTTGAGGATTTTTAATGGTCATCGCGAATGCTTATCCAATAGGGAATTAAACCCTTTTGAATGATATTGTGATATATGAGGGTATCTCTGAGATAAGTGGCAACAGGACGATTTCTCCTTCAAATCGGTCGGTCAAAATGGTTGCTTCAATAACGATGGCTTAAAGCACACTTATTGTATTCCATTTTTTTCTATTATTGAGTTATGCACGTACCCTGATGTCCTACTAAGAATCTATCATCCTACACAAACATTGCATGTCCTAAAGCAGTTTGGTGTGGTATAAATGACATTTCAAAACTGTGAATTAAGCTCAAAAATGTATTATAAAGGGAACAATTGTTGCATGTTAATACATATAATATCTGTGCTCTTAGCAATAAAAAAAGAAATAAATGTGCACAAAATAATATGTCACTATCAACAAGTCAGCTGCAACATTAGCAGCTTGTGTGGTGTGCGTTTTTGAGGTTATAGTTGGTAAAGTTTTCTTTTTTGGTGTCAAGTGAATTTATTGTTTATGTTTTATTGACAACCCTAATGGAAAACGACCTAGAAGTTATAAACTGTTGCAATTAGCACTGAGTAACGAATATTTTAGTGAAAATGAACGACCTAGAGAGTTGACAACTATACAAGTCCATCAAAATTGTGAGCAGGAACAGGCGAGCAGGTAGCAGGGAGGATAAGAGGGAGGAATATGTCCAGTAATGAACAAAGTGTTAAAAATCAACCAAAAATTTTTAATTAATATACTTAATATTCGTTTTCTAAATACATTTTTTTCTTGTTTTAGCTGACGAACTCAATCCTGAGCTTGGTACTTAGATTGAAGAAAATATAAATGTGGAAAAGGCTATCTACCAGACCTTAAATCCAGTAATATATAGTAATGATGACATCATCACATCTGCTACGACTAGGTAAGAGTATTTGTACTACAGAATCAAAAAATGACATGATTCCATCTACCCGATCGCATAATTTACATTCTCCGGTAAAAGAAAGCGAAACCCATGACTGGTTCAAACCGAGCAGGGGAATGGTAGATGATTTAATCCAACATAGTGATTTTTCTGATTCTGGTGAATCATACGTACCAAACTTTTCAGAGCTGTCTGGTGATGAAAATAGTAATTTAGGAGAAGTTGTTCAAGAGAATTTTAATCTAGAGCTGTCTAACAATACAGTGGCACCTGACGCAAACTGTGGAAGTGTTTTGTAGAGAGTCGAATAATGATGCAATTCCATCCAGCTTATCTATCGATCTTCAACATTCTGTAACTGGAGAAATTAATCCAGGTTTAACAAGAAAACGAAAGAGAATTGCAGATTCCTCCACTTAGACCAAAAATGTGAGAAATAAAAAACGTGTGCCAGTAGTACATATGTAAACTGTTCTGGAAAAATAATGTCTGAAAAAAAGTTGAAGCTGTTGATTGCTCTAAATGCCGTTTTAAATGCTCCCAAAAAATATGTTAAATGCAAAGAGAAAAGGTATTTAAAGATTATTGGCAGCTGAAAGATCCTAGTAGACAAAAATCATTCATTTGTGCAATTATAAAAAAGAATTTAGGTGCAAATATAATTTCTAAGGCTAAAACAAAAATTTACATCTTCATTTATTTTTTATTCATAATCTCAAAATTATTTAAATTTTACCTTACTAATATAAACAAATCAATATTTGGCTATTTCAGATGTTGATCCACTGTTAAATATTAAATTCTAGCTTTATTATCAACGAATTTTTTTTTCAAGGGCACATATATAATTTTATGATTCATTTCAGGATAAATTAACGAATCACATGCTTATTTAATTTCCTTTTTGGATATATAATAGTAATAAATTCCAATACAAATATATCGTGTCTTGTGTGGTTTTAAGGAGTTACTTTATGCTGTCACATTATTAAAATGTCACTAATTTTTTACATATATTTTGAAGATAATTATGACATTGATAGGTTATATGAGTTGTATAAAACAATAATAATTACCTTCTATGATTATATCATTAGAATATTGCTGTTTTTAGAATTATTGTTATAATTATTGTAATATTTTTTTTTTTAGTAAATATATTAAATTATTTTTAATCCTTTTTACCTCCGTTGCTGATACACCCATGGTCGTATTCGCAAATTTGTTAAATTTTATTGAAAGCTATCGAAATATTAAGGAAGACAGAACCGATTTATTAAAGACGGTTTAGGTAATCCACGTTAATTATTCCTTCCGGCTTTAAGGCGGGTTTTTGTTTGATACTTTGGCAAACCATATCGTCGAAGGCACGTTCATAGAGTAATTTTCTGTAAAACCTAATCTAAAAGATTTTATTTTCCTTACGTTCCAATTGCTGGTGCCGTTGTTTACCTCGAAACATTAGAATCTTTTTGTCTTCTTAGAAATACCTACAGGCTAATCTGTCGTTTTTGAGGGGGAGATATCCCACCTTTCTTGGGTAGTTTGGTAAAATTTTATAGGAAGCGATTACTTCTAGTGGGGCGATCTTTGAGGACAGACGCTCGCTCATATTACCGTTTCTGTGTTACCTTCTCTGTGCATTTTTTTAGTGTGTATAGTTATATAGTTTGAGTTTCTAAATCTAATACTAGATTAGATTAAATATAGTTATAAAGTACCTTTTAATCCAAATAAATTCAGTGCTTAATACAAGTAAAGTATATTAGCTTGAGTCAATTAGTGCAGCAGTCATCAAGATTTACTGTAAGTTGTCATAATCATTATCTTCAATTATCTAGGCGAATATACGTTGACTATCTCATCACCTGTAGTTAGGGTTAACTACCGATATAACAATTAAACTAAAAGAACATTTAATATTTTCTTACGAACTTTTTATCAACTTTAAGAACTTCTAATAAATCATAATTACGAACATCTAATTCTCCGTTAATCATTAAATAACAGTGTAAACAGATAATTAACTTAACCAAGTGTGGGGGGGTTAAATTTTTATTCCTGTAATCTTTTGTATGCGTTAACTTTAAATTGAATCAATTTTGTTATTTGTAATAATTTTTGCATAATAATAATTGTAACAAAGATATTTGCAGTATTTTGGACACATTGCTAGAAGAATAGGCACGATGGAAAAACTGATAGTCGAGGGTAGAGTTAAAGGAAAAAGACCTAGGGGAGGATCTCCAAGCCGTTGAGTAGATCAAACAAAAACATTGATTAACCAAGGATTACATGAAGCCAAACAACTAGCCCTGGACAGAGAAGGATGGAGGGAAATCCTAAAAAAACGGTGAAGACCTGATGGTGTCACCACATCCCAAAAGGGATTAGGACTGAGGAGGAGGAATTATTGTTATTCAATTCTTTTACTTAACCCCATTTCATTTCAGCTGTAAAGGTATTTTCTAATTATAATACTGTTCATTTCTATATGTATACAACCATTGATCAATTGATGGTGCATATCTCCTCAAACCCCAAAAAGTTAAGTGGCGCCCTGTTTTTATCTTATGTTATCTTTGCTAATTTTACCCATTTATGGTTTTGTTAATTTCTGTATCTTTTCTAATATATCTTATCTTGTCCTATCTTTACTTATTTTATCCGTTGGACTTATTCCCGGTTCCAAAAACTAGTTTCGAACCCACGACTCGCTCTCCACCAACCATCTGGCTGCCGTCGGCAGTGTCTTCATTGGTGACCTTTATAGCAAAAACGGTGTCCAAGGTTACACTCATAAAAAAATAATAAATTACCAGCCAAACACCTTTCAATTTGTCCCATTATATAGTTGTTATGGCTCGTATATGGTTTTATATAGAATCATTTGCCATTAAAAGAGAATACTAATAGTACATTTTAACAATTTTATTTTACGTAAGGATTAAACATTTTTGGTTGCGTGAAACACAAACATCTTATATTCTGCTGAAATTGTTCGTTTTCCATTTTCGTAAGTTATGTGAAAAATTGGAGTATTTTCTTTTTCTTTTATGTAATCCTCTATATATTCGTCATACTCTTCTTTGGGTATGTTATTCACAATTGGATTTACAGATGTATGAAGATCTAGAAAGAAACAATTTAATAATTTACTTTTATATTATTTATGGAATTAATGTTTACGTAATAATAGTCTATTCTCAATGAGCTCTCATGGAGCAGAGCAAATTGAGATACAGCTTGCTCAATATTTTTGTCTTACTCACAGCATTAGGAAGGGAGCAGTCCAATGTTCTGAAAGAGAAAAAGAAAAGAGATGCCAGACAGTGTAGCGACTAACGACTTATCAGTTTAATGAGTCACACGCTCAAAATTTTTATGAAAGTATTGCACTGTTGCATATATAAACGTTGTAAGGGGATAACTGGTGATGAGCAGGTTGGTTTCCGAAACGGTATGGGTACTCAAGAGGCTCTTAGCAATAACAAATGCACTGAAAAGGGCTTAATAATCAACGCAAAGAAAACAAAATGGATGGTGTTCAAAAAAATTAATATCGAAGACTCAATATTAAAATTCTTCTTCTTGTGGTGCCTATCCGTTATGGATGTTGGCTAATAGTATGGCAATTCTAACTTTATTGACCGCAGCCCCAAATAGTCCTGATGTGATCAAGGAAAACCATTTTCGTAGGTTCTGGAGCCAAGATATTCTTCTTCTTCCTGGTCCCCTCTTTCCGTAGATCTTTCCCTGTAATATAAGTTGCAGCAGGTTATATCTATGATGGTTTCGCATTATATGTCCAAGATATTCTAGCTTGCGCTGTTTCACTGTGGATATAATTTCTCATGTTTCATCCATCCGACGTAGAACCTCAATGTTTGTTATTCGGTCCATGCAGGAGATCCCATACTAACATTAGATAACAAAATTCTGGAAAGGTAAAATTAGATATTTGGGCAGTTGCTATAAACAATGGGTTGATCAATGAATGGACAACGCTTAAAAACAAGCACATTACACAAAGAAGAAAATTACCTCTACATTCCTCTTCCGACTTAAACACGTGTTGGTGAATTTCGTCATTGTAAACATAGTTTTTAAACCCAGCTGCTTCTATATCTTTTCTATATTCCTCTTTCGGATTTTGGGTATAATAATATACTGAGATGGCATCTTCCTGACGGTACTTTCCCCATTTTGGGTGAGATCTTAAATTATGGAACATTCCATCTACTGGAATACGTTCAAAAAAATTTAGAAAGACTGAACCTCCTGGTTTAAGCATCGTGTGGAAGTTTCTAAACGCTTGCCTAAAAAAAGAACACTGTAAATTTTAAATAACTATTAATATTCAATATTAATGCACTTGACAAATAGCTCTCGGGATTCCCACGGGATTCTCTCAGATATCCATCCCAGGACTGTAGGAATTTTAAGAACCCCTGTTTCTAACATATAGTTGACTATCCCTGTATATATATATCTAATATATATTATATATATATATAAATATATATATAATATAATCTCAAAAATATCCAATTTGGTTATTCCTCCGTGCGTAACTATGGTAGGAGTACGTCAAAACGATGCCAGAGTGCGTAGCGGCGAAATATGACAAAATTGGACGTTCGTTTTGCGCATAAATTTGATAAAAAAATTCTAACAATAGCAAAAATAGTGAGTGTACTTTTTAATAGTTTCCAAAGATTACATATAAATTTAAACAAAAAAAGAGATAACCTTATTTTTCTTATGTTCATTGTCCATCTACATTATTGACATAGTAAGTCAAACCAGCAATTAGTGGTGAGCGAACCTGCGATTTTTGTGTAGCTGCGATAAGATGTGACTGCTCCAGTATTGTCACGGTGCTGTTTATGCAAGTTTATGTGCAAGTAAATGGCTTATCGCCTGAATATTTTTAAGAATTCATTTCTTTCAACAAAAGTATTTATTCTTATAATACCTGAGGTTTAGATGACATATATGTACCTAGAACTATGTACAAAAGTACGATGAATTCGCTCTTTTTTAAAAGCTTCCTTAAATGTAATCAGTTACCAACATCTCAGTACAGTACAGCAAAAAAATGTACCAGTCTCAATAATTTTAAAATGATATTTAAACAGTATATCAAAAATGTATAGTGTACTTTCTTTTTATTGTATGTATATTAGGTTTTTTCTATTTAAATAAAGATCTATCTATCTACCAAAATAATACCCAATTCATCAAATGATAAGACTATTGTGAAAGCAAATGCATAATTCGATGCCAAAGACAAACGGTTCTACAAAATGTCAACAATTTGTTAAAAAAGCTTGGAACGAGTTTATCACGTTAGAAGATTACATCAGTGATTGATGGAGGATTACATTTTTTTGCCTAATTCCAATTAATTTATCTTATATTAATTCGTATATGTTTTTGCAAGGAACAACCTCGAAACACACATCTGCACTGTATTTTTTATTCATAAGTTCAAGATTAATGCAATTTTTACCTTAATAACACATATGAATTAGTACTTAACTTCTAGTGCTTCTAAAATGTTAATTATTAAAATATCAGGTTAATATGTAACGTCAGAATTAAAGTGCCTAATAAAATAACATGTGATTAAATGTGTTAAACATTATTAGGCGGAATCGTTTACACAAGTTTACGTTATTTTCCTAATGGAAATAAAATTATACACTAAATTGTAATTAAATTGATCAAAGTACATAATTAACAATATGTCAATAACATGAAATTAATTTTTCTTAATACGTCATTTACAATAACAAAACTAAACTATTGATAAGGTGCCACCAAAAAGTCTACACCAATATCTGATAACATCAGTTTTTTTTAATATCCCAGATAATACCAAATATTATTAATAATAATAATAATAATAAAGCAAGCGCGGAAGATTGACCATAAGCAAATAAAAACTGAGATAACAACTTAGTTTATACGAAGGGTAAAACAGCTGCTTCGTTCACACCTTAACAGTAAAAATGTGTTAAAAAGGCACTAAACACCTACGCATGTTCCGCGCTTAGCTACTCATTTGGTTTTGTTAAGTGGATAAAAACGGATATAGAAAATCTTCAGCGAAAAGTACGAACACACCTCACAAAGGCACAAAAACACCATCCTCGAAGTGCAGTAGAAAGAACGACATTACCCGCGGTATTTAGGAGGTCGAGGACTTATGGATATAAGCGAGCAATTAGAAAAACAGATTACTAATTTAAGAACTTATTTTCAGGTGCAGGCGGAGACATCTACTCTTCATCGCGCGATTTGTGCAGTAGATGACACAACACCGATCAAACTGAGGGAATCAGAAATGCGCATAAACCTTACTAAGAACGAAAAAATGCGCACCTGGATGGGCAAGCCTCTGCACGGGCGACATCCCAATGAGGTCAGTCAAGACCATGTCGACAGTATAGCGTCGAACTATTGGCTGACATCAGGAAGGATGTTCCCCGAAACAGAAGGTTCACTACTGGCCATTCAGGATCAGGTTATACCAACCAAAAATTACCTGAAATATATCGTCAAAGATCATCAGATCCAAAATGACATATGCCGATATGGATGCCAAGCTCAGGAAACCATTCAACATCTTACCGGGGGCTGTCAGGCATTTGCTGCAACTGAATATAAGAAACGGCACAACTCAATAGGAAAGATCCTTCATCAAGAGATAGCTATCAAACTGGGACTTCTTCAAACAAACCATCTTCCATATTATCCATATGTTCCTGAGAGTATACTTGAGAACGACAACTACAAGCTATACTGGGATCGCACGATGCTCACAGACCAAACAGTGGCACATAATAGACCAGATCTCATACTAGTTAATAAACTAAAGAGACAAACAACATTAATTGATGTGGCGATACCCAACAACAATAATCTTCGTGTTAAACAGAACGAAAAAATCGCCAAGTACAGGGATTTGGAAGTTCAAATACGAAGACAGTGGAAAATGGAAAGTACTCAGACAATACCTTTTATTCTCTCTACTACTGGAGTCATTCCAAAGAACCTCCTAGAAAATATAAAAAGCTAGGTCTGAATGAACATCTCTACAAGACCATGCAAAAAGCTGTACTACTCTCACATCCCGATGTGTACGAAAATTTTTGGGAGATACTCCAGCATACCAAGTCACCTAGGGCTCGATAACACGGAAAGAGTCCCACCAGAGCTCAATCCTTTTGATACCGTAGGTATCTGGGATGAGTAAATTTTCCTCTTAGAGGGAGTGTGAGCCGTATGGCTAAATCTGGATAATGATAATAATAATAATATCTTAATAGTAAAAAATTGTTTAAGGATTAAAATACGTACGCCTGTTCCGCGCTGAGCTACTGATTTGGTATTATAACGAGGTCAAAAACGGATATAGAGGGTCTTCAGCGGAGAGTAAGGACACTTCTCACAAAGGCACAAAAACATCATCCACGCAGTGCAGTAGAGAGAACAACATTGCCGCAGTATTAAGTGGTAAGAGAACTTATGGATGTAGGTGAGCAATTGGATAAACAAATTGCTAATTAAAGAACTTATTTTCAGGTACAGACTGAGACATCTACTTTATATCAAGCAATTTGCGCAGTAGATAATACAACGCCGTTTAAACTGAGGGAACAAGAAATGCGCATAAACCACCTGACTCAGCAAGAAAAAATGCGCACCTGGATGAGTAAACCTCTCAATAAGTTCAGCCAAGAATATGTCGACAATACAGCGTCGAACTATTGGTTCATATCAGGAAAGATGTTTCCCGAGACTCAGGGTTTAAATGTAGAAGATGTAAATTGGAGCTGGAAGGTCAAATGAGAGAACAAGTGGTGGAATTCAAATATCTAGGCATCACATTATCTAGCTACGGATAGCTCAAAACTGGAGTGCAAGATCAAGTGAATAGAGCAAACAGAGCAGCAGGCTGCCTGAATAAAACGATATGGAGAAATAAAAATATCACGACCTCGAAAACGACAACTTACTGGAGGCACATTGAAAAACAGACAGAGTTATGTCTATATCAAAAGAAGAAGAAGACTTATTAAATAATATATTATTATTATTGTTATAATATTGGTAATAAACAATATTTTTGTTGATTTCGCCCATTTTATACCCATAAGACATACTTATAATTAATTTTATACACTTCCAAAGGTACAAATTATGTGCAAAGGGCTATAAATCAGTACAAAGGTAGACGTAGGTGCTGTTCCTTTGGACAATGACAAAGACAGTGTTTTAACAAATGCATGTTGATTTTAAAATGATTCAACTTATAGATTAAACAAAATTCAAAATAATGCAAAATAGTCTGATAACTAGGTTGCACAAATAGATTTTTTGCATTACAATTTGTTTGTTAAAAAAATCCAAAAGTAATATTTTGCGAAATGTCCAGAGGTAACTTCTTTACCATACAATCAGCATCCACAACGACACGTTAAGGTGCCAAAATGGATTAAGACAGGCTGGTGGACTTTTTTCCATCAAAATAGTAAAGAAGTTATTTCTTAGTAACACGAAAACTATTCTTACCTTGGATTTTCCACCATATGAATAAGAAAAAATCCAAAAATATGATCGAACCTATTTTCCATGTTCAGTGGTGGATGTCGTGCGGTAACATCAAGTTCACAAACGGTAGATCTTGGTATATTGATAACGTTCTTAGCAACTTCCAGCATATTTTTTGAGTTATCAGTAGCAACAAATTCCTTGTAATCTTGTGGAAGAATTGGAATAATGCTTTTTACCGAATTTTCCCCCGTAGCTATTCCACACTCTAAAATCGATGCATTGTTTCTCCACTTTAATAAATGTGCGTACTTTTGAAGATGCTCGTTCGTTATTTCCAAAACTCTTCCACAACTCCTAGACCACTGCTTTGGTAATTGCATTTCTATTTCGGATATGGGTTATTTTTTATTCGGTTGATTTAGTCACTTAAGTATTGATTTGTTACAAAGAGTTTTATACTGTGAATAAAATTGGGAATGCAATTAACAAAACTGGTTTGAAACAGCACTTTAAAATAATTAGTATAATATGCTAGATATGATATTATAGTCCAGTCAAAACATCGCTTGCGTTAAAAGTTAACATTACTGTTTTAACCATTTGGGGACGGACTTTTTTTTTTGTTTATATTTAATGGTAAATAATTTGTTTTTAGGACATATTGGGGCAAAAAATGGAGAAATCAAAGGTTTTTTATATTATATTTTTGTAATTAGTACAAAAAAGGTGGTTTCGTGTGAAACCACTAAGCTACAAACGAAAAACTTATTTGGTGTGAAATGGAATAAAACAATTTTTTTGTTTTTTTTAGATAGACATTAACCTACTTGACATGTAGTATAGTGCCATCTTGTACGATGAGGAGTTGCCTTGGTACTGCAGTGTGTACAACGTACTTTGGCTCCATGCTGAGCCATATGGGCTACTTTGTCAGTTCTTATTTCTAAAGGAACTTGTTTTTTGAAACTGTTACTGGTGCTTGGTTTGTCCATGCTTCTTCTTCCAAATTTAGGCATTTGGGGGTCTCCTCCAATCAAACCGGCGGCCACAGCAATTTTAAATTCTTTCAAAGACATACTCTAACCAGTTGTTAATTGTTTGAAAATTATATATGAGGTTAGTAATGTTAGGTCAACAATTCCTAGCAAAATACTAACATATTAGACTTATCTACTTATCCCATATTTATTTGTTGTAATCTTGTAGGTACTATTTGTTTGCAGTTAATTTACAATGATGTCCCATTCTTTTCTTTCCTCTTCACAGTGACATTTTCTTCAGGTTTGTGAAAATTGAGTAGAAAATGAATGGGTTTTTTGGCCATCCATTGCAAAGCTAGCAAATTTTATCTCATCATTCATTCATTCTTAACAGAAATGGAAACTTATAAAAATCAATATAAGATATACACTGACGCATCAAAATCTTCAGATAGTCTTGGTGCAGCCAGCCTTACACACAATAGATCCTTAAAATTCAAACTCAATCCCATTACTTCGTTATACACTGCAGAGTTGTTTGCAATATTACAAGCACTTATCCACATAAAAACAGTCCCCGTCCCATAATAACCGATTCACTTAGCTCACTTCACACTATCAAACGTTTATATACCAATATTCCAATTGCCTCACATATCGAAACAGAAATAGAGATTCTAAATAATAATAAGATCACTGTTGACTTCATGTTTGTTCCATCACATTCAGGTATACAAGGAAACGAAGAAGCAGATGAACTAGCCTGCTTAGCATCCTTCAGCCAGGACTTTCAGTTCTAATTAATGAGGTTTCTTCAGATGACTTCAAGTCAGAAATAAATTATAAAGTGTTAAGTGCGTGACAAAATAAGTCGAGTGTATCACAAAATAAACTCAAGAAAATCAAACAATTAGTGAAAGCGTGACTCCAACCCACAGCGAATAGACACGAATGATGATGATGATAATGATGAATATTTGGACACCCCTAATATAGAAAAAAAAGATAAAAACTACAGCAAATTTTACAATTTTAAAATTCACTACTTAATGGGTTACTTCATCTGGCATCTCTTTAGCTGCCAAAGCTTGCTTTTGTATGCTACAGTAAGTAAAGACACTTGTCAGTGCTTACAACTCCTTTAGCTTACATAGCTTCTATTTTTCATTAAATAAATAACCTATGTACAATAAAACTTACCTTGGATTGTGAAGAACATCAATAACAAAGAAACCAAAGATATGGTCAAACCTATTCTGTAACTCTCGAGGAATATGTTTTGTAATTATGTCCAATTCCACAGTAGCAAATCTGGGAATATAAATATTTCTTTTGGCTGTCTGTAACGTATGTTTGGATATATCAGAACCAACAAATTCTTTATAATCGTGTGGAAGAAGAGGAATCAAACTTTTTACTGAGTTTTCGCCAGTACCAAATCCACACTCCATGATAGACGCGTTTGGTTTCCATTGTAGTAAGTGTCTATATTTCTGCAGATGCTGCTGTGTACATCTTAAGATGTATATGTTATCCTTGGGTAGTAGTTTTGGTAAATTCATTGCCACGTTTTTCACTAATATTTTGAAAACTGATTGATACACGTACATGTTTTCTCAAGTCAATACTTAATAAAATAGTAAATGTATAATAAACTTGTAATACTGAATAAAAGACTACGTTTTCTTAAACGATCAAAATACGAATACTGTCATAAAAAAATATTTGCAAGTATATCAAACCTTACTTATAAATATACAACCAAATTAATCTCCAGACAATAACAATATTGTTTATATTGGGTTTAGAAGTGGACTGTTATTAATGAAAGATTGTTTTATTTTAGGCGATAAGAGATATGAGCAGAACATATCATTCTAAATAGCCGCTACTATAAGACGAATACAGGAAATCTGTAGTAAAAAAGGATTTGTTTGTATTTAACAATTCAATGCCAATGTACTATATCATTGAGGTTTATTATAATTTGGTTATTATTCAAGATAAAAAAAATGCACAAAAAAATTAAGAAATATGTAGTAAGTGCCTATGCAAGCATTTTTACCAAAATATGCAAACATTATATCATTATATGGAAACATTTTTTTAACCTCCTGGGGCCTAGTGTCATATATATAATATAAAAATTAAACATTTCTAGTGACGCCATCTTACGTAACGGCGTCATCTATCATCTATCTCTGTCATCTATCTTACGGCTCAATCGGGTTAGCCATGTGTTACCTCTAGTCAAATTTAATTTTAATACTGAACATCACAGTTATTTTACAACACAATGTACAATCTTTCATAACTAAATATAATTTAAAGGTTTTTTGCCCTAGTATTTTGGTGGCTCAGGCATTGTGACCTAGCATTTTTCGATTTTAAAAACCTGATGATGGACTGTGTGGTCCGAAAACGTTTGTTTTATTGATGTGGCCCTTTTAAGGGTTTTTTAAATAAATATACCCATTTACAAAGATTAACCACTTTTTGTTATACGTGGTATACAGCCAGCTACAGGAATTTTTCCTTGTGGATTTTTTTAATACAAAAATATTTGAATAATGTACAAATTATCAAGTTTACGAGTGTATTACTGATGTTATCAACTAATAATATCACTGCTATTGCAAAACAGTAAATAATTAATATAATTTAAATATATTTTTTACTGTCGTCCATCTAAGTAAATATACTTTTAAATAGAAGAGCTGTCTACATCAACAAATGTGATTGGAGCATATTTTAAACTATTTAGTAATCGAATATCAATACTAAAATTTTCTACAAAGTCACCAGAAAGAATTTTAGAAACATTTGCTAAAAAGAAATATCTATCCTTCATTCCTTAATTTTTCTGTATTAATTCGTTTTTAAACTTATTTATTTTTTTCCCAACAGTGTTACTAACACTGTTAATAGATATTGTTTCGTTTGTATTATCATCCAGCCCCATTTTCACATCTATTGTTGGATATAGGCCTCCTCCAAACGTCTCCAGTTCTCTCCATCTCTAGCTGCTGCAATCCAGTTTGTTTCTATTCTCCTTAGGTCGTCGGTCCATCGGGTGGGTGGTCTGCCTCGACTTCGCTTGTTGGCTCTTGGTCTAAACTCCAATAATCTCTTCGTCCATCTTCCGTCCTCCATTCTAGCAACATTTCCAGCCCACCTCCACTTTTGTTTATTGATTCGCAGTAAAATATCGTCTACGCCAGTTCGTCGGCGTACCTCCTTATTTCTCACGCCCTGACCATCTTTCAAGGTCAGGTCCAGCATTGACCTCTCATTCGCCTTTGTGTTACCCTCAGTTTTTTTCGGCAGTTAGCTTTCGTTAAAGTTGGGGTCTCTGCTCCGTAGGTTAAGACTGGTAAGATGCATTGGTTAAATGCGTTCCTTTTCAGGTGAATTGGGTATATTGTTTTAAAAATGTCTCTCATCCTTCCATATGCCGCCCACACCAACGTGATTCGTTCTATTTAGCTCACAGGTTTGGTTGTCTCTGGTTATTCTAATTTCATGACCCAAGTATGTGTATTTATGTGTGTTTCGTTTATATATTGGTCTATATTTGTATTCGTTTTTGTGTCTAGTTATATTTATTTATATCGTGTAGATAAACAAGAAAACAGGGGAGCCTGTTTATTTTATTAGTATTGTTGAAAGTAAACTAATTATTTATAAACTTGTCTGCAGGTAGATTTTTTCCAAAATTGTCTCGTTCTAAAACATGTTTAAAATATTACTCTTTAATAGCCTTCAGTTTAAGCCGTTATATTGTTCTAACAATTTTTTAAAATTAACTGCTTGTTCTTGTTTTACTTATAAACTATGTTTTGGTATTATACCAAAACCATCTTTTTCTACCACCCTGATCTTTACACCATCCGTCCATCTGAGTTTTTGCCTACCCCTACTTCTATTTCCCACAGGTTGTGACATAAGGATTCTTCTAGAAGGGTTGTTCTGCTGTCATCTTGTAAGGTAAGGTAAGGCAATAAAAATGATAAAAATAGCGAAAGAATATGTCTCCCTTTAACATAAAATTGACATGTTTCTGGGTTTTTAAAAATGTTGTCGCAGTTCCTGATAATGCATCTACTTCGTTTTCATCTGACCACCCTGTATATTGTAGCGTTTACGCTACTGATTAACTCCTTTAGAAATTTTTATTACCCGCCTACGATCGATTTTTAAATGGACATTTTTCCCCACACGCGTAGTAGTCGCTTAAAAAGTAAGATTGGTCGAGTTTGTACGAAAACGATCAGTTTGGTCAGAACTCGATCGCAGCCACGTCAAACCGGTGAAATTTTTCACCTTTAAAGTGACGGAATTGGAGCAGAAAAATAATATGGGGAAGAATAAATTAATTTATAAATAAAATACATATCTTTAATAATAATAAGTAAAAATAATAAAATCAATATTCATTTATGAGTTCCACATAAAAAGGAAGAGTTTTTTTTGGGCGTGCTGCGAGCTCCATGTAAGTAAATCATTTCATACGTATTATCTCCTTATCATATAATCAAATTTATCATTGTATTTAGTATTTCTTTAGAGATTTATTTTTGAGTTCCGAAATAATTTAAATATAAAATTTCCTTGATTTACTTGCAAAGAACAGAAGGTCATTTTTTTTTATATAGTTAAACTTAAATTCTGTTTTATTCCACGTCGTTATCATTAAGTTTTTTTGGTTCTTTTTTTTACCTAACTTTTTTGGTGGAATATAAAAGGTTCTACAAATGTGGGACAGCCTTCTGTATTCTGCGCATGTTTATTTCATGGCGCAAGCTTGCCATGCCTACGAAAGTAACTTCATAAATCTGACATGTTGACTTAACCTAATACCTAATGTTTTGATGTTTTGTTTTGGTGCAGTCAATCCATGATGCTACACCTATTGAATTGTATTTATTAAATTAAATAATCATTTTAGATTCCGTCACGTGAAAATATTATTTTCACTTTACTTGAGGATATTCTCTTGAGAATATTCCCTCAAGGATACTAGTAACAGAATCCTTAGATACATAGTTAGCAAACCCGTGGATTTTGCTGTCACCCAGAGGCCAGTGACTGGTTGTGGCTTTTGTGACCAGGATTCGTCTTTACAGCCACAAACTGATGTAGCCGTGCCAAGAGGAGTTTTTCCTATGGACTTATAGTGCTGTAAAGATAAGTCGTTTAACTATTTGACCTTTTGTATTACGTATTACTTTATATTTACTGTTAACTGATCATATGCATATGATAAGGTGAATACCTTTTTTTGATAATTTAATTTTTTGATAAATATAATTTTGATATTATTGGGAGAGAAGGAAATACCTTACATGTTTTTATTGGGTTTTTAAATAGAATATACAGAGTCTGACCAAACTCACTTTTTTTTTGGATATAATATTTTGTTAATATAATACAATTTGATATTGAGAGGGACATAAATTTAATGTGGTTTGTTTTTAAATATTATATAATGAGTATGGAACAACTCACTTTTTGGATGTAATATATATTTAATATAATTGTAATAGAGATTTATCAAGTTTGATATCTTTACAATATTGTCATTTGTATCTCATTTTAGTCGAACTATTTAAGTTAAATTACTATCTTTTTGTGTCAAGACTTTGGCTATGATACGGACTATTCTTGAAGTGTTACTAATATTTCATATTTTATTTGGCCAGTGGTAGTGACTTTTCGCTTGTTGAGGGGCTATAAGGTCCCATTGTATATTTACACCATCCACTACCACTGTTATTTAGCTTTGCATTATATGTAAATTGTGTATACACATATACCTATATACATTTTTTATAAATATATTTATTGTTGCTATTTTGAGTTTTATTTCAGTTCTACTAACCAGTATATAACATAGCAAAACAAGATTATTATTTAGTATTTTTTGGATTTCAGAGTATTATCTCCAGATTCATTTGTTACTTCAAAATCTCAACTATCGTTGAGTTGGCGCCCTTCTTTTCTCTTCTTATTGTTCTCTTTCTATAAATTTATTCCCTGTGACCTTCTTCAGTTGTATCACGTTTGATATTACCAGGTCTCATTTCTTTCTTGTCTCATTAGCTCATTATCTCTTGTTATTGTTGTTTATATCTTTAAAGCCACAATCCAGTGCATTGAAGCTAGCCCGAACACTCACTTGAGATTTAGTGTCTCTTTGGCCATTTAAATTTGTTCCTCTGAGCTTAGCCCTATCTTTAGTATTTTTTATCACCTCTCTTTCAGTTCTTCTGAACTTTGTCAATTCACACATTTGATTCGTTTCAATTGGCGCCCAACGTGGGGCCGTACCCTAGGTCCTATAAAGGTTCCCAATATGCTTTAGTAGTTGTTGATTATTTTACTAAATTTCCTTTGGTCCATACCATGTCGAAGGCAACTACTTCTTCTATTATTAAATACCTCGAGAATGAGGTTTTCTTAATTTATGGTGTTCCCCAGATCGTGTCTTGCGATAATGGACCTCAGTTCACAGCTAAGGCTTTTCGCGATCTCATGGCTAAATACAATGTCCAAAAGATCTGGTACAATGCGAACTATCATCCACAAGTCAACCATACCGAAAGAGTGAACAAATCAATCGTGACCGCTTTACGATCTTATTCTTTTCCTGATCAGAGAGCTTGGGATACTCATATCCACTCTATAGTACAAGCGATCAGGACTTCTTCTCACGAAATAACCAAATGTCCTCCATCTTATTTGATGTTTGGTCGTCATGTCCCTCTTTCTGGTGATTATTTTGGTAAGATTTCAGAGAATGCCAATAACTTTCCCACTATATCAGATAAATTACACCGTTTAGAAGATATTCAGCATCTTCCTGATATTTATGTGGATGTTCGCAAACGGTTGAAAGCATCTTATGCTAGAAATAAATGCCAGTATGACCTGAGAAAGCGAGCCTTATCTTTCAGAGTTGGAGATTCTGTTTTAAAGAGGAACTTTGTCAAATCTGATAAAGTGAACTTTCAATCGGCCAAGTTATGTCAAAAGTACATACCTTGCACAGTTATTAAGGTGATTTCTCCTTTAATTTATGAGTTGAAGGAAACTTCTACTGGTAGGAAACTAGGAAGGTGTCATGTCAAAGACTTACTGGAGGATAAGACAGTAGGTCCACATAACTTGTCAGATAATTCGGATTCTTCATCTTCAGATGAAGATTAATTGGTCCCTTATCACTTCTGTACCAGTTTGGTTTTTAAGATCTGTTTATCTATTTTGTTTACCTGGCAAAAACCATAAGCTGTTGTGTTATTTTGCCTTCTATTTTTTTTATTTTATCTTAATCTTGGTTATTATCTTGGTTTATGGACTTGCTAATTTTGTTGTTTGTTTTCTCTTAAAAGTCCAACTGCATATCATAGGAGTACAGGATGGATATATGGGAATTTCCCCATCTTGAGTTCTGAGTTGAATAGATATTTACAGGGATAATTAGGAAAACATTCCAAATATTTTCATTATGAGTGTTGTATAGTTTTGTGGATCATGACCATAAAGCTTATGCATTCATATTTACTTACTGTGTCGGTGTTTTAGCGTGGGTTCAGGATTGATCACCCTGGATGTGTGCCCTCACTTGGCTCAGAAATATATCAATACATATTAGTTGTTCCTTGAGTGTCTCTTAGGTTGAAGTAAGAATGTGTCATTTAGAATTGGATCGTTCTGATATTCAGCAGTATGTAAGTCTGTTTAACTTGGTTTGTTATCTCCTATGTTATTACCTTCTCAAAGTATTTGAGTTTTAACATATCTTATTGTATACTGTTTGTTCACCTGTCTCTCTACTAGTGATATGGATTGGTAGGTGTGAGTTATCTTTATCTGTATCTTAATTGAGTTTATCTTTACCTTTACGGAGTTTATCTCATACCTGTAATGGAGTTTATCTCGTACCTTTACCTTGAGCGTATCTGTATCTTTACCTTAATTGAGTTTATCTTGTACCTTTACCTTAAGTTAGTTATCTTTACCTTTACCTGGATAAGGTTATTTCTTATCTATATCTTGATTATAGAGTCCTAAAAATCTGTCCTTTACTGTTCTTGTCGTGAATAAAGAATTGGACCACGTCTATAGTACAGTTTGGGTATTACAGTTAGGATCTCTTTTATCTTTCCTTCTACCAAGTGTATAGCTGGTAGAAGTGAGTTTTGTGCATATCCTCTACCATGAGTAGATCTGGACGTGCAATTATCTTTTACCTTTTGTGCATATCCTTTACTATGAGTTGGGATTGCAGTTACCTTACTTACCTTTTTTTAGCATACCCTATACCATGAGTATAGTGGGCTTGCTAGTATCTAAGGCACTAACAATCTTTACCGATTGTGTGCTTTCCTACCGCTGCTAGAGCAAGTAGGTGTATTGTATTATCTTCTACTTTGAATTTTCAATAGGTTGTTGATATCCCGAACCATATATATGTTTAGGTTTTGTAATTTCAACTAGTTCTGAGTAATTAGGCCCTCATTGAACTCTATGGTGACGAATAGAATCTGGTCGCTCTAGTATCAACGTTGGGTAAAGTTCATAGGACTTTGTTTGAATTTCGTGGTTATGAATGGTTCTTGGAGATATTGTGTTAGGGGTTGTTAATACACATCTATAATGTAGTTTTAAACGATGGTTGTTTTTACCAATACTTGAGAATGTAGATAAGTAGTGTTAAAAGTTAACTTGATCTGTAAGGTTATAGAATTAAACTTAAAATGTATACTTTTTTTATCTTTGGTTTATACTAAATTAACATACATTATCTCATTAAAAAAAAAAATGTATGACTTCGTCTCATATTCTTCGTTCCATATTTTTATTTCGTCCTTGATTTTGTTCCAATTCCTGAGCAAATGGTTGACTGGTGACGAAAATGTTCAATTTTAACGTATCAACGTTCATTGTCAGTGTTAGATCGTTCTGCCACAAAAAAAAAAGAAAAGTTCCTAAAGTTCTTTTTTTTTTTGCTGGAGATGAGGGAGAATGTAGCGTTTACGCTACTGATTAACCCCTTTAGAAATTTTTATTACCCGCCTACGATCGATTTTTAAATGGACATTTTTCCCACACGCGTAGTAGTCGCTTAAAAAGTAAGATTGGTCGAGTTTGTACGAAAACGATCAGTTTTGGTCAGAACTCGATCGCAGCCACGTCAAACTGGTGAAATTTTTCACCTTTAAAGTGACGGAATTGGAGCAGAAAAATAATATGGGGAAGAATAAATTAATTTATAAATAAAATACATATCTTAATAATAATAAGTAAAATAATAAAATCAATATTCATTTATGAGTTCCACATAAAAAGGAAGAGTTTTTTTTGGGCGTGCTGCGAGCTCCATGTAAGTAAATCATTTCATACGTATTATCTCCTTATCATATAATCAAATTTATCATTGTATTTAGTATTTCTTTAGAGATTTATTTTTGAGTTCCGAAATAATTTAAATATAAAATTTCCTTGATTTACTTGCAAAGAACAGAAGGTCATTTTTTTTATATAGTTAAACTTAAATTCTGTTTTATTCCACGTCGTTATCATTAAGTTTTTTTTTGGTTCTTTTTTTTACCTAACTTTTTTGGTGGAATATAAAAGGTTCTACAAATGTGGGATCTGTGGATTCTGTATTCTGCGCATGTTTATTTCATGGCGCAAGCTTGCCATGCCTACGAAAGTAACTTCATAAATCTGACATGTTGACTTAACCTAATACCTAATGTTTTGATGTTTTGTTTTGGTGCAGTCAATCCATGATGCTACACCTATTGAATTGTATTTATTAAATTAAATAATCATTTTAGATTCCGTCACGTGAAAATATTATTTTCACTTTACTTGAGGATATTCTCTTGAGAATATTCCCTCAAGGATACTAGTAACAGAATCCTTAGATACATAGTTAGCAAACCCGTGGATTTTGCTGTCACCCAGAGGCCAGTGACTGGTTGTGGCTTTTGTGACCAGGATTCGTCTTTACAGCCACAAACTGATGTAGCCGTGCCAAGAGGAGTTTTTCCTATGGACTTATAGTGCTGTAAAGATAAGTCGTTTAACTATTTGACCTTTTGTATTACGTATTACTTTATATTTACTGTTAACTGATCATATGCATATGATAAGGTGAATACCTTTTTTTGATAATTTAATTTTTTTGATAATATAATTTTGATATTATTGGGAGAGAAGGAAATACCTTACATGTTTTTATTGGGTTTTTAAATAGAATATACAGAGTCTGACCAAACTCACTTTTTTTTTGGATATAATATTTTGTTAATATAATACAATTTGATATTGAGAGGGACATAAATTTAATGTGGTTTGTTTTTAAATATTATATAATGAGTATGGAACAACTCACTTTTTGGATGTAATATATATTTAATATAATTGTAATAGAGATTTATCAAGTTTGATATCTTTACAATATTGTCATTTGTATCTCATTTTAGTCGAACTATTTAAGTTAAATTACTATCTTTTTGTGTCAAGACTTTGGCTATGATACGGACTATTCTTGAAGTGTTACTAATATTTCATATTTTATTTGGCCAGTGGTAGTGACTTTTCGCTTGTTGAGGGGCTATAAGGTCCCATTGTATATTTACACCATCCACTACCACTGTTATTTAGCTTTGCATTATATGTAAATTGTGTATACACATATACCTATATACATTTTTTATAAATATATTTATTGTTGCTATTTTGAGTTTTATTTCAGTTCTACTAACCAGTATATAACATAGCAAAACAAGATTATTATTTAGTATTTTTTGGATTTCAGAGTATTATCTCCAGATTCATTTGTTACTTCAAAATCTCAACTATCGTTGAGTTGGCGCCCTTCTTTTCTCTTCTTATTGTTCTCTTTCTATAAATTTATTCCCTGTGACCTTCTTCAGTTGTATCACGTTTGATATTACCAGGTCTCATTTCTTTCTTGTCTCATTAGCTCATTATCTCTTGTTATTGTTGTTTATATCTTTAAAGCCACAATCCAGTGCATTGAAGCTAGCCCGAACACTCACTTGAGATTAAGTGTCTCTTTGGCCATTTAAATTTGTTCCTCTGAGCTTAGCCCTATCTTTAGTATTTTTATCACCTCTCTTTCAGTTCTTCTGAACTTTGTCAATTCACACATTTGATTCGTTTCAATATCTAAAATATGTATTTGACGCTTTTCTTCCCATTTCGTTATCACTACAGAATGTTTTTTTTAAATTGTTGTTATTTTATCCAGAAAGTGAATATTGTAATAACATTTTTGTTGTTTATAAAAAAAATTGCGATAAACATATAATTAGTTATCAGTAACCGCGGTAATTGACCTTTATATTGATGGGTAATAACCCGCTATTATAGTCTGTTAATAACGATCTATACATTAGCAAGTAGTCTAGTTTGAGTAGTCTAATCGGGTAAGATGAAAAAAATAACCTTACATAGCGAGCTACCCCAAATTGTAACCTAACTTTTAAATTTATTCTAACCTTTAGGGGAGGACAATAGTAGTGTAAATTTTATATTGAATTATATATATAACAAGCGAGTTATATTGTTGGCGGAGTCCATTCTTTGGCTTTGGCCAAGTCTTTTGGCTTCGATTGTGTCTATTATGTTTAGGTTTCGTGTTTTTAGAACTTTATTACCTCGACTATTACATAGAACCTAACACCTTACGATAACAATTCCTGCGTAAATACGCAATAAATGCTAACTCATTAATTATTCTGGAAAATACAATCGTTGTAATTTCCTAAAACAATTAATGTGCTTACATTAATTTAACGCTGATATTTCAACGCTTCATTCAATTATAACCGCTGATTTACTTATAATCAAGGCTTGGTCAGACTCCAACTTACTTTAACATGGATAAGACTGTAGCATTATCTTATAAAGGAGTCATGCAACCCTTGCTTTTGAATGAGAGCCAAATCAATATCGTAAATTCCGTGAAATTTCTAATGGTCCTTGCATACTGACTCCTTAAGGAAGAAACTAGCCTCAGCTTGCTTTGCAATAAGATCTGTTTCGAAGGAACTAAATTTATCTTCTGCCAAAATGGCATATTTCTCATTGTTCGAGTCCCATCTTCGATATGGGCTTCCAGTTTGGGGTTCTAGTACAGCGGCCCAATTTGATACTTTTTTTAAGTTGCAAAAAGAGCAATCCGTTATCTATTTAGTCTCAAACAAACAACTCATTGCAAGACCTATTTCAAAAATCACGGAATTTTGACGCTTCCCTCTTTATTTATTTTGGAAACGGTTTGTTTGATTCGAAAGCATCTAAACATTTTTCCCGATAGACCTGACCATGGCTACTCCATTAGAAATTCGGATTGTGACGTTTATTTGCCGATCCCGTCCACTCAGCTAGTAAAGAATTCTATTTTATATCGTGCCAAGAAACTTTATAATCACCTTCCAAGAGAAATTAAATCCGCAACATCCTTCATTAAGTTTCGTAAGGTGACAAAAATCTATCTCTCAGAAAGACCATATTATTCAGTTGACGAGTTTCTTAATGTATAACAAAGAAACAAAATTAGTATTGTTTATAATTACATTTGGGTGTCTCAAGCAGTGGCTACAATTTGTCTGATTTGTTGTTGTCTGTACAAATTATGTAGGTTATACAATAATTTTACTAATTTAAAATTGTGTTATTCTGTTTTTTATTACTATATTTGTTTTTGTTTTATACTATTTGTGCCATTTTACTGATTTATTTTTTAGCTTTGTCCATAAAATTGTTCAATAATTTTCAGTGACAATAAAGCATATTCTATTCTATTCTATTCTAACTTCAATTGCTTTAAATAAATTTATTATTTTTATTTTACCTAATTTTATTTTTATTTTTTTTTACCTAAAACATAACATTTTCAAATAATGACGAAAATATATTGTTTGTATGTAATAAAATAATATTTTTAAGATACCTAATCTATTCTCCTACACTTCTCCCTAGTTATACACATTCCACTTTTTACCAAGCTTAAAAACTTTTACGCCCACTCGATCTGACTGATGACTTCTAACCTTCTACGACGTTTAAGATCCTATGGATGCCCAAGTTTTTCTTTCTTTCGTTAAAAGATTTTCCGAACGCCGAAATTATTTCTCTTTGTGTTTTATAAAACGGTTGGTTTTGTTGTCTTTTGTTTGTTTTTGACTGGCTTTGATTTTTCTCTAGTCACGTAATAAATGAAACATTTTACTTCAAACTGTTTAAAACAGCAAGAGGGTGATACGTGCCAAAAAGCGACAACCATTTTTCAGAAAAATAATAGGGGAAATGATAAGTAATTATTTAATGTATAAGATTTTTATAGGCGCAAATTACTAGCGTTTGCAAGTTACACGAGCAAGTGACTGCAATTAGAGACGAATCAAATGAAGAACAAACGATCAAACATATTACAGAAATAGTGCAAAATGTAAAGGATATACATTTAAAGACAGATAGATTAAGAAAAAATCATAGATGACAGATAAGATCTTGAAACTAATGAAACTAATGAATGAAAACCATAAATATATTAATAAGAACGAAAATCAGAGAAGCGAAAGAAAAAGAAACAAGCGAAAGATGCGAAGAAATTGAGACTCTGCAGTCAAAGTACGATAGTCACAACGTACATAGGAAAGTTAAATAACTCACAGGGGGACTAAGACGAAGGCAGAAAGGAAATATAACTGATTCTGATGGAAACATCGTCTTGGACAAACAGAATAAAATAAGATAGTGAAAAGAATATCTACAAAATCTATTTGAAGACCAATGAGATAACACCTTTGAGTTAGAAGAAGAGGTAAATGATTACAGATGATTACATTATAAATCAAGAATATTACAGTAGGAAGTTTATTTCCGCAATAACACAGTTAGAGAATGGCAAAGCGGCAGGCCCTGATACTACAAACAGAACTACTGAAACTAATGAACAACGAATCAATAGCAATAATCGCAAAGGTATTCAACAACATATACAACTCTGGAGGAATACCAATAGAATGGTTGAAATCCCTGAGTGGCTGGGTTTATTGCACTTCCAAAAAAACCAGGAGCCAAAAAAATGCACAAGATATAACAACATATCGATAAAAGACTTTTCTATATATTCTACTGATCGAGTTTGTCACGGCAATACCTCTGTAATTGTCACATTCATCCCTTCTGCCTTTTTATCTTCTTCTTCTAGTTCCATGACCGCTATCGATCGTTGGATATCATGTTGGCTACCATATTCGCTATCGTGACTTTATTGACAGCAGCTCTAAATAACGATGTAGTTGATTTTCCATACCATTGCCTTAGATTTTTCAGCCATGATGTTCTTCTTCTACCAGGACCACGATTACCTTGGATCTTTCCCTGAATGATCAGATGTAAAAGATCATATTTTTCAGGGTGTCTCATAATATGACCGAAGTATTCCAGCTTGCGTTTCTTTATTATATTGACCAGTTGTGTTGTTTGGTTCAGCCGTCTAAGGACCTCCTCATTTCTAACTCTGTCGACCCAGCTTAGTTTCAGTAGTCGTCTGTATACCCACATCTCAAAGGCTGTCAAGCGTTTAAGCATAGCCTCAGTTAGGGTCCACGCTTCTACTCCATACAGCAGGACAGGAAAGATGTAGCAAGATATCATACGAACTCTAAGGTCAATGCTAAGATCATGACTGCAAAGTACGTTTCTCATTTTTACAAAGGCAGCTCGGGCTTGTTCTATTCGGCTTTTAATTTCTGCGGTTGGATCCCAGTTCTCATTGATATTACTGCCGAGATACAAGAGTTTCTCTACTCTGTCCAGTGTGGCATCTCCGACTTTTATACCGTCATCATGTATATAATTTTGTTTGCTAACTATCATATATTTAGTTTTCTTAACGTTGAGTTTTAATCCATACTGATCACAAGTCTGTTTTATTTTGTTCATTAGATTTTGAAGGTCTTCTCCGCAATTGGCAAGGACTAAGGTATCGTCGGCATATCTAATATTGTTGACGGTTACTCCATTTACAATAATACCTTCGGTTGTCTCCATTAAGGCTTCCTTAAATATTTCCTCCGAATATAAGTTAAAAAGTAAAGGCGACAATATACAGCCTTGTCTCACCCCTCTTTTTATATTTATTTCATCCGACAGTTCTTGTTCAACCTTTATTCTTGCCTTTTTATGTATAGTGGATATGAATGATGTCTTCCTATGAATTCAGTTTTGGAACAATTTGGCTAAACTTGTATATATAGTCCGTCTAGAAAGTATCCGGAAAAAAGAAAGCAGAATTTTAATTTTACGGTATTTATTTCTATCACTTGAAATATAAAATTTCAACAAATAATTCATCTCATTTACTTATACAACCTCCATGTAAATCTAAACACTTAACTAAACGTCCAGGTACACCCGAAACTAGGTCAAAGCCATAATTTTCGGTAATGGTGTTCCATGACTGTAAAACTGACCGAATCAAACTTTCTTTATCTCGTGGCTCTGCTTGTTCCACTTTAATCTTCATTAGTCCCCATATGTTTTCAACGGGCTAAGATCTGGAGATGCTGCTGGCCACGGAATTTTGCCACTTCGTGTTCTTGCATCCAAGCTTGAGTATAAGCAGAAGTATAGCATCTTGCATTACCTTGCTGAAAATGTCACCCATCTGGATATAAAACATGAGCCGTTTCAGGAAGAAAACCATTAAGGATGTCACAATATTTCGCACTATCAACAGTACCACTAATTTTAAAGAGAGGTGTAGCACCACGCTGAGATATTGCTCCTCAAACCATTAGTTTAGTGACAAATTTGGAAATTTGAACGATAACATTTTCTCTTGATAGGACTTTTGGATGATTTGCACCAAGCTGGAAAAAACTTTCATCAAATATAAACATATTATTAAAATTATCTTCTCGAAAACGTTGACAAAAATCTATTCTTTGTTGGCTTTTGCAGAGGTGTCATTGTATGGATTTTTTTTGGATTCCTTGATATGTAGCTTTTTGATATTTCGAAATCTGTTCGCTAATTTTCGAAACCCTAGACCTCTATGCCATTTTTTATCCTCTTTATTGCCTCATACACTGTACTTTTTTCCAGTTAAGTCAATTGCACTAATTTTTTAACGTTTCGGACACCCTTTCTATACAAATATTTCACCACTTTTCTTTTCCTACTTGCGACATTATTTCACAAATCTTGGTCTATTTACAAACAACAATATTTGACAGATGGTGTTGTCATGCGATTTTGTCCATAACCTACTATTGGTACAACCTACTTGATGCATTACTTTTGTCTTAAAATGTTACAAAAACGAAATCGATTAAAATTAGGAAAAATAGAAAATTCTGAATACTTTCTAGACGGACTATAGTTTGGTTTGTAACGTGTTTAATTAACTCTGCAGGGATGTTACCTGGACCCGGTGCTTTGTTATTTTTTAGAGATCTACATACATCTTCCACTTCTTTCGTTAATATTCGTAAGTTAAAATATTCATATTTTGTGTTTCGTTGCTGTCTTTAAATTGTGATCTATCTTTCCTTAGGAGTTTCTGACAATATTTGTCCCAGTCATCCATTATTATTGTTGACACTATATCTCAATAATAACGTTTAACCAAACGTAAAATGTTCTCAAACGTTTAAAATGTTTAACTCGCGATATAATGTGAAATATAGTTTAGCATAAACAATTTCAACCGGCCAAAAACGTATCTACATGTGTATCAGCATTAATGTAATGGTTTATATAAGTTGTACCTTACCCCGTGAAACGGCTTCAGCCACGAATGGATTGCAAACCCTAAGGGTTCGGTGAAATTCAGGAATCAAAACTAGCCCATTTCTTTGCCAGGAACTGTTTTTTTCACAAGACCGCAGCTTAGTCTTAGGAAGCTTAGAGTCCCTTAGGAAGCGCTGCTCTTAACCCCAAACGCACATCTATATCAATTGGAAGATAATACTCGACTATTTCACAAGACCGAAGCGAAGTGTGTCAGGTCTCTTAACCTAAATGCACGCCTTTCTCATATGTCATATGAAACTCGTCTCTTATCTCAAATACAGGTCTATGCTATTTTGCAGACGGCTCGTCTTCTAATATGTAGTTTTTAACACAGCTGTATTTTTGTACACGGAATCTTGGAATATGGCAAGAATCAAAACTACCACAAAGTTTGTTAATATTTTATAAATGTTTGTTTATATTTGCGAAACTGCAACATAACCTTCTTCTCGAAGTATAATTGCTTTATCTCTCTTTCCTTGGTTTATTGGTGTCATTTTCGTTGAATTGACACTATTGTATTTCTCTCCGACAATATCACCTTAGTAACAACTAGCAGATTTCACTAATAAACACTGGAAGTTGCACAAAACTATATTATATTTAAACGTTTCCAATTGGGTCGTTGACTGACTAGCAAAACCCTGACGCAATACAGTATTGCCAATGTTGCCATTCACAAATCTTGCATTTGCGGTGTTTTGCTTGAATCTGTTTCAAAATTAAGTAGAAATAAAAAACAACAAAACAAAAATGTAATTTTACGTTATTTTGCATTGATTTTCCAAAAAAATGTGTTTAACGATATTCGATGTGTTTATTTTTCTTTATCGTGTATGTATATGCATATCTCATTAAAAAGTTTAATCCCAAATAAAACTGCAGTTACTGCCATATCCTGATTAAGTTAAATTTTACAAACAACTCCGTTAACTGTAAAATTAAAACTCTTCCGACCTGCTGCACTGTAAACTAATCTGATTGTTTTAGACATCCTAATACGCTAACAATTAATCCGCTTTCTTTGTTGGTCTATTAAAACTTTTAAACTACATTTAGCCGTGAAATATTCACTAATATTGACCAAAGCAAGCGGGTACTCGGCGTGGGTATCCGCAACAAACAACTTGTTAAGCCAACAAACACGAGACATAATCCGACAGGGCCTTGCAACTTGTTTAGTTAGGACCAGGGAAGTAGAGCAAGTATAATATGCAGAGCAAACTGCACTTGAGACTTCCCGAATTAATTTTTAATTAGTTATCTGTGATAGTCATTCATTTAAATAGAGCCGTTTGGATTTGAATTAACAATTTGCTTGCCGTTAGAGTTATTAATATCTTTTCTAAAATATAAAAAGCTTCTTATTGTCATTTACATGCTAAGTAGAACAGGATACTGTTGGTAATCTTATCACCATCATTAATATTAACCACTTTATCGTTTTCTAGTATTTTAGCTGAGTGACTTTCACTGTTCTGTCTTTGCATTTTGTTAAAATCCGACATTCCCATGATTCTTATAGATATACAAGACGTACAACATGGTACCAGATAGAACATTATGAGGAAGATTATGAATAGAAGATTGCAGTTTTATCAGCAATAATTCAAAAAGATTAATGGCTATCTATTCTTTATTCGTAACACTATCCAAAAAAAGCAAATACATTAACTCAAGATTGACTGATAGCTGCAATACCAGCCCGTTTCACCAATTCGAAAAAGAAAATTGACGTAAAGCAGTCTCTGAATCTCTTTCTAATAAGCAGGGTTTGTGGTCTACGTGACTATCGCATTGATCACGTAGGTTACGTGGTGAATAAACCCGATCGATTAGAAAGAGATGCAGCAAATGTTTTGCGTCAATTTTTTCTGTCGCACTGGTGGTACGCGACTATTGCAGTAATAATCATAAAGGTAATGCCACCGTCATCCTAAACACTTCTTCTTATATTAATAAATTTTCAAATCTTATTAATATTCCAGACTACAGACTAATTACTAATAATCCAACAACCTATCTGGAGACAACAACAATAGCTATTAACAATAAAACCTCTATTCCACTTGACATAAAAAAATCTTCAATTTCTCGTAAAAAGTCTTGAAGAACACCTCGAATATATGTTAGATGATATATTGTATGTCCAACACTTATTTTGTCTTCCAAATCAATTCTACAAACAACTAAATAATGTCCCAATGAGAATAATGAGAATAATGAAATAATATCTTTATGGAAGACTTCGAGATCCGAGAACTATTCACATCAATGTTTAAACCTACATGTTGGTTACAATATGTTGACGACAAATTCGTCATTAAGCCCCATGGCAGGGATGTTTTGGTGTCTTTTCAAATCCATCTGAATGGCATACATCCTAGTATCCAGTTCAGGATGGAGGTGGAATCTGATTTAGCCCTACCGTTTCTCGACGTTATAATATAGAAAATCCAATCCCAAGATTTTCATCACTCTGTTGCTTTCATCAATCGTTGCTTGTATACCAATTCTTATCATCTCCCTTCACAAATTAATTCAGTCATACATACGCTTGTCTTCAGATCAATACGCCGCAATGATGCATTAAACCCGCTGAGCTTTCTAACTTAAAACAAGCCTTAATCCAAAACGGTGACCGCGAACTGCAACCGCAAAGCCACAGACCGTCATCATACGAAAGATTTTCTTCCTTACATCAAAGGTGTCATTAACAAAATCGACAAAATTCTAAAATCAAGAGGAACAAAGACAATATTTACGCCCAAACAAAAACTTTCATCTCTTGTCTGATTAATCAAAGACAACCTTCCAAATGAACAACACGGAGTTTATGAAACTCCTTGTGCAGACTGCCGACGATCCTATATAGGCCAAACATATCGTACAATCCAGAATAGAATTTATGAACATTTCATTTTTGTCCGCAATTCCGACTCAATTTCAGCTTTAGGTCAACACCATCTTCATACAGGTCACAAAATTGGTCTATAAACCAAGAATTATCCGAGAAGCCACAGACAATTTTTTTTTCCAATTTGAGTCTAGCTATTCTTCTTCTTTGGGTGCCGTGTCCGTATTCAGACGTTGGCCGTCATCATGTTTACAATTTTTTTCCTGCTTTTCCAATCATCAGTAAGGATTTCACAAGAACTTAAATTAAAAAGAAACGATCTATCCTCATTGCAGTTGTCATAACACATTATACGAATGTAAGCTTGTAGTGAGCTCTATACGAATAAACATAAAGTGAACAGACTGCTTATCCATGGAGATTTAAGACTGCTTATTCATGGAAAGATCCAAGGAAAGAGAAGCATAGTGAGGCGTAGAATGTCATCTCTGCGCAACCTGAGAGAGTGGTATGAATGTACATCAAATGAACTTTCCAGAGCAGCCATCTCAAAAGTCCGAATCGCTATGATGATTGCCTACCTCCGCCGCGGAGAAACCACTTGAAGAAGAAGAAGAAGAAGCTACAATGTATCAGCGGTTTACTCGTGCAAATATGATTTAGTGTAAAAGAATTACGACTTTTCATTTCAATATCAAAGAGAAATCATAAAAATACTTTTCCTGATTTTCAATTATTACAATTACTTAGTTAAAATTACTTTAAGTAATGTACTTTAAGTACTTTACGTTGAGTTTTTTTTTTAAGTAAATAAGTTCTTTTAAATGTCGGTCCTCTAAATAATCTAAAGTAAAAATAAGGTCGAATTACAACACTTGAATAAAAATGCGGCATCGAGAAGTGACTTAAAAAGTACGTTGACGGGAAATGGGAAACAATTTCGATAAAATCCTGTAAACGAGGGTCCCTTTTCATCACTTTGTTGAAAAACGGGAATTATTTGAAGTGTAGCTACTTATTTTTCGAAAAGGATATTTAATTTTACGATATTAGGTAGATAACTGTCACGGAAAAAAGGTGATGAAATGGAAATAAATTAACATGAAAGCTTTTTGTAAATGCACTCGTTTAGACATTAAAAATTATACTTTACCTTATTTCTTTCAAAAGGATAAAGGAGAAGGGTTGGGGCGATGGGCTAGCAACTCATTCTTTGTCACAAGAAATAAATATTAAAAATTTCGACCAAAAGCCTTGGAATGCAAAGGATGGATCAAAACAAGGACGACTAATGCAACGGAAAAGGAAAATGATATTGGCTACATGGGATACACGACACATTGATATGTATAAAAGAAAAGCAAAAAACTACACATAAAATACCTAAACACCAAAAAACAGGAAGACTTCGACCTATATAGAGCGAAGAACAGAGAGGTAAAGTAAACAGTAACAAACGAATAGAACGAACGATGGGAACAAGCATGTACAGAGATAGAACGACATATCGGAGGAACGAGAAATTCAGAATCATGGCGAATATTAAAAGCACTCCAACGAAATAAGACAGAGAAAACCCAGATCGGCAAAATTAGTGAAAACGAGTGACAAGAATACTACATAGAACTACTTACAGAAAACCCTCCCCAATTTCAGGAAGAGAATACAGAACATGCAGGAAATGGGACATACAACCAGATAGAAATAAGTCTGACAGAAGTCAAAAGAGCAATCAAGACATTGAAGAACAAAAACGCCAAAGACCCGGAAGGATACCAAACGAACTAATTAAAAACGGAACGGAAAAGTTATTCCGCATACTACACAGAATGTTCGAAAGAGGACTAAATGGAGAGGAAACAGTTAAAGCACTGTACCAAGAAAACAAAGTAGCTATTAAATGTGGAAAGAAAGCCTACAATTCATATAAGACGACAAAAGGACTTCTACAAGGCTGTGCTACGTCCCCTGCTCTGCAAAAGTGCAAGAAGAAGGAAACTTTATATTTGAATCATTTGCAAAAACCAAGGGACTTAAACAACGATGTTGTCTATCTCCTAACTTATTTAAAATATATATCTAATCATTGCTAGAACAATGAAGGAACTGTTATAAGCGGTAAATTAAGTTAGAAAAAAGTTTATTAGAGTCGAGTCACTCCTTAACAGTTTTGAGCACCATTGCCAAGTTATAAATTCTTATTATAATTTAATATGTTTATCTTTCTGTGAATTTAAAATGTGGTAAAAATAGAGGAAAAAACAATTGGTTTTACTGTAAAAATACTGTGGTAGACACTGTAGTTTCAGGCTCTGCAAATTAAATTTAGCCTCATTGCAAATAATCCATGATTTATGAAGTTGAATTTAATAGAGTGGTCTTTATTATCAATGAGAAATTTAACAAAAATCACCTTATATTCAATAATTTAATAAAAGTAGTCTTTCAAATGTCAGATTCTGGATTTCCTGAAATTCCAACCTCCATTTTTAGCAAAAAATACACAGAATAAACCAATATAATCCAATCTGACGTGAGCCCGTCAAAATAAGAAAAGAAACTTCCGCAAACAATGTTAAGCTGCACTGACAAGTGTCCGCACAGATCCAGATCAACTTTCTGCAAAGAAGCGTGAAAACTCGTAGAATATTTTCCGTAGCATTTCGTCGGGAAATTTCCATGAATTTGGTCTAGTCTCGACGGGAGATTTGCAAATTGTTTTGTCAGTTTTGTGATATGTGGCTTGCCGGTTTCGGGCTATTTCGCAGTTATTGGAACACGCTGTTTTTTTTAATAAGGAAAAACCGGCTATATTACCAGAGAAAATTTTCTGTTTGTTCTTTATCAAGAGCATCAAATAAAATATTTTCGAAAATTAATTTTTAGTATTTACTATCACAGTATTTGTTTTATATATATTTCCAATAAGAAAATTTTATAAAACCTATTACCTTCCAAAAATGCGGCTGGTAGTTTAACAGTCATCATAACGACGAAATTAAATAAATTAAAAAAAACAAACTTCTATCGCCTAACTACCACACATCTACCACTGTGTCGGCATAAGCGACATCGCTGTGCGCCGTAACACTGCATTCTAACTGTGGATTCTACTATAAGTATATTATTTATGTATCTAAATCGTGTATGTATATATTTGTTTTATTTTCTTATAACTATTTATGAAACGAGAGTGTCAATTTTTGTCCACTTTGAATTGACTATATTACGTAACTCAGATATTTGAGGGTTACACTTTGCGATAGCGAATTTGTCAAAACTCCTAATTTATTATTTAGTTAAATAATAAAAAAAAAATAAATTAAAGAACAATTAAAAAAATAAAGTTATATGTGTGAAAACCCTTAAAAGAGCTGGATTAACAATGTCGAAAGGAGCACAATCCCGGTTTAATATGGAGTTGATTACGCAAACAGAACATGGGGCAAATATAAGTCATCCTAAGCAAAATTGCCTTGGGAGGTGCTTGCTAATTTCTCATAATGTTAGGTTCTTGTAACACGTGCGTCTAAGCTGTTCGCAGGATTATAATTCCTGCTCAAAACTCAAATTAAAAATAACAGACAACCGTTACGTGCCACTGTTTCCTTTTTTATGAAAAGTACTTTTAAGCCTTTCCTTATCGTTAATTTATAAATTTTAATTAGAGGCGCTCTTTTTTAAGACTCTTATGCTGTGTTGGTTTTTTAGGTGCCACGGTAATAAACACTTCTTTATAGGGGGAAATAATGCAATAATTTTAAAGTATTCTTAACAAAGTGGTTGATTTTAGAATAATAATATGCAGAAAATACTAAAAAAATACGTTAATACAAGTAACAGACTAGGATACATATATATTATAAAATATGTAAAGTTTGTTGCTAATATTATTCGATTAAATATATAATATGTATATATACATAAGTTTTTATTATCCCAAAAGGCGAGGTTCCTATAGCCTCTGTCGCTTCTCGCATTTCAACCGCCATCGATTTCTGTCCACCCATCCGTCTTCTTTGATGCCTCTGTCCCTCATTGTGTGCCGTATATTTTCTTCCCAGGTAACTGAAGGCCTTCCCCTTCTTTTTCTTTGTTGTGGTATGTAATTTAAAGCTTTCTTTATTGCTATCTGTCTTCATTCATTCGCTTCACGTGCCCATACCACACTAGTTGACTCGTTTCGATTCTGTCTGCACTAGAATATACAGTATATAGAGATATTTATATTCATTGCATGTTTTTGTGTTTCTAATTTTTAACTTTAGATCTTCTTCATCATCTCCTATTTTAAAATTTTTTTTTGACATTATTCATATTTAGGCCCCATTTTTCGTATTCTCTCTTTAGTTTTCCTTATCTTTGGCGAATGATGAGGAAAACATGTAGTCCATGTCTTCCTCATTATTCGCTACGACTACCTGATCATCTGCGAAGTAGATCGCGAAGATAGATAGATAGAGCGGAAGCAGTACTAATTGCTGATAACGAAGATGACCTACAAAGGCAGCTCCACACCTTAAATATCACAGCAAACATACTTAATATGAGAATATCAGTAGAAACAAACAGAGAAGATATAGCAGAGACATGGAGATCGTATTGCAGAGACCTATATAAAGATGATCAACGCCAAGAGCTTGTTAGCCAAATCTCTAACGAGGTGGAAGAAGAACCTGATATATGAAGGTCAAATATAACAAAGCACCAGGTCCAGATATGATAACAGCAGAAATGCTTAAAGCCACAGAAGAAACCGGCGTAAAGTTACTTCATCTACTCTGTAACCAAATATGGCATTCCAAACAATGGCCTGAAGATTGAACAAAATCTACAATACCGACCATACATAAATAAGGCAGCTTCCATTAATACGACAATTATAAAACTATCTCTCTTATATCCCATGCCAGCAAGATAATGCTACATATAATCAATGAGAAACTGAAAACATTCCTTCAAAGAGAAATTCCACAAGAGCAAACTGGATTTACCTAAGGTAGAGGCACTCGAGAACACCTGCTGAATATAAGACAGATAATCGAGAAATCTAGGGAATTCAACATCCCGCTATACATCTGTTTTATAGATTACCGTAAAGCGTTCGACAGGCACAAGTGGAGACACTTATGGCGAATACTTAAAGAAGTAGGCGTACCACAACATCTAATTACGCTTATAACTGAACTATATGAACACACTACTGGATCAGTTAAAGTACTTGACACACTTTTGAACGAGTTTCATCCAGAACGGGGTGTCAGACAAGGATGTATACTATCTCCACAATTATTCAACATATATGGAGAGTATATTATGCGAAGAGCACTTGAAGGATGAGACAAGGGTATCTCAATAAATGGTCATAAACTAAACAACCTACGTTTCGCAGATGACATGGCCCTTCTTGCAAATAGTCAAGCAGAGCTGATGGAACTTATACGACTGATCGAAAACGAAAGTCAAATATTTGGTCTGCAATTAAACATATCAAAGACATAGATCATGATAGTGGATAGACTACACAACAATCATCCACACATAACCACAATTGACCGGTTTGAGGTTGTGAGCTCATACTTATATCTGGGATCATTAATCACAAACACAGGGTCATTACAAGAAGAGATTAAACGTAGATATGATCTAGCAAAAGTTGCCACAGCAAAAATGACCAAAATATGGAAAGAATGTCAAATTTCAAGAGCGATAAAGATGAGGTTGATCATGCTGCTTAATATTCCCAATACTGACCTACGGATGTGAATCTTGGACTCTGAGACAAACGAGAGAAGAAAGATAGACGCCACTGAAATATTCTGTTTGAGACGAATGTTACGAATTCCTTGGACCGACCGTAGAACAAATAATTCAATTTTAAGAGAGCTAAAAGTTAGCCAACGGCTCTTTAGTAAAGTCCATCTCCAAGAATTAAAATATTTTGGGCATCTTATGAGAGCAAACACAGAAAACGTGGAAAGACTCATAATACAAGGAAAGGTAGAAGGCCGAAGATCACGAGGAAGATCCCCAACAAGATGGATAGATCAAATTACAGGAATATGCCAAAGACCTATGCATGAATTATAAGAAATGACCAGAGACAGAGATCTCTGGAGACGGACAATACACGACATCACGTCGACCACTACACCCCCCCCCTGGGAGGTCAGGATTGAAGAGAGAGATCAGTAGAAAAAACCAAATGTATAGTGATCAGTAAAAAGTCGCGTAGATGCAAAAATAGAAATAGACGGCAAAGTTGTAGAACAACCTAGGAGTAGAGATCACTAGTGACAGGGATATAAGAACAAAGACCACGGGACAAGCATCAGAAGCGGCAAGAGTAAGTGGTTGTCTCCGAGAAACCATATCGAGAAACAAATATCTGACGACGGAAAGCAAAATGAAAGTATAAAAGACAACAGTAAGACCAATCCTAACATATGCAGCGGAGACAAGGACCGATACAAGAAAAATAAAATAACAAATCAACAATATCGAAATAAAAGTATTATGATCAATAGCGGACATATCATTAAGAGACAGACAAACCAACGGAAGTATACGCGAACAATTCAAAATTAAAAATATTAACAGGTGGATAAAAACAAGAAAAAAGGGACCAGATAGATTAGCGAACATCTGTAAAAACAACAAACCGTATAGCAGAAGACCGTTGGAAGGCGGCCAAAAAGGTGGAAAGATAATGTACAGTCAACAACGACTAAAACAGAATAAGAGGCAGACAAACAGAGTAATCCTAGTCGCACGAAGAGAGAAGAAGAAGAAGAAGCTATTTATGTCCAAACTTACTTTTCTGTTCATTCTCTTTCTTTTTCCATTGCTATACACCGTTTTAGAAGAAAATGGGAAACAAAAAACCAAAAACTCCAAATTACTTGAATTTTTCGCATAAATTTTGAGGTTATATAAAAAAGTGTATACATACAATTTTTGTTATATTTCTTTTTATTAACAATAGATTCCATCCTGATTTTTTTTTTTTACGTTTAACCATATTCAAAAGCTTCGGCCTGGTCTATATAGAGTATCTTATATGAAATTTTTAACAAGGTTTTAAATTTTGGTATTAAGTTATCTCAGTTAGACATAAAAAGTTAAGGTATTTCTGCTTTGGACGCTCTAGTTAGTTCCCAAATGCAATTTAAATTTACATAAAACTATATTTAAATACCGCTAACTTCCAACATCTATAATTAGTAAGTACGAAGCAAACTGCCTCTCTTCTTAACATTTAAAAGTTTTCACAATCTCGCCGAACTTAAGCTAAACCAACATTCACTTAATACTTAACAATTCAAGTAACTAACTTGTTCAAAAGTCAACACCCCTTTGCATTTTTGGTCTTTCTTTTCTAGAATTTAAAAGGCATCCATCCCCGAGAAAGTTATCACAGACGAGTTGGTTCGAATGATTGAATGAAGTAAGTGTAGCTAAAAGTATAAAGTTGGCTGTGATTTTGATGCACATGTGCTCCGGTATCATTTTCTCGCTTCTCTAAAGTTCCCCCATTAGTAAATTCACTCTTGAGTAGGTTGGATTCCGCAAGCTTTGTGTTCCTAAGTGACAGTCTCGATAATTGGAAGGGTGGCACTCAGTGGCGTGCTGTACATCAAAGACCCTTTTTGTTTTGGTTTTACAGCATTGGCATTTCTGTGAAATATAAAGCGTGTCTTTACGCGAACTTTACTTTATAATTAACAAAAAATAAAAAAGTGTGGAATTAAATTGATTACTCTTTAGATGCTGCTATAAGTTCCATTATACTCAGTTTTTTATTTCTCTTGCTTAGTCACTCTTAGAAAAAAACCATACTTTATGAACAAAAGATAAGCTTACTAATTGAAAGTTTTTATTTTTTTTTGTAGTTTTTTTTTATTTTCTATCCGAATTGTCGAATAAAGGCCTCTCCCATTTCTCGCTATTTATCCCTGTTGTGTGCTAGGCGTTTCCACATTGGTCCTGCGACTCTTTTGATATCGTCGCTCCAGCGCATTTGAAGTCTTCCTCTCGGTCTCTTCGCATCGTACGGTCGCCAGTTTCCGACTTCTTTGTTCCATCTACCATCTTCGAGACGTTCGTTGTCTAGCCCATTTCCATTTTAATTTAGCTGCTTGTTTCGCGGCGTCCTTTATTTTTGTTTTGTTCCGGATTGCTTCGTTCGTTTGCCGATCTATAAGTGAGATACCAAGCATCTGTCGTTCCATGACTCGCTGAGTTTTTCGAATCTTGTCCATGTTCTTTTTTGTGAACGTCCAGGTTTGAGCTCCGTAAGTGAGAACGGGAAGGATACAAGAATCGAACACTATGGTTCGAAGGTTTTGGGGTATCTTTTTGTCTTTCAGTATGTATGAGAGTTTTTCCAAATGCGGCCCATCCCATTCTTACTCGTCTGCTTATTTCGGTAGTTTGGTTTTCTTTGTTTACCTTGATATTCTGAACCAGATATGTATATTCTTCTAGATGTTCCACTTTTGTTCCTTGTATGGTTATCGTCAGTTGATCATCTTTATTCGACATTAGCTTAGTTTTAGATTTCGTATGAAGCTCATCGATCATCGTCTTCAGTTCTTTCCAACTGTCGGCTATTAGTACTACGTCATATGTGTATCTTAGATTGTTTAAATACTTTCCGTTTATCAATAGTCCCTTCGTTTCCCAATTTAGTGATTTAAAGATGTCTTCAAGTGCGGCAGTAAATAGTTTTGGAGATATGGTGTCTCCCTGTCTTACTCATCGGTTGATTTTTATTGGCCTCGTTTTCATTCCGTTATCCATTGTGACTACCGTTTTAGCGTGTTGATATATATTATGTATTAATATCCTATATCTAGAATCTATTCTGCTGTTGATCAGTGCTTCCTCAATAGCCCATAATTCTATGCTGTCAAAAGCTTTCTAGTAGTCTATAAATGCTAAACAGATTGGTAGATTGTATTCGTTAACTTTTTCTATTAAGACCTTTAGTGTGTGAAGATGGTCACATGTACTGAACCCTTTTCTAAATCCGGCTTGCTCTACTAGTTGATATACATCGAACTTTGTTGTCAATCTATTTGTAATTATTTTTGTGAATGTTTTATAAAGTTGTGACAGTAGTGATATTGGACGATAATTTTTTAGATCTGTATTGCCCCCTTTTTTGTGTATTAATATTGTGTTATTAGTATTCCATTCCTTTGGTATGTTTCCTTTAAATAGGCATTTTTTAAAAATATTTTTAGGTACCTGATGACTTATTCTCCGCCTTCTTTCAACATTTCTGCCAGAATTCCATCACCACCTGGTGCGTTATTTCTTTTAATTCTTTAATTGAATTGAACGTTACAAAATAGTTATTTTTTGTAACAAAAAACAAAATGTTCAAGATACTTACCTACGAAATATTAAATGAAAAATAAAAAGAGGTAAGTATCTTCAGGACACAAATAAAAAAAATTTAAGCACCAAATAACAGAGAATTTAAAGAAATATCACTAATTTTATTAGTAATTACTATTTTAAGTGGAATAAGCCCAAATTGAAGGTTAAAGTAAGTTTATAGGATGTTTAGAGAATGACAACTACAAACTATACTGGGACCACACTGTGCTCACAGACCAAACAGTGGTACATAATAGACCAGATCTCATACTAGTTAATAAACTAAAGAGACAAACAACATTCATTGATATAGCGGTACACAACAACAACAAGAATATTCGTGTTTTAACCAGAACGAAAATTTCGTCAAGTACAGAGATCTGGAAATTCAAATACGAAGACAGTGGAGAATTTAAAGTACCCAGACAATACCCATTATAATCTTTACTACTGGACTCTTTCCAAGAAACTTCTAGAAAACATAAAACCATAGGTCTGAATGAATATCGCTACAAGACTATGCAGAAAGCTGAACTACTCTCAACGTCCAGATGTGTACGAAAATTTTTGGGATGTACTCTAGCATACCAAGTCACCTAGGGCTCGATAACACGGAAAGAATCCCACCAGATCTCAATTCTTTTGATACCGCAGGTATCTGGGATGGGACCCCTAGAGGAGTGTGAGCCGTATGGTTAAATCTGGATATGATCTTTAAACCTTTTACCAACTGGTGTAAAATTAAAAGGCGGATGAACCAAAATTTGGCCAACGACATAAAGATGTAGAAGGCCGGAGAAACGACTACATTAAAGATCCTTGTGTATATGTCTAGTACAGCTTCCCATGACAGAGAAAGAAAGTATGCATACTTTAATGATCATGGAATCCAAGATCCGGCAGGAGAGGAAGATCACAATCAGACCACAGGGCCTCTCAGGTCGTAAACTCACGAAAACTCCGTGTCGTGGAAGTCCACAAGGTAGCTACGTGCCACGTTCTACGTAGAAGCCAGACTAGACATTCCTATCCTAGGTATCTGCGAGACGAAATGGCTCGTAACTGTAATTAGAAATTTCGTTCCTTTCAATAATTGCATCATAATGATACAGCTACAAAATAAAGTAATGAATATTAATATAATACAAGTCTATGCACCAACATCTGATAAACCAGATAAAGAAATTGAGCAATTTTACAACCAAATTAAACAAAGTCTCCGGAGCACAAAAAAACATGAAGCTATGATTATTATGGGAGACTTCAACGCAAAAGTTACTTCCAAAATAACACAAGATATAACTGGAAAGTATGGACTTGGAGAAAAGAACAAAATAGAGCAGAGACTAATACAGTTCTGCCTGAACTTACAGCTGAGAATTAAGTTCCTAAAATGTTATGTGTATCCTGTATTAGTGTACGGATGTGAAACTTGGATTATGAAGGTTAACATGATGAACATGTTAACCTTCATAATCTGCTAATCATGCGAACAAGAAATACTCATGTCTCTGAAACCTTCGTCAATGGACTGGCTTCTCCGCAGATGAATTACATGTCGTGCAAGATCGAGAACGACAAATAACTGGAGGCATATTAAAAAATAGACATATTCATGTCTACATAAAAAGAAGAAAAGAAAGAAGACATTCTGGTGTCCCTGTTTATGTATAATAATAAGAGTATTTTATTTTAAGAATCCTTTGTTTTCTTTAATTATGATCTACATATAGACACGTGTAGTAATTATATAATAGCATTTCTTGAAGGGAAGTACGCCACTGTTCATTGAAATTCACATCGAAAGCAATAAAATTGAAAAAAAAGACGCAAGAAAGACGATGTCTGTATAAAAGCTATCTATTGGATCTTCGAGCGTTTTTCATTTCTGACAAAAAGACTTCTTTCTATAAAGAGTACAGGTGATGGATCAATGCTTGTGTCTTAATTTCTTTATGTACAGTCGCTGAGTGTGTAATTAAAATGAATAAATTTGCAGTTCGCTAATATAAAGAAAACATTTTGTCTTTAATTAGAAATTTTTCTCTAATAGAACTTTTATAATAATTTCTCTCTTCGCGATTAATATTATTTTGATTTTAATAAATTAAAAAATCACTGTCAGTATGCATTCATTACAGGATAGGGTAGACAATTCATACGACCTATTTGGTATTATGAATAAAAACGGTAACGAGTTTCTGCTTATTGGCGACGTGCAAGTACTTGGATGTGATACGAGAAACGACCGTGCGCGAGTAGCGGAGAAATCTTGCATTTTTTACTGCAAATTTTATAGATTTCATAAATTCATATTGTCATCTGTCATATTTCATATTCGTTTGTTTATTTACACCTTCTGTCACTGAAGAAAATGGGATTTAGGAAATGCTGTGTTGTAAATTGTAAAAATACAACAAAGAATTGTCAATTTAAGTTTTATTCGTTTCCAACTTCGAAGCACAAATTACTACAAAGAGAAATGTGGATTTATATCATAAAAAAGCATAAGTAACATAACCTAAATTATGCATTATTCTTGCGCCCGATTTTAAAGTCAGTTTGAAATAAATAATAAATAAAAGTTCACTTTTAAGTGTAAATTTTAATTTCATAACACTCACTTAGACATTTTAACCCAAAAATCAAGTTTAATGTTTAAATTTTATTTTTTTGAAGTTTACGAAAATGCATCAAGTTCAAGTTATTTGGTGATTTACTTTCTCAAATCCAGTTTTTATTATTGCATCCATATTAACAGTAGTAATGCTGTAATTTAATAATATATTTATTTGTATTTACACTACATACAACGTTTACCTTTTAATAACATACTGACATAACCTCAGTCTTACTTTTTCTTCTTATTCTTTTTTTGGGGCTACGTCCTTGACAGTTATCCAGTAACCTCGATCTAACATGAAAGCGCAGTAAATTTTGCTGATTTACGACACCAGGTGTCACTGTTCCGAACTTGCACGGTCCCAATAGTACATAAGAGTAAATAGTCTATTTATTTTTTAAATTTGTCAGAGCTTGTTTGATAGCGTTCGGCATAATCTTGCATTGCCTTTTATTTAAAGAATTAATCATCGTGTTGTCTTGTTGTTACAATGATTGAAAGCATTGAAGACGAAAGTAATAAAGGTTGCGAATCCCAAATGGGATTTGTGCATGTGTTACGTAAGTCATAAACACCAGCTGTTCGACTTTCAAAATCAAAAGCACTTGAAGCCATGAAAAAACAATCTTATATACTAAAACGCTAAGCATTTTTCTTGTCCACCACTTTACTCAAAAACATTATTAGATAATTAAAATATTTTTCGGAATATATTAATATTACGTATGAGATTGTCAAGATATACCTTTGGAACAAAAATTCACTTCCGGTTTTGAGATGACCGAAGGTTAAAATTTACTTTAAGTTTTAGATCCCACAATGTATATATGGATCGAAAGGTCTCGTCGAGACGAATCTAAATATGTACTTCCGGTTGCGATCCGACACCGGAAGTGACCCCAAACGCGCATAAAACGTCAAGATAGAGCAAATCTGACACCGGATTCGTGATCAGCATGCAAAATTAACTGCTAAATGATATCCATGTCGACATTTGATGAACTAAAAATTGCATTCTGGTTTTGAGGTCGACTTCCGGTTTCGTTTTTATTTAAAAAGTAAAAAGTAAAAGTTTACATAACTTCCCGGTGCCAAGCAAAAGTTTACAGAAAATGGAGACATTGTAACAAAAAACATTGTTTTCGACGAAATATTTCGTGATATTTAATACACTTTTTACTTGCACTATTATTGATGAATGTTATGTATATTCTTGCTTATATTGTTTGTATTGATCTCTTAATTTTTCTCGCAAAATAAAAATTTCATTTAAAAAACTCGATGTCGAGTTGGTCCGCTAGTGGGAACTTAATTTCGGTTCACAAATAACGTCAACTGGAAATAAGAAAATTGTTCTGAAGGATTATTAGAAGATTTTGTTTGAAATCATGGAAGGCGATACAAATACAATAGTTACAAATATACCTGGTAAATAGTTTGCCTTTGAAATAGTTTTATTCATTTGTCTTAGAGTGTGGTTGTCTGCAATATCATTGTTTCTTATTTGTCTTCTTTGATCTAGCAGCGTTTCAGTATATGGACTTATTTTACAGATTTATCTATATCTGACTAAGTATATCTGATTTTCTTTTAGGACGGTGATTCAAGTTGATCATGATCGTTTTCCGAGGTTTCATGCAGTAGTAGCTTTAGATATGTGCCTGATATTGGTTGATATCAAATGGGGTGTCCAGTGTCCAGATACCATGAGATTTATTTTTAATCATTATTTTTCTTACTCTTTTTGTGTTGACATGGACTTTCGCTTGTATCATTCTGTGGTCACTGCTTATGGAAACTTGTTTAGTACTGTTACATCTTTAATTATATATTTTTTGTCACTTATGATGTAGTCGATTTCGTTCCTTGTTCTATGGTTTGGACTTTTCCAGGTCCATTTGCTATGCATTTTCTTGTAAAAGAAGCTGTTCATGTTGAATAAATTATTCTGGAGAATTTTCCCAAGGATGTTTCTAGCTCTGCTTCTTTTACACCTGTGTTTGTGTTGAAATCGCCACATAGAATTGTAAATTGAGTACGAGAATCATTAGGCACAGCAGATATATCGTCATAAAATATTTAGATTTCTTCGTCTGTATGGTCTGTTGTTAAAGCGTATACTTGTATAATTTTGAGTTGATATCTACTGTTTACCTTCAAAATAAGTTATGCCACTCTAGATGATATACTTTGGATGTTTATTATGTTGTTTGCGTGGTTTTCGTGGACAAAGAAACCGATGCTTCCAATTGATATAGTTTCAGGACCAGTCTGATAGAATATATGACCTGATTTCAGTGTTTTTAAAGTTTCACCCCTCTTTCTAACTTTGCTGATACCTATGATATCCCATTTAATTTTATTCATTTCAGTTTCCATTTCTGTGAATCTCTCTTCGGACTGTAGACTTCTGGCATTGTATGTACTAACGTAAAGAGTTATGGGGTTTTTGGGTTTCCGTATAGTCAGCTTTTTATTCCCCCTAGAATCTTTTGGACAGACTGATAAATCACTGTGAAATTTTGGACGCATTCTAGTCACTTGGGGTAATTCTGTATTTGTTTTAAAATTTGACATCGCAGTTTTAAGGGGTATATTGGCATGAAAACACCACGCCTGCCAGACGGGTTGGTGAGTGTTCGTAGTATCACAGCCGGTTAAATCATCTTGATTGCCGTCTGCGACTTTGTGGTATTGCACTTGTCAGGAATTGTATTCCTCAGCCACGGCCACTAATGACACAGCTGCTGACCTGTGTTATATCTTCAATTGACCCACGGGTATTTATTTGGCTAAGCCTTAATTGTACCTGTCCTGCATATCCACAGGAATTTCCCTATCAGCCATTGCGACGCGCCGTGTCGGGGTGAGGACTCCCCCGCTCAGTCTGTCTTGCGCAGAGTACTGAGGACCTCTACTGAGTTCAGAGTCCCTCTTTTACACAAGCTGAAATCGTCATTATTAGCATATCTTAATTGATACTAGATACATAGCAGAGTAAATAGCGTAATACATCAATCACTGGGCCATTTCTCACAAAATCCCATCAATCACTGGGCCACAATCAAAAGCTCGGCTGTAATAACATCGCTTCAAATCCTTTAGGAGGCTAGGACCCACGCAGGGTTAAAAAGCCAAAATGATGATGATGTTTTATGGCTTTATCAACTTCAGACTTTAGGATATCTGGTTCGAGGTTTGTTGGTGTAATTTCTCGTGCAGTTTAAAACGTTCTCTGGTTTCATTTCCATGTATGTGGATTCCTATTTCCTGGTAGATGTTAGAAACATATTCATCTGTATCTTTGCGACATCTTTGTTGAATATCTCTGGACAAGGTTTGATATTCATGTAAACCATAACTGCCAATCTTAAGTTGTCTGCTTTGTTCTATAATTTCCTATGTTTGATGTTCGTCTATTCTATCAAATTCTATAAATCGAGGACACTCTGTAAAAAATGTGCGAGGGAAATCTAACATCTGAAGGTGTTTGCATGTTGCATAACTTTAATGGAAACCAAAGTTATGAAAAGGGAATAAAGAATGGCGAGAAAAGTTTATGAAAGAGGGGTAAAAGTGCTGGATTCTTTCTTGTAAGGTAAATACAATGGAGGGTCAACAAATTCCAGCCGACAGGAGGCATACGACGTAAATGATTTATTGCAGCCTGAATGAATATCCGTTTGGCATACAAAGTTATGATTAAAAAATCAGGTAGAAAGCGAAAATTAAAAAAAAGGAATTTTTTAACTACATAATAAAATTTATTTTCTTTAAAGGAACGATTTAAGGGAAGGGGAGAAGTTTAGTCCATATAAAACAAAATTAATATTATATTAATACATAGTTAATGGAATATTTTTTATGGGGAGACCAATAATAGAAAAAATAGATACACAGCGAAAGTTTTTGACATATTAAAGCGTTAGTCAACGAGTGGCAAATCTTTCTTGATAGTGTGCCACTATACGTTTATAAAAAGTTATTCTTGCTACCAAACGTTTTCAAAAAAACACTTAAATAGGTGGAATTTGTTCGACATATCACAAAATAGAATGCAAGTCGTAAGTTAAATTTCCATTATTGGAGACTAGTTTTCAGAACCTATAACATGAAAATTCAATTTTGACTTTTAGCAACAAATATGAGGAATTTGACATATGAGTAAAAACGCAGAATTTAAACTTTTACATTACACATGAATGCACGTCACGGGAAATGCCTTCAAGAACTCTGGGCATTCACATAGGACATGCTCGACAGTTTTGTCTTCTCGTTCACACTTCCTACATAGAGGTGTGTCTGCTAGCCCCAGTGTGTGGAGGTGTTTGCTTAGTTGACAATGACCAGTTAAAGAACCAACTATCAAGCGTAGGTTTTTCCTGGTAATTCCCAAGTACTTCTTTGATGCTGACTCTTCAAGGTTACTTAATGTTACTCTGGCAAGTCTACATCCTTTACCTTTTTCCCATCTCTTTACGGTTTGGGTATGGGAATGACATTTGACAATTTCTGCGATTGTTGTAGTTAACCAACCAAAAAGATCCCCAGGTCCTAAGAGTCTTAGGTCTGTCGCCTTCCTAGCCAATTGTTCAGCAATGCGGTTGCCTTTAACCCACCTCAGGATGATAGTATTACGATCCAATGCTTGGGTTAGTGACACTCCATTACTAACCATGATGTGGCACTTGGTTTATTCAAGGTTAGTAGCGCTTGTCTGCTATGTGTGCAGATTATTATAGTTTTCCCTGTTCTACCTTTTTTGGTTATCTCTTTGCCCATTTGGTCATTTTTGCCCATACCCCACTTTATTCTTCTGGAGTATATCCCACATCCTGAGCCTTCTTCCGTTTTGGAGCCATCGGTGTATATGCAACGTGGCATTTGCCACGTTTATCTCCCTATACTGTCTTGTTCTGATTTTGTAGGGTTTGTTAAAGACAAACTTTGGTTCAATTGAGGCGCAGCCTGCTTGTAGCAGTAGTAGCACATCCAGCTCTCTCCGCCAGAAACGAATTCTCAATTGTCCCATCCCTACATAAAGGTTTGCACCAGCTGAGCGCAGTCGCCCATTGTCACTAGCTACACCTCTTTGACATATATATCTAGAGGCGTGATGCCAATGATCAACTCCATTGCAGCAGTTGATGTTGTTTTCATGGCACCTGTTGTATTTAGACAAGCCATCCGCTGAATATGATTTAATTTGTTAATCGCTGTTGCCTGTAGCACTTTTGGTATCCAAGCAATAGCTCTGTAAGTTGACATTGGCCTAATGACAGCAGTGTAGACCCAGGCGATCACCCTGGGCGAAAGGCCTTGAGTGCGTTGCCTTCTAGGCAATATATTCCCTTTTAGCTCTACCATCTAAGTGCGAGTTCCATGTTAACTTCCAAGGTGTTGCAGAATACACAAGTGTAAGGCAAATAAGTACTCGTCGCATGTCAGCTGTTGACAGCGCACATGACAATAGCATTAAATTCATGTAACGTTTTATAATGCAGTGTAAGCAATATACAAATAAATTCAGTTTAATCAGTTTTTTAACAGCATCAACCACCACAAATTAGAAATAATACTTTCTGTAAATAAACACAAAACACAAGGGTAATACCAAGATACTTCAGCTCATCAGAAAAATTTAGACTGGAGTTTAGAATCCTTGGGAATATTAAGCCCGTGATTCTTCTTTTCCTGGTTTTCTAGAGAAGAGAACCATCTCTGTTTTCGTAGGATTTATAGATAGTGAGCATTCCTTGCACCATGTTTCTCTCACATAGTGTGTTCTCAAACTTACCGCTTTGTAGGACAGACTATTGTATAGAAACCGTTGCTGTTGTTCCAGAGGAGTGGTGATAGCACCCCTCCCTATGGCCACCTTCTCGTAAACCATGCCCCTAACAAAAAAGTCTTTTACATTTGTATGCTTATTGCATCATTATGTATTATGTATTACATTTTCCTAAAGGTTAGGAAAATTCAATTCATATAAAAGTCTTAATATTAATAATCAATGTTATCACAACACAAATTATCCACATTAGCGATTTGTCTATTCTTGATGTTACAACGATTATTATTAACAATGTTAAAACAACTACAAACTGTCCAACAAAGTAAACTGAACAAAAAATTGGAAATATATTCGGACTGAAACAAATCCTATACATATGGATTTCAGAGAAAAAAAAAATTGAATGTAAACCTTTACATATAAACCGCTATGTTATTTCCTAAATAAATAATGAACACTATCGTATGTAATACAAAATTTAAACTTAATTAAATATACATTCATTTATATTCTTTAGGGGTTAAGGTGCCAAAAAGCAACCCCCAATCGACAGACAGTCACCAATTCTGGTGTAAGCGTGACAAAATGCAACTAAACGTATACATATTTAACCGGGATCAATTACCCAACGGACGTTTGAGTGGCATTTCGGATAAAATATTCAAGTTTTAAACTAAAACAGTAGAATCACTCTAAAGTGCATCCACATGTCTTACAAAATTCATTCCGCCAAATTGCACTGCTGAATTTAAATGTGATAAATGGCATTTTTGATTTGTATTCGAATCATGCAAGGCAATCCACACAAATTCCAAAAATCTGATGTATAATTAAACCAGATATATGTAGCGACAAACCTAGCATATGCAAGTTTAATTTCAAAGTATGACCGCTTTTTAAAAGACGTATATTTAGATTGAGACATGTAGTAAAGGGCTGCAGGCCACAGAATTTATGTTATTTATTGCAGTTACTTAGTAAATATAGTATAGACCAAAATAAACAGTACTGAACTTGTAATTATTTTATTGTTTCAAAAAATACATATTATTGACACATAATAACATGTTATAAATGAGCTTCTTTTCTCTCAAGACAGACTTTATAACAATATTCCAGATTTCTCGTAATGTTATGGAATAAAAGTTGTCTCAAGTCCGCGAAGAAATCGCTAACGGCATCCTTTAAATCAGTGTTTCCCAAAGTGGGGGTCGCGACCCCCTGGGGGGTCGCCATGAGGTACTAGGAGGGTCGCCGAACATTTCCAAAATAAGACAAAAGCACCACTTTGTTAGATCATGTATTTTTATTTTAACAACGCCGTAAATAGATATTAACAATTAATTATCAGACGAAATATAAAATTAAATATTAAACTCTGTAAAAATAAAAGAGTAATTATTCCATCACTTGATATTTCAATAAGTTTTTCTTTCATGTTTATTGGTATTTCAACATGCTGAAAGGAATCGCCTAAAAACGGATTTAGTATCCATCTGCAACTGTCGTAACTGTTTTGAATTTCTTCGGGGAAATAATCACAGAGCTGTTGTTTTAAATTGAGCAAAGTAACATGCATGTCAGCAAAAACTTGTTCAAAATTTGTAGCACTGTAATTGGATACATTTTCCATAATTTCCTGAGGGCACTGGAATGAATCGAGTTGTTTTTTTGCCAAGTGAGGTCGACCATAAATCGATTTTTCTTAGAAACGCCTTAATTTTATCTGTGGCTGTAATTATATTAATGTCGCGACCTTGTAAATTACTGTTCAAAATATTTAATTGCTCGAAAATATCAGCAAGGAAACCTAGTTTCAGAAGCCAAATAGGATCGGAAAATTGATTTTCATATGGGGACTTCTCATCTTTCAAATACATTAAAAGCTCTGCTCTTAAGTGAAATACTCTTTTTAAGACGATGCCCCTTGAAAGCCACCTTACTTCGGTGTGATAGAGAAGATTTTCAGATAAAGCACCCATGTCTTCGCAATTTTTTCTAAAAATACGGGTCTGCAAAGCTTTTTCTTTAATGAAATTTACAACTTTAATGATGGCTTTCATAACACAGTCCATTTCAGGAGGTAATACTTTGGACGCAAGAGCTTCTCGATGTAAAAAAAATGTCTCCATTTGGCATTAGGCATTATTTCTTGTAATTTGACGACAACACCAGATTTGTGTCCTGTCATAGCTTTAGCACCATCTGTGCTATAGCAATACATTTACCCCAGTCAATATCATATTTACTTGTACGTTTCACAAAAGTGTCGAGTAAACATTTTCCAGTGGTATTGGTCTCCAATGGGGAACAAAATAAAATATCTTCTTGAATGCCATTATTTGTATCCTATCTTACAAACGTAATGAATGGGCACAGTTAAATATACGAAGAATGTTGCGTTTCGATTTAATTGAGTCTCTTACCACTCCCTACACGTGTTTTAATATATCTGTGGATTCGTCCATTTGAAGAGAGAAGTACGTGCATTTATTAAGATTTTCCACAAATTTGCGCTTGAATATCTTCTGTCATATCACTAATTCTTCTTTGGATAGTATTATTTGACAAAGGTATTGTATTTAATTTTGCAGCCTCTCTTTCCCCACACATTATATGTACCATTTCAACAGCTGCTGGAAAAATCAGATTTTCAGCAATTGTGTGCGGATTACTAGTTTTTGGCAACACGATAAGCAACTTTATAACTTGCTAATAATGATTTTTCGTTAATAGTGGTTGCCAAGGGAAAACTGTCTTGCTGTTTGTGAAGGACATTCAGCTTTCTTTCAAAGAATTCTACGGGCTTGTCTTTTTTATCTGGATGTTTGGTATTTAAATGTCGAAATATCTTTGATGGCTTCATGCTTTCTTTTGACAAGACTTGTCCACAAATACAACATTGCGGTTTATTGGAAATAACGGTAAAACCATATTTAAGATATTCATCAATGTAGAATCTTTTTTTTTATTGCTGCTACTGCCACTTTCAGACGTAGATGGTTCTGCATTTCTTTTTAAAAACTTATCCATAATTTATAATTTATCGTAGACGTAAATACGTAAACGGGAATACGTAAGTCGTAAAATATTTACTCATTACTCAACACCGCGTTCGCCACCATAGGCTGTTTGGATTCGAACTGAGGTTTCGTTGCGCATCGCCGCTTATCCCTTTGCGGCTCATTGGTTTCCCCGCGAAACCACCAATTTCGTCACACCAATGTGCTCAGCTGACCCACTGGATTCACTACGTAGCCGTACTAGCAGTTTTATCTATATTTCAATAGATGAACTTCGAAGTCAAAACGTTTTAGTTTTCTGTAAAGTTAGAATTTTTTTTGGGATAATGGCGGTAGTGTCACAACACGTAAATCATATGTTTGGAGTTCTTACAATTTTGACTGTTTTTTGATAAAAAATAGCAAAAATAATTACGGGTAAGTTATTTATCATGTTGACATAGACCTGTACTCACTCTTTAGAACAAAATATGTAACCAAAGATGTATTTTTGTATCATTTTTGGTCACACCAAAAATACGGTTTCACAGTGAAACCAGTGGGCAACTACAGTTTCTTTATTTCAGGTACCATGAGACGTAACAAGTGGAGTCATAAGCAACTAGAAATGTTGTCCGAAGACGATTTGGAGGATTTATTGGCAGAAATACCCTCAGAGAAGGAGTCAATTGTCAGTTCGGGTTCCGATAGTGACTCCGAGGATTTACCAGTGGTTCATCGAGATACTATTCTAGAAACATCTCCACCAAAAAAAAATAAAAATTCTATCAGACATCACCATATTATCGACCACTGAATTAGGAGAATGTTCATCAACCAAAAACGGAAATAAATCTATGAGTGTTACACTTGTCCCTCCAAAGATTTTGAGAACAATTAAAAGTAGCGAAGATGAAGAGGACAGTGACGATGATGAGAAAACACGCAAGGTGCCAATACAACTAATAAAAAAGAGTGATTCGAAAGGAAAACGGAAGGTAGATGAACCTGCTAAAAATACTAAGAAAACATCTAAAGTGACAGAGAAGAAAAATATATCAAAAAATCCAGGCCTTATTTGGAATAAACAATTCATTCCAAATACTATTATTCCTTTCAATATGGAACATAGACCATCTGTTGAGAGTACAATAGAATATCCTCATGAAATTTTTTTGCTCTTGATGAATGAAAATATACTGCAAAATTTAGTGTTTCAAACGAATTTGTATGCGACTCAAGAAGGTAAACCGTATCCTTATGGGTATCAAGTCATCACCTAGCTACAGAGATTACTGGTCTTCACAGGATATTTTGAGAGATAAACTTTATAAAATACGTCCGATTTTAGAAGAGCTACTGGAATCTTTTCAACAGTACTATAAGCCAGGAGAGCATCAGTCTATCGATGAAAGTATGATTCGTTTCAAGGGCCGTTTCACTTTGAAGCAGTATATGCCCAAAAACCCATAAAAAGAGGGTACAAACTTTGGGTACGTGCTGATGCTATGACTGGATTATGTTCACGAGTTCCAAATATACACTGGCAAAGTAGACAACGTAAAGGTGGAAACTGGTTTAGGTGAACGTGTTGTGAAAGATCTCACAAAAACTCTTGTTGGCAAAGGACACAAGGTTTATTTTGACAACTATTTTTCGTCGGTATCTCTTATGAAATATTTATTGGAGAACAATATTTACGCATGTGGTACAGTAAGATATGATCGTGCTAATTTGTCACAAGATATTGTAGACGAAAAACAGATGGATCGAGGAGAAACAGATTGGCGGCAGGCTTCCAATAAAATGGTCTTCACTAGGTGGAAAGATAAGAAGGGGATCAATTATTTGTCCAACTTTCATGATCCTACTGAAATGGTATCTGTCGAAAGAAGACAGAAGAATGGTTCCAAAGAAACTGTGGCTGCACCAACAGTTGTAAAAGACTACAACAAATATATGGGTGGGGTGGATAAGGCGGATATGCTGAAGAGTCTATACGAAATAAATAGAAAAAGTAAGAAATGGTGGCATCGCATTTTTTTCCATTTACTTGATTTAGCAGTAACTAATGCGTTTATCATATTTAAATGTAGAAGTCCAGGACGTGCATTATCCTTAAAAGAATTCCGATTAGCCGTTGTTACAGGTCTTATTGGTGCTAATACAGATACCCCAAAAAAGGGACCAAAACATGCAGTAAATACTTTCAAAAAATATGTACCTATTGAAGTTAGATACGATAGAGTGGCTCATTTGCCTCTTCATAGAACATCAAGAAGATGTGGGTTATGCAGTACAACCGCAAAGGTTCATCGGACTCGCTGGTTTTGTCAAACATGCGATATTGGTCTGTGTTTATCTGACAATAAAAATTGTTTCCAAAAATTCCATACCATTGAATAAGTGACTTTTGTGTCCCAGTGGTTTCACGGTGAAACCATACTTTTTTGTAATATTTGTTACTATTAAATTTAAATTTTCAGAAAAAGTGTTGATTTAATTAATTAAGTTTCCGAAATTTCTTTTATTTTAGAAAAAATGAGAAAAAAACAATGTGGGCCGCAAAAGGGTTATATAAAGCCAAAACGAGGCTACGAGAACGTTCCAGAGTGCCATCTAGTAGCGAGCGCCTTCGCGATTATCATGGAAGAGTTTTGCGATGTAGACACAAGCTAATATGTCGCGGTGTACAATTTGCAGTCGACTTCTTATTATTTATTTTTATTGTAAATGCCATTCTGGCAGAAGTACCTACTACTAATTACTGGTGGGACAGATCGCAATTATTAAAACAATTGTATTAAAATAAAATATTTGTTTTTGATTTAAACTTAAACAGTAAAGTAAAATTAAATTTGAGAACCTGGTGCCCATTTAAAAACGACAGTTTTAGCCATGCCCCAAATGTATCCGGCTGGAGATGTTAAGTCTGGAGAATGAGCAAAATACCTTTACGTGATCTTTACGTTTTCCTGAACGTAGATTGAAGAAGCTTTTCGTTAGTTAATACTTTAAAGCTGCGACCAGAGAGAAACTATTTGAAAAGAGATGATGTATTTCCTATGATGCTATATTGGATTCTATTCAAGGGTCGAAGGCGCTTTCTATATCAAATGATATTGCTATTAAATCTTGTTTATTTCGAATGGCGGTTGTCATCTCTGTTTGTAACATTATACTTAGTTGTCAGCCGTGCTTCGGAATAAATAAAATCCCGATTAAGCGGAATTTAAAATTTTGTTTGTTGTTTAACATAATCACAAAAAAACATAATTTTTTTTATATTTTTTAAGGTTACGTTTAAAACAGTTTTCATATGATTATAATTTATGTTACTTTTGAATTTAGTGCTTTTTATATACGAACAATTCATCTACCTCTATCAAAATTTTCAATTTTCTCTTAATTAGCCGATGTTTGCTCGGCTTTAAGCTAAAACCACAGTAATCAATGCTTATCGAGTGAATGAAATCATTAGTATGTATTATTCTCCGGACATGTAACAATGAATAAGTGCTCGTAGGTACACCACTGAATTTTACTTGAAGTTGACGAACAGCGAGCGGTTTTGTCCGCTGTCTAAAGGATTAGGTTGTCAGTGGAAAGGAAGCAACCTTTAGTAGGGTTTTAGTGAAATCGGGTTACCATTAATTAAAGATTAAGCGAGTAATTCTGAGAAGGTTAATTTTACACGACGATCGATCGGAGCTATCGACAATGCAATCGTATTTTTCCAATCTGAAATGTATCGATTTAAGTTTTAAATAGAACATAAAATTTTGCGAATATCTGTAGTAGGCAATTAGTTTAACAAAAGTATTAAAATAATACTAGAATAACTAATATTACTAACCATATTCCTTTAACTGTTATTATGATTTCCTTTCATGTTTTAGCTAATGTTTTACAAAAATTTTTAGGCCAAGCCAAACGTAAGAGCTTTTTAAAAACTAATTCTTTATTTATCGTATGACATATACAATAAGAACACATAATTAAAAATCCACATAAAACGTTACATGGAGTATTACAAACGAACATTCAGGAAATCATCGAAAACTTCAGGGAATCGCCTTCGGGGACACTCTTCAACAATCTGACGGACTGTGTGTCATTGCGTTTAGCGTCATGTTTAGCCTTCCATGTGTTGCGGATCATTAAAGCCTGAGTTTCTGGATACAGCCATTTGTTGTACTTTCTGTGATAAGTCGCTCTTTCATTGTCTTTTCCAAGCATTGGTGAGGTTAAAATGTTCCTGATGAGTTAGCTCGTAACAATGGATGATATCTGGAGCGCAGTCAGTTTATTTCGACATCAAGCTTATCATGGTGTATGGGTAGTTGATGGTTAGCCTCGATTTTTCGATATTCTCTGAGAAGAAAATGACTTCTTAGCAGTTTCGGTGGTGAAATGTGACTCAAAATGGGAAGTCAATCGTTCGATGTGGGTCTAACTGTACCTAAGATCATTAAAGGTTCATTAATTTCATCAAGATCATTAGGTTAGCATTAAAACCTTTTATTAAAAAAAATTATCTTTTAATGATGAAGACATCTATCATTTGTCAACACCCTCCCTTTCAGAACCACAAACCATTAATTTTAAATAGGGAATAGACCATGTGAAGCATATCATTAAATAGGAATTTCGCTGAAGAACTCAGGCACTAGAGAAAATACGATATACTTTGTCTGTACATAAAACATATATAACTAAATATTTTACGTTCAAATACATATTTCATATCTACTTAAAAATATAGTACCCAAATGCCTTCCGTTCGAAATACCAAATACTCAACGTCAGTTCTGAACGAATTAAAACTTTTTTCGTTAGCAAAATTATATTTATCTTTCATAACTTTCTATCGGCAAATCCCCACAGCCAAACAAACCGAAAGTTAATAAATTCTCTCTAAAATAAACGTTACTTAATAATTAAACCGTGCGCTCGTACAGCGAACGGGAAAAGGTGAAAGTGAAATTAATGATAAGACCAAAAGGACATTAATCACGCGAAAATCTATAATAAACCTATTTAATAATGAGTACGTGCTAAGAACCGTTCCGTTTAACCTTAGATTTATAGCGAGGACGCAATGTGAAAGAGTAATGTCGTTTGTTTCAGTGATGCCGTTGGATTTAGTAGTAAAATAAGGATATAAGCTATGTTTTTCTTCAAGAAAAATATAGTTACCTACAAACTGATTATTAATATCATCTAATATCTGGTAGAAGTAGAACTCCTTAAAGAACGCAAAGAACAATACATAAACCAGCTAAAAAGAAGTGACATATCACAGCTAAAGGGTTTGCAACTAGACGAATTAAACGATAAAATAACAACAGAACTACTAGAAGCAGGCCTGAAGATTGCTAATAAACAAAAGCGAAAACAACAAAAAATTAGCGCTAAATCACAAGATATGCTAAAGAAACGACGACAACTACTGAATGATAACAAAAGAAATACAGTGGAGTTTACCGAACTGAACAAAATCATAAGAAAACAGATAAAGGAAGATTTAAAGAAATACCAAGAAGACCGCATTAAGAAAATCATAGAGAAGAACAAAAGTTTAAAAACAATGAAGACAAATACAGGAAAAAGGAAACTAATCATGCTTAAAGCTGAGAACAATGAAGAAAGAGATCTAGGAGAAATAGTAAAAATCACAGAAAGATATTACACAGACCTATACAGTTTTAAAAATGACCCACCACTATCATCTAAACAAAATCTCTCGAGGAAAATACAAAATGTTCGCTCAGAGAGTATTACCAGAAATAACTGAAGATGAAATCGAAAAATCCATAAACGACATGACAAGAAATAAAGCGGCCGGTGAGGACAAAATACTGGCGGAACTGCTAAAAGAAGGAGGAGACACGATAAAAAAAATGCTAAAAATACTGTTCAACAAATGTCTGTTTGAAGGTAAAATACCTAAACAATGGAGAAATGCCAACACAATCTTAATAAGAAAGGAGACCGAACAGACCTAAACAACTACCGTCCTATTTCCATTTTGTCACAACTCTATAAAACCTTTACAAGAATAATAAACAACCGACTAACCTATTACCTTAATAACTACCAACCAGTGGAACAGGCCGGATTCAGGAAAGGATACAGCACAATCGACCATCTACATGCGCTTAAAATCTTAATTGAGAAAACCAATGAATACAACCTTCCGCTGTACTTAGCATTCGTAGATTATGAAAAGGCTTTCGACAGCATTGAACACTGGGCGGTTGAAGAAGCTCTGGTCAATAGCAGAATAGATTCAAGATACCGACAATTGATACATGATATTTACCAAAACGCAACCATGACCGTAATTCTGGACGACAAACTAATAACGGATAATATAAAAGTTAAACGAGGAGTCCGACAAGGCGATATAATTTCACCTAAACTGTTTACCTTGACCCTCGAAGACATAATAAAATCAACAGATTGGGAAAACAGAGGAATATGTATTAACGGAAAATACCTAAAGCACCTTAGATATGCGGATGATATACTTCTGATCTCCTCGGAACGACAAGAACTGGAATTAATGCTGAATGAACTTCATGAAAAATCACTGCAAAAAGGCCTAAAAATTAACTTCAACAAAACAAAAGTAATGACAAACACGGAAGACCAAGAGGCAATAAAAATAAAAACAGAAAAAATAGAACAGGTAAATGAGTATATCTATCTAGGACAAGCAATCAGAGCTAACAGAGAAAATCAAACAGCCGAAATATCGAGACGAGTAAGAATGGGATGGGCAGCGTTCGGCAAACTTTCTTACGTTCTAAAAAATCAAACAATCCCTCTATACTTACGAAGCAAGGTATATAACTCCTGTATAATACCGGTGCTCACCTACGGAGCACAGACATGGACATTTACACAGGCCAATTTGGATAGGATAAGGAAAGGCACAAAGAGCGATGGAGAGACAAATGTTGGGTGTATTACTTAGAGATAGAAAACATAACCAGTGGATCAGAACCAGAACAAAGACAGTAGACGCGATAGAACAAGCAGCAAAACTGAAATGGAAATGGACTGGACACAATGAACGTATCCAAGACGGACGATGGAACAATGCCATCGGAAAGTGGCGTCGATACAATGCAAAGAGATCAAGAGGCAGACCACATATGAAGTGGAAAGATGACATCAGAAAACAAGGAGGTTCCACATGGCAGAGAACACTCAAGATAGGGAAAGATGGAGAGAACTGTGGGAGACCTATATCCAACAATGAAAGGATAGAGAATAGGTTCAAAAAAAAAATTATTTTGGTATGTCAAAAATCTTATTCGCATCTTTACAAAATAAGTACAATCATTCGTTCCAGGAGGATGGAATTAAAGTCTACTGAGTTATCCGCACTCTCGGAAAAAAATATGGCATTACCTATACAACGAAGAATACCCAACGAGAAGTGTCTTTTTATTTGAAATTCTGATTATATTTGAATGCAAGTTGAAAGTCAGCGGAATAAAGTGTTCAGTTTCTTTTCTTTATAGTTCATTTAAACACTTTTTAAAGTTGCAATATTTATTTGTTTTTTAGGTACTTGTAGAGAGTCATCCACATTTTGTATATAACTATTTTTATTGTCACGACACTAAACTACATTAAGATTTACACGATTCCTATTTTTGTAAAGTTTTAAAGGCAACCCAAGTTGCAGACGAATTTTATTGTTTATATTAAATTTGTTCAATATTAATAAATAACGTGCTCCATTTGGGTTAATTTATCAAAAGTCTAAAGTAAATTTTGGTTTGATTTTTTTTGAACTCTACCAGGAAACTACAGAGTCGACGTCACACAGTGACAGATTGCTTAGAACACATAATTGAGCTAGCTGAGGTATATATTAAATTAAACAACGAACCACATATTTTAAAAATTACAACATTTATTATAAATAAAAATAAAATTAATAAAATACAACTTTTTCAATATACAGCTCTTGTCTTACTCCTCTTTTAAGAAAATTAGTTTAGGTTATATCACTACATGTCAAAATTTTTACAAGACGCTTTAAATTTTACTCTAGAATTGAAAAAATCAAACTAGTCGTTGTGTAATTAAATAAAGAAGAGTTTGGCATTTTCCCAAACCTAATAGATTTACCTCGTTAGTTTACTACTTATTATAATCTATTTTGGTAACGGCTTTCAATCTCAACATTAATAAATTTCTCTTTTTATATAGTGTTATTCACATAAACACTTCCCATTTTTACATTTGCCACACACTTAACTGATAAATCAGTTAGTAGAAGTTTTTTGGGCGGCCACCAAAGAACAATGAGTGATCTCGGCCACACATAAATCACTGGCTAATTCATTTCATAACTAACGTTGGATATTTCCACATTTCCATATCTACACGTTTTTTGCCTGCATCTCCATTTACCTCTATAACTCACGTACAACCAAATTTCGTGATAATGTATACCAGTAATGATATATCGAACCTGGCATTGTAGGTCAAAAAAGGGATTCATTTGTATTCATGCAATCCTGAGAGAGACAGGTCCGGTGTTTGTACGGTTTGATGTAGAACGTATTTTATGACAATAATAAATTCGTGAGTGGTTAATCCTGCAAAATTAGAATGTGACTTATTTTTGAGTAGCTAGATCCACCAGCAAAACATAATGAAAATATCAGTTATTTTAATAACTACAAGGATTTTCCTATGACCTGTGGGCTTTTTAGTTTTAAACTATTTTTTTTGACTTCTTCTTCTTCTTTTTCTGGTAGCGCTACAACCCGGGGTGGGTCTTGGCTGACTGCACAACCTGCTTCCATCTCGAACGGTCGTCCATGATGTTTAAGTCAGTGGGTAGCCCCATTGTTCTCAAATCTGACCATTATATTATCTCTCCATCGCATTCGTGGACGTCCTAAGGCCTTCTCCCTGTCGAACTTCTTCCCAGATTAACTTGGTAAGGCGGTTATTAGGAGCCTATGAACATGGCCAGCCCATCTTAGACGTTGGGATGTAATCTCCTGGACTACGTCGCTAGCACTATACATTTGTTTGACCTCGGCATTTGTTCTTATTCGGTATTGGTTAGTATTCGGATCGTGATAGGGACCGAAGATTCTTTCTGAAGATTTTTCTCTCAAAGCATCTGAGTTTACTTTCCATTGCTTTTGTCAGCGTCCACGTCTCACACCCATACATGAGCACCGTCTAATTACTGTTTTATATATCCTGATTTTTTATGTTCGTGTTAGGCTCTTGGATTTAATAGTGTGTGGAGGCTATACATACATCTGTTTGCTGCCTGAATTCTCCCTTTTATCTCTTCCGTGATATCGTTATCTGTGGTGATAGTCGCTCCGAGATATTTAAAACTCTCCACTCTTTCAAAGTTATAGGGATCTATTGTTACATTTTGTCCTATTCTATCTCGTCTCTTTGTCTGTTAATGCACATATATTTGGTTTTCTCTTCATTGACCCTTAGACCGGTATTTTTTGCCTCTCTCTCTCTCTAATGTATTGAAGGTTTTTATTAGTTATTTATTTTTTTGACTGGTTAACAATTATATAACTACCCCTAATAATTCGTAATGTTAAAAAAAATTTACCCCTTCCCCTGTTTTATAAGGGAGTGGGGATAATTCTTCCCAGTGCCGATATGCGAAAAATATAAATTAAAAAAAAAAGAAACATTTCAAACCATGGACGTATAAACACAGATGGACTCAGTTATTTACATAAAATTGTGTAGTCAAAATTATTTGAATAGGTCACATTCTCAGCACCTTCAACTGTTGTCACGTTTTGTTTTTAAATTTCTTATTCGCGAGTCGTTGAAAATATTACTCCGTATTTTATACTCTACAGGTGCTATCAAACCAAAATAATAATTTATTGGTTAGATTAGTATATTTAATTGTTATCAAAATATCAAGTGTTCACATAGTGTGCAATTATCATTTTATAATAGCGTATAATAGATATCAATCAATTATTTTATTTGTAGAAGCACTGAAAACTATTTATAAATGGCAACGGTTACATTTCTCTGTCTTATGGATCTACGTCAAACTTCAAATGCTGTTCCATGTCCTGTTTACTTTTTACAGTAGATGAGGAAAAGTTATTTTTTGATATTTTGGCTGTATTTTGAGTGATATTTGTGAAAAGTGAAATAAAATAAACGAAATATTTACACTACCGACCTCTCATTTCATTTGTAAGTACATACAATTTACATTATTTAAGATGAGGAAATGCGGAAGCGTGGTTTGTTTACATTTAATAGGCGTACCATTAGGTTTATTCATTTTCATTAATGTATTGAATAAGATATAAGTTCATGAAATTAGTAGACATTTTTAAATTGAAAGTAGACATCATCTGATTAAAAAAGATCTGTTTAGTACCTTTTTAATTTAATATTTCTCATGGATACAAATAAATAGTGAAATGAATAAAACTCATTATTTTTCTATGTAGTTTCCAAATAATATTGACGATCGAACTATTTGGGTAGCAAATTTAGAAGAAACATAAAGATTTTTTATTGTAGCATTATTTTGATACCTATTAAAAAATTAACTTGAATTCAACTATATTTAATTGTATTAATTTTAATGCAAATAAAATTGTATTTTAATTTTTTTATAAAGACGTGATTTTTAATAGTTAAACTCTCGTTTTTTTTAAATTCTTTGAATGTGTTTTTATACATTATTACTACTTCCAATTTTTAAAATCTGAATAATTACCCGCGAGTAAAAATTCAAGCACGCTTATGCTCATTGCGGAAGCATCACATTCTATCGAAGCTTCAAAACATTGTGTGTTAAAGGTATCTTATTGCTGTGTCCATCTATATTTATACGTCCATGTTTCAAACTAATTTTACTTTATTTAGAACTCATAAAATACATACATAAACGAATAAATACATCATAAAATGTCTTAAGGGTGTTATGCATAATGGAAGATTACATAAGGTGCAGATATACCGAGTCCTTTTCTTATTTTGCTTAGTCTTGTACATCCTTCATCACCTGTAAATTTTCTTGCCTGATTTTAATTGCCTGATTATAAACGCGTACAGCTTTAGGGCATTACACATTTTTTGTGGAGCCATCTTTATTTTTACGACTGACAAAATCTGTATTTCATGGAGAAAAACAGTTGCTTAAGATGTTGAATGGTTTATTATCCATCCACTTTATTGCAGCTACCTTTTGTTTTGTACCAAACATAAATTCTCCACGGCAAATCTTCGTTTTACATTTATACATATCTGGTAGTGTGATCTCACCTTATCAACAGCATAAATCTTATCACTCAATAACTTTTTTATAAGAGGAAACGATGTAAAGAAATTATCCAAGGCTATCAAACAGTCTTTGTTTTTTAGACAGTTCGTAAAGTTTAGAACAACCTTGTTACATACGTTTTTTGCTATGTCAACGTCTGCCGACTTTTCAGTGTAAATATGGAATTTGTATGTATAGCCTGTAATTTAGTCTGTCAAACACCATTTTTTATAGCCTCGTTTCATAGGCTTCATGAGCATGTATTGTTTGAGTGCTGCCCTTTGTTTGGTTTGCTACACTTGAACGCTATCATCGATTCATTAACAGCTTAGTAATATATAGATAAGAGTGGTTATACGTAGATTGGATTGTACTGTTTTCTCACAAGTGGTGTCACCTTAAGCAGTTTGTCTTATCCAGGTTTTGATACAATGCTGATACGCCTGAATATGGATTAGTGGACCAGTAACTGAAAAGCTGAGGTATTCGCATTAAAATCATTACTCCAATTAAGGCCTTCACTTTCTTTAGATTTGTATCTTGCCAATTACTAGATGGACCGGGTTGATTTGTCTTATTAGCCCTTCTAGGTCAATTCTGCTTTCATATAGATTAGTCTGATAAACTATTGCATCAAGAATATCTAAATCAAAAATCTTGGTGAAATAATCGATTTCTTTGTCTTCAATAATAAAATCGTATGCAGAATTGGCATCTGTGGAAAAATCAAGTGCAAGACTGTCAAAGAAATCTATATTTTGATCCCATTCCTCATAATTTTCGTCTATCTTCACTATCTTCCAATATAGCTGGTTGAAAATGTAACGGAGATGTCTTCTTCTTCGTCTAGCCATTCACGTCCACATCTGAACATAAGCCTCTTCAAGTCTTCCTTTCATTGTTTTTTACGCTACTTGTAGCCAATTTTTCCCGGCAGTCCTTTTCAGATCATCTGTCCATCTCATGGAGGTCTGCCTCTGGGTCTTTTGTGTTGGTATGGTCTTCAGGTTAAAATTGATCTGTGCCATTTGTTTAGATCGCTCCTAGCTACATGTCCAGCGTATTCCCATTTCAACTTTAATGATTTTTGCACCACATCGGTCACTTTGGTTTTCTGTCTTATCCATGTGTTTGTTTTCTTGTCCTTAAGTGATATACCTAGCATTGCTCTTTCCATCGCGTGTTGAGTGACTCTAAGATATTCATATTCTTTTTTGTATTGTCCATGTTTGTGCCGCATAAGTTAATATCGGAGTAATGCATGCATCAAAAACTTTAGATCTAAGATGTAATTGAATTTGTTGATTTCTGAGTATATAGTTCAGTTTACCGAATGCTGCCCAAGCTTACTTTTTTGTTCTTTTTATTTCTTCAGTCTGAATTTCCCTATTTAAGATTATTTTTTGTCCCAAGTATATATATTCTTCAACTTTTTCTATAACTTTATCGTTTATTATTGTCACGGTGTCTTCGGAGTGCATGACTTATGTTTTGTTTATTTTCATTTTCAGTCCTATTTTAGAAGATTCGGTGTGTAGTTCTAAAAGCATGGTTTGCATTTCTTGTAGGTCAGTAGCTATCAGGATTATGTCATCTGCAAATCGTAGATTACTGAGGTAGCGGCCATTGATGTTTATTCCCTTATATTTCCAATTTAGGTTTTTAAAAACGTCCTCCAAAACTAAGGTGAACAGTTTGGGTGATAAAGTATCTCCCTGTTTGACTCCCCTGTTTAATGGTACAGGGTTCGTGTGTTCATTTTCATATAGGTAGTATGTAGCTGTAGCTTGGTTCATAGTTTCTTTTATTAAGTTAATATATCTGCTGTTTTTCTACAATTTTGCATTGCGTTTATTACGGCCGTGTGTTCTATGGTATCGAAAGCTTTTTCGTAGTCTGCACATGCTAGGAGATGTAGGGAGAGAAAAATTACCTGAATATTGAGCATGTGAAGATTCTAAACAGACTGTGTTCACACCACAAGAATCTGAACAGTTGTCTTCCAAATTTTCAAGTTCTTCGAAAGCAACTTCATTTGCTTCTTATTCTGAATGTTACCAAAAATTAAATAAACAAAAAGCATTAAGTTTTCGATATTTTCTAAATGGATCATATTTTATGTATATCCACGTAAAGACAGAAGTACTCATAGTTGCCGAAACGGCCCTGGACGAAGATAGGGGTGAGACCAGGAGGGTGTATTATAATGAACAAAAATCTCAATAGCATCGAAATGAGTGATGGCTCGCTAGAAATAAAAGGCAGCAGAATATACAAAAAACACGAAATCATTCTCGTCACATTTGTTTCCCTGTCATCCTGCTTCATAAAAACAACAACTGTGCGAGCATTAGTAAATCTCTCCCATAATATTCAATCAACGATTTTTATTGTTTTAGCAACCACTTGCAATGTGCTTATGTATATACATATATAATTTTTATATTATTTACTTATATTAAACAATTTCTTTATTAATTATCTATTTGTTTTTTGAAAACTACATATTATATTGTATACATTGCTACTCAAAAGTCCGTTCTCCTTCTCGTATCTTTTGAACGGTTATTATTATAATAGTGAAATTTGGAAAGAGCTAATAAACAGACGTAGGCTACTCAACTAATCAGAACAAATGACGTAATAGTGACAGATGACGTTACAGCGCCACTGTGACAGATAATTTTAAACGGGACCTTATGTCAAGTGATACCTCGTTTGAAAGGTATTGAAAATACCTATTTGCTAATAATAATTTTGTTTAAGTTTATGCTCATTTTGATGATAAATTAAATGGTAATTATTTACTAAGGCCGGAACGCCTTAAAAATGCCCAATTTTTTGTAGACTAGCCAAAAAAAGTAAAAAAAAACCTCAAATTTTATGTTTTCTTCTTTGCTTTAAACTATTAAAAGTGCCCAAATAATCAAAAAAATCAGAAAAAATACAAAAAAAGTATTATGAACCAAAAAAAAATTACATAAAAAGCAAAGAAAAGTATATATACATGTCTTAATAAAAAAAACGTAACTAAAACATATTAAATATCACTATTTTTACAGTAAAATTATGAAAAAAATGCGTAAAATTGTTTAAAATAATCAAGATATTTTAATATTTCAAAACAATATGGCGGCCATGCGCAAGAAGTTAAATTTTATGTACCTATATGTGACATTGTTGCCAGTTTTAACATTTAAAATACCTAAATTTTAAAATTTAATGAAATTACATTTACATTTTATTATTAAAAATGCAAACCAATAAACCAAATCTAACCCAATAAGAAAACATGACAATAAAACTAAACCAACTTACCTAACCTAACCTAACGCTCGTAAAAAAGCAGTAATAAGAATAAAATTTTGTAATAAAATTAAAAATAAAATTTTTTATTTTTCATAAGAAAATATGATAATAAACGTAAAGAAACGTAACCAAACCTAACCGGACCCTTGTAAAAAAGCTATAATTTTCAGTTAAAAGTAGGTAATAATAAAATGTTATTTTAATGTCCAATTTGAAATTATTAGAAAACATCATTTTGAATAACTATGGCAACACTGGTTAAAATTACCATTTTTGACCATAAGACGACAACAAGTTGTCATTCCTGTCATTTCTTGTTGTTTCATGGTAAATAATGGCGGTGGCTTTTAAAAATCGGGCATATTTTAAATGGAAATTACATAAAAAATAACGTCTTGCACCGCATAAAAATCATTGCACAATTATTAGTAAGTGAAGCAGAATTCATTGATATAAATTTCATCTCCGTAAACATGGTTCCGGCTTATTACACTAGTACCAATCAAATAAGTAATAACATTGTAGTTTCGTATTTAATTAAAAAATATTAAAACCTCCGCCTCTGGTTACTTGTCAAAAAGTTGACGTTTCTCAATTTTCTAATTGATTTTGCGTCAACATCAACTTTTTTGACAATTAACCAGAGGCGAACGTTAGAATATTTATTTTATTAAATGTGAAAATACTATTATGTAAAATACCTATTTTATCGTACTAATTTTGTTTGGATTTAAGTTGATTTTAAGAAATAAATTAAATAAATACTCAAATTGTGTTCTCTAATGTAAATTCTTAATACTGTTACGGTCTCGAAAGTTAGCAATTTATGTAAAAAGGTAATAAAACAAAGTAAAATAATATTGTTCAATTTTTAAAACGCCCATATCTAATACATTCGTGGTGAATCATTATTCACTTTATTGGTAATAGGTGGGACATAGATTTTGACGAATACGAAAAAGCTAATTAGTGCAAAAAAGTTCCACTTTCTTTACAGCAACTAATTAGAATACTAGTACAGTGCGGTGGGATGATACTTTTAGTACCGCCTCTCCAATAGATCTCTTTTATGATGTTCTGGTACACCGGCGTCAAAATGCGCATATCCAATACATTTTTGGTGAATCATTATTCACATTATTGGTAATAGGTGGGACATTTCGTATAGATTTGGACGAATCGTAAAATATAAAGTAGGTACTTAGAAATCAATTAGAAGGTACAAAAAAAGTTTCGTTAAAAAATACTGAATGGATTTTACAAACATAGAGACATAAATAAATATACATGGACTCAAAAGACAAGAAAACTGCAGTCAATTATAGACTATATAGTAGTTAAACAAGAGACATCTTTAAGACCCTACGATGTAAAAGTTTGGAGAGGGGCAGAATGTGGATCGGATCACCTACTAGTAAAGGCACCCGTGGAAATAAGATATATTAAACAACATAAATCCCAAGAACAGACAAACAAAGAATCCATACGGCTCTATAACATAGCCAGCTTAAAAAATGAGTCCACAAGTTTTCTCTATAAACTACGTTTGGCACAAAAATTAGACGAAGAAATAAACGGAACAGCGGAAGAAATGTATGAGACTTTGAAAATCAAAATTCATGAAGCAGCATTAGAAGCTCTAGGTACGAAAGAAAAAGTAAAACGTAGAAATTATTGGTGGACAGAAGGTTTATTAGAACTGGTAGAAGAAAAGAAAAAACTGTATCTCAAATGGTTAGCGACAAAAGATGAGAAGACCGAAAGAACTATAACAGATACAAATATATAGTAAAAAAGGAAATTAAAAAAACAAAAAACATAACCTGGGACAACAATGTGTGCAGAAATAAGCTCAATGGTAGGAGGATCTAGGTCCAGACAAGCTTGGAAAACTATCAACAGTCTTAGAAAAAATACAAACGAAACAAAAAAAATAAACCCCATAGACATAGAAAGATGGAAAAATTATTACGAAAATCTATTAAATGAACAACGTACACAGTTTTCTAGACACACATATAGATATAGTTGAAACGGGGTTAAATGAAGTGGCGATGATTACCGTAGAAGAAATAAAAAACGCATTACAAAAAATGAAAAATAATAAAGCTCCTGGGCCGGGTGATTTACCTATCGAGTTATTCAAACATGCCACTGCAATAACATTAGAATTGCTTTGTAAAATGTTTAACAAGTGCCTACAAGGAGAAAGTATCCCAAGAGATTGGAAAGTCTCGTACATAAACTCCATCTACAAAAAGGGAAACAGGAATGACTGCAGTAATTACCGAGGTATCAGCATTACGTCATCCACTGGCAAACTGTATGAAAGAGTTCTGAAAGCCAGAATAGAAAAAGAAGCCACAGAGATCGAAGAACAAAGTGGATTCCGACCAGGGAGATCTTGTGTCGACAATGTATTTACTCTCAAACATCTAATAGAAAAGAGATTAGCAAGAGGACTAGAACTTCATGCCACTTTTATAGATCTCCGTAAAGCGTTTGACTCCGTACCACTGCAGAGACTATGGACAACATTGGAAAACGCAGGTATAAATGCAGTATATATAAATGCCGTGAAAAAGCTATATCAAGATAACCAAGCTTATATTAAGGTTGGAAACCAAATTTCCAAGGGTTTCACCCAAACAAAGGGTGTCAAACAGGCTCTTGCCTCTCCCCAACCCTATTTAAAATATATCTTGGTAATGCTTTAAAATATTGGATGAGAAAATGCAGCCCAATGGGCATATGGGTAAATGACACTCCTATATACACAATCCTCTTCGCAGACGACCAGGTAGTTCTTGCCGAGGACCTACAAGATATGACGTACATGATAAACAAACTAATAGACGAATTCAAAAAATGGGGATTAGAGGTTAATACCGAAAAGACACAATACATGAATATAGGAGGCATCGGTCAAGACATGGAAACAGAAAGCGGATTAATTAAAAACGTTGATCAGTACGAATATCTCGGAGTTACACTAAGCGAAGACGGGAGAGACGACAAAGATATAACAAGAAAAATAGGAAAAGGAAAAAACACGATAAAAACACTACATCCGATCCTGTGGAATAAAACTTTAACTAAGAAAACAAAGAAAAATATATATCAGGCTATGATTCAGCCGGTGCTGACGTATGGGTCAGAAGTGTGGGTCTTTAACAAGAATATGTCACAAAAACTCCTCTCAACGGAAATGATGTACTGGAGAAGATGTTCCGGGTTAACTTTGTTTGACCACATAAGAAATGAAAACATAAGAGAGAGAATGAAAGTAAAGAACACAATAATGGATACGATAGCCGAAAAACAATTAAAATGGTATGGACACCTGAGACGGATGAACGAAGAAAGGATACCACGAAAGGTTTGGAACTGGAGACCTACACAGAGAAATAAAAGGGGAAGGCCAAGAAAGAAATGGATATCCAATATTCATATAGAAATGGAAAATAGAGGTCTTCAAGAAGGAGACTGGGCCGATAAGAAATTATGGCGATTGGGATGCGAGAAGCGACAAAATTAAAGTTGCAAACACTCGCTATATATATATATATATATATATATATATATATATATGTATGTAAAAAAAGTTTCACTTTCATCACACCAACTAATTAGAATACTAGTACAGTAGGGTGGGATGATACCTTTAGTACCGCCTCTCTAATAGATCTCATTTTTTCCTCGAATGTTAGCTATATGTGTAAAAAAATAAACTCTCCTTCGCGTAATTGTCATTTATCCATTTCTTCCATATTTTTTCCTTTTCTTTGTCCGTTTTTTTTATTCTAACTACAATTGCCTGTCCTAATGAAAATAAAGTAAACCTATATAATTGTACGCTTTTCCAATTATAGCTAAATTGACTTTGTGTAGAATTTTATTCAGTTGTCTACTTAAATAAGATTATCTTAGCTTCAAGGCATTGGGTATGATGTTCTGGTCCCGGCTATTTGTTGTTCCCAGTGATGGTAATTAAGAGTTAGCAGTGATTTATTTAATTACTTTATTGTCCATAAGAACTAAAAATTAAACATGTGTGACATTCTAAAAATAGGATTATAATTGACAGTTGACAACAAGAATCACTAAAGACATGGTGAACCAGTGTTGCCAAGTACAAAATTCCAATACCGGCGTCATTGTAGGAATTGGATTGAATTTTCTGAATTCGTCCAAGTGTAGAATGCTATAAAGGGTCTTAAAAATAACAAAAGACCAGGAAACGATAACGTATACGGGGAAGTTTTGAAAATGCTGTGCGAAACAAACAGTCAATTTCTAGACTCACTCGTCAGACTCTTTACCATATTTATAACAGCGGGGAGTTTCCTGAAGACTGGCTAGAGTCAACTTTTGTTGCCATACCGAAAAAAACCAAAAGCAAAGTCTTGTGATCAACATCGGATGATAAGTCTAATTAACCACATTTCGAAGGCATACACCAAGGTTATTTACAACAGAATAAGCAAAAAATGCGAGGATAACATTGGAGATTTGCAGTTTGGGTTTCGGAATTCTCTTGGGACAAGAGAAGCACTTTTTAGTCTACAGGTACTCATCCAGCGCTGCAGAGATATGAACAAAGACGTGTACATATGCGTTATAGACTACGCAAAAGCATTTGATAACGTAAAGCACGAAAAGATAATTGAAGTTCTCCATAAGATCGGAGTCGACTACAGAGACATTCGAACAATAGCGAGTCTTTATTGGTGTCAAACAGCTAAAGTGAAAGTAAGATCTACATTGACCAATAAAATTAAGATCAAGAAAGGGGTACGACAGGGCTGTATCTTGTCTCCATTCTCTTTAATATATACTCAGAAGAAGTATTTAAGCTAGCGCTGAGGAAAGCACAGAAGGCATTATGGAGAAATAATTAATAACATAAGGTATGCTGATGACAGTGTGATTCTAGCAAGTAGCATGGGAACTGAAGTGAACTGAAGTAACTGAGTCCTAATGAGTAAGATACAAAAAACAAGTGCACAATACGGACTCAGATCCGTATAATATAATCAAATATCACAAAAACCAAATGGATAATAGTAAGCAAAACCCAACAACCACCACAGCAACTGATATTAGACAATGAAAGAATTAAACACGTGGATTCGTACATTCTTGGGAACAACAGTTAACTCAAATTGGGATCAAGCGAAGGAAATACGTATAAGAGTAGAAAAGGCAAGAGCATCGTTCACTAGCATGAAACAAATTTTCACCTCTAAAAGCCTCACCCTACCTCTCAAAATTCGACTTCTGAAATGTTATGTATTCCCGGTTTTGTTATATGGAATGGAGGCGTGGACAATGACCGCAACAGTGATGAAAAAAGTAGAGGCCTTTGAAATGTGGGCTTATCGACGTATATTACGTATATCCTGGACTGAGCACGTGACCAACGAAGAGGTACTACGCCGGATAGGTAAAGAGAGAGAGGTAGGAATAAGTATAAAGAAAAGAAAGTTGGAATACTTGGGTCACGTTATGAGACATAATAAATATAGAGTACTACAGCTGATCGTTCAAGGGAAAATAGACAGCAGAACGGGTCCAGGGAGGAGAAGACACCCGTGGCTTCAAAACTTGCGGCAATGGTTCGGATTGTCATCTGCTGAACTATTCAGATCTGCCATAAACAAAGTCAGAATAGCCATGTGGATTGCCAACGGACAAGGCACATGAAGAAGAAGTAGAATCCTAAAACACACAATGTGCTTTTTAATTGCAATTTTTTTGAGGGTTCGTTTTTAATAGTACTTATAAACAATGTTCCTCTTCTACCGTTAGGTTTTGAGAGAGGTACATCTAGCTTTTAATGAATATTCTCCATTCTTTTCGGTTCTTCGCCATTTGTTCAAGATTTACCCTTATTTTTTTCTTTCGGTTAATCTTAGATTTTAATAACGTGGATTATATTGGCTCTGATGGCCGCTGTGATAGCGTAACAAGACTGTTATCGCTTGCACGTAGTACACGACTTAAGGGTTGCCACTCCCGAAGGTACTTTTTAAAAAGGTCCTTTTAAAGGTAAAACTAACAGAGTAACAGCACTTTATTTGATATAATTACAACTGAATTTAAAATAAAAATTTACAAATCATGAATGTGTTGCTTGTGTGAGTCCATTTCAAATAGGTAAAGAAATAATAAATAAGACTTGCTCACAATCAATTTAATTTAACTATCCGAGACGACCGGTTTCGCTTTATACAATATGCAAAGCATCTTCAGGTCTCGATACAAAGTTAAATAAATGCTGAAATAATAATAAACCCATATTAGGGTGTTTTCTAATAAAGATAAACAAAATAGATGATATAAATTACAGTAATTATGCCAATATTACATGTCTGTGGTTTTTCAAAATGAATAAAAAGGAATAAAAAGTATAAGAAGTTTTAACAGACAGGAGGTAAGACCCACAAATTGGTATAAAATAGTCTATTAAATTGTAATAAATTAATAAATGAGCAAATAAATAAAACATTACTTACATGCCGGTACTCTATTAATTAATGGATGGTAGAACATGGTTGAAACTATCATGTATTGTTGAATGGAGAACTTGTCTGCTATTGTAGTTGTTTGACAATAAACGGGAAGTTTACTACTAAACTACGTTTATTAGACAACACCCTAATATGGGTTTATTATTATTTTAGCATTTATTTAACTTTGTATCGAGACCTGAAGATGCTTTGCATATTGTATAAAGCGAAACCGGTCCTCTGGAGAGTTAAATTAAATTGACTGTGAGTAAGTCTTATTTATTATTTCTTTACCTATTTAAAAATTTACAGTATTTATATGAAATTAATTGATGACGACCTTTCTGCAATATGTGTTGAAACTGTTGATCGGCTGGACTATTGAACTGCAATACACACAATGACAATTGATGTTATTGTACCGTAATTTACGCTGTACCCCTCCAAAGTAATCTGTTAAAATAGACTAAAAAATTTCGAGGATTTAGCTTCAACAATGTGGTCGCTACTAACTATGAAAATTCAGAAGACCCTGTATAACACAAAGCGAATTTGACTATGATCTATCGATACACCATAATTCAGGTTCATTAATTTCATATAAAGGATTCCAGATCGACATATAAATGGTATAGATACGAAGGATACAATGTATTTGGATTGAGTTACAGGCTGAATGTTAGCAGCTACCGAATAAGATTTACATAATATTTTATGTTAAATAAGTCAGTCAAGATTCTGCTCGACTGCTATTGCTTTATCGATATTTTTAGGAAAGAAACATTTGTTATATTATAGTATCTATTGACATAAATCGGCTATAGATGTTTCTTTACCTGTGTTCTGTCACGAGAAGTTAATATGCGTTCACCATGGACGTATAAATAAAGAAGGACCGGGCTATTTACATCTGTATTTGAAGCAATGAGATCGTCACAGTCATAGACACAATTGACGTTGTCATATTATTTTTTTTCCAAGCGAATCTTCGAAATAATTTTCGATTTTTAGTATAATTTAATTTTAATTTATAGATAAAAATGTATTATTTAGTTAGTATAAACTATTTTTAGATATACTCATTTCGAAACCAAGGAATTAAAAGAAAAACATTAATTTTTTAATTTATTAAAAGAAAATATATTCTGATAATGTTAACTTTATGTAAAACTTGGCATTATTAGTAATATTAACCAATCGTAGTGATTTGAGGAAAAGGAATATGGCGCTGTACTGTTTACCTTTGAGTTGATATTTTCCTTTTTTGTGACATTTTAGTGAATCTGTTAATATTTTCATCCAGAACTGTCATTTCGTTCATGAGTAAACATTGGAATTACGTCCATGAGCGTAGTACAGGGATGTGATATTACTTAATTCTTGACATGAATTGAAATTAAATTTGTGAAATAAAGTAAATTTTGTCGTATTATAAATACATTTATTTATTTTTCCTAATCTACACTATAATTACTATAAATATATTAATTTCAAGGAAATATCATATGCAGGTTCCCAGTAAAGAATCAACAGCTGCTAGATATGTGGTTGTCTATGTTCGGCTTAAATAAAGAACAAGTAACCAAAACTGCTATGGTCTGCCAGAACACTTTAGAAAGCATGATCTAATTATGCAACCAAGTGGACGGGTTAATATGAGGAAAGGAACTGTTCCAATAAATATTTATCATAAATCATCAGAACTAAGGTAACTATAACGAATTTCTATGTAATTTACTATACAGAGTATAATAAATATAATGCACACGCATAGCATATTAATTCAATGTTTCAGTTCTACAAACGATATGGAAAATAAAGAAACAACTTCCAGTAGTATTGATATGGGTGATTTTTATGGACCGTCAAAAAGGTGAGTTTGGATCGAATTTGTTAATTAAATTTACAAATAAATCTAAATGTGGATTTTAATTACTTATTTCATTTTAATATTAAAATTATTCACAATATTTTAGGAGTTTCATTGATACTGAAAAATGTAATATGGAGACAGACTTGGGCCTTAATGTAAAATCTAATTCTCCTAAAAAGGAGGTGAGTTTTGGATAAATTTTGTATAAGATTATTTCAATCTTAAACTAATTTTTAATATTTTTCTTTAATGTACATAAATTGATTATTCTAGATGTTTAAATGACAATGAAGAAAACAAGGAAAGTATAGATATAGACAATGCACCTTCGAGCACTATTACAGCATCAGAAACTGAAACTGTAGAGTTGTTACTTGGTGATAATACTTTTCATATGTTCCACGTAATATTTATAAAAAGTGAGTTCTTAGTTTAATTTATAAAAACAAGTATTATAACTATGAAAACCTAATTATATGTTTTAGAAATAAAACCATTGAAGACATGTCTATCAGCGATTTTTCAACACCTGAAAGGATCAAAAAACATTTTAGAGTGTTAAAAAATACTGTTAAGAGTCAAAAAAGTAAAATAAAGTATTTACAACAATATGTAAGAAGAATGAAAACAAAAATTACATCCTATCTAAAATGATTAAAGATTTATAAGAGCCCGACTTATGTCCTTTCTTGTTGAAATGAACATTTTATCACGAAGTCAGTTCAGCTTTTTATCTAATAAATGTACCAGTGATGCTATGTTTTCTGTACTACATGAGGTCTATTAAGCACTAAACGCTATCTTTACGCTGCCACTGTTTTTTTTTTGAGACTATGCCAAATCTTTTGATTGTGTAATTCACATTTTGAGAAAAAAACTAAATTTCTACGGAATTCGAGGTATTTCTTTGAATTGGTTCCAATCTTGCTTGAGAAATAGGAAACAAGCAGTTAGAGCAAATAATACTGACTCTAGACACAAAAGCATGTATGTAGAGTACCGCAATATTGAGTGCTGGGTCCTCTACTTTTTCTTATATTTAGCTTTTCATGCAAATAAAACTTCTGATCAACTTAAAATAAAAACCTGGTCCGACTATAATTTACTTTCTTTTAACATGAATAAGACAGTAGCATTATCCTATAAAGGAGCTCTTCAACCCTTGCTTCTTAATAACAGCCAGATCAGTATCGATGTTTCTTTAAAATTTCATGGTATTTTTACAGACAGCAATCTTAAATGGTTCCTTTATATCGATTTGTTAAGTAAGAACTTTTTATTGCTTGTGTATTATTTTAGTTTAAATAAAATATTATATAAAGTACTTTGCGATTTTATTTACCCCATCTTTATTCTTTTGTATAAATCAATTTTTATAAATATATTTATTTCTATACACTGAAAATTAAAATTATTCATCGTTCGTTGTTTCTCACTTATTCGAAATATTTTATATGTTTACGATACTAAAAATAAAAGCAATCAAACCAATAGTCATTATTTATTCAAATGAAACAACTGTTTCAAATACCTTTCAATTATTGGAAGGTACGCCGATGACTTAAAAGGAAATGTCACAGTCTATCACCTCGCCTCTTTCCCCGCGCCTATAAACTTGTCGACTTCAAATTTAGGCGAACAGAGTGCATGGCATGCCCAGTCCATCTTTATTTATACGTCCATGGCGTTCACCTTTTTATTTATTATGGTCCTGCTTTCTCAGGAAAAGTGGTTACTGTAGCAGCAATTTTTTTCTCATTTTGTGAACAGTATTAGCTTAAATGGCAACAATAAACTTTTTTTTAATTGTCAAATATCGGTCAATTATTATTAGAGAATATTACAGTTGATACAAATTATACCATCATTATGGGAGATTTCAACGCAAAATTAGGTAAAAAAGTAGAAAATACTGAAACTAAAATAGTGATGTAGGGTTATGGCACACGAAATGAAAGAGAAGAAAAATTATATAACTTTTTAGAACAACAAAATTTATATCCCATGAACACACACTTCAAGGAACCAGCAAACCGAAAATAAACGTGGATATTAAACAGAAAAGACTCATATTAAACAGACGAAAATCAGTAAAAACATGACACATAATTATTGTAATCAGATAGAGATAGATCAAACTAAAATATGACAGAAGAAAGTTGAGTACAGAGAAGTCTTGAGAAAAGAATTTGTAGAAGATTATCAACAAGAATACTGCGACATGAATACAATTAATAAAGAAATGCAACGAAAGCGATTGAAAGCAGGACTGACTGTTTCAATGAAAACGCAAAATAAAGAAGACAGAATAAGTAATGGAACAAAACGGTTGATGGAAAAGAGACGTACATTTCTAAGCAAAGAAAATCCAAACACCAATGTTTTCAAAAAATTACATACAAAGAAAAACAAGGTAGAAAAAATAATAGAAAACGAACCGAGGCCTGAAATACTTAAAAACCCTATAATAATCTCATTGAAGGAGAAAGATGGAAAAGAAATAAGAGAAAAGAACGAAATCCTAAAAGTTACTTAAATATTTTACCGTGATTTATATTCCTCAAACAAAAACCAGATAATACTGCAAAGGAAGATCTTAAGAGAGAGATAAAGAATGTCAACTTAGAAATACTTACTAACATAGAATCCTTCGAAATAAATAAGCTATGGCATAACTAAAGAACAATACGAGTAGATAAGGCCCTACTATACCTCACTTTGACCTTTGACCACGCAACCCTCTGCTACCGTCTGTTACCCTCTGTTATGACGCTCTGTTACCCTCTGTGTACCTCTGTTACCTTCTGCTACCCTCTGTTACACTCTGTTATTGTGTCTGTGTCATTTAAAATGTCGATTCACGTGACATATGACGTTTTATTTGACGTGACGTATGACGTTGTTACGTGACGTATTTGTGTGACGTTTACGTGACGTTTACATTGCGTGTGACGTTTTGACGTGACGTGTGACGTTTTACGTGACGTTTACGTGACGTTTGACGTTTTGCGTAACATTACGGATGACGCATTCATGTTTATGTGACGTTTACTGAGTCAACATTTTAAAAGACAGACACAATAACAGTGTAACAGAGGGTAGCAGAGGGTAGCACAGGGTAACAGAGGCACACAGAGAGTAGCAGAGGGTTGCAGGGTCAAAGATCAAAGTGGGGTATAGTGGGGCCCTATCTACTAATACGGCTCCGGGCCCAGATAAAATACTTGTAGAAATGTTGAAGGAGGGGAGTGAAATTATTCTCGAAGAATTGAAAAATCTTTTCAACGAATGTCTTCACAGAGAAGAAGTTCCAGATGATTGGAATGAAAGTTTGACAATACTTCTCTTTAAAAAGGGAGACAAGGGAGATCTGAAGAACTATAGGCCAATCTCCCTACAGAACGCTAATAGGCACTGTCAATACTGCAAAACGAGAAGAAAATTGACTATGAAATTGAAATATTAAAATTAAATCAGAATGGAAAGCAGTGTGTAAATGGGTATAGTTCAAGTAGTTCAGTTAAACCTCAAGCCAATGGGGAACTGTAAAACTAATATGTAATAGCATTACTAAAGACCAACTGACCAACAGGTGTTGAAATGTAAAACTGTGGAATTAGTATATGTAGATTATGCAGAGGTATGAAGGGTGAAATCAACTCCAACTGTTGATCAATTGAATCTGAGCAAGCTAGTTGTGTAAATTGTTAAATACAATAGTAATGCTAAACAAAGCCTGAAATTGGTAAATTCTTAATGTATAAACTCAGTGCAGGAAGTCTAGACAGCCCAGCGGGGTCCACTACGAGGTGAATCTGTAATAAAGTTTTTAAAAATAGGTTTAAATTTAGTACAGTTTTAAATTAATTTGAGTGTTAAGACAATGAGAGTTTCCATTCGTTTCCTTTGTGATCTCCAAATCTTCCAATAGATCCAACTCCAAATAGTTTTTCTTTCTACTGATGTTATGCAAAATAGACGAACCAGTATTGATGTTGAAATTGTGTTTACTAGACTATAAATGTTGAAAAAAACTTGAAGAGTTTGGTCTTTTTAAATGTTGTGATATTCTGGTAGATAGCTTTCTAATAGTTCTGCCTACATAAGAGGCATCACAATCATCACACTTTAATTTGTAAATACCACTTTTTGTCAAGTGTGTTCAGCCTGTCTTTGGTGTTGATTAAAAAGGAACCTACAGTGTTGTGTGACTTAAAGGAAATTTTGATGTTTTCAACTGCAGAAGTAAAAAGTTTAGCTATTTTATTAGAAATGTTGCTAATATAAGTAAAAGAGAAATATCTGATGTTGTTAGAAGCATTTGGTTGAAGAAGACTTTGTGATGAATATGCAAGCTTTTCTGTAATTTTGAGTTTAGCTCTATTTACAAGCTTATGGATAATGTTGGGGATCATAACCATTATTTAAAGCAATTTGTTTGAGACTGTTGAGTTCTAAAATTAAAGTTATCATTCGAAAGTGGAAATTTAAGTAATCTGTGAATATAACTATTGAAAGCAGCCATTTTATGTCGGGTTGGATGGTTAGATGTCTCATGTATAACATGATCTGTTTGGGTGGGCTTTCTGTAAATATTGTACTCAAGAGAATCTTTATTGCGAGATATAGTCATATCCAAGAAGTTCAACTTAGGAAGGAAGGAATAAATGTTAATGGCATAAATCTGAGTCATTTGAGATACGCTGATGACATTGTAATATTCGCTACAGGCCATACAGGTCTTAAGATGAACTTGGAAAAAACAAAAATAATGACAAATATACCGACCATTAGAGAAATAGCGTTGAACGACATAAAGTTAGAAACAGTAAGCGAATACATCTACCTAAGACTGCCGAAATTACCAGAAGAATAAGGTTAGCATGGGCAGGATTTGGAAAACTGAGTTGAATTTTGAAAAGCGCTAAAATAGAACAATATTTGAAAGCTAGAATTGACGATCAGTGTATCCTCCATATACTCCAAGTCTAATATGGACAAAATAGTAAAAGCACAAAGAGTAATGGAAAGATCAATGCTGGAGCGAGACTTATAGACAAAAAAAAAACAAACAAGTGGATTAGAAGCAAAACCAAAGTAGGAGAGGCGTAGGAGAACATGCTGCAAAATTAAAATGGAGCTTCACAAGATATAATGCCCAATTGAATAAAGATTCCAGGACACAACTGGAAGCAAATGGCGCAAAATAAAAAACAATGGATTGATTTGGGGGATAACTTAAGGCTAAAGTTGGATAACTTAAGGCTAAAGAAGAAAAAGAAGATTAACGTTGATTACATTCGTTTTTTTCCAACGCTGTTTATCCTCAAAGCTTTAAATTTTGGTTGCATAATTTTTCTCTGTATTATCTAGATACAAAAATATTTTATACACATTGTTTTTAATTGCATATATTATATTATTTGTTTTTTTGCATACAGTCTTGCTACAATCCCATTTTTTATTTATAAGCTTGTATACTACCTGAACAAATTTGGTCGAAATTCGTCTTGGTCTGTAATATAAGAAATAACGGAAGGAGACCTACCCAGTATTAATGGCTGCCATAAATATTTATTTATTGTAATTGTTAACATTACGTTTCACTCACCTAGTAGGAATTAATAGTCATTAGTTGGTAGTTCTGTCAGCTAATACGATAGATCGGGAATTGCTAATGTCTCTTCATAGAAATTTGATATTTGCATGTATATTTGCTATGAATTATGCAATGTGTGATACTTAAATTGAACAGCACCTGCGAATTATATAAAGGAGTTTCTTTAGCGGTAATAAACCTTATTTCCTAGCATAAAATTTAAAAGGTGAGGCCAGTAGAGCAACAGAAAATGAAGCGTTTTCTGCTAGTTTTGTATGGAAGGAGAAATAACATTCAAATATACAATTAACTATGTGTTCAATAAAATTATTGTCATTCCTCTCTGTGATGGGAAAAACATTTATTACTTTTCTAAAAATAAAATAAAAATTACTAAAAATAAAAATTAAATAATAAATAACAATTACTTTTCTTTATATCAAAAGTACAAATATTAAATATTCATTGAACGAATGCTATGTTTCTTGAATTATTTGGTACAAGAGTTTCCTCCAATTTAAAGTTGAAACTATATTTTTACTGCCACTAACACTTAGATTAACGAAACCGTTATAATATCATTATCCCTCCAGATACTGACAAAGAATGTAGCGTAGAATATTTAAGTAATTTTAAACTGTTTGTCCTCGTTTTAGTGTAGTGTTTTGTACAATTTTATGTCATTATTAGTGTTTCCACATTCTAGGCTTGCCGGATAGTTTACATTTTGACGAAATGCCCCTGAAGATGCTATTTTAAGTGAAAGTACTTGGGCTAGATTTAATTAACTTGTGCTCGATAATAGCCTTATTTTTCAAAGTTCATTTATTCGAGCATTCAACCTCATTTCAAAAATAATATTTTAATTTTAATGTAGAGATATTGGAAGAACAAATTTAAATAATTATAATAACTTTACGGGAAATACACAAATATGTAGTTAATATTCGAACAATTCAAATGTTTAGTATTTATTTAGGTTGGTATGTTCTAATTTTCAATTACGTCCTATTTACTATTCAAATAATTTACAAGTTCGTATAATTGGACTAATTTGGAGTTATTTTTCAAGAGCCGAAATGGTAAACACTTATGAGCGAGAACAATTATGTCTGCTTCATAAACCAAGTGGGTGCGTGTTAATTAAGTTATCCCCCCAACATTTGCTTAAGTGAAAATGTAAATAGTATATTACTGTAGTTTGAAGTTGTAATAGAGATATATATCAGCGCAACTCATTAAAGTTTGTGTAGATAAAAACACCTTATTGTATTCCGTTTCACCCCTGCGTCATAGTTTAAAGCGGTTGTCACCTTCACAAGACTCAGTAATTATAACGGCACCGTATGAATCACTGAGATTTAGCATCTAAGACGGCGCAAGAAGGCCCGCCGACACGAACGGCTACATATCATAGGCAGCCGTGTGTTTGACAGCCAAGATGGCTCAGCGGTTTAACGGCTGCTACAAGCAGGAGGTGCTGATTTATAGGCAGGACTCATTAATCGGATGTTACGCTCCTACGAAGGATCACTTTCGCTCCACTCTCGTTGCTTATCTCATCATTAGTTCATTTGTACGAGACGTACAACTGGCAGTTGGCAATTATAGTTTCGAACTTTACTCGTACGTATGCTGTACGGTTGTTTTGAGTTGATGTCTTGGGGGCGGTTATGCGAATTGCTCTATTTCTCTCATACTAACAATACGATACATTTATTACTTATACGGATTGTCTATCCACAATTGAAATACTCAACAAATTCTGAATGTCGATATTTTGTAGAAAAGATCTTTTGTTTTTATCATTTAAATTACTACTGATAGCCCAGTCAAGTAAAATTTTAATCCACGTAAAACATTTTGTATTATATTTCAAATTAGGATCTTTTCCAAATCAAGGTTTATGTGGAAATAAATTACTTTTTCATTTAAACATCGATTAATTCTTTGCTTCACTCAGACTAAGTAATAGTTTCTCCTCGAGCCATTTAATAAACATATCTACATTCATGTTTTCATGGTAATAAATTCAGCAGAGATTAAAATTGAAGAAAAAATCAAATCTGCGTTTTCTATAAAGCCTTCTTTCCACAGTTTTCACTGTATTCCATCACTCAAACCGTTTTCTCCAATTTTTCCTGTTTAGCCAGTCCTCTTCCTCTAGGTTTCTTCTTCTCATTGCTTCGTCCACTTCATCTCTGAAAGATCTTTGGGGTCTGCCTCTCTTTCTTCTTCCTATAGGGCTCCACTCTGTTATTCTATTTATCCACCGATTTTGGTCTCCTCTTCTGACATGTCCGTACCAGGTTAACCTCTTCTGTTCGATGTAGTCTATTATGTCGGAGTTCATTCCCATTTTCCTCTTAATCGCCATGTTATTTATTCTATCTCTTCTTGTTACTCTGCAGCTTCTTCTTAGGAATTCCATCTCTGTTGCTCTTATTTTGTTTTTGGTTTTCTTATTTATTGTCCAATTTTCACACCCATAAGTGAGGATACTTCTTGTCATGGTATTATATATTTTTTTCTTTGTTTTCATGCTGATGTTCTTATCCCATAGGACCGGATTTAATTTTCGTATGCAGTCTCTTGTTTGTCCTAGTCTATTTTTTATATCTTCCTCCGTTGTTATTTTGTTTGATATTGTGAAACCTAAATACTTATACTTGTCTGTTCCTTTAATTTGTTTACCTTCGTCTATTTCCAGCTGTTTTATTTCTGTATTCTACGTTGTTAGGTATTCAGTTTTCTTTAGGTTTATTTCCATCCGATTCTTTGTATATTCCTGCTCCAGTTTTCTCATCATAAAAATGAGGTCATCCTCGTCTTGTGCCATCACTATTTGGTCGTCAGCAAACTTAGCGTATATAGATATTCGTTCCTTACTGGTATACCCATTCCTTCGCACTTTCTTTTCCATGGTTTCAGAGGTTTTTCCAGGAATATTTTAAACAAGGTGGGGGATGTGGAGCAACCCTGTAGTAGTCCCTTTGTCGTTTTAAATGGACTGCATATTCTATTGCCCGTTTTGATAGCTACTTCGTTATTCTTGTAGAGTGCTTTTACCGCGTTTAATAATCTTCGTGGAACTTCAATGTCTTCCATTGCTTCCCTGAGCTTGGTTCTAGGTATTGAGTCATATGCCTTCTTAAGATCAACAAAAGGCAGATGGACGGATCTATTTTAGGCCATTATTTTTTCTATTAGTTGTTCGACCGTGTAAATGTAATCTAAGCATGCTTTCCCTGCTGCGAAACCTGCCTGGTCTTCTCCGATTTTATCTTGTATATATATATATATATATATATATATATATATATATATTTCTAATTTTTCCTTTATGGTCTTTCCATACAGTCTGCCTATAGACAATATATTGCTGATTCCCCGATAGTTTTTGCAGTTTTTTCTATTTTCTTTCTTGTATATTGATGTCATATATTCTTGGGTCCATTCTGCCAGTAAGTCTTCTCCATTCAGTGCTCTCTCAAACATTTTGTGTATCATACGGAATAACTTTTCCGATCCGTTTTTTATCAATTCATTTGGTATTCCGCCGGGACCTTCTGCTTTTTTGTTCTTTAGAGTTTTGATCGTTCTTTTTACCTCAGCTAGGCTTAATTCGATTTCGTCATGTGTGTAGATTTCTATTCCGTCTATTTCTAATTCTTTGAATTCGGGGCGGTCTTCGGTTAGTAATTTTTTATAGTATTCATTCTACATGAAGAATGATTTGTCTTTTGCCTTCCCTATCTGTGGGTTTTATTGATTCATGCTGTGGTCTTGCCAAACTCTTTTAGTTCCACCCTTTGCAAATATCCATGTCTCATCTAAGTATACGAATGTTGCATTTTCAGATTTAAGTCTAGTATAGTCTCTCAAAAATTTAATTGCTTTGTAAACCATACTACTCCTTTGCATCTTCTTCTACTTTTTAAGTGCCATCTCCGCGATGGAGGTTGGCAATCATCATGGCTATTCTAACCTTCGAGGCAGCTGCTCTGAACAATTGCCGTGAGCTGCAACTAACCACTCTCTTCTTCAACCAAGGAAACGCGTCTTCTTCCTATGCTTCTCCTACCCTTTATTTTTCCTTGAAATATGAGTCTCAAAATGTTGAATCTTTCGCCTCTTATTACATGACCGAGATATTGCAATTTCCTTTCCTTTAGTGTATTTTCCATTTCGCTCTCTCTGCCTATTCTCCTTAACAGTTCTGCATTCGTGACTCTATCCTTTCGCATAAAAGTAACCTCGTATTCCCTTTTAGTTAATTCCTAACTCTTTCAAAACTTTCCAAAGGCTAGTCCTCCTAATTTCAGAAGCTTATTATTTTCATATAGACTTCTAATTAGTTGAATTAAGTGGTGGGGTGTTCCCATTTCCGCTAGTATGGACCACAGCTGCTGCCATTTGACTTTATCAAAGACCTTTGTGGAATCCACAACACACATAAGCATAGGAGTATTGCGTTCACAAGGTTTTTTTGATTAGCTGTCTGACTTTGGGGACGTGTTCTCTTGTGCCTTTTCCTGGGATAAATCCCGCTTGTTTTCTGATATCTGAGGCAATAGAAAAGCTTTTAGTCTTTCATGTATTACATGAAGTAGAACCTTGCTTGCATGGGATTCATAGGTTTAGCGTTCTGTAGTTGCTGAAATCTAGCTGAGTTCCTTTTTTGAATATAGGAATAAAAGTGGATGTTGTCCCGTCGTTGGGCCACTTTCTCCGGTTTCCCAAATCTTTTTGCAGATTATATGCATAACATTTACTCCAACATCTCCAGTATTCTTTAAAACTCCTGCAGTGATCTGGTCTGCGCCAGGAGATTTTCTATTTTTTAACTTTTTGATTGCTTTTTCTACCTCTGAATTGAGAATGTTTGGTTCTCTCTCTGCAGTAAACTCGTCGTGATTTGCATTCTAGGGATCATCTGCATATAGGTTTTGACAATGTTTTTTCCATACCTCCGCAATCCCTTTCTTGTCATTTATAATAGGTTGGTTTGTACTTGTACCTATATCTACTTTGTATATCTACTTTGAATATAACTTATCTTTAGCACGGTAGTATTTGTTTCAGAAAAAACTTGCAAAAAATATGCAAAACTATAAAAAACGGGTTAATGACACATATATTTATTTTATACTTAAAATTTAGCAAAGTGTTAAACATTAGGGAGAACATCAGTGCAGTTTACCGTGCCTTTTACCAAAACGAAAGTTTCCTGCCAATTCGGTTAATTGTTTAGAGGTGTAAGTTGGTTGAATGTATCGTACATTCTGAATTATATGTATTCTATGCTGTAACTAGAGTTCTGCGTTTTATAATTGTATTAGATTTAGTTTATAGATATAGTTGTTTTCCAAAAACGAATATATTTGAATCGTAATACATCCTGAAAAGATGGCAATTCTAGTCACATGCTTCCCCCGCAACAGCTTCAATAGAAATGCACGCCCGAAACCCAAATGACTTCTGATCTAATTAGACGACAGCTTGACAGCCACGATCCAGTCAATTATTGCACTATCTGGGAATCCCTTTGAATCATCTCCTTCTGGATAATTCAATAATATTGGAAAAGTTACAGTTGAGTGACAAGTCCCACGATAATTTCGCCTCGACGGCGTATGGATTCTCAAGTAACTGCTCAATTTTAGGGAAATGCGGGATGCTCTCTCATCGGAGGGAATAATGGTTTGGTAGTATAGGGAGTTAACAAAAGAATGATATTTGATATCTGACTTGAGGAAAAACATTTTAGTTTACAAACAAAAAGTTATCATATACACAGTATAACCATAAGAAATATACCGGGGTAAATATTATGTTATAGAGCTTTACAAAAAAAGTTTAATTTAGAGGTGTCATATTTCGATATACAGGGTGATTGATTAGTGTGAGGAAGCTCAGTAGATCTGTTATAGTAAAAGTTACAAAAAAAAGTTTTATACAAAAATTGTAGGCAGCTTTAAACTGCATATTTTAAAATTAGTTACAATCTTACAGGGTGTTCCATAAGATGGTGGCAGAAAAAACTTATGTTTTTTAAATAGAACAACCTGTATTTTATATTAAATTTGAAATCTGCTTCATTTCCACATCACAACAATGTAAGTTTTAATATGTTATACCAAGTATTTAAAAAGTTATAACTAATATTACCTAAAAATCGTATCAAGTTTAAACTCCCTGTATAGTTAAAAAGGAGTCTAGGAACATTGATCTATTGCAACCATAGTTTTTTTATAATTGTTAAAAATTATAAAACATATTCGTTTTCTTAATATTCGTTAAATCAAATACTTGTAAAAATAGTGTTATAACTATTTGGAGAATAGGATGAAATATTTGGACCAAAACAAAAAAGCTATAAAAAACAAAAACCTGTAAATTCTACATCCATAAAAAACGCTGTATATATTAATTTTGACTACTCCGAGGGTAACTCAAGTTATTCTGATTGATTTTAAAATGATGATGAATAGCAAAAGAACGAGGCAATAAATCATAATTTATTACTGCGAAATTGCACTCAGCAGTGACCTCAGGAATAACTTCCGTCAGGATATCGACAAAGATTAATAGTTCATTTCAGTGAGGCAACTGGAGAAATTATTTTAATATAGTATAAGGCATTCTGACGATGAAAGTAGTTTTCTTTTAAGTCGTAAAATAAATTTGAGTTGCCGAGTTGCAAAACTCGTTATGTTCATTTTTTAAAATTTTCAAAACCATAAAAAAACTGTAGAATAAAATATAATATATATTGAAATATCCTTTTACATTTTTACTAAAGGTTTGTACATTATAGTGTATGTGCAGTGTCTTAAAAAAGATATGTTAACATTTAGGGGGACTCTAATGGCGGTTTATTTCGGACATAACAATTTTTACTACAGTACACTGGATTACAAGTTTTGCTGTACAATATGGAAGAGAAATTATTTTAGTTTATTCTAAAGTATATTCCAAAGTAAATAATTTTAGTTTAAAACTATTAAATGGCCATTTTTATGTAGCTAAATCTTTTTCATCACTATCGCCCTCACCAATACCTGATTCGATGCCTTTGGGATCAAAAAGAGCTTTCTGTTGGTCAAAAAGTTTTTTAAGGAAAGTGAGATCCTGGTGATGTTCACATTCCTTGGTTGAATGTTTTGCCAGAAGTGTATTTAAGTCATTTAACCCAGATATGCCTGACGTACAATAAATTTTAAACCACAAATATCTTTTAACTTGATTATCTATAAGGATTATATTTCTTGATAACCGCATAAATAGTTTAAGTATGTAGTAATCATCCATAGAGTATAGTTGTGAATTGCTGGCTTTAAAATATTTGGCGATAATATTGTGATAAAGTTTACAGTTTTTATAACATGGCCAAATTCGAAATACAATTTGCTAAGTAAGTAAATATTTGTTATAATGTATACAAAAAAATATATATTCTTTTTGTGTTTTCTTGTAAAAAACACATTTATATTTTAATTTAGATTTATAAATTGGATAAATTATTATTTGATGACTAGAGTTAGGCCATTTGATTTTAGTGTACAAAATATTGTACGACAGGAAAATGCCATACTATTTATTTTTAGGGGCTTTTCATTGAAGGATACGCTTAGTATGTTAGAAGATGATGAAAATATAGTACCAAATGTAGATAGTATTATTTTGATGCCTCCAATAAATGCATGTGATGTACTAACAGACGAAGACTCTGGTGATGACGATGTAATGTTGATGAATAATTTACCTGGATCGCAATTACAAGCTTCTGCTGAAATAAATGTGCAAAATAATGAGGGTGACGCATTAGTAACCGATTCTCAAGTAAATATTTCATTATCAGAGCAGGGAGAAAAAAGAACAGCTGTTGAGAATGTCTGGCAACTTCATCTTTTGCGTGGAGGAAAACTGGAACAGTTATCATTTAGAAGACGCATTGCAACATAATTGTTACAACAAAATAAAAAATCCACTTCCTATTCTCGAGGTCGTCCATCAGCCAATGAAAACATTGATATTTGCTATGATCGAGTAGACCATTTAGTAATTCCACAGGAAAAACCAACTCGATGTGGTTTGTGTCACGGTAGAGCAAAAATAAGGTGTTCAAAATGCAACGTAGGCTTACATGTTAAATGTTTTGTTTCATATCACACTGAAATTTAATAGTAGTTTATATGCCTGGTGTACCATATTTTGTACAATATTTTTTTGACTTGTTTTTCATAAATATTCTGTTTTTACGATAAATATGTTTTTGTTAATTGATATAACACGTAAATTTAGAGAAAACTATTAAAAAATATTTTCATGTAGGTTTTAGGCATGTCTGGTTAATATCAATGTTTATAGGTAGACCTTCCTTCACAGGTATTTAATTCAAAGTTGACAACTGTTTTCCAGGCTTAACAATACTTTTCCTTACTCTTTAATCAACATTGTTGTCAGTTGCCATCTTACCTTAGAATTTCCTAGTTGTTTTCTTTTGACTATGACAACACGTTTAGTCTGAGAATCTTTTGAGGAGCTTTAACAGATAGTGGAGTTGTTAATATACAATTGGCGTAAGTAATACAAGGCTTGGTTAGGAACTTTGAGTATTATCTGGTTTTTCTAAGTCAAAACTAAAGGTAATTTCGCTATCTTTTTGCTTTCTAACCAGATTGTAAAAGGCCTCTTTTTTTTATGGACAGTAAGTTCTGTCTTCTAGACCTCTGGTTAACTCATTTGGGAGATATTGACGGGTTATATTTTTAACCCGACAGTAATGACTTTCAAGTAGATGAAGGGACTCTGTTAAAGCTAGTACAGCATTTTTTTCTATATTTTTCAATGACCTTGTGTCGCCACTCACCTTGGTTTTTGGGTACATCTAATCTAAGGCACTTTTTACAAAACAACTGAATTCTATCTCTTGATACTTCTAAGATGTTTACAAAGAGATTTGTGCATACTGGAAGATTTACATCAATTTCTTGGACTCTCTTGCACGGGCTGACTTACAGTGACGTATCTCGGGATAAAATTATTCTACTGGGCTTGCATGGGCTGACATCCGCCTGACATCCTGTAGACCCACATTACTACATTGAAAAGCCTCTGTAGCCGAATGGTCACATGAAAATGGAGGAGGCAGTCCAGGTGAAGAATGTCGAAGGAAAAAACAAATATTTAGGCCTGTGAAGAATTGTCATTTTATTAGACTAGACATATACAGATTGAACGAAATAAATTCGGAACATAGGAATATAATGTATTTCGGCTCAATTCTGCTGTAGGTGGTTCGCCAACAAAAGATTGTCAAATAATTTTATTATAAAAATCCCATAATTCAGCGGGCTGCTGGATTCTAAACTCATAAAAATTGAAAGCTACACATAAATATTTTATTATGCTGTCAAACCAGTTATAGTCCAGGAAATGAAGCATTTCACCTCGCAATTTTTTCGTGCTGCGTGGATTGACTTGAAATTTAACAGAAGGTAGGTAATAGCCTAAGGATCAAAATCTATATCAAACCCCATTCACCCCATCTCCGAGGTGAAATTTTTTTTTACGTTTTAACTACAGGTTTCGATTAAAAAAGTGATTCTAAACAAAAAATGTGCTATACATTTTTTTTATAAAATGATATTTTTTAAGTTATTCGCGATTGAAAGTAACAACTTTCAGACGAAAAAATCCACGTTTTTAATCGATTTTTCGCGAATAACTTGAAAATGGTGCATTTTATCAAAAAAATTGTAGAGAACAAATTTGTAGCTTTTAAAAAGACAAATACAATTCATTTGTAAAATGGTTTTGCGGTATAATAGGAACGAAATACGGCCTATCAATGTTCAGCGGTTTTCTTCAAATGCCAAATTTGAAAGATTCAAAGTCAAATATCGGGAAAATGATGCATTTTTGGAAGAAAACTCACAAAACCTTTTTAAAGAGCATAAATAGACCCATCATAAAAAAAGACTCTAGCTCAAAAATTGAGTGAGTTATGATGAAAATAAGGTCAATACCTCATTTTTTACGAAAAAATCGATGAAAACAACCACCTAACCACCCCATAATTCAAATCGATCTTCACTCTTCTGCAATTCCCTTTGTACATGTATTGTTAAAACGTCCAAGAAGTTTGACCCATTTAAAATAATTATTTTTAGAAAAAGTACAGCTCAAAGCGAGAAACGATTTACAATTTCATATTTTTTACCCTTCTTTTTTAAATATGCCCGAAAATACAGAATATATGAAAAAAATTAAAATTACCAAATTTTAGCTTTTTTAATGACCAAAATTATCCTTTATTTAGATTTGTTGTACAATGAATATTTGGCGAGATATTTAAAGCCGTTTACATCAAGCACCTCTTTTCGAGCCCTTTAAACTCACCCCATTTAAAAACCAAGGGTTCCAAAAAGATTTAATTCACAGATCCTTGTAGCTCTTAAAAACCTCTACAAATCGTTTTTGAAGAAACACTCTATCGTTAAAAATTAAAGGAAATACGTTAAAAAAACCAGTTAATTTTTTTCCGGAAAATTCCATTAGTATAGTACAGTACATTTCGGAGCATAATAATCTACAAAACCGGTATATTAGGTAGTGGGGCGTTATACATTCGAAATTTTAAGCGTTCTTATTTTGAAATCCCATACAACAGAATAAAACATCTGCTCATATGTCTATGGCTTGGCAATGAAAATATCAGAGCAACAGATTGGGGATGATATTCCAAAGATGGTTTGTTATTACCCGTACGAATGAACAAACAACCTGCACCCGATGAACTTTTGAAAATTAGTTATTGCCAATGCAAAAAAGGATGCGGCGTTTCATGTGGGTGCAAAAAAGTTGGTTTATACTGTAACTCTACTTGTTCTGGGTGCTCAGGTGAAGGGTGCAATAACAGTCCACCAATAATTGAAGAAGATGAGGATGACATAGATCACGATAAAGATGTAATTGATGACGAATAAAATTAATATTATAATTGTTTTACCTACAAATGTAAATATTTTCAACTATTTATGTAAATGTATAAGAATATATGGTGCCTTTTTATGTTGATAAATTTTTTTGTATTTAATTCTACTTTTTTCAATTTATATCTTATAAATTAGTTTATAAAAACTGCAATGTTGTAATAGGTGATTTTCAAAAGTTGAAAAGTTGCAAAATTTTGGCAAAAAATTGTTTTCACCTATAGCACTCATAACAATTGATTTTTAAGGGTTGAAAATGTATGAATTTGTATTTTAAAATATAAAAAAATCACTATTTAACTAATCCAAACCAAATTTCACTCATCTTAAGATTTGTAATATTATTTTACAATTTTTGAAAATTAGGGGTAGTTTTCAGCCCTAAGAACAATCAGGGTTCATCGGCATGACATAAACTATAAAGCAGAGGATGAGTTGAGCTTAATTCCAAATTTTTATGCAAATCCTTCCAAGGTGAAATCATTTTCTTCGCATTACTAATTTTTTTATATTAATCTCTAATAAGGGTCGCTTTTTAAGGGTTGCAATATGATGGAACTTTATTCAAAAGCACGAAACTATCATTATTTAATTAATTCAAACCAAATTTTACCCATATTCAGGTTTAATATGTTATTTTATAATTTTTGACAATTAGGGGTAGTTTTCACCCCTAAGAACAATCAGGGTTCGTCGACATGACATAAACTATAAAGCAGCGAGTGAATTGAGCTTAAATCCAAATTTTTATCCACATCGATCCAAGGCGAAATCATTTTTTTAGAATTAGTAATTTTTTTACATTAATCTCTAACAAGGGTTGCTTTTTAAGGGTTGAAATATGATGGAACTCTATTCAAAAGTATAAAATAATCATTAGTTAACTAATTCGAACCAAATCTTACCCATATTCAGGTTTAATATGTTATTTTATAATTTTTGACAATTAGGGGTAGTTTTCACCCCTAAAACCCTTCAGCGCACTTCGGTTCGATATAGATTTTGATCCTTGGGCTATCACCTACCTTCTGTTAAAATTTCAACTGGATACATGCAGGACGAAAAAATTGCGAAGTTTTAACTTTTTTCGAGCTTCATTTCCTGAACTATTATCGCTTCCTTAGACAAAACCCGTCTTACGCAAACAACATTGTTGCGAGACAGATAGTTGAACGATATTTTATACAATGTCTATACCCAGGTATGGATTTATTTTTGTCCAAGTTTTATATTGGTCCACTATTTCAAATGCAGTTCAAACAGACATGTATTAAATTGTATGTTCTGTTTTAATTTGGTTCAATCTGTATAGGGCTGTAGCACCAATGATGGTAATGATTTATCTTTCTTTAAGGTGGTGGAAGTTTTTTTCTGTATATGCATGAACGAAATATGGAACGAATCTGCGAAATAATGTACACACGAACATTAACACATAAACATTGATGTCGGTCGTTGTACTTCGTTCTCAATGAGTTTATTTATTCTGTAAATATATATTTTAAAAAGTTTCTTTTACAAATTAATTTAGTTTACTAATAAACAAACCAGTAACACATTCTCATAGTAACTTTTATATTCGCGAGTTGTTGAAACTCAAAAACTTTTATGGCATTCAATTCTACGAACCGACCGACAGAACTCTTAATTTAGGAAGCAAGTGTGTGAAGGAAACTGATGAGCTCGAATTGATTAAACTACTCCAACTGAGTTGTAATCCAGTCTAAAGCAATTTTGCAGGCACTGAGTCGGGTAATGAGACGGGAAATGACAAGGTAATTTGTCAAAATTGTTTCGCTTTTCAGAGAGTTTTGTCAGATATTAACAGTGTCGGCTGTAGAAGAATTTAGAGATGTCAGTCGATTTAATTTATGACTTATCCATTTTTTAGAAACTTTATTTCACAATAAAAAAGGAATTGTGTAAATATACCCTTATTTAAGATAACTTCGTTACACCTTTCTGCTTACAGTATTTTACTACGTGTCACTACGCTTTGTGTATAAGTTAGGTAAGGTCACATTAAAAAAAAGAATAAAAAAAATAAATAAAACAAAAAAAAAATAACACAAAAACAAATATGACGAAATTTAACAAAAAAAATTTAAAAAAACAGCCAGAGGGCCTAAACCTCCGAAGTGTTGAACCGGGTTTATGCCCTAGCATTGTGTTACAAAAGTCTTCTTCTTCTTCTTCGTTTAGCCATTTACGTCTACATCTGAACATAAGCCTCTTCAAGTCTTCCTTTCCATTGTTTTTTATTGTACGCTACTTGTAGCCAATTTTTCCCGGCAGTCCTTTTCAGATCATCTGTCCATCTCATAGGAGGTCTGCCTCTGGGTCTTTTGTGTTGGTATGGTCTCCAGGTTAAAATTGATCTGTGCCATTTGTTTAGATCGTTCCTAGCTACATGTCCAGCGTATTCCCATTTCAACTTTAATGATTTTTGCACCACATCGGTGACTTTGGTTTTCTGTCTTATCCATGTGTTTGTTTTCTTGTCCTTAAGTGATATACCTAGCATTGCTCTTTCCATCGCGTGTTGATTGACTCTAAGTATATTCATATTCTTTTTTGTGATTGTCCATGTTTGTGCCGCATAAGTTAATATCGGAATAATGCATGCATCAAAAACTTTAGATCTAAGATGTAATTGAATTTGTTGATTTCTGAGTATATAGTTCAGTTTACCGAATGCTGCCCAAGCTAACTTTCTTCTTCTTTTTATTTTTTCAGTTTGAATTTCCCTATTTAGTATTATTTTTTGTCCTAAGTATATATATTCTTCAACTTTTTCTATAACTTTATCGTTTATTATTCGTCACGGTGTCTTCGGAGTGCATGACTTTTGTTTTGTTTAAATTCATTTTCAGTCCTATTTTAGAAGATTCGGTATGTAGTTCTAAAAGCATGGTTTGCATTTCTTGTAGGTCAGTAGCTATCAGGATTATGTCATCTGCAAATCGTAGATTACTGAGGTAGCGGCCATTGATGTTTATTCCCTTATATTTCCAATTTAGGTTTTTAAAAACGTCCTCCAAAACTAAGGTGAACAGTTTGGGTGATAAAGTATCTCCCTGTTTGACTCCCCTGTTTAATGGTACAGGGTTTGTGTGTTCATTTTCATTTAGGTAGTATGTAGCTGTAGCTTGGTTATAGTTTCTTTTATTAAGTTAATATATCTGCTGTCTATTCTACAATTTTGCATTGCGTTTATTACGGCCGTGTGTTCTATGGTATCGAAAGCTTTTTCGTAGTCTACAAATGCTAGGAAAACTGGAAACTTGTATTCGTTACATTTTTCTATTAATATTTTTGTGGTTAACAGGTGATCGGAAGTTGAATAGCCTTTTCTAAAACCTGCCTGTTCATATGGTTGGTATTCTTCTAATTTCCTTGTTAGTCGAGTAGTTATGACTTTGGTGAGTATTTTAAACAGGTGTGACAGTAGGCTGATGGGTCTGTAGTTTTCCAATTTTCGACTATCACCTTTCTTGTGTAATAAGATTACTTTAGAGTTATTCCATCTCTTAGGGACTTTGCCCTGATGTAAACAACTGTCCACAAGCTTAGTTTCAATTGCAATTAGTTCCTTACCTCCTTCTAATATCATATCTGTGGTAATACTATCTTCTCCTGCAGCTTTATTTCTCTTCATGATTTCCAATGCTGTAGTTACCTCTGAAATTGTTACTTTTGGCATTATTTCTGATCCAACATTTTTTATTAATTTCCGTACTGGTCTCATCTCATCATCTTGTTGATGTGTTCTGTAAAGTTCTGTGTAAAATTCTTCTATTCGTGTCAGTATGTTTTCTCTAGTTGTGATTTCATTTTCGTCTTTTTCCATTAATGATATCATCTGACGTCCTAGTATCGGTCTGAGGCATTTCATACTCTTATTTTTTTCAATAGTTGTTGTTAATAATTTTTCCTTTTCTTTTCTTTTTTGTTGTCTGATTCCTTTTCTAATCTGCCTATTAAGTTGTCTATATTCGTCGGTTCCCCTTTTGTTAGATTTATTTAAGATCTTCCTTCTTTCTATTTGTTGTAATATTTCTTTGTCTAATTCATTGTATGTTGTTTTTGGTTTTTTTCAGTTGCAGAAGGCTTTTATTCACTGTTTCGGTGATAAGGTTGTTCAAATCATCAATATCGTTGGAGTTTATCTGCTGCATGCTAACTTGATTTAATGCATGCGCTATCTTTTTATTAAATTCACTATTTTTGATTTCTTCAGATGTCCATTTGTATCTTTTTCCATGTATTCTTTTTCTATCTAGTTTTTTGTTAATTATTAGTTTTGTTCTTATTAGTCTATGATTGCTTCCTAGGTCAAACTGATTTAATACTGATACGTCTTCTACTAGGTTTCTATTCTTCGTTAAGATATAATCTATTTCATTCTTTGTCTTTTTGTCGGGGATCATCCGTGTCCATTTTCTGCTCGGTTTTTTATTGAAAAAGGAGTTTATTGAGTACATGTTATGTTCTTTCATAAAATTAAGAAGCATTTCTCCTCTATCGTTTCTTTTCCCGTAGCCATAGTTACCAATTAAATGTTCATAATCTTCCTATTTTTTGCCCAATTTAGCATTAAAATCTCCTAATAGTATTTCGTAATTTGCTTTATTTGTTTCTATAGCTGTTTTTATTCCATCATTAAATATTTCTACTTCTTCATCGTCGTGGCTTTTGGTCGGAGCGTACACTTGGATCACTTTCAGAGTGGTTCTTTTAATAATCCTGATGATGAGATATGCTACTCTGTCTGATATGGGCTTGAATTCTTCGATACACCGTGTGAGGCTTTGTTTTATCAAGAATCCCACTCCCGTGTATTCGCCACCTTTATGCATAAAATGTGTGCCATTTTTTAGTATTGTTAGTATAGTTACAAAAGTATATTTATATAATTTAATAGTTATTGGTGCTGGGAGTTTGATCGTAAGCTTCATCAGATGTTCATTCAGGAGCTTCATCCAGGAACTTGGCTTTTTAAAAAAACTAGTCAGGTTGATATGGATGTATATCAGGTCAGTAGATAAGAGAAGAGAGTATTCCAAAATTCCAAAAGTGTCATCATCCTTATAGCGGCCACCCCACTTTCGGAGTACGGTACGTGCGATAGTCAACTGTGCACAAGTAAGAGAGGGTGGTTTTAGTTGATAGGTAGGATAATAGATACCTGAATCTTTGGCACTGCTATATTTAGTACTTTAAATTAAACTAAAACCCAAATTTTACGGACTCAAAATGGAGGTAGCATAAATTTTTTTTTAAACCATCATTTTGTTTTATTTTGGTTTCTTCTCCTTCTTTTATCTTTACAATTTCTTCAAGAGAATGTGTAAAATGAAGTAAATTGTCTAACAAACGTATATTTCTTTTTGTAGAACAAAATGCGGATCTGGATATTTAGTTCTCGTTAAGTGATAAATTTGCGTGTAGCGAATGCTATTGATATTTAATACTAATATAACGTTCCATTCAAAATATGTGAAAGAGACGTGTATTGGCAGATAATTTTTCAAACCAATGAAATGTTGCAATATTCTATAATTGAATTTTCGAAAACATTCATTATTATTGATGACAAGTGAGTTGATGACTAGAGTGGTGTATCAACGGCAGTAGATAATTTAATTAGCGATAGGTTTACCCAAAATTTACCCGCAATTGCAAAATTTGTATTATTTTTACTATAAAATAATTGATTGTTTCTTTTAAACAAAGAAGCTGTTTTATTGTTACAAAATGTACTGATAACTTTGATGACATAGTTACACAAAAAAATAATAACTAAAGTGAGAGAAAAATATTTATACAAATTTATATATATATATATATATATATATATATATAGTATATATATATATTATATATATATATATAATATATATATATATATAGATATATATATATATATATAAAAATATAATATAAATATAAAAATGAAATAGAAATGGATCTAAAAGTTTTTATCCCGTCATGGGCAATTGGTTCTATCATACGTTTAATCACACTAATAGGACTATTATCTACCTCAAAGGTGCCTTCTGGTTGCTTTCCAACATATATTTCCAACTTAGCTGTATAAAAAGTTCGCAAATCAACTAGTGCGAACATTTTTATCCCATATTTTGCCGGCTTACTGGGTATATATTGACGAAAGCTACATTTTTCACGAAAACCTTTAAGCTTCTCGTCAATGCAGCAATACATTCCAACTATATAGCAAGCCATGCACTTTTCCAAAAACTGTGTCAAAAACTTTTTGAATGGGTGCAAGTTTGTCATGCTTTCATCTTTCTGCTCTGGACTGAATATCGTCAAAGCGTAGTGCACGAAGGAGGATATAAAATCACTTCTTAAATCAAACCTTAACCTTAATAAACTTTTAGCAAACTTCTTGCTTTAAAACAATTTCGCCAACCTTAACATCAGACTACAAAATTAATTTATAGTATCTTTTTTTAGTCTAGCTGGTAAAATCTTCTTTGCCATATTTTGGCAAATTTTGTATTTCCGCAAAGTGGTTCCACTGATACGTTCATGAAAGACTTGTAACGGGTTTCATTGTGGCTTCTTTTCTTTGTAATTTTTTATCAGAAATTAAATTTTTTGCTTAATTTCAACAATAGTTTCTTTCTTATGACTTATTAGATTTGCTAAACCATTTTTCTTTTCTCTGTATTTTTTTGATGCTTTTCTCCAATCTTTTATCTATTTTTGCTTTACTGGTACGGTCATCTTCGGTCATTATGGTTTACGAAAAAAAACTGGAGCATATTTTCATCTTTACAATGAGATTAACGATTCAGAAACCGAAATGGAGGCTGATGATGATGATTGAAGTCTAGATGGTAATCAGATTGAAGAGCAAGACTATAATTACGACAAAATATTGATGACGTTCTAGATATTTCACATAGAAATATTAAAAAATCCATCATAAGACATCCATGAAAAAAGACAAAAACAAAAAAATCATTAAAGACAGCTAAAATTGATAAACTTTTATAATTCAAAAAGAAGGTGAACGTTTTTAAAATAAAATTCAAGAAGTAGTTTCGCTTGAAAAAGGAAATGAAAGACAATCAAACAAAAGATATTAATTAAATGAGATGTGCCTTTCTTTATCTATTTTCAATTATTTTTAAATAAAATTATGAAAGGAGGAAACTTTTTCCATTGTATTAGTTCGAATAGTCATTTGCACACTAAGTTAATAAAACAACTGAACAATCTCGTCTAAAACCTCAAAATTACCCTCTCTTCTTTCATCTTTTGCCTAATTACATTGATGGAGACCAGTATTTGTTAACACGATTAACGCTTTTGTTAACCAAAACGCGGTTCAGAGCCTAATACAAGAGGACAGACCACTCACTCACTCCATTGTTGCACAATTCGGCAACAATTCGGTTTTTATTTGCGCTTTAGCATAATTGCTCTTGTCCTGCTCGTCTGCGTGTCACCCGGCAAATAAATCTAACGAGGGGGGTCGCTATTTACATGGAATCTTAATTAAATTGAGGAGTTTAAGTCCAACGAGCGGGTCTTTCTGCTTGTTCGGGACCGGCTATATCGCGATTGGATTTTGTTTTTGTAGGGTTGCGAGGGATATGCTGTTTTTTGATCGATATTTGCTCACATCGGTTTACTTTGTTGTTTCTTAAACAACGACAAGTGGAGTGGTGAGGGTTTACGCGTTATTGATAGGAAAGTAAAGAGTATAAAATAAATTTATAATTATGATAAATCTGTATTGTATGTATATGAAAAAGAGAAAGAAATAAAATATAAAAGACAACTATATCAACAATATTTAAGCTCCAAATCATTACAAGACACAATAAAATATAAAGAAAAATAAACAGAAGTACGAATGGAAATCTCTCAAGAAGAAGAACGAGTCTTGGAGTAGAAGCTGCCCACGAATAAATACTTATCTAGGAGGAACCAGAAGCACCGAAAGCTGAACACTGAACACATGGCATAAAGGTTTACTGTATAAACTGAAATCCTTTATGCCCAGACAATATTCCGAAATTCTACAGTCATACATATCTGATAGATACTTCAGAATCAAACAAGAGGACGTTTACATAGATTTAAAAGAAACTAAAGCAGGAGTCCCTCAAGGAAGTGTATTAAGTCCGGTCGTCTATCTGTTATACACATGCGACATACCTGAACTAGAAAATGATGCTATAGCCACCTTTGGACAAAAAAAATGGAAAATCAAACTAAACGAGTCTAAATCAATTCACGCTAATTTACAAAAAAAAATCTAATACATTCCAATTAGAATAAATGATGCCCAAATACCGCACGCATCTACTGCAAAATACTTGAGTATCACACTTAATGCAAAGCTTCGCTGAAAAGCCCATATCAAAAAGAAAAGGGAGGAACTAGGTATCTGTTACAAGCAAATGTATTGGCTGATGGGAAAAAATTCAGTTTTGTTCACACATAATACACAACTGATATACAAGCAAATACTGAAACCTAAATGTCTGTGGCTAAATGAAGAAAATCATAAGGTATATATATTACAGGATCCAATTTGTAAATAGAATACATCTTGGAGACGGCTATCGCCGTATTCCCGTCCTTCTCCGCCAATCCTCTCGGTCCAAGGCATGCTCCTCCTCCAAACCTCTCGATTCCATTGCTCTTCTAATACCTTCATTCCATGAGCGTCGAGGTCTACCTCTTTTTCTTCTACCAGGGGGCTTCCATCTGTGAAGTTTTTGGGGCCAACGTTCGTCAGGCATTCTTAAAAGGTGTCCAAATCATTTTAAACCTCTTCTTTCTATTCTGTCTATGACCGTATCTGTAGCATTCATCTGATTTCTTATAGATTCGTTGGTTTTCCTTTCCAGCCTTGATGTTCTAGCACTTCTTCTCAAATAATCCATTTCAACTGCCAACAATCTTCTTTTCAGGTCTGCATTAATTGTCCATACTTCAGAGCCATAACAAAGAACTGATTCAACCATCGTTTGCCCTATTCTTTTTTTGTTCCTTTTGAAAATGTTGCGATCCCACCATAAGGAGTTCAAACATCCTACAATTTTACGTCCCTGATTAATTCGGTGTTTAATTTCGGTTTCACCCACGCCACGCGTTCTTATCAATGAATGCACCTAAATATTTAAATTTTTCCACTTGTGTGATTTCCACGTCCTCGTCTATCAACACTTCAAACCTTGCATCTGAATTGATAATTAGATATTCCGTTTTCTTCATGCTGACTTTTAACCCCCATTTTACATATTCTCTGTATAGACGCTTTATCATAAATTCTAGATTATAAGAATCTTGAGCTAGAACGACTTGGTCATCCGCAAAGTTCAGGGAGAACAGTACGTCATTTCCTATTGGGATTCCATTCTCTGGCAGTAGTTTTTTCCAATTTTGAAGGGCTGCCTCAATATATAAATTAAACAGTAAAGGTGACATACTGCATCCTTGTCTCAGTCCTTTAGTTACTTTTATCGGCTCTGATAGTCTATTTCCGATTTTTAGGTAAGTGGTGTTATCCCTGTATACTTCTGTGATTATTCCTAAAAGGTGTGGACTAATGCCGAGTTGTTGTAAAGCTTGCCACAATTTAGGCCTTGGTACTGTATCATACGCTTTTTCTAGATCGATGAAGGCTAGATGTACTTCGTTACCAACCGCTATTCTTTTTTCTATTAATTGTTGGAGTATAAACAAGTTATCAGTGTAAGATCTACCAGGCGTAAATCCGCTTTGGTCTTCGCTAATTAGATGTCCTACATCATCTTCTATTTTTCTATTTATTATCTTTCCAAACAATCTGCCGAAAGTAGGTAGGACACTCAATCCTCTGTAGCAGTTAAGATCTTTTCGATTACCCTTTTTAAAGATGGACACTTGGTGAGCGGTTTTCCATTCAGATGGTATTTTAATTTGTTGGCAGCATTGATTCATTAGAAAAGTTATTCGTTCGATTAGGAGTGGACCTTCTGCTTTAAGTAGCTCTACAGCTATATTGCCAGGTCCTGAAGATCGCCCATTTTTCATTTTAATTAGCGCAGTACGGACCTCGTTGCTGGTAGTATTAATGTTACTATTTGTTTGTCTCTCCATACTGTATTCTTCTCCCATATATTCCAATCTGGACTCTTGGAGTAAATTTTTATAGTGATTTTCCCATTTTTCTATAGAAATTAAGTTGCTTAATGAGTTATGGGTGTTCTTCTTTAGATTAGTGATAGTTCTCCATGCTTCCGTTGTCTGAGAACCACCTATTAAATCATAAGGTAAGTTCTGTGATACCAACACCTAAATTCGATTCGTTAATCTCTTAAGTACGAGAAACGTCGAGGAAATTAAAACAAACTAGAAAAATACCATAGGAAAGACATGAGTCGAACGTTGAAACGAAACAACAGTTAGTTCAAAATCCTCACTCAAGAGGAAAATAACCATTTAACCTGATTACCGCATATCAAAACTCTAAGGGGATAAACAAAGAATGTTTAGCAAGAAAAAACAAATATGCAGATCGAGATATTAAAATAATATATAAAAATTTATTTATAGAAGTAGAAGAAAGTCTTTAAGAAACAAAAACTTTGACTGCAAGCGACAGCAATGATCCAACAAAAAGAAGTGGACAATATGCAATAATTTTTCTTTTTCTTCAAGTTCCTTCTCATATCAGAGATTGGAAATCATCATATTATTTCAATTTTATTGAATAATTCTAATGAGCTGCAACTGAACCACTCTCTCAAATTTTTATAAACTATTAAACTATTATTTTGAGAGACTTGCAGAACTTTAAGACAGGAATAGTTGACGTCTCTTCTTCTTTGTCGATCATTTTCCATCCACTCCTAAATGTAGGTATCTCCCAATTGCTTCGATCTTTCTCTATCTTGCGCTTATCTAATCCACCGTTTGCCTGCCACTGCTCTTGTGCCATCTACCCATCTTTTTTAAGGTCTTCCCATGCTTCTTCTTGTCGTCCTTGGTCTTCATTCTAGAATTCTCCATGTCCACCTGTTGTCATTATATCGGGCTAATTAACCTTCCCAGCACCATTTCATTTTTGTAATTTTTTCCACAATATCCCTAATCTTCGTTCTACGTCTTATCTGGGTGTTTCTAATCTTGTCTCTCAGTTGTATTTCAAGCATATTGTTTCTAATTTTTTAGCAGATTTTTTGGTATGGGCTACTGTCTCCAAGCCGAAGGTACAAACTGGTAGTATGCATGTGTTATTCACCTTTTTCTTGCTTCGTCTTCTTCTTAGCCTTCTATCTCCATGTTTGGACATATGCTTCTCCTAACTCCTTCCATCGGTCTCTATCCTGAGCAACATATTTCCAATTTGTTCCGACTATTCTTTTAATGTCATCAACCCATCTCATCTGTGGTCTTCCTCTTGGTCGTTTACTTTCGTACCTTTTTCTTTAAGTTTGCAGAAATGGAGGTGTTTTTCAAGATCTATGCTAGTTTGCCGAAAGCTCCCCATGCCATTTGTGTTCTTCTTTTAATTTCAGCATCTTGATTTCGTTTTCCTAGTTTGGTGACATGACCTAGATATACATAATGTTCAACATTTTCTATGGTGTGATTATGTATTGTTATACTTGTGTGGTCTCGGCTCAGTATTTTTGTTTTACTGTAGTTCATTTTTCAGCCTACTGCTCCTTAAACTGCATTTAACTGTTGTTAATTTAGTTTAGTTCTTGGATATCATCGGCTATTAAAACTATGCCATCTGCGAATCTCAAGTGGTTTAAGTATGATCCGTCGACGTTGATACTCTTGTTGTTCCATTCTAGTTTCTTAAAAATGTCTTCTAGACAAATGGTACATAGTTTGGTAGAGATGGTGTCTCCTTGTCTTACTCCCCGTTGTAGTCTTTTGGGATTAGTTTTTGTGCTTTCGTCCAGCTTAATCTGCATGGTGACATTTTCATATATGTTTTTAATTATTTTAGTGTATCTTGAATCGTGCATTTTCTAGAGATTCAAGCTCTGCCCATAATTTAAAGTAATCAATGATTTATGGAAATCGATGAACGCCATGTGAATTGAAACGTTATACTCGATTTTTTCTATTAGTGTTCTTACGGTGTGCAAAATGTTTTCTGAATCCAGCCTGCTCGATAGTTTGATAGAAATCGAGCTTATGTGTTAGGCGGTTGGTTATGATTTTAGTTAGTAATTTATACAGATGTGATAGCAGGATATTTTCCGCAAATCGCCAGGAAATTTTGACATTCCTGTCAAAATTTTCTTGAAGAAAAAGTCAGGACTTCCTTACTGTAAGGAAATGTCATTTCCTTACTGTAAGGAAATGATATTTCCGTACAGTTGTTAGTGTTCTACATAAATGACAGAAAACACATTGCTTATAAGGAATTAATTTATATTTTGAAAACATCAAGTCATTGCTGAATACATTTTTAAGATCAATTTGTTATATTTACAGTAATTTGACAGTTAGTACAATTATTGAACATTGGAGGAACACTCTTAGAACTATGAGAAACATTTTGGACAACATGCAGGGTGGAAGTGTCATTTTGTTGAATATTTTGTACTGTGAAAATTTTATTTGCCACCTCAACCTTATTGTTAAGCGATTCTTCGATATATCCTTCAGCAACGTTTGATGACTTCCATCCGCCATGCCTCTTTAAACTAGTTATGTCGGCACCAGAGTCAACCAATATTGTTGCAGAAGACCGACGAAAGCAGTGACCAGTATATTTTGTCGGATTTACCAAGTTCAAATAAGTAGCAATTATTTTGGGCATTTTTCTAAATTGATGAATTCCTACCACTTGTCTATAACCCTTTCCGCTTTGATATTTAAAGAAAAATCGGTCATGTTCATATTTTCTGGTCTTAACGAAACATACTTTCGATAAACATTCAAGTAGATCTGATTAATTACAAATGATCTTGGTTTGTTGGTTTTCGAATCAGGTATGCTGATTAAAAGCTTAGATTCTAAGTCTTCTATATCGTGTACAGTCATTCGGACTAACTCATCCATTCTACAGGCCCCAGAAATACAAATATTACAGCCACCTAAAAAATAAATAAAGCTATAATCTAAATAGAAATTAAAAACCTTGTATATTACCTTAATCATTAAATTTTCTTTATCTGGAGCTTCCTGGATAAATTTTTCAATTTTCAATTCTTCCTTCGTTAAAATCTTAGATTTCTTTGCCCTATAACCTTGAGCTTGCCGTTTCAATAAAGAACGAAGTTGTGAGTATGTAGATATATCTACATTGTGTTTAAGTGCAAGGTTGACTTTAGCATTGAATAATTGGCCCATCAATGTTGAAGATTTCATCTTTAAACAAAGGTCTAGGAAGTATGCCATTACAACATTTTCTGAGAAAGAACTCGTATTTTTACTCATGCGATAATCCATAAAACGTCTGTATGCATTTTCGTACTTTTCTCTTGATTTCTTTGGCAATAATTCTAATGAAGCAGTATTCACTGCCTCAACCAGCTCTGGAGGAGTCCCAGGAATGGAAATTTCATCATCACTTATCATTTTACTTTCGAGAACACCAGCAATTAAATTTATAAGCGTCAAGTTTGACAATTCAACCTCAATACGTTTCCTTAGTAACCCAAGTAATTTTATTAGGAATTTCAAAGCACCATTTATTTGGGAATAAAATTATCGCGTTTTTTTTTAATCAATCAATATCTGTCGAATTTTAAACGATTTGCGTCTTAATCTTCACAGTCGTTTCAGGAATGTTAAGCTTTACCTACTCGGTAAACAATGTACTATTGTCGGTATATTCTCAATGTTTGCTTTGTCTCCTTTCTTGAATAGTAGAATGACTTCGGAGTTGTACCATTTTTGATGAACCTTCCCTTCATCAATTATTACTTTATTAAATAAAATATTTAATACCTGTTCCATTTTTCTGCCACCAATTTTCAACATTTCAACTGTTGACGTCTACTTTAGCTATTACCAGAAGTGTCATATGTCATTTCTTTTAATCAAAACTTGTCGCAACACACTCTGTATATTGCATATTGTTATAAATTAAATTGAATGGTTATTATGTAATTTTGTAATATATCTGCATAACACATCATTGTCTTTGTAAACGATATAAGTCTTGAGTAAAGGGATTGTAAATACGTGATATCCTGACAAACGACTGGTTAACTTTGATAGCCCGTGAAATTATTTCGGAGAACACGCTCGTCCTCTTCAATTATCATAACAATCAAACACAATCCCGAAGACGATGACAGAATCCGCCGAAACGTATTCGATTCCCGAAATCTTCCGTCCGTCCGGGAGACAACAAAGCCACACAGAACAGTTTCATGGCACCCTATGTAATGTTAACTGCCAACGTCATCTGCCGTTGACAACGCCATATTGCTCTCGAATGCCGATTAGATCCATCAATATTCGGGATTATTTGTTCCTGCTAGCACTGTTGCCAGATTTGTTTTAAAAGATTTTTTTAACTATATATATTCGGAAATCGTTCTCAAAATATAAACATTAGTAAATTAAACACATTTTTTAACAAAAATAAAAAAATTGTTTAATTAACTAATGTTTGTATTTTGAGAACGATTTCCTAAGCGGAAATTGAAACGTCAATAAACCTACTTTAACCTTTAATTATGGCTTATTCCCATTTAAATAGTAATTACTTTAAAATGCCACAAGAAAATAGCTACATAACAATATTAAGACAGTACAACACAGGATAAAACGTTTCTCGCTTGGGCGTAGCAACCAAGTTGAACACATACTAGAAATGCTACCAACGGATGATAGTCAGAGAACCCAGGTATAAAAAAGAGAAAAATTTGTAATGTTATGTTATTGTATAATATAAATATATGTTATTGTATATTAAAAGGCAATATTAAATTTAAAAAACTATAAGGCACCTGGACCAGATGAAATCCCGTCAGAAATACTCAAATTACTGGATGAAAGGGGAATTTCAGCACTACACAAAATATTTAACTTAATTTATAAAACTGGCTGCTATCGTCAACAGCGGTTTACGCTCTACCTTTATTCCCCTGCCCAAGAAAGTCAATGCAAAAAGTTGTAAGGATCACAGACTCATTAGGCTGATGAGTCACACTTTAAAGATTGTTACCAAAATTGTTACGACACAGAAGAAGGATGTGTTCCTATACTTTTTGGATTACCAAAAAGCGTTTGATCGTGTCCAACACCATAAGTTAATGCAGATCCTTAAGAAAGTTGATATAGACCAAAAACACAAAAGATGCATTGAAAACTTGTACTGGCATCAAACGGCACAGTTAAAAATAGACAATTCTATATCCAAACCCATACATATAAGAAGGGGCGTTCGACAGGGATGTGTGCTTTCCCCTCTTTCATTTAATATTTATTCGGAAGCCATATTTCAAGAGTCTTTGGAGGATGCAGAGATAGGAATCAAAGTGAATGGAGTATTGATCAACAACATACGATATGCTGATGATGGTGTCTTAATTTGTGACAACATAGTCGATCTTCAACAACTTGTCACTATAATCGGAGAATACAGTAAGCGAATGGGATTAAAGATTAATACCAAAAAAACCAAATTTATGATCATCTCCAGAAACTTGGATGCACTTGAAAACTCCACCATAACACTGAATACTAAGTCCATTGAAAGAGTGAGTAAATTTAAACACCTGGGATCGTGGCTTTTTGAAGACTGGGCATCAAACAGGGAAGTAAAATGTCGCATTGAGTGAGTTCGACAAGCTTACGTAAAATTCAAGAAGGTTACTGACTTGTTCAGAGTTCGATCTTCAACTGAGACTAAGGTTTACTAAGTGCTACGTGTGGTCAGTGCTGCTATATGGCGTAGAGGGCTGGACACTCAAAACGAGGGATATAAACAGATTAGAAGCTTTCGAAATGTGGCTCTATCGCCGTGTCCTAAAAATACCATGGACAGCGAAAATCACAAATATAGATGTCCTTAAAAGAATAAACCAAGAACGCCAACTTTTCGAAACCATCAAGAAAAGGAAAACGGCGTATCTAAGTCACATCATGTGAAATGAAAAATACCAGTTCCTCCAACTTATAATCGAGGGTAAAATTGAAGGTAAGAGAGGAATGGGACGCAAGAAAATGTCCTGGCTCCTAAACATAAGGCAATGGACAGGGATTAACGACATACAATCTCTGATACATATTGCAAGAAATAGAGAATTAATGGAAAATGTGAGCACTAACATCCATTAGTAGATTTGCATCTGAAGAAGAAGAATGTTATTGTAGAAATATAAGAAAGGAATATATATTATAGGTTGATTTTGGCTAGATAAAGACAAGTAACCAACAAATTTAGTCTTTGAGGATTAAGGTTGAATAGGAGAGAGCAAATATCTATAAGAGTTTGTAGTTTTGTTTTAACCAATTCTTTATAAAGGTTAAAATTTGGAAAAACATTTTTTTTAAAATCTAGGATATTATGATTCAGAGATCCAGTTTGACCACATTTACAGTATGGGTTTTTCAGAGTATCTATGTGGAATAAATAAACTAGAGTGGAACATTGTCCTGTTCTCATCCTAATTACCATGGTTATATGACTTCTGTCTTTATAAGGAAATTACCTATACCATAGTGATTTGTTCCATTTATTAACTATTTTACTATAAAACCCTTTACTATAGACCTTTTTAATCTGTTTAAATTCCATTCTTGTGCCCATCGAGTCCAAATTAGATTTTTAATATAAAATAAGTAGTTTAAATAATGCAATTTAACTTTGGCTGGCATTTTTAGTGATCTTTCTATGATTGCCAATTTGTCTGCAACACAGTTGTCCTTAATATCTGAATGCCTGGAAACCATGCCAGAATAATACTGATATTCTGTTGATTGGTTTCTATTATGCCTCTCTGGTCATGATGGCATGTTCAATTTTCATTGTGTAAGATGTTTTCCCTATTTTTTGGATAGCACTCTTAAAATCCGACAAGATTAAGGCCCTCTTGATATCCTTCTACAAGATAAATTAAACCACATGAATAATTGCAATAATCTCTGCAGTGTAAAACTTGAGTCTAGGGAGATTATTAGAGTATGAGTATTCAAAGTCCGGACAAAAAACACCAAATCCTGCTGAGCCCTTACTATTAACTGACCCATCTGTGAAGAATATAGTGTGGAGTGGATTGTCAGGTGAGATTCTTTGAAATTAAATTAATGCATGCTCATTATCTGTATTAGAATGCACATTCCTAATGGGGAAAGAAGTTAATAGATATTCAAATTCAAAATTGTGGCACAGAAATAAGTCACTAGAAAATAAATTTGAAGTATGCTGGAATTTATTCATTTTGGAAATTAAGAGGATGAATGATTTGTTGGCATTGATATCTGTAATTGATACAAGGCAAAAATTGTTGGATTATTAATTAGCATAAAATTTTTTAGGAGAAATTTAGAATTAGGCCATTCCTATCTGTACTTGAGAGAAATTTGAACACTTTCACCTAACAATGCAGGAATAGGGGTAGATCTCATACATCCTGTTATGATACGAAGACTGTTATATTGTAATTTATCTAACCTGTTGATTAGCGCCTTAGGACAATCTGATAATATTTGACATCCATAATCTTATCGTAAGTGACTCTGTATCAAACCATTAGGCACTATCTGGAGAGTTTTAAGATCACTACCCCAATACGGTTCGTCCCAAACCCTTTTTTCAGTGCGTCATAGTTGATCGAACTCTCTCTAACGCATAAAGCTAGAAGTGACAGAAAAAGACGTGAGTCTGTGATTATTATACATAGAACATAGAAAATTATGTATCGTTCACGAGTATTTGCATATTAAAGCGAATTCTACTTACGGATGTATAATTGGTTGGAGTTTAGAATACGCTAAATAGATATCCAATCAATGATGCGCATAAATATAATTTGACGCAGATTATCTTGATCATGACAATACTTTCACAATGTCAACTGATAAAATAATAATTGTCATTCCAGGTTAGTATTTTCAGACATTTTACAGTGAAAATTTAATTTTGTATTTATTGTCATACAAATATTTTAAATATGCCGAGATATACCGAGAAAGAACAAAGACTACATACCTATTTAAAAAAATAACCTTTTCACATTTAGTCGATTACGATCCTGCAACTGTCAGATTTAACTAAAATGTCAAGCAATAATTTTCGACATTCTTAAAATCCTATATGACGTCACATTTAGTGACGCACTGAAAAAAGGGTTTGGGACGGACCGTATGTTCCACATAAAGCTCTCATGACATTCAAGCTACAACTTACTTTTAATTCTAATAAATCCACATATAATTTCTACTTTAGCTTTTTTGACTAACTACCCCTAAATATTTCACTGTATCCACCCCAATTGCATGGCCTCTAATTCTTCAGTTCGGACCTATCAACATCTAATTGTCGATTGTCAACTAAAAATCAGGTCCTTCGAATATCTGTCAGAATAGTTGGTGTATTAATTCATGATACGAATACTTAACATCACAAAATTCAACATTCTGTGTATTGACAGCGACAATCGAAATTTGGCAGCAAGGTAAAATGGGAAATAGGGGCATGTTCCCGTTCTCTTTTGAAAAACTACGTAATTATGAAGATTAATTAAAAATAGCAATTTTTTTAAGTGATAATAGAAACTTAAACAGTGCAATCATAGAACAGCCTATTTAATTAATAAATAATTACCCCACAGAGCAATTAATTGCACTCTAAAAACATGCGTGTACAATATGAAAACAAATTATTAGCATTAATCATTAAGCCTAAACTATTTTGTATATCCGTAGAGCGGTAAAACCCTTAACGATTGGAACATATTGGCTCATAAGGTCATTAATTATAACACGCTACCAAAAATTATTGACAACCGAAGCGTGAACTAACTTCCTATATACGGAAATTTCATAACAGCGTTATTCTATAACCAACTCAAAACTGAATTTTGAAGTAATTATACATATTTTAACGAACATATAATATAAACCTTATTTACTTTAAATTGCCGTTGACGTCATTGCTAACATACAGGCGGTGTTGCCTAATTTTGGAACAACATTGATATATTAAAAAATTATATATTAAAAATGTTGACTGTTAAACATGGTTTTCAATGACAAAAGCGATTTTTAATAAAAGAAAAACATAAACGGCAAATACTGCCCGGTTGTAGATCGTAAGAAAAAATTAGGAGAGATAAAGTGGTGTTGCCGTTACTTGGGAATTGTAAATCAAAATTCCCTCCCAAGGATATCCACGTTGTTGATGTGGATACTGGCATAAGGATCCACAAAATACTTAAAATGATTTAATGAGTTTCTGAAGAATTTCTTGGAGTTTGGTACTATACCACCGAAAACCTATCATCCAGTACACAAACGTCTTCTGCTGTATTTTCAATGGCCGAATTTTTCTTCGTTAATTTCGACAATCTTATCTTTTCCTTCCAATTTTTCTAGATTGTTCATTGCGAAACTTACAGACCTTGCGAGAAGCGGAATGCTAGCCGGAAATACTTTATTGCGAAATCTTTAACGTACGCCAAATACAGCTATATCTAGGGGATTTAGATGTAACAAAATCCCCACCAAGTAAATATTTTTTTTATCGGCAATTTAGTTGACTCAAAACAAGTACCCTTCCTTGCTGATACAGAAAAGCCACAGCATTGTAGCGTTTTTTTCGTTTGATCGTACAAATCTTCTTTCATTATCAACTTTCAGTAGACTGTTGTACACAGAACACTTCCTTTTATCTTTTAATATCCCATTGTGAAGAAAAAAAACTCAATATTTTTGAGTTTTTTTTTTCAAACACCTCTATATGCACACTTTCATTGTAAGAAGTTTCACACAATGTGCACCCGGTGATAATATTTTTTTAAAACGAATCGTTATACATAATTACAATTCTGAGTTTATAAAGCACTTGAATATCCTTTAAATAATTTAAACAGACTTGCATATTTCTCAGTTTCATTCAACATTTGTTGATGATGTTGTGTTCTTTTAATAGAAAGATGTGGACATTCTTTAAGGAAATGCTTGACGGTTAAGGGACTGCTGCAATGGCCGCATGTATGTAGGTGAATCGGTAGATGCCATGAGACAGCGATGTGTAAGCCGAGTGTGTCCAATTCTTAACTTTCGTCTTCCCGGGTGGGGTCAGCTGTACCCCAGATACACATTTTTTGTAATATTTTTAAAAGTAGCGCATGTTTCGTTTGGCTAATTTTATTTTGTGTCCATTAGGGTATTGCAAATAATATCCTATTCATAAAATCAGTAACGTTTCAAATAAAAAAAAATATGATCTGCTTGGGGTACATTCGTACCCCGCGTGGGAATCTGTGTCATGCTGTTGCCGATGAAACATTAAATAACAAGCCAGATATTATACTGCACTAATTATACAAAAGGTGCAGTAAATACCACAGATAAGATGGTAAAGCAATACTCTGCTCGTAGGATATGCAACCGATGGCCAATGGCAGTGTTTGGCCAAATATTGGATATTTCTGGCCTGAACGCTTACATCTTATGGTGTATCAAGTACCCGGATTCATCTAGAAAAAAAGATGATAGACGTAATTTTTTACTTAATCTAGGAGAAGCTTTAGTAAAAGAAAATATTACCAGGCGATATAATAAGGAAGTACGATTAAGTAAGACGTTGAAGCAGTACATGCAAGGTGTCATTCCAGAGTTGGCGCTGGTGAAGATGCAAATGGAAGTATCCTATGAACGATCTTCAAGTGGACGTTGCTACTTATGCAGTCGAAATAAAGATCGTAAATCAAGGCAATTTTGTAAGCAGTGTAAAAATTTTTGTATGTGCAGAACACAATATCAAGGAAGTAATTTGCACACGATGCCAAGAAACTTCAGACTAGTTTTCGGTCCTAAGATTTATTTTTTATTAGATTAGATTAGAGATTATTTGGTTAAATAAGTAGTTGGTAGGCTGGATTTTGTGGATTGGCTGATAAGCTAGCTGCATCTAATAAAAGAAGATGCTATCTCCTTAACCAGAGTGGTGGTTTGTTAGCTTCACATTACTTGCTTTGAGCTGGGCTAGATTTGAAGGCATCTAAGTAGATCCTAAGACCCGTATTGTGTACGGAGTCAACAGCTTTCAGATGTCACTTGAAGGCAGATGTATAGACAAAACTACCATAGTTTATTTTGGAGCGAATAATGAATCTGTAAGCTGTAAGCAATACCTCTTCATCAGCTCCCCATTGGAAATGTACTAAACTTTTTGGGATATTAATATTTTTAAGCAGTTGCCTTATTTGTTTCCTGTATGTGTGTATTCCAAGTAGGTCTGAAGTCGAAGGTCAGTCCTAAGATTTTATGATGATCAATAACATCTAGTTATACTCCGTTGTATGTCAAAATTGTATTATCTTTTGTCGTTTTTTGCTAAATTTCATGATTTAAGTTTTTTGAGATGAGAAGGAAAGCCTCGACCACCTTTCTATATTATCAATGGCTGTTTGCATTAGTTGACAGGTTGTTTCGATATTCTTTACTCCGCAAAAGAGTACAAGGTCATCAGCATATTATAATGCGTATTTAACTGGAAGATGGATACTTTTGCCTACATCATTAAATGCCAAAGTGAACAAAGTTGTGCTTATAACAGAATCTTGTGGTACTCCATTATGTTGAATACGAGTAGATGACAGCTTTCCGTTTAAAATAATTTTAAAAGTTTTAATATTTAAAAAATTCTACGTTTCCTTTAAGTCCACATTGTTGAAGAGTTTATAGTATTACAGATTTTTGAACAGTGTCAAAGACTACTTCGACATCAAAAAAGGCTGCTAATAAATCTGGTTTAAAGGCCACAGAGTCGGAAGTATGTAATTGTAAAATTACCAAATTATCTAATGTAGATCGATGAGGTCTAAAACCGGATTGTGGATTGTTTTTTTTTTTTTTCAAAAACCAGACCAATCGTTTGTTTACCATTTTCTCCATTAATTTGCACATGGTGCACGTTAGCGATATTGGCTTATATGAATTTTCTTATATAAACTTATATGAACTGTTTGGATATGAACTTTTTTATTTGGTATAATATATGATTTTCACCACCGCTTAGGAAAATTGTAACCGTTCCAAATACCGTTGTAAAATTTTAATAAAATAATGATGCATGGAGTTGATAATTTCTTGCATATTATGCGATGCATAAGAATATGAAAGGAATGTCATCTGGACCAGAGGCTGTTTTTACACAAATCGAGTGCCGTCAATAGTTCCTCTAAGGTAAATGGTGTGTTAATAGGATCGATTTCTTGTGCAGTTTTTATTGTGGAGAACTTTCTAGTTAATGTGCCTGATGATGTATTAGGTGAGTATTGTCTCTTGGATTTTTGTTCAAACTGTTGCTAAGTTTAATACACTATAGAACTTTGTGTATTAATTCATTTATTGGCTGATAATTTAAAAATATATATCCTTGTTTCCGTACGTAACCTTTTTTTAAAATATATTTTACCCAGTGGCGGTCTCAAGGAAGGGGGCGATGGGGGCGATCGCCCCCCCAGAAACCTTAATTTTCTGAAAAATTGAGAAGTTAATATACATATTAATCAGAAGTGTGAGATCGAACTAATGCATTGCTATTATTGGACAAAATGCACTTGCCAATCAACGGAACACAGCGATTGTTTGCCTTAAAAGATTTGTTCCAAGAAGCAAAGGACATCGCCGAGAAGACAAATTTTGATATTATTATTCCAAGAATATCATAAGTGCAGAAGGATCGAAAACGAAAACGAAATATATGGTCATTAGCGGAAACCCTCCAGAAAACCCGATAATATGCATAGGTGACAATCGTATAAATCGCGTGAAACTTTTAAATACCTTGGCACCACAATCAATGACCAATCGGATCCACAACACGAGATAAAAACCCGAATACAAATGGCAAGACAAGCTTTGTGAAATTCAGAACCGCTCCTATGTAATCAACACCTAAACTTCGAAATACGCTAACAGAATGGTCAAGTGCTACATATGGTCCCATCTTGCTTCATGGTATGGAAACGTGGACTTTGAAAAAAACATCTATCAACAAACTTGAAGCATTTGAAATGTGGTCATTGAGAAGAATGATGCGCATACCTTGGGTGGATAGAGTTCGAAACGATGACGTCCTTAATAGAGCCGGCGTGGAAAGAGAACTCTTTGAATTAATTAAAAAACGCAAGATTGGTTACCTTGGCACATATTGAGAGGAGCAAAATATGAAATACCACAGTTAATCCTACAAGGGAAATCGAAGGTAGGAGAGGAGCCGGCCGCAAACAATTATCCTGGTTAAGGAATATTAAAGAATGGACAGGAATACACAATACAGGTGAGCTATGTCACGCCGCAAAGAACAGAATCTAGTAATGAGATAGTCGCCTACGCACTTTGGTGTATGGCATGTTAAGAAGAAGAAGAAGGATCGAGCCAACCACGCAATTAAAGACCCAGAGACATACTTTAGAGTATCAGTGTTTCTTCCCATTCTAGACTCTGTAATAGAAGACATAAAGTCTCGTTTTCCTGAAGAAACAATGAGTTATACAATCTTCACGTATGCATGCCTGAATACCTGATAACCAACTCTGTTCAGGACATGTCCTGAAAAAATTGAGTGTTTAGTAAGGAGGTACAGTGAACTTTTTGATATGTCTCAAACTGAAATGAAATGCTTATTGAAAGGTGAACTACAGCTTTGGAAATGCAATGGAAAGACACGGACGAATTTCCAAAAACAGCGCTGGACGCGTTAGACAGTTGTAACAGAGATTTGTTCCCTACAGTCAGCAAGCTACTTCTAGTCTTAGCTACACTTCTCATCAGCAATGCTTCTGCAGAGCGTAGCTTTCAATCTCTAAAGAGAATAAAGTCGTGGCTAAGAACACGGATGCGGCAAGACAGGTTGACTGAACTTGCTCTAATCCATGCCCATCGAGACATCCCTGTAGACCCAACGAAAGTTTTAGAACGATTCGCCAAAAGTGGCCATCGAAGACTTGAATTCGATTTGTAATTACATTCTTTTTAAAACCTTATAACTTATTATTTTATTACTTATAACCTAATAAAACTATTACAATGTATAATGTGAACCTCCTTTTTTTTATTCTAATAGACTAATTTGTATTGTATATTTATTGTAAATTTTAACATTTTTAAAAGTTAAAATGTGTTTTGAGCCCTTTCAATTCAAGCGTAAAACTAACATTGTCAGACCAAACCTCTGAAGTTTGACGTTTGTTCGTGATAACGTAAAACCACCTAAATCGTCAAAAGTTTAGAAAGATGAGCCTTGCTTCAGAGGCTTGTCATTGAAAAATACTATCACCCACAAACCTTTTCTATTAGACTTTGAGTTGTTTTCAATAGTTCTAAATTGGTTTTTGATACAATTACAAGAATACAAAATATATTTTGAATATTTTATTTGTAGTTAGCCGAACAATATTTACAACAAGCTTTAGAGGCTAGCTTTTTTTTATTTTTTATTATAGTGTAAAACTGTTTCCACTGATACTAATTGTAATAATAATAAGTGATTTTCCTTTTTCTCCGTTCGTCACAACCACTAAGTGACAATCACTCCATATTCGGTCCCATCAACTGTTCAAATGAATAATAAATGCCTTTAAAACTATCAAAATTTTGCCATATTTTTACAAATTTTCCTGACCCCCTTTCCGGATGGGGGGCTGCACCCCCCAGACCCCCCTGCAACAGACCATCGCCCCTCCCAAAATCTGACTCTGAGACCGCCACTGATTTTACCAAGCAATTTTACCCAGCAAATAAATAAAATGAGGTCTAAACTTTGTTGTTGTAAAAAGGATTGACACAACAAAATTTATTTTTACTTCACCCAGCATAAAAATAAAATCGAATTGAAAGTTGATTTGTACTCGTCCACGTGCTTCAGTAAAAATAATTCAGTAACCAAATACTTTTTTAGCAAAAAGTACTCACTTTTCCCTGCGAAAAAACTAATTTCATAAAAAATGATATTTTGTTACCTGTCAACAGAGATGGAATGTCAAACGTTTTTCCCGTTACAGGAAAAAGAGGATTTTCAAATTTTTTATTGCTTATAAAGTATTGATGTTATCGCAATGACAGTGGCGGTCTCTTTTGGTGTAATATTTAAACAAAGTAAAAAAAAATAGAAAAATTATAATCTTCCTAAACCGCAACCGACCATCTTCTATAAAGGGATATATATTCCCTAATAACTAATTCGTCGTGGTCGTGTGCACACAAATACAAAAATGTTTCTAACGACCCTCTCTTCCTGGTTTAAGTTAATCCTCTGTGTGAACCGTCACATGGAGGGCATATTTATCATATTTAATAGATCTTAATCGCCGTTGATCCGATATTATAGGGGAAAACTCTATGTACGTAGGTGTCATGGCACAAAAAATTGACGTGTTTTGGGCTTTGTACGTCGGTGCTTGGTACAGGGGATGGCAGATGAAACGTATCACTTTTCTGGTTTTGTACAAAGCAAAACAACAGAAATGTATAGGCTAAAAGGGGATTTAATATTTCTTTTTCTAGTTTTGATTATATAAAAGCTTATGTTGTGTTGTGTTTCTAGTAAAAAGTGTCTATTTGATATTTTTATTTGTAAAAAAGGACTTATATATTTCGTACATTTTCACTTTTCTTTCAATTACAACTTGGTCGCATAAAAATATGTGTTAAATTAAAATATTTTCAATCTTTAGATTTTATATTTCGAGTTTTTTCAAAATCAGTAAGCCAGTACAAAGTGTTGCACAGGAACTATTGAAGTACGAAGTAGACTTAGCAGCACTCCAAGAAATCAGATTTAAAGAGCATGTTTGCATAAATAAAAAATAATACATACTTTGGATTGGGTTTATGCATAAATACCGCAGGTCAGTATTGGGTTTTACTCCAGTTAGTTAAAGAATATGCAACAGAAGCAGAAGATGAAACTAGTAACCGATCAATTATATGACCAGCTACAAGTAGAAGGTGAAAATGCACAGAAGAGAGATGCAGTTATAAGCCTGGGTGATATGAACGAGAACTATTCTTTAGTAAGCATAGTTTACATGATATTACCACCAACAAGGGTAAAAGAGTGGCACAGTTGGCAATGGCAAACAAACTAAGCGTTATTAGTACGTGTTTCCCTCATAAAATTATTCGTAAAAGGAACCCGGATTCACTTATTTATATCTAAGCGGTGGGCAACCTCCGTAACGGATGATAGAACTCATAGAGGCGTAAATTGCGATTTGGACCATTTCTTGGTTTTATCGAAAACATAAATGTTTAAAAATGCTAAAAAAAAGAATGAGTACTAGCAGAAAATAAAAGTAATATTAAATGGAAGAGAAGGACAAAACAACAATGAAGAAGAATGGAATGTCATCCAAACGCCAATTAGTACTATGACAAAGGAAACATTAGGTCAAACCTCAAGCAAAAGAAACGAGGCATGGTTTGACCAAGATTGCCAACAAGTAATAAATAGCAAAAATAGAGCTAGACAGATTGGTTTGACGAAGAATGTCAGATTATAACAGACAGAAAAAACAGAGCATATTTACTGATGCCACGATAAGTAGAGGAAGAATATAAAGAACTACGCAAAGAAGAAAAGAAAACTCACCGAAGAAAAAAGAGAATATATGAACAAAGAACTTCAAGAACTACAAGAACCTAAGTAAATCAACAGAGACAAGAAAATTTTATCAGAAACTGAACAAAAGCAGAAAAGGCTTCAAACCGAGAACAACGAAGTGTAGAAATAAGGAAGGTAATATATTGACAAAACAGCAAGAGATACTATGTAGATGGACAAACATTTTACAGAAAAGCTTAAAGGAATCGGAGAGAGACGAACCCTGACATTGACATACCATAAAATCAGATGGAATAACTGCATGACTGATAAAGAATGGTGGATATGCGCAATGAAGGCGTATCCATAACCATCCATCCATAACCATAACAACCATACAAAGGGACAGACAAACGACTCTGCAAAAATTATAGGGGCATAAACAGTTTTAAATGTCGTCTACAAGGTATTATCAAAATTATATTAAGCCGCCTGGAATCGTTTTCGGAGGAGATGGCTTTAGACCAAAGAGGTCAACTATAGACCACATACATAATTATATTAAGAGGTATACATAAAAAATGTGTTGAATATAACATATCTATTTACAACTTGTATATCGCTTTCAAATGGGCGTTTGATGGAGTAGATCGACAAAAGATGTTCAAGCAACTGTGTATGGTAGGGATACCCAATAACTTAGTTAAAGTTATACGAATGACTCTGAAGGGTTCCAAAGCTATGGTGCCTTATCAAGAACACTTTTAATCTAACTTTAGAAACACCAATATTGTCCAAATACTTACACTTACAAAGATACATACGGAATTGTTTTGATTCTTTACATACATTTCTCGGTGTAAAGTAACTCTTGATTTGAATACAACTCTTTTTTCTTGATTTGCGACTTTGATTTAAGTACTTCGTATTCTCCCCTTTTTTTGGTCTTTCCATGGGCGAATAGTTTTTTATCACTTCATTTGTTTAATGCTATTTTATTTTCTTTTTGTTCTTGCTGAGGAATAATGATACTTCTTGTTTCTCCTTTAGTTGAAGGCATCTACAGTGATTGTTCTTGTGTGCAACTTCTGTAGAAAAATTTAAGTAATAACTGCCACTACTTCTTAACCTAAACGCCTCAACAAGTTATTGTCAACAACGTTCATGTATGTATGTGGCCAAATATTCGCTTTACAATTAGATTTACAATCATTAAAATGCTCGCAAGAGGCGATTGGTCTACTGATCCACAACTATTACACAAAATTAGTTACTTGGTCAAGTGATGCAGAATTCAAAATCCAGAATAAGAAGAAAGGCATTTGGTCTTTTTAAATATAGCTGGTTAACCGTTACTTACAGAATAATGGGATTTATTCTGTAGATAGTTTATGCCATTTTCCACCAGAAAGCGTCATAATCCACAATTTGAGAAAATGGCGCTTGGTCTAGTGATGCATAACGCCGTCCAACTGCTTCTTTCTGTATAAAGATAGTTCAAACACTCCTGGCCATGGAGCTGCGCGAAGGCGGAGTCAAATTCACGTAAAGGCAGAAAGGTATACAGTGCACAGTACAATGCATTTCGCATGGAAGTGGGGAATAAACCAAATTTCGTCTACTGCGCTGTGGTCAGGAGTACTTGCACTATCTCTACCTATGTGCGCATTATATTACAGATGCCTTATAAATATTATATTATAAATATATAATCAAATTTTTTTGAAGTGTAGTCAAGTGTCAAATAAATAAATATATAAATGAGCGATGAATGTAAGCGATATGCAAGAAAAAATTTAAACCGGGAATTCCAAAGTCGCGGCATGGAATGTACCAAACCAATTAAAATCTGATGCGATGAATAAAGTTGATCGTCGATCGTGGAACCTTCCAGGATGGCGGAAATTGAAAATTGAAAAAACTATTCCTTTTTATCACTTTTTTATTTCTCAAATCCGACTAGGCGTGAAAATTACCTCATGCAGGGAATTTATTAGGACCTACGGCGCAATCAGTAAATGGAATCAACATTTATAGAAATGAAAAGCGCTTCTATATTCATATGCAGAATCAATAATTTTCAATGTGGTGAATAATAAAGCCTATAGGCGTCGAGAAGAGGGTAGATTTAGAGGTGGAAACGTCCGGTAATTATAAGACATTAGGAAATATTATATGGAAAATATCAGTAACAGTACAGGACGTAATAAAACCAGACCAATAGTATGCTTTAGGATGAGATAAACCAAAGAATAACGCTTGCAGTAAAAGTTGTGGACTGATCAAAGAAACTGTGCTTTTTCTTGTGCCTTTTAATTTATTTTAATTTTGTAAATTTCAACCGACATTCCAACTGTTAAATGTCTGTTTATTATCTATTCCTTCTATTCTATTCATTTTATTAATAAATAAAATTATAAAACTCAATAAAATACCGGAAGAATTGAGAACAAGCGAACTGATTCTGCTATTCGAAAAGAAAATAAAAAACAGCCACAAAACTACAGAGGTAGAATCTTGTTAAATACTTTCTTAAAATTTACGACTAAACAACAGGGTTTTCTTAGTAGAAGATCGTGCAGAGATGCAATATTTGATATAAGGCAAATGACTGAGAAGTCCCTAGAGTATAATAGACCAGCAACTAAGGCAAAGATTTTTAATCCATATGTGTTTGGTTTGGAAGGACTATAATGTTTAAAACCGCATCTTTCCCGAAATGCCTTAAGATTTTTATCTATAGTGCCATACTCGCTAATTGTGTATGCATTTTTTGCAATGATCATGTGAACGGCTTGAACTCTTAAATATTCCTCTCCCCTATCTTACCACTTTTCCCACGTTTACACCGCTCAACAAAAACGGACTAACACTCTTGTAATATATTTACACAGTTTTTACAAGTTATTAAACGTAATACACAATTAATAAAATCGTTAATAAACCTAACTCAGAAAATAATTAATACAAATTAATATACGTACGCGTGAACTCTACAATTTTTACACTGCCAACAAAATTCACCAGCTAGCGAAAGTAAAACACAAATTAATAATGACGGTGTAAATAGTTTTTCAGAAGATCTAGTTTTGACCGCCTATCGATGCTAGCAGTGACTGATCATGCGACCTTGGATTCCATCTTTTAAGCGGCCAGGGTATAGTACGACGCTTGGGTCTGAGGGACTTGGCGCCACCGCTGCACAGTTAATATATGAGAAGTGCGAATTCATAAAAATAATCGAAGGAACGGGATGTCTGGGTTCAATTAAAATAAGAAGATCTACTTATTTAACATTTTTAATGTTTCACATAAATCGTATTCTTGCTAATTTTGTCAGAGTCTATTACTAGAGATCATAGTAATAGTTTATTACTAGAGATTACTAGAGAATTCTACAATCAAATACTAACTAAGCAGAAGTTTCCAAAATCCTTCAAAAAAAGTAAGATCATCGCAATATTTAAATATGGGAAAGACCCCTGCATTACCTGATAGCTACAGACCAATCGCTCTTTTAAGCGTCTGCTACAAGATTTTCGAGACAATAATCCAAACGAGACTATTTTATTTTACAAAGTCAAATATTCCTAAAGAACAAGCTGGATTCATGCCGGAAGAAGCTGTGGCGACCAAGTCCTCTCCTTAATAACATTTATTGAGAACGGATTCCAAAAAAAAACTGAAAACAGTAGCAGCATTCATAGACTTGACTTGCGCCTACGACAGAGTGTGGAAGGAGGGCCTTTTATATAAAATATACCAAATGTTACCGTGCCGTGCGTTCAACAGGTTGTTAAACCAAATGCCAAGTGACAGACTTTTCCAAGTACACCTAAATGGGAAAAATAGTAACTTCAGAAACCTGCAAAACGGCTAACCACAAGGGTCAGTTATGTCTCCTCTTCTTTTTAATATTTATACGTCAGATGTACCAACTACCAACTCGCGCCAATTTATTTATGCCGATGACATTGCTTTGGGTTCCCAAGAAGAAGACATAAACATCGTCGAGTCCACCATAGAAGCAGATCTAAACACCGACAACAGATACTTTAAGAAATGGGGCTTCCAACCAAACCCATCGAAAACTGAAGTAACAGCTTTTCATCTAAACAACAACAAGGCAAATTACAGACTAAACATAGAATACGATGGAACCAGTCTAAAGCACAGTGCTAACCAAAATACCTCGGCGTAACTCTGGATCGTACCCTAACATTCAAAAAGCATTTGGAAAACATTTCAGCAAGAATTAAGACCCGCAATAATATTACCATAAGTTAGCAAATGCAGAGGTAATAAGAACGAGCGCGCTGTCCTTAGTATATCCTACTGCATAATATTGCGCTCTGTCTGGCTAAACAGCCATCACACAAAAGTCATAGATACCCAGTTAAACCAAACAACGAGACACATAACGGAAACTATAAAGCCCACACCAACCCAATGGCTTCCAGTTTTAAGCAACATCGCTCCACCAGCAACAAGACGACTAGTTGCACTCAACACTCTAGTTCAAAAATGCCAACAAAACCCAGAACTACCGATAAACACAGACATTGCTGAACTACACCAAAGGCAGTTAAGACTGAAATCCAGACATCCACCTACTAGATCTGCTACAAAATTGGCTGTTTTCACTACCGAAGAGAACTGGATGGGCAAATGAAATCCAGACATCAGAAATTCCAATCTGATAGAAAACCCCACAATCAGACCACACGGCTTTTCTCTTCCCCGTCGTGAATGGTGCAACCTAAATAGAATACGAGTTGGTCATGGAATTTGTAACAAATCGCTGAATCGATGGGGTATAAATGCAAGCCCAGAATGTGACAAATGCAGCGCTGCTGAACAAACAATTAACCACATTGTCTTCGAGTGTCCAGCCACCAAGTTCTTTGGCAGCCTTCAAGAAATCCACCAACTTACTCCCAAGGCGAGAAATTGGCTTCGAAGATGTAACCTTCGACTTTAATTTAATAATTTTAATTTTATATGTTCTGTGTCAGTGTTTACTTATTTACTTACTTATTTATTATTGTTATTGTCACTTTTTTCTTCCTTTTCTGTATGTAAAAACTGCAATGTGTAAAGTTCATACGAATAAATAAATATACTAGAAATCAAATTTACCGCAGTGAAATGTTCCCATAAATCATAAAGGTCTGCCGTGAAAAGAAAAACGATTTATTCAGTATTTTATTTATACCGAGACGTAGCAGTATATCAATGTTTTAGTAAACTCGCCCACCTCTAATATTCAGCATAGTACTCTTTGCTGTTACACCGTGATAAAAGCTGACAGGTTCCCCTGCCAATCACCGGGTGTGTGTATTCAATCTCCGGTAACTAGATTTCGCGAGCCCCGTTTCTGGTTCGAAGTAGAATTTATCAAAAGTTAAAGAGGTAAACCAATTGGGACCTGATTTTAAATTCATGAATGGCGATTTGCAAGACACTTACCTTGTTACTTTGTTATTCGGTTATTGTTCTTTTTTTCCTTTTCGCTTTTCTTTTCAATAAAGGCGAAGCAAAGGGTCAATTGAGTTTTAGAGAAAAATGCGAGAATGGACTTTTTGGGTATTGCTGATATTCGCTTGATGTGTTAGTATGCCAAGCGGTCAGCATAAAAGTTACTTTAAATAAATTTTCCAGTTTTGCAACTTAAACTAGAGAAATGTAAGAAAAATAATACAGTTTTGTTATTTTTTCAAGAATGTATGCAAATTTTAAAGTAAGTTTTCTTCTTCTTCTTCTTGATATTCAATGCATTTATGAACAGCCGTCCATTATTCATTGTTTTATTAGGTTTTCAGGACTATAATATCGGCCGATTTGTCTACTTGACAGTAACTCTAGGAGAATCTTGTCAAACATCGCCTTGAAGACAGTTGAGGGAAAAAGACACCATCTCAACTAGACAATACGGATACAAAAAAGCAAAATCAGCTGTAGATGCGGTTAAACATATCACAGATACTGTCAGGACCACTAGGAATAGATGGACTGTTTTAGTAATGTTTGATGAGAAGAATGCCTTTAACTCTGCCAAGTGTTAAGATATTTAATAAACATCATAAAGAGATACTTAACTAATAGATATCTTTCAGATGCTAAAAACAAAAAGATCAGATTAATAGCCGGCATACCGCAAGGCTTCGTATTCTATATATCTATCTAATCAGCCTTAAACGCCCACTCTTGAGCATAGGCCTCTCCTGTAAATCTCCATTGGTCTCAATTTGGGGCGATCTGCATCCAGTCCTTTCCTGCCGTTCTCTTAAGATCGTCAGTCCATCTCATCTGTGGTCTTCCTCTTTTTCTTTTCTTTTCCCATGGTCTCCAGTGTAGAATTCGCTTATTCCATCTTTCATCTTTTGCCGGAGAGTGTCAAAGGCGAAGTTCCATTTAAGTTTTGCAACCTGTCTTGATACATCGCTCACGTTTGTTTTTTCTCTGGTCCATGAGTTTCTTTTTCTGTCTTTAAGACCGATATCCACAATCTGTCTTTCCATTGCAGGCTTTGTATTAAGCCCAATATTATGGAATGTACTATTAAATGGGGTACTAGACATCGATTACGGTAGAAATAGCATGGCAATAGCCTATGTTGACGACCTAGCTAAATAGGCGGATGACAAATAACGATCTGGAACTTGGAGGCAACAAAACCAAAGCGGTCGCCCTGAAAGCCCCGAGAGCCGAGCCAGATTTGATATTCTAACTAGTTGTAATGAGCAAAAATTAACAAACTGCTTAATATCTAGGCATTGAGAGGCTTACGCTTCACGAAACATCTTTCGAGAGTGGTTAAGAAGGCTTACAAACAGACAGCAGCCATCCAGAGAATAACACCCAATATAGGTGGGCCTAGCAGCAACAAGAGAAGGTTGTACCTACACGTTGTAAAATCGACCCTCCTATATGGAACCCCCGCCTGGATAGATGTACTGAAATATCAAAAGTACAAAGATATGATCAATAGAGCACAGAGGAAACCCCTTCTGACAATCGCTGGTACGTTCCCCATTCACCTCTTAGTCAAAGAATTGCAAATGTTATATGATAACCAGAACAATCACTTACCCCAGATAAGAGCAGCCTACGAGAGCAACTACTAGCAGAATGACAGAGGGAAAGGTAGGCACAGACTACAAAAGCTCAATCGACCAAAACGCTAATCCGTGATGTGGTGGCTTAGTACAGCTGTGAGTTTAAACGAGTGAATTATTATATATAAACAAGGTAGAGTTGACAACGCCCAACAACATTATACAGATAGCTATGATCGACAAGGAGAACTTCGAAATCATAATAGACCACATAACGAAGATCATGAAAAGAAAGACCATAATTGAAAGTGCAGAACAAGCCAGGTGAGAGAGGTTTTTCTCGCACCATACAAGGTGATACCTATAAATAAATTTATCTTTATCTCACCTTTTTTCTGCTTTAAATATACATATAGCAGGTACACCTGTTACCTACAAACAACCTTTTTCTCCTAATTATGTTCGACTTAATATACCCAGAGCAGCTGCACCGGATATATACGCCGCACATATTAGAATAATAATTAAATAGACAACAATAGTAAAAAATTACTTACGCATATCTACCCCACACAACTTAAAATGTACTTTCCCCCCATTCTTGGTACTCAGCGACAAGAACTCCTTTAGTGCGAAAACTACAGTGTAAAACTAATCTGTCCTAATCTTGTTCCGGTAGGTACCAGCTTCCATATCGACAGGTAACCAGAGACACGAAGGGTGTAGTTTTTTTCTTTGTTTCATCTTCCCTCTTCTTCATTCTATAATATCATCAGATTTCCAGACCTCTTTTCCTTCTGTTTTCTTTCAGAAAGCTGGAAATGCATTGTAAAAGTCTATGAAGTTCTGATATGTGCTCTGATTTATTTTAACAGATATAGGAGGCACAAAAATATTTTACTGTACCTACTGTAGCATTCATCATGCTGAACAAGTAGCAGTAGTTAACTGTGCTTATTTATAGTAAATGCCTCCTGCCATTGTTTTTCCCAGAAAGAATTATAGAGACCTGACTTTGTACGGAGCTCCCCCTGGGATGTTACTATTGGCGGCTGCATCTGGTTAGATCAATAGTAATATGTTTGTTGACATATTAAAACAATTTATTCATCATACCAATTCAACTCCTGAAAATCCGTCATTACTCATCATGATAACCACGAATCGCATCTCTCCTTAGAGGTCTTGGATTTGGCAAAAAATTCTTGAGTAACAATTCTCATACTGCCTCTGCACACAGCTAAATTGTAGCCGTTAGATGTTGGACTGCTAAGTCCGTTTAAGAGGTATTATTATGCAGCTTTAGAATCCTGGATGCTTCGTAACCCAGGAAAGCCTGTCACCAATTATCAATGGCTGAGCTTGTCAGCCATTCTTATCCCAGAGCTATAACACCACTGAACATAGCCGCTGCCTTCTCCACTTGTAAAATTTTTCCATTTAACAGAAACATATTTAGGGATGCAGATTTTTTGCTAAGCAGTGTTACGAACCGTCCTGAACCCAACAATACAACAGATGAGCCAACCTCTGAAACAACTGAAACGCCACAACGTAACGAAAAAAAACCAAGCAGGCTCAAGCAAAATCGCAGATGATGTTGCAGGCACAGAGAAATCCATTGACCAACCTTCCCAGTCCACCACCAAAGTATTAATAAAACCAGAAAATATTTCGACCGCTTTTCAAAGCAGGTCCTCGTTATGAAAAGAGAAAACGTAGAAATGTCAGAAAAAGCATTATAGCAACAGATACACCGGAAAACGATGCAATAGCTTTAGAACTGGCTAACGCAAAATCTAAAAAAAACTGCAAAAGACAAGTTTTTGCAGATTTTGCTAATACAAAAACCAAAGCTGTATTGACAAAACCAAATAAGCGTAAAAGAAAATCTGATTCAGATACAGACGAATCTAAAGAATTTATTTCCGATAGCTCTTCTTATGATGACTGGTACGAAAACCCAAGTGATTTTGGATGAAAACTTTGCTCCTCTTTCACGAAATCCTAAAGAAGATAATTTTGTCTTGGTAGACTTTACTACAAAAAAAACTGTCTCTTTATTACGTAGCAAAAACTTTAGAAGATATTGATGAAAATGATGGCTGCTTCGTATCATTTTTAAGATTAAAAGAAAGACAAAAACAAAAGTTTACATTTTCCATTGAACCCGATGTAGCAAATGTAAAAATTTCAGATAATATACAATATTTTTAAAACGTCCAAAAGTGCTTAGATCTAAAAGTAGACAAGAACGTTTTTGTTCAAGGATGCCTGAACATTCATTTTTAACTCTCTTTGCTTTATGTCTAATATAAGCTACTAAGTTTTTAAAATTTTGATGTTCGATCTTTTTATTTTTTTAATGCCTGTATTATTTTAAATTATCTTGCAGACTACGTTTGTTTGTATAATAAGCACCATTTTTGTAATAAAACATTAAAATAAATATACTTTTCCCACTTGTTTGTGACTATTGCATTGTTGGTTCAGTGATAAATTAAATGGTCTCTGTAAAATTGTTCATGGTTAATTGTGGACCATCCTTGGTCCCTTAATCAAATGACATTTAACAAACAAAGCCTAATATCTATTACATAAATTGTTAAAATTAAAAAAACACTTTAAAATATATAGTAGAAACTCTGTTCTGTAGTTTAAATGCAAGAACTATATTTTAAATTTTAATTTTTACCAATTTTTTGAGCTTTCAAAAAAAAGTGGTTCACTGTTGAACATCTTCCCCTAATCAGCTCGTTAAAAATGATCTAAAAATTGCCATCAAATATTTAGATTTATTTTGTAATATGCCTGTATATTAATTATTTTTTTTTTTGTGAATTGTAAAGAATTTAAATTATAAATTAAATGGTTTAAGCTCTTTTGGAAAATATTAATATTTTATACAATAATGAATTTATTAATTACTATTAAACTGGGAATAAGCCACAATTAAAGATAATTAATAATTAAAGATCTATTAATAAACGGACCTTATACAAAATTAACAAAAGATCCAACAAAGCCTTTGGAAAACAAAATATATAGAACTTTATTCAAGTTTAAAGATGTTTTAACAAGTTATCAGAGAGGATTAATTACACCTCATTACAGTAAGACTCCTCATTTTTATGGAGTACCGAAAATTCATAAAAACGAATATACCACTTAGACCCATTTGTATTACCATGAATTCTCCTTGTAGTGAACTATCAAAATTTTTTATTAAATATTTTAAAAGCCATTTACAAATAAAAATGACACATTCATAAAAAATACACAACATTTTCTAAATAAATTATCAAATATTGAATTTAATTCAAATCATACTTTGGTAAGTTTTGACATAAATAGTTTATTTACGAATGTGCCATTAAATAAGACTTTAAGTATAGTCAAGACAAAATAGAGAGTGATGATTCATTGGCAACTAGAACAAGACTAAACATATCGGCTATAATGGAGTTATTAACATTATGTACTGATAATACATATTTTCAATTAAATAATGAATTCTATAAACAAAATTTTGGTCTAGCAATGGGCTCTAGTTTATCTCCATTCTTAGCCGATATATTTATGGAAGATTTTGAAACAAATATCATTTCTAAACAAAATTTCAAACCCACAGTATGGTGGAGGTATGTAGATGATGTATTCTCAATATGGCCTCATGGATTAGAGTTGTTGGACACATTCCTAAATGATATAAACGATAAAGAAGAGACAATAACATTTACCATGGAAAAGGAATATAATAACACGCTACCTTTCCTGGATGTTTTAATCTCTAAGAACGATACTGGATATGAGACTCAGGTGTATAGAAACCAACACACCAATAGATATTTAATTCAATCAATCACAATATTAAGGGATAATTAATCCTTACGATAGACCAAATTACTTGTTCTAATGAAAATTCGTTCTTGGAGGAGAAACATTTGTTAACATCTGTTTTATTAAAAAATGATTATCCTTTATCGCTGTTTTATTAAAAAATGATTATCCTTTATCGTTTATAAAATAAGGAATTTTCAACAATCGATCGAATAGAACAGAACAACTTAGAACGAGATCCTACAGCATACACAAGGAATAATATGAGGAAAATAACAATACCGTACATAAAAGGACTATCAGAAAAACTTAAAAGGATAGGAAATAAATTCAACATTTCAACAACATTCAAAACAACAAACACGTTGAGATCTATTTTGTCCAAAACCAAACCTAACAATGAACAAGAAAGGACAAAGAATTGCATTTATAAAATACCTTGTGAATGCGATCAGTTTTATTTAGGTGAATCATCAAGGCCATTAAATGTTAGAATAAGTGAACATCAATCTTATATTAAAAATAAAGAATTTGATAGATCTCAAATCTGTAAACACGCATGGGATAATGAACATAGGGTTCAATGGAATAATTCAAATGTAGTCCTAAAAGAAACGGATGGTAAAAAAAGAAAAATCAAAGAAGCGGCTCTAATTATGCTAAATGAGGCCAATTGTGTCGCAAATTCCTCGGCAGAATGTAGTAGGATCTGGTTACCAATATTGAAAGAGGAAGTTATTAATAAGAAAATACCAGTATTAGTAAGTCAGTAACATATAGAGGATACATCATTTATGTTTTTTTAAATAACGTAACATATAAAATCAGAATTTTGATGTTTGTTGAAGGTAAACTAAATTCACGAACAAATACTTACAATGTCGGGATAGTATTATGAGGTTTTTTTTCCTGGTTTTTCCCTCATAATTTACTATGGAATCACTAACAGGAGAATTTTACTGTCATCATGTCATGTGTTTGTCTTTTTAAAGACGAATTACATGCTATGATTTTTTTCTGACGGATATTCTCAAGTTAAAGTTGATTTCATGTAATCGAATGAACTATCTTATAAGTAAAGTCGTCCCAGGAGCGCAACTCAACAATATTGGCAATATCATTTTAAAGTCGTCTACTTTAAAATGCATAATGTATGTCTGAATTGTCAATATAAATGAGTCAGATAAAATTAAATTATTAGAAGAATTTTTCACTATGTAACAAAAAACAAAATTTGTTTAATTTACTGTTTGTATTTTGAGAACGATTTCCGAAGTGGAAATTGAAACGTCAATAAACGTATTTTTATCTTTAATTGTGGCTTATTCCCAGTTTAATAGTAATTAATTTACAATGCCACAAGAAAATAGCTTCAGAACAATAATGAATTTATTGTTTACTTAACGTGTATTTATATGAACAGTAGACTGTGATTCTAGACCATATGTGCTCCCTAACATTCTCTATCAGAGAAGAAGTCCTAATACTAACTATTATTTTACTATTATTTAGCCTCTTGGCTTATAATAGTCCTACGAGATTAAAATTCGATTAAGTTATTATTAAACCACACTTCAGCGTCGAAAAATGTAAATGACCAAAAATAGATCAATCAATCACTAGTATCATTCATTTTGATATCTATATTCCGCATTAAATAAACATCAAGCCGCACCATAAAAACTTCAAATTAGTGTTTAGGAAGTTTCAAACCCCTGGTATAGAAGTTGAGGCGACAGCTGTCACAAAAAAATCCCCTTACGCTGTTACCCCAAGCACGTGACTGATACAATACAATGAAAGAATTGAATCATACGGACTTATAGCTGTAAAAATATATTGTATCCATACATAGTGGCTATTTTTGAATTTTTTGTTCAGACAAATCTATTTGGAAGGCTTTGTTGTAAACTATAAGCCGTGATTATTTGTGGTAAATCCATTTATCTGAGGATTGGTAAAAAGTGTATTTATGTTTTTATTATATACGAAAAAATATAAACATTTTTATGCCCCATATAGATATAAGTATGAGAGTGTACTAGATATATCAATTACGATAAATTAAGAAAATATGCCAATTTTCGATTTAAATGACGGTCCCGATGGCGGCCATATGAAGCCAAAAGACCACGAGGAAGGCCGCAAATACGATGGAGCGACGACATTAAAGAACTGCAGGGATAATATGGAAACGCCTTATAAACAACAGATATGAATGGTGAGAATTAGGAGAGGCCTATTTATAAATTAAGGCTAAAAAAAAAGAAGAAAAATATGCGTAAAAAGAAGTCATTCCTCAGTTTAATAACCTATAACCTGACAGAGAAAGTGAGGCTAAGGGAACTCTTTGGTCAATGCTCTTAGCTTATAATATCGTGTTAGGAGAGAAGAACAAAACAAAAGCAGAACTTAACAAAAGCAGCAGCTACCAAACTGAGAGTCACGCAGAGAAGAATGGAGCGCCATGTTAGGAATAACTCTGCGAGACAGAATAAACCAACGAAGACATCAGGAGAAGAACCGGAGTGACTGACATCATCGAGAAGATAGCCATACTAAAAATGGAGATGGGCAGGACACATAGCCAGAATGACAGATGGGCGATGGACAAAGAGGTTATTGGAATGGAGGCCAAGGGAAGACAAGAGAAGCGTCGGTCGACCACCTACAAGATGGACTGACGATTTAAGAAGAATTAATAAAAATTGGATAAAAGAGCGGCGCAAGATAGACGGGGTTGGAAACATGAGAAAGAGGCCTATGTTGAGCAGTGGACTCTTGAGACTGGATGATGAGAGGAGAACAAAGAATTGTTAAAGGGGATGTTGGAGTGTTGAAGAAGAGCTATTCAAAAGGGAGGACTTAAGGTTAGCAGAAACTAGAATTGCTTGGAGAAAAACTAGACTGATTAACAGAATTTAAATACCTTGGCTTCTACTTAATGGAAAATGACACGCTAAATCAACAAATTGCTCACAAAATACAGGAATGGTTGAAAGGAATGATTATTACAAATCCAATCATTGCGTCTGAAATTTTACATCTTCTTGAAACTTGCATAAGCCAAGACCACTTTGAATTTAATATTCAAATATTTTTTATCAGATCTATTAGATTTCTATTAGATATTTTTATGGGCCATCTAGAACAAAGATTTCAAAATATCTTATATTCAAACAGTTTTTGTATTAGTGGAGATAAGTAGACGATGTACTGGTATGTTTTACAGGAATTAACAGACAACTTGAACCATTCTTCTCATATATTTATTCTCTTCATAGTCATATTGAATACACAATCGAAACAGAACAGAATCAATCCATAAATTTTCTAGATTTAAAAATTATCAGACTTAAAAACAAACATGAGTTCTCCGTATTTCATAAACCTACCCATACTGACACGACTATACAAAATTCATCATCCCATCTACACAAAATAAGTTGCTTGCCTACCATAGCATATCACATAGATTAATAGAAATATCCCTAACAAAAAATTACTTCGAGATAGAACTGAATATCATTAAGCAAATAGCAGTAAATAATGGGTACAACGAACACACAAAAATACAATTTTAAATCAAGAACTACATAAGAAATCCCTGCAATTAGTATTTCCACCACCAAAGAAAAACCCAATACCTCCTGCTCGATTACATATAAGGCAAGATATCAACAAAAATAGCCAAACACATAAAAAGAAAGGACTAACACCAGATTTTGGTACATGGATAAATTCGTGTCACCTCCAAATTATGAAAATTGGCAGAACCCTGGTCTTTCTGGCCTGTCGGCATACGACCATATGCCGAAACACCGTGGGCTCCACCTTACTCGTAGTATCTGTATTGCGAGTAAGTAACCCGTCCAGAGATCCCCCCTCCCCCACGGGGCGGAAAAGATGACTCAGGCGGAGGAATTCTACCTCGCACGTAGACAGGTTACCGCCGAGGAATCACTCCTCTGCCATTCTTAAATCTTTCCAGGTAGGTGCGTTTCTACAGACCCGACACCTCAAACGACGGCTCTCCACCTCTCATTACCTACCCATAAGTTGCCTTTTATTAACAGCAGGGTCTACTGGCCTCGGCCGTATTTTTATCTCCGCAAGCCGAACGGACAGATTTTGGTACAAAAAACAACTTAGTCAAATATATTAAGAACAATAAGAGCCAACAGAAAATGCAATTATACAGCGGTGTATAGAAACTTAAATGTGGCGACCGCCCAAAACCTTACATCGGTCAAACTTGTAGAACTTTTATTAAACGTATACCAGAACATAAAAGGACTTTCAATAAAAGAAAAACAGATTCTACGTACGGACTTCACCTTCAAGTTTAAATTCGTCACATTAAAATAGATGCCTTAATCTATCTTTAACCAGTGGCGCACCGAGGAGGGGGGTTTTGGGAGTCAAACCTCCCCCAAGACCTTATTCCGACACTGTTATTTACAAATTTTAAGGACTTAAAATGGTGGAGGTAGCATAAAAAAATTTCAGTGTCCAACCAAACCCCCCCCCCCCCCAAAGGACAATTCTAGGTGCGCTACTGTCTTTAGCGTTAATACCTGAATGTGTATTACCTTTTATAATGAAATTTTGTTGAAGAATGTAGATCATTAAACTTAAAATCAACGTGTTTTAGATATTTTAAAAAGGCTTTTCATTTAGGAAATATCGAATGTATTCCATACTTTACGGACATACTGTATATACATTACAATCTAAAATTTTATTAGAGCAAAAGTTAATGTTATTCCCTATTTACCTTTTGTGTATGTAAATTAGTCTGTAATACATAGGGAATTCTATAATTTCTATTAAACCTAAAATCAAATCAAATTCATTAAATATCGAAAACGGGTAATAGCTACATGATGGACAATTTCAAGTTTGACGTTGACTAATTACCTATTTAGGTAATTGGGTCGTTGAGCACTTTTAATTGATATGATAAATTGTAAAAAAATAACAAAAGCAATTAAAACACTCTCATATTAAAAGCAGGAATAATTTAAAATTTATTTTATTTAACATTTTAGTGGAGTATGTGGCGAAATAGGAGAGTTTTTAAAAATAGATCAGTAACGATTCTTTGATCACTTGAATTATAACACTTTACTGCATCATGTTGTTTAAAAAGCAACATACTAAAAATAAACATATATTTTAATAGCAGATCAAGATGAATGAGCTTGTACATGACGTTGTTTTCTAACAATGCAATATTAATCAGCGTAAGTAGACTGCTGACCGAGTGAAGATCATGCGAGGAGTAAGGCAAGGCTGTGTGTTCTCGCCGACTCTTTTCAATATATACCAATAGCCGATGATCGCCAATAGCCAGACGGGATAAGGCATGGAAAAAGAAGAAGTAGACTAAAAAATCATATACGGTGTTAATTACCAATAATGTGTCTTCTTAGCTAGGTAGTGTACATGATTAGACACTGACACGTGGCTCAGATCGTTTTTGTTAGATTTATCAAAGTCATTGAAGTAAATATATTTTATGTGTTATTAATATGGTAAGATAAATGCATGATTTCTTGCGGTATATAGTACTCATAGAGTTTAGTAGTACAGGTTTTTCTCATAAAGATGATTTTGTTGTTATTGTTAACAAACAGCATCATGCATAGCTAGAAAATTGTATCTTTTAGATAAAACATCATGAGTTGGAGATATAAAAGGCCGGTCACCGAAAAGAAACTTATAGGTATAATAAATAGGCTTTGGGATACCAAAGATGAGTTTCATGATGACGATGATATTGTCGATCCAGATTTCTTACCTGACAAACAAGTCAGTACATATGGTGAGTCTGATAATGGAGATTCTGAACCAATGAACGAAGTGGATAAGAATGCTGTAGACACTTATATAGTCAATAGCACTGTAGAGGATAAAACCTCCAGAAATTATGGTTTATTCCGGGCATAGGTACACTTATTTTACAACCAATGAGTGATTAAAAACACTAAATTTTTTTTTATGTTTAGACATTATAGGGAGAAAACAAAATTAAACTTATCTGAACAGCAACTGAAATTTAGAGGAAATTAGAGTCTTCCAAAGCATATCCTACAACTAGAAAGTCCCTATGAGTATTTCAATTTATTCTTCACAGATAGCATTTTAGACAAAATTGTGAAGGAGTCAAATTTATATGCAACTCAGCAGAATTCTAACAAAACCACTACACGAATTACAAGAAATGACATAAAGCAGTTTATTGGAATTACAATATATATTTCCCATGTTCATTTGTCGAATGCAAGGGCATATTGGTCAGAAGAAATTGGCTTTGAGAAAATAAAAACTGCTATGTCAGTCAATAGGTACGAAAAAATCAGACAAATTTTACATTTCAATAATAACTAGAATGCCTTATCCCCTGACAATTCAAACTACGATACAGTTTATAAAATTGGACCAATAATTGATCAGCTCAATAAAGCCTTTTCAAACGGACTTCCACTGGAACATTATCTGTCCGTCGATGAGCAAATTTGTTTTATTAAAGCAAGGTACTACATGATGCTGTACCTACCAAACAAGTCACATAAATGTGGTTTTTAAATTTTTTGTCTTATGCAGTAGCTCTGGATATGCGTATCCTATAGTGTTATATACAGGACAAGAGAATCATAAAAAAAACGAGATCTACTTTTAAACCTGACCTTGGAGCACCTGTAAATGTTGTTGAGAGATTGGCTAGAATTATTCCTAGAAATATGACTCACCCGCTTTATTTTGACAATGATTACTCTCCTATAGCTCTTCAAACAAGGTATTTACAATTTAAGAACCCTAAGAAAATATAGGATTTTAAATTGTAGGCTTCCGGATGAAAAGGCTATGAAAAATGAAGAAAGAGGTCCTAGTGTAGAGTTTGTTGGTACTTGCAATGGTGTGGAAATAAGTAGCTTAGTGTCTACTAGTCACGTTTAGGTAATAGTTTTTTCACTAAGATCATAGGCAGTGGCTGCATTATTTTTAACAATCTTGTCATGTTTAGTATGGATTCCAGCACCAATTCTGTACATCTTTTGTTCATTTCAGGTCTATGATGCCCTTTTCACCAGCACGTGCAACTGTGAATGATACTCTTGAAGGATTGTAGAACTCTTGAAGAACTTTACGAAGGCTTTGTGCGTTTTACAGGGCAATTTCTTATAAAGTAACACCTTTGTATCCATGACCCTTAGTAACACCAATGCAATCAATCATTTCAATTGTCCTGTAATAAACACAAAGGTTTTCGTAAAGTTGCCTGTATTGGAGCATGGCATACTTCAAGAGTATGATTCACAGTTGCACGTGCTGGTCAAAAGGATTACCATCATTGAACTGAAATGAACAAAATGATATACAGAATTGGTGCTGAAATCCACACTAAAGGTGGCAAGGTTGTTAAAAATAATGCAGCCACTGCCTATGATCTTAGTAAAAAAACTAGACTCCAATGGGTGATTTTCCCCACTATGGTGTAGTTAACAATGACTTTGTTATGATTAAGAGATGTTATATGGGACGAAAGAAACGTGTTATTACTTTGAGGAAGTCATTATTAGTCCACACTAAATGTATTGCTTTGGAAAAGATCAACCGTAAATTCATTGATACCTCATCTAAATTTGGTTATGGTAGATTCCAGATAGCTACCGATAAAGCTGCATTCATCTATCCACTTAAAAAAGATAGAGTTAAGGAAGAAGAGAAGGCTGCTGCTCTTGCTGCAACTGTATCTAGTTAAAATGTAACTATTTCTATTAGCTGAAGTTTTTTATAGTTTTCTTAATACAGATTTTATTAACACAGATAATATATTTTAACCCTTACTTCAATATCGTGTCTTGTAGTAATAATTTTAAACTTTAAACTTATTTATCTCTTTACATTATCATGACTAGAGAAGTTGGGGGTTTTTGTATTCAACTTTGTACCTGTGCAAAACCTCCCGAGGGCAGTCACGACAGTAAACAAGAAACGAGTTTATTTTCTGCCATTACTTAATAAATACCAGCCAAGCATTCCACCCCTTACATATCTTGGGTACTTGATTTATTCTACAGTTTAAATAAAACATGAGCACTGACGTGTCCTTTAATAAAGTCGAATCTATTTAACAGAGCGAGAAATTCACAACCAGTGACTCCGAATTGCATATACGAAAGCCACTATATACCTTCAAGGGAAGACTTTTTAGTCGGTGTCGTAATCGGGGAGGAATTAAATAGTCCGATAGATTTAGACACATGTCCATAAAAATAAAAATTTTAAATATTTACACTTATATACACTTTAATTTATTTGATATATATTGCTATGATATTTTGTTTGTGTATTGTTTTATGAGCAATGAGTATTTTTGAATAACGTATATAGGGTTTTTATCGCGGTTCTCAAAGAATTAGTTTGTAAGTACTTTTGAAATTATCTTTATTATAATTATTATGAAACACACATATATATCTAATTTAGACAATATTTAAATATAAATGTAAAACAACCTATCTTTAAAATGAAATTCTTATTACAACAATTAAATTATACTAATAAAATTTGGTACCTTTCTGTCACTGAATGCCTAAATGAAATTGTTTTTTAAAATAAAGGTTTTAATTACCACTCAATGTCTCCGTTATCAGCCTCTGGATTATCCTTCTTTTTATGAAATCATTTTGCCAAATAGACCACAATATTTCAATTAGCAGCTTCCACCATTTCAAAATATTTTTCTTCTTATTAACATTTATAAATGGGTAAAATATTTTTTTTGTTTACTTGGTTAACTTTAACTATTTATAATTTATATATTACTTGCTTTCTTTTTTAATCTTCTTTCTAATAATCTTTTTTTTTCTTCAATCTCCAATCACCATATAAATATTATAATTTTTAATTTCTTCTAATCTCCAATCACCACATAAATAATATAATTTTTAATCTTGACCTAATACCCTTTTAATACTATTTTTTAATCTCCACCTAATACACTTTCCAATATTACAATACTTAATACTCTAATACTTTAATACTTAATACCCAATACTGAATCTTGAATACTTATGCTGCAAATCACAGCGTATTTATAAATATTTCAATGTTCACGAATATTCTCGAAAGAAAATAGGTTCGAATCTCTTTCATTTTGTAAATATTTCACTGTTCGCGAATATTCTCCTACGAAAAGAGTTTAAATTCTTTCTATTGACGTCTTATTTTAAACCTCTAGATAATTCTTTACTTTTCTATCGAGAATTTTATGGAAATTTGGGCTTTTCAGATCAGAATATAAACTTATATATAAATTAAACATCTTAAATTAATAAATAACACTATTTTAATCCGTAATTATTATTTTAAATGTCCACTTTCTGTTCCATATCACTCTTATTCTCAAAAGTTCCAACAACCAAACTTACTTCAGTGTATCTTTGGTTGCCTATATAGATGACATAAACATTATTAAAATAACCAAATACATTGCAAAATAAAAACTTTTTAAACAAATTATTATGCTAATTTCTTAAGGATGGCCTCATATAAATACTTTTTATAAGATTCTCTAGTATATAACTTAAGTGACTCGAGTATCAGCAACTTTCGCTGAAAACACTGTCATATTAGCATTAGCAACTTTTATTTTATTTAATAAGAATTCATCATGTAATTTTATTGGACTAATAAAATGTACCAAATAACAAGCAAAAAAGTCCACAGCCGTGTGCCCTTAGGTGCGGGCATAAAAAAGGGAGAAAAAAAGAGTACAAGTGCGGCCGATGGAATGATAGCTTTGGACAGGAGGGTGTTTTAAGAGATTAGGGTTAGTCTGATTCCCGATGGAAAGTTATGTTAGGGCCAAAGGAACACTTGACCAAACAAACTTTCAAGGGTTATTGAAAGAATCGCGTGGTGGTCGATGGGAAGTAACGACGGGAAGAGTTTACTTGCCAGGCAAATTTAAATCAAGTGAGAATTTCGGTAAAACTTTGGATTTAATTACATAGGAATGAGAAAAGTAACTGAAACGATCCATTTATTTTTAATTGCGATTTTTTGAGGATTAATTCTTTTTAGTGATGTTCTGAACACCGGCTCAAATTTTTCAAATTCTTTTCAAGCAGATTTTTTTAATAATTATATTACATTCCGCTAAAAATCTATCGTTCAGCAATTACACTTCCACCCAACATACAACTATTATTAAATTTAGAAGCTTATATGAGAAGCATACATGCAAAAACCGATAAATCCATTTTTTTGGATTTTTTTAACCTGAATTTGGACTCATATCAATTTAGTAACCCTCTCTGTTTCTAGAATGTAAAATTCCAACAAAAACCGATATTTTTCCTTTAAAATGATGCATAAAGTTGACCAGTTCAAGCAAATGCCGATAAATCCAATTTTAAGCAAAATCCGATATATCTTTAAATAATTAATTCTCCGTAACAATAAAACACTGAAAACTTTGTTTTCAAACTTCCACAAAATTTATTTTAAACTCTTATCACTACACCTGTTTCGGCTGATTGCTTGTCTCAAGTGAAATAGGTTAAGTAGGGGAGAACTGTTTGTCTCAAGTTGGTCATTCAGAATTATATCTGTGTTTTTTATTTGTTGATTTCCATAGATTCTAACAAGGATGGCTTTAAGGCCTTCATTTTGAATGTGAAGAATTTTAAATTCATCATTAAAAGAATGATTGTGATATAGAAGGTGAAATGCGTAGGTTGAATCTGTTTTTCTATTATTGAAAGCCCTTTTATGTTCTGCTATTAATTTATTAAAGTTTCTACCAGTTTGACCAATGTAAGTTTTTGGGCAGTCCAACATTTACGTTTGTACACACCACTGTGTAAGTCTTTTTTATTTTGGCTCTTGTTGTTTTTAATATATATGCCTAGGTTGTTATTTGTTCGGAAAGCTGGTGTTATTCCTTTCTTTTTTATGTGTTATGGCCTTAAGCTATCCTTGTTAGAATCTATGGAAATCAAACAAATTAAAAAACACAGATATAATTCTGAATGACCAACTTGAAACAAACAGTTCTCCCCTCCTTAACCTATTTCACTAGAGACTATAAAGTGTAAATGCATGTCAAAAATAGATCTTTTAAAAAACAATTAGTCTCGTGTGTCCAATTCGTAGGTTCGTTATCACCAATTGTTCTCTTCTGTTTCTGGTTGAGGGTTCCCAAGCTCTAACGTCATTTTTAATTTGCTTCAATGATGTTTGAGAAGATTGCCATTCGTTTTTCCACTTGCACAAAACTCGATTTTTTATATAATAAATCTTTTATATCACTCGCGGTATTTCGATACTCGGCTTTTTCTATATCGGCACTTTTAGCAATTTCACTTGCGCACTGGTCCGCACTTTCGTTGCCAGCAATGCCAATGTGGGATGGAAATCCATATAAATATGATTCTTCTAGAATTTTCTGGAGCCTGCATGAGTTCTAGTTTTATGAGTTTCTCAAGGGAACCTTTAGAATAGATTTGTTTAAGGGTTTGCAGGGCGCTTAGTAAGTCACTTAAGATAACAGAGTTACATAGAGCTCAGCAGAGAAAATCGAAAAAAAAAAGGTTGGAAGACGAAATAGATATGTATCGCTTGGAGTAAAGAATGCAGCACCTACTCCTTTATCACACTTAAAATGCATCTGTAAATATTTTATAGCAATCTTCGTAATGCTGTTTTCTTCCTCCTACATTTCGGAATAATAGTTGTTAACTCTTACACGAAAAGATTTGATTTCTAGAAAATTCTTAATAAAATAAAGACAATTTTCACGACTGTTCCGTGACTGTAACTTTTTTAAAATGTTAAATCTAGAACATGTATTAAATGCTTTTCTTAGTTATGGGATTTTGCTGTACAAGTTTTTGGTTTTTTTTTTTCAAAATTGGAAAAAGTGGATTTAGTGATTTTTTGCGTGTATGTTCCTTATATGTACTTTAACATTCTTTAATATTTTCTTTCTTCAATATAGAGATTAGCATTTGTTACCTATTTTGTTAAACTTCGCGGTAGCAAGAAGCGGCAATTTTACTCTTTTAATTTTTTAGTTTGTTCAGTCAGTCGATTATCCTCCAAGTGCTTTTGTCATTTATAAATGCAACACGAATGATAAAGGCAGTGTATCTTATTTCAATTTTTATTTCTTCAAAAGACGGTAGTAGTACTTTTATACAGTATATATTTTCCACCATTTTATCCTCATATGTCGATGCATACTCTGTATTTATTATTTCCTTAAAGTATATAGCTGAAATGCTTTTCTGTATAATATTAAGTACAGTAGCGATATAAAGGAACACACCACAAATAAATACATAAAAATTCAGACTATAATTTAAAGACATTACACATATTTTCAGCAATATTATGTCATTTCGTGCTCTATATTTCTAGAATATAATTAAATTATAATTAAGACAAGAGACGACAAGTATCTTTTGAATGAAAAAATTCTTGAAAACTGTAAATAAATGCAGTTATGATGAAACATTAAAATATCATTACAATCGTACATCTACTGTTGTTATAAAAAAGAGACCCGGCGCGGCGGCATATAATTAATGTATGTCCATATTGCTAACGTCTCTCCAAAAACCGTTAAAAAATTTTAATTGTGTATGTTTAATGTAAAAAATATCATCAGTTATATTATTTCTGAAGTTCAATGTATAGTAAAAATATGTTTAAAATTCGAATATTAGGTTTTTTAATATTTATTTTACAAAATACCATTATATTCCTACTCTTTATTGATCGTTTAATCTCGTGGCTAAAGTTCATGGTGCAGTTCTGGTGTACACTCTACAATTTTAAATGCAGGACTCTCTGAACATGAAGCAGTATGAAGTTTATTACTCTTAACAAACCATCCTCGAAAACCCAACGTTTAGGCAATTAAAATAGTCTGGAAAGCTTTAAAAACATTGCAAAAGAAACTTGTTCCATAATAAATGATCTTCGAAAGTAAACTAAAAATTTCGAAACTTTCGAAATTAAATTAAACACAGTTCAAATATTTTCTCTTCCAAACCCTGAAAATCAAAATGAATACTTACTTAATGTGAGTAAAAATATAACATCAACTATTTTGTCACAATAAGATCCTATTTCCCATCTACCCAATTCAAAAAAGGACTCTAATTCATTCTTTATAAGACCAGTTGATAAATCTGAACTGATCCAAACAATCAGTAGTATCAAAAGCAAATCATCCTGTAGTACTGATGGATTATCCATAAAGGTTGGAAGTCCTGCTCCCTAATTAATGACTAGTTATTGATTCCTTTCAAAAAGTTATATTTCCAGAATGCCTAAAGACAGCCATTATTATTACTCGTTATAAGTGTGGTGGAAAATCAAATGTCTGCAATTATAGGCCTATTGCTTTACTGCTATCTACTATCGTTGAAAACAACATTTTATCACAAAGTCAGTTCGGTTTTTCATCTAAATAAATGTACCAGCGATGCTATGTTTTTTGTACTACGTGAGGTCTATCAACCACTAAACAATAATTATTACACTGCCACTGTTTTGTGTGACTATGTCAAAGCTTTAGATTGTGTAAATCATAACAAATTGATAAAAAAACTCAATTTCTACGGAATTCGAGGTATTTCTTTAAATTAGTTTCAATCATACTTGAGGAATAGGAAACAACTAGTTATAACGTATAAGCATTGTATGAGGAGTACCACAAGGTTCAGTATTGGGTGTTCTACTTTTTCTTACCTTTATAAATTATCTTCCTTATCTCTTATCTTTCCAACCTAACAGATTGGGTTGTGTCTTTTTTTGTGATTATTGTTATTGGCAGTTCGCCATTAAGAGTGATTTTGTCTTCCTAAGAGAAGAAAATCATTAATGGTACCCTGCTTTTTCTCCTGATACCGCAGCATATGATACTGTCAGTTATAGACTACTCCTTGAAAAGATCAGAGCACTAACAGGAGATAAAACATTCACAAGCGTCGTAAAATCATTGCTTCAAAATAAGAGATTCTGTGTATCTTCTGACGGAAAAAAAATCTGCTGGTGGAATTAGTAGAATGGCCTAGCACAGGGTTAGATACTATCACCCATAATGTTTAACGCTTACACTAACGACCAACCTGCCGTACACTTCATGTATACTGACGGCTTTGCTTTGGCCGTAGAGAATAAAACCTTTGAAGGGGTCGAAACCAGGCTCGGAGACCTTACAGTTTACTATGAACTCACTGAAACCTAACCCCACCAAAACCCCAAAGTTTATTATGTTTAACTAAGGTTGACAAAAAACTGAAGAACAGGTGAAACAGACGCCAAGTGGAATACGCAGAACATTCAATATACCTACAAAACACTCACATGTAAAGCACACTACTAAAAGATCTCTCTGAAGGTAGAATCTCATAACAACGTACTTTTCAAACTACGCTACTCTAAATTTTTATATATCATTTAAATCTACATTTTTAACTATTAAAGAATCAAAGGAATCATAAAAAACCGTCCAGCATTTAAAATCGCTAATAATTTTGTGTCATTCTGTAGCGGTTATATGGCCTACCATATTGGGATCACTTATAGGGAGTTGAAAATTGGGGGCAGAAATTACTGGACTTGAGATATGGTAAGCAAAACAAACCGTAAGGAGCTGGAATTGGGACCTAAAGAACTGGAATTGGGTAACCACAAAAAAGTGAAAATAATAACAGTACTTACATGGATTTCCTGAACAAAACACAAGAACGTTCCTAAGCTATTTAATGTGGACGCCGCTTACAAGAATCCTCCTGCTGGGTGGAAAGATAGGATTTTATTTCCTGATTTCACTGAATAATTGATCTCCTTTAGAAGTTCTGGGGTTGAACTGGACTCAAAACTCACTGCAAAACAAACAAATGCATCTCACAAGCTGTAAAATGGTCTAGAATGACCAAAGACAATAAAATGAGGATGAAAGCTGGGCACTAGATTATGAAATCTTGAAAGCTTGACTTTTAAAAAACTCAAACTCCTGCCGTCTTACAAATCCCTCAGGTCAAAGACAGCACGCAACAAAGCAGTGATTACTCAGACAAAAACTGACACATTACATTTGAGTGAATTCACAATTCCACAAACAAAAATTGCTGGTTTTCTTCAGGCTACCCACGCTGCGTCTTTTTTCTATCAAATCTTAATCCAACCTAAATTTGACCTTTCGTCATGCTCCATACCGGCTTCCTCTGTTGCCTCAACCCCTCTACCAGTCAAAACAACGGGCCAATCAGATTTTTTTTCAACGACGCTTTACAAGGAAGAGTCAACCTTAACATGTCTTGAGTTTTGAAATTTGCAGAAAATTTAAAACGCAAAATATAACTATATTGATACTACGCAGTTGAATGCGTGGCAAACAAGTTTTTGTAAACAACTTCTAATGAATTTTATACATAGCCATACAAAATTTAAGTTTTGAGAACGATGATAATACATACATAATGGCTATACACCCCAGTGTGGGGTTAAACCGCAAATGCTTTCTAGATCCTATTTCTTAAGTGGATCAGTCTTTTTTTTGTTTATCTTACCTTCTTGACAATATCTCTCCATTTTTTCGTGTCTCTAGTTCTCCCTCTTCATTCACTGACTACTGCCCTTTGGAGGTCTTCTTCAACTTCTTGCAGCCACTTTGATCTCGGTCTTCCCCTTCTCTTTCTTCCTCCTGGATTTCATTCTATCATTGCGTATGTCACTGCCTCATCGCCTGCTCGCTAAATGTGACCTAACCATCTAACTCTGCATTGCTTTATTTTAGTTACGATGTCTTCCTTAAGTTCTTCCTTAATTTCTGCATTTGTTCTGCTTCTATATTCATTTTGCTCTGTTCTGATTGGTCCTAGTATGGTTCTCATAATCTTTTTCTCTGCTATTCTTAAGTCTTCTTCATCTTTTTTAACCATCGTCATTGTTTCCCCTGCATATAATAATATTGGTCTAATTATGGTGTTATAAATGCTCATCTTACTTTTTTTAGTAAGTGTTTTGCTTTTAAGTAATCTTTTGTTTGCAAAATAAGCTTTATTCGCTGCTAATATTTTTTCTTTTATTTCGGATTTCCTTTTTCCGGATTTACTTATTGTAACTCCTAGGTATTTGAAGTATTCTACTTCTTCAAACTCAGAACTTCCTATTTTGGTTTTTTCCTTCATTGGTTTTTTCCCTAATCTTAATATTTTTGTCTTTTCTTGATTTAAATCTTAGCCCCATTACCTCCCCTTTCTGTCTTATATTCTTCAAGCATTTCTTTCATTATTTTTCTGTTCTTTGCAATAATAGCAATATCGTCTGCATATGCAATTTTTTGACCACCTCTTGTTCTGAGATTTCGTTTATTTATATTTCGCAGTACATATTCTAAAACTAGAATTAAATAGCGTTGTTGATAAGGCATCTCCTTGTTTCATCGCTTTATTTACATTGAATTCCTCTGTCTCTCCTCTTTGTGTCTTTATGCTTATTTTTTGTAGTTCTCATTGTCATTTCTATTAATTTTCTGAGTTTATGTGGAATTTTTTATATTCTTAAGTGCTCTCATTGATACGTTCCTTTTAATTTAATCAAATGCCTGTTTGAAGTCTATGAATAATATTTCCAATTCTAATTTATACTCGTTTGCTTATTCCATTATTTGTTTTATTGTGTGTATTGCATCTATTGTAGACCTTCCGTCTGTGAATCCACATTGGTACTGTCCTACTGTCTTCATTGTGATCTTTGATAACCTCTTTTTTATTATTGATGTCAATATTTGATATGTTGTATTTAGTAATGTTATTCCTCTATAATTTTTACAGATTTGTTGGTCTCCCTTTTTATGTACTGTTATGATCTGTCCTACCTCCCAGTCCCCTGGCATTTTCTCTTCTTTCCATATATTTTTCAATAGTGCCAGTATTTTTCCTCTTATTTCCCTTCTCCCGTATTTTATTAGTTCTATATTAATTCCATCTTTACCAGAGGCTTTTCCATTTTTGCTTCTCTGTATTACTTCATCCAATTCCTCTAATGTTGGTTCTTTTGAAATTTAGATGTCTACTTGTACTGTCTCTGTAGTAATCTCTCCATACTTACTTGTATTCTTGGTCCTCTATTATCACTATTTCCTCTCTATTTTTTATTCCGTTTGTTTTGCCCTTGTATTTTTTGTTTTGTTCTTTAATCTTTTTGTAAAAACTTTTCGTATTTCTGTTTGTTCTTTCCTGCTCTATTTCCTGCATTTTTTGTCTACCCATCTTCTTTGATTTTGCCTTATCACTTTCTTAGCATTCTTTCTAAATTTTTCATATTCTTCTCTGTCTTCCTCTTTATCTGCTCTTAGCCATTTATTTCTGGCTTGCACTTTTTTTCCTGTTATTTCTCTACATTCTTGGTTATACCATTCGTTTTTTGTTTTAGCCGTAGTTTTACCTATCTGCATATTTGCACCTTCTTCTAGCTTTTAAATCTGATCAAAACCGGCCCAGGTAATTAACACTATATATCAGTTTTAAAAGCTAGAGGTGGGCGCTGCCACATTAAAACCGTTCCAAAGTAACTGACAATTATTTTAATTGAAAATTAATTTATCCAGGAAGAAAACGAGAAAATAAATTACTACAAGCTACTACTTGAGAGAACCATCTTCCTTCGACGCGTTGAGTGGGGAGGTTGGCTCTATCGCGAGTAGTAGCTTGTAGTAATTTATTTTCTCGTTTCCTTCCTGGATAAATTAATTTTCAATTAAAATAATTGTCAGTTACTTTGGAACGGTCTGATGTGGCAACGCCCACCTCTAGCTTTTAAAACTGATATAGTGTTAATTACCTAGGCCGGTTTTGTTTTAGTTTTTTGTGTTGAGAGTAAATAAAATTTCCTTCGCCTTCCTAAATTTATCGAGGTTATGAACTTACCTCTCTTCCAATGTATTTGCCATAATTACCCTTAACACTTTTATTCTTGTATTACAAACTGCACGCAAAATCAGCAAAATTATCGACTCACAATAACAAAAAATTGAAATTATTATGGAGCAGAATTTATACACATCTATTTCTTACACTAGGGATCAATACAACGATGATAATAATAGACTTTATTTGTCGCTATTAAGTTTTTCATTGTGAGCCATACTGTACATTTAATTTACCCAAAACATACATATATACCTAAATATAAACGAAAAGTTTCTAATCAGCATCATTTCATCTGCCGAAAATTTCAGAAAATTCCGCCTCAAGCCCGACCAATTGAAACGAAACTCTCCCGAACTAATTCAAAACTAAACCGGTTGACAGACATGACAAGAGAAGTAACGAGTCTCCAGAGCAGGAAAGCGTCTAATATATGAATGCTTTAATTAGTCAAGTAACATGTAGCCGGCAACCGGGAACACATTCGCAGTTTCTGGACAAGACACAAATTGGTTTTGCCAAATTGGAAAGAGGACTTCTGAGTTTCCGACAAGTTGCTCAGTTTGTTGTTTGTTGTTGTGGAGAAGTTGATGCTATTTGTGGATATTCGATCTAATAATAAGTGAGATATTAATTTTACAACATTTAGTCTGCGATTTAATTTGATTAATAACTTTCTCGACGAGCTTCGTAGCAATAATAATGTCTCGGCAAACTTTGGGCGACATAGCAGTAATATGAAAGTTGCATATTGTGTTTGTAGATTACTTTATAATTGCCTTAAATATCTAATAATAATATCGACTATTTAGAGACATAATTTACGAAAAAAATTAAGGTTTAAATAACAAGTTTCTTTGTGTTTGTTTAGGCAGATATATACTTTTTTCTTCAAACGTCAAATAATGATGACATTACTTATTTAACTTGATCCTGTCAAAGTTTGATGTCTCCGAAGGCAGCAGTTTTTTCCCATTTCTTTACGGCGGAGGAAAAATGTTGTCATGGCAACAATATGAAACATGTCACAAAGCAACAATACAAATGTCATTAACAGCAATTTTATTTATTCTTCTTCTTTCAGTGCCTATTCGTTCCGAATATTGTCAATCATTCTGGCTATAATTATTTTATTAACTGCTGCTTTAAATCAATTGGTTGTTGTTGTGGAGAACCATTTCCTCAGGTTCTTCAACCATGATATTCTCCTTCTCCCAATTCCTCGCTTTCCGAATACTTTACCCTGTAGGATTACTTTCAGTAATCTGTATTTAGTGCTGTTTCTCATTATATGTCCGAGATATTCCAACTTTCTCCTTTTTAATGGTATACATCACCTCTCTTTCTTTGCCTACTCTTCGTAATACGGTCTCGTTGGTTATCTTGTCTGTCCATGATATCCTTAGAATTCGCCTGTATAGCCACATCTCGAAGGCTTCAAGTTTTTTCTCCATTGTTTCAGTTAGTGTCCAGGATTCAACTCCGTAATACAATATTGAGAAGATATAACATCGTAGGAGCCTTACTTTTATCTCCAGATTAAGATTGTGGCTTTTAAAGAGTTTGGCCATGTTATTCAATGCACTCCTAGCCTTCTCTATTCTACATTTTATTTCCTGTGAGCGATCCCATTGTTCATTTACTGTTGTTCCAAGATAGTTATACTGTTTTACTCGGTCCACTGGTGTATTATTGATAAGTAGTTGAGCGTCTCTAAGTTTATTTTTGCTGATGATCATAAATTTAGTTTTTGTTATATTTACTTGAAGTCCAAATCTTTGACTTACTTCATTTACTTTGTTTATTAGTTGCTGTAAACTGTTCAAACTGTCTGCAAAAATAACGGTGTCGTCTGCATAACGGATGTTGTTTAGGCGTTCTCCATTTAGAAGTATTCCATGTTCGCATTTTTCCAAGGCTTCACTAAAATATTTACTCTGAATATAGATTAAATAATATAGGTGAAAGTATACAACCTTGTCTAACGCCTCGTAGAATCTGGATCATTTCCGTTGGTTCACCTCCAAAATTCGTTCTTATTGTGGCTGATTGGTTCCAGTATAAATTTTGTATTATACGCCGATCTTTATCATCCATTTTGTTAGAATATCCATCATTTTTGGTGTTGAACTGTATCAAATGTTTTTGGTAGTCCACAAAGCAAGTGTAAATATCGCAAGTCATATCTCTGTCCAAATCCAAACTGTGTGTCTTGTATTCTCTCTTCGCATAGCTTGTATATTCTACGATGTATAATTTAAGAAAAAGTTTAAATGTATGGCTCATTAGACTTATTAGCCTATATTCTCCGCAACTTTTTTGCTCCCTGTTTCTTTGGTAAGGTAATAAATTCTTAAAGTAGCCAATCTTTGGGATATTGCCTGTGTCATAGATATTATTGATGATTTTTACAATAGTACTCTTAAAGATTCATCATCAAGAAGTTTAAGAAATTCAGATTGTACTCCATCTGGTCCTGGAGCTCTACCTTCTTTTAGTGATATTATGGCTGCTCTTATTTCTGCCACTAGTATAGGTGGTCCTGTTTCCGTGGGTATTGGGGGCTGGTTCTCTCTCTCATCAAAAAATAAATTTCTTATGTAATTTTTCCAGGTATCATTGATACTCTCTTTGTCCACGATTATCTCTCCATTGTCATTAACAAGTTTACTTACTCTTCTGTTTTTACATTTACCTGTAATTTCTCTTACCTTCTTATGTACGTTGAAGTCGTCGTATTTACTTTGGAGAATTTCGATTTCTTGGCATTTTTTCTCCAGTTCTTTCTGTTTGGCTTGTCTGATCTTTCTCTGTATCTCTCGCTGTAATGTTTTATACATGGAGTTATCGTTCTTGTTTTTTCCTTCTTTCTTCCATTAGTTGCAGAATCTCTGTCGTCATCCATGTCTTATTCTTACCTTCTTCGTTCTTCATAAAATTGTCTTTAATGTCGTCTATTGTTTTCTTAAGGGATTCTATCTTATCTTCTGTGCTTTCCGTTGTATTATCGATTTCTTTAAATTTTCTATTTAATGTTTTGCTGACTATTTCTTTTACTTCGCTACATTTCAGTTTTCTCATGTCATGTTTTTTTACAGTTTTTCCGCGTATTTTCTTTAACTTAGTTCTATACACGCCCACTAAAGGATTTTTATTTATAGTAATATTAAAAGTACAATTAGTTAATGAGGCATTTTCAAAATTGAAACCGTGCAAAAATGTTCTCGACTCTTGATACGCATTGGTAATTGTTGATAATACTGATGGTCGAGAACAACTTTCAGCAATCATTCCCGATGTTGGCGAATCATGAGGGTTTAAAATTTTTTGAGCATTATCGTTCTTATTTCTTATTGAATCCTATATATATCCTTCGGCAACCGTGCTTGATTTCCAGCCCCCATGTTGTTTGAGGCATTCTAGATTTCCGCCTACATCAATTAAAAGTATTGCTGAAGTTCGTCGTAAAGAGTGACCGGTGTATGAGCTTGCATCGTTTAAATGTAAATAACTAGCTACTTTTTTGGGCTACTGCGCTGATCAAATGTATTCCCATGACGCTTCGGTAACACTTTCCATTTTGGTACTTGATAAAAAATCGGTTTTCTGTGAAATTTTCAGGCCGCAGTGATGCATACTTTTTATACAGTTTAATGTAGTTTTGACCAATTATCGTAAAAGATCTAATTTGTCGTGTTTTACTATCTGGGATTTTGATAATTATTACATTTTCTTTATCTTCAATGTCCACAGTCTTCATTTTTACCATTTCGTTGCATCGACAGGCGCCGGTAACCCCAATTAACAAAACAATCTGAAATATTTTTATAATTTAGTAGAGTATACTACATGCTTTGCATATAATTTTTTTACCTTTAATCCTAAATACAACTTATCTGGCGCTTCAAACAAAAATTTATCAAACTCGTCTTTAGTGAAAACTTTAGACTTCTTTGCAGTATATCCTTCGCTTGTTTTTTTCAGAAAGGCACGTAACTTTAAAAATTTGCTTATATCCACATTTTTTCTAGTAACTAACTCGAATTTTATCATAGAGTATCGTGACCACATTGTAGAAGATTTCCATTTATTTTCATTTTCCATTATATTAAAATATGCCAGTAAAACGTCTTCGGTAACTTGCCGTAACTCCTCTTGTATCGCACCACTCTTGAAATTGCTTGTACGCTAACCGATACTTCATTCCGGACTTGGAGGGCCCCAAACGTGCTACTGCATCATTAGCCGCGGACTCAATTTCGTTTAGGTTTTCCATTTTCGCACTAAATTTGCGCTTGCGGTTGCAACAACAATAAGCTGTCTTTAATAATTGCAAACAACTGTCAAACAACTGTAACCAGAGAGACGCAAATCCCACCGACGACCTAATTATTTTAATTTCTAACATCTAAACGACTTTGATAGTTGTCACAGTTAATTTCGAGTAAAAATAGCGTATGAATTGTACTATTTATGGTTGAAAATTGCTACGTTTGAAGAAAAAATAGTATACTTTATTCGGCAAAGAAGCGACTTTTCTTGACTTGCCCTCTATTACGTTCCTCACTTCATTCGGCGCGTAATATCGGGCGCGTCAAGAAAAGTCATGCTTCTCCGCCTCATAAAGTAATATACTATTTTCTTAAAAATTAAACAAAATTTTAAGATCTTTTATTAAGAAATGTTTGACTGATAGGGTTTTGGTAGCAGTGGGTGTTTTGTGACAACATTTAAATGAAATGCCAGGAGAAGAAATGGAGAGTTTTTCTGATACGACGGTGCTAATTAGCAGAGTTTTCAAATAGTATATTTTGTGAAAAGTTGTGTTCTGTGTTTGTGGAAAGAGATTTAACTGTGATAGTAGGCAAAAGAAGTTGAACAAATAAATGTACTGTAGGTAAAAAACATATGTATAGTTTATATTTGACCAAGCCGATCAGTTGAGATATCCTTGTGTCTAAAGAGAAAGAGTGGTAGCTGAAGTTAGGAGTTTGAGTAAGGAGTTAGCCAAAGATTAAATTAAAAGTATCCTACAAGGAGAGATCATGTGGTAAGCAGAAGATTACTGGTTTAATTTTTTCTTTTCTTTTTAATAAAAAAATAATAAAACACACACAAAACAGTACACTGGAGTACACTGTATATAACTAGACAAAAATTACACACACTAATATGAGTTGTTATCCCTTTTATTGTTATACAAATTCTAAGACGAGATTTTATTCTGAATTATAGGAAATACTCTTTTAGCAGGATTATACCTTATATTCTCTAGTCATGCAAGAAATAAAAAACCTAATGGAACACTAATGAAACAGTTACATTACGTTGATCTTTAGGGGCACTCTATTTAATGTAGTTATTCATTTTAAATCACTATACTATAGTGCAGAATAAATCAATAAAACTAATTTAGTAAATCGAATTACCTGCAGTAGTTCAATAGATTTAATGTCTCTGTAAATTTTAAACATAACAGGTTATCGCGTTTATCAACAACGACAAAGATTAAAGTTAAAAAATTGCTCTTTATAACAAATATAATATAATTATTTTGAATCTTTCAAATCTAATTAACTGTCAGTACTTAAAGTAAAAATGTCAAGGATATAGAATCAGTTTTAAAATCAGTACATTACATAAGATTCGTTTGATTGGGATGGATGAAGTAAAGAGGCCGGCGGTGTTATATGTCTTTTTGAAAGAATTTTAATGTAATTAAAAATAAAATTTTATAAGCCAGTCATATGGCAAAAGACAACCATATAAGATTCCTTTTCTAGCAAAAAATAACAAAATAATTAGTGATAGAAAAGAAAAACGTAAGTATGTTAACAGACCAATTCGAATTAAATTCCAGTAATGAAAATTACACTGATAATTTTAAAATACATAAAAACAACGAAGAAAAATCATATTGGGATTCGACGGACATGAGATTCACAACCTTAACGTTCTTTTTTTCCTTCATAGAACTTGCTGAAGCCTTAAACTCTTCTAAAGATTCAAGCCCGGGATCAGATGGTATCCCCTTAGAATTTCTACTACATCTATTATACAATGGAAAAAATTTATTACTAGACCTTTATAATTTTATCTAGAGTAACTAGATTTTCCCATCAACTTGGTCCGAAGCCATAATACTAGCACTTCTTAAACCTAAGAAATCCCGGATATCACCTGAGTTATATCGTCCAATATCTTGAACCAATTATGTAAAGTATTAGAGAACATGGTAAATAAAATGCTGAGATGGTGTTTAGAACAACAAAAAACTCCTTATTCTACACCAAAGCGGATTTAGGCAAAATCAATCCACTATAGGTAACCTAATAGACTTAGAGTCAGGAATACATGAATCATTTGCAAATCAGCAAGATTGTATGGCAGTCTTTTTTGATATTAATAAAGCTTATGATACTGCCTGGCGATTTATTATTATATCAAAATTGCATAATTGGAATATCAGAGGCTTCAATCTCGCAGCTTCATATGTCGATCATTCAACGTTAACTCAGATAAAAAAAGTTCAAGAGAATGGGTACCACAAGGACTAGTTATAAGCCCAACCCTTTTTCTAATAGCCATAAATACTTCAACAATGCTCACCGATATTTAAAGAAAGATTATACGCTGATGACTTAGTTTTATTTGCAAAAGGAAAAAACTGTACATCTATTCAAAAACATTTACAACAAACAATCAATCAGTTGGAATCATGGTCTAGGACTACATGGTCAGATTACAATTTTCGCCGACGAAAACTAAATGTTTTTTATTTTTTACGAAAACATAAAACTCTAACTCCACATCTGAAGCTATATAATCAAACCCTTAGTTTCACAAATAATATCAGATTTTTAGATATGGTTTTGCGACCAAAAGCTCTCTTGGAAAAAACATACGGAAGAAATTTTATAAAAACCATTTTCAGCAAAAACTAGAGCAGGAATATTGTACATTACTGGAGAGCTTCCATAGAGTCAGGAAACAGCTAAATATTAAGTCTCTAGAACTTTGTTCATCTACACTGCTTTGCAGCTTTCCGAAACACTTTTTTATACTTTTTTTCACTGAAATGTTAGTTCCATATGTCACAAATGAATGTTGAATAGTAAGTATTGCGATATATGTTCATATTGAATTTACAAAATATTTCATATTTTGACAATTTTATGACACAGCTTCAAAGAAAGCGTGTACATCCTTACACGTTTCACAAAAGATTCCTTCTAACCCTTTAAATACATGTTATCCTATCTTTTCTCCTAGTGCCACTTTTCCGCCGATGAAAATTAAACCAAATAAAGAATTCTTGCTTTAAAATTTTAAAATGGATTTAAAATAAATCAGAAAATAGTAACTGTTACAGTTACCAGCTGCTCTCCGTGTGAAGAGGTTTACTCTCCGGCTCTGGAACTCACTTCAGCCATGTATGTTACCTGAAGTAAAATTTAATTTAATACTGAACATCACCGTTTTTTTACAACATGATGTATAATCTTTTACAACTATATGTAATTTAAAGGGTCTTTACCCAGGTATTTTGGTGGCTCAGGCATTATAACCTTGCAATTTTAAAATTTTAAACCTGATGATGGACTGTTTAGTCCGAAAACGTTTGTTTTTTTGATGTAGCCCTTTTAAGTGTTTTTAAATAAATATACCCATTTACGAAGACTAATTGATTTTTCATTTTTTATTTGCCTGAAACTTTATTTTTATAAGTTCAAACTTATTTATTTGCCTGAAACTTTATTTTTATAAGTTCAAACTTATATAGACTTTTAACATTTACCCAAAAATTATGACTTTAACAAATCATTTAATGATGCTTTCTTAAATTTTAGCTAAGTAATTATAATTTGGATTTACCTATTATTTCGTATTGTAAGATTGAAGTCTGGTTTAACTTAATTTCATATATTTACAAAATACATTTAAAAATATAGGATGTATCCTGCCAATGACAATGTTTCTCCAAACTACATCGAGAAACGAATGTTCCCAAACTACATCGAATGTTTGACAATCGTCTCTTTAAAGATATAACTCTTATGCATTAAATTGAAAAGAAACTTCTTGGTATTGCTCAATGTTTAAATAGAGATATGTCTAAAGCTATTTTTGAACATAGGTTTAATGGAATAATTCAAATGTAGTCCTAAAAGAAACGGATGGTAAAAAAAGAAAAATCAAAGAAGCGGCTCTAATTATGCTAATATGGGCCAATTGTGTCGCAAATGCTTCGGCAGAATGTAGTAGGATCTGGTTACCAATATTGAAAGAGAGATGAAGAAGAAAATACCAGTATTAGTAAGTCAGTAACATATAGAGGATACATCATTTATGTTTTTTAAATAACGAAATATAAAATCAGAATGTTGGTGTTCATTGAAGGTAAATTAAATGCACGAACAAATACTTACCATGTCGGTATAGTATTATGAGGATTTTTTTCCTTGTTTTTCCCTCATAATTTACTATGGAATCACTAACAGGAGAATTTTACTGTCATCATGTCATATGTTTGTCTTTTTAAAGACGAATTACATGCTATGATTTTTTTCTGACGGATATTCTCAAGTTAAAGTTGATTTCATGTAATCGAATGAACTATCTTCTAAGTAAAGTCGTCCCAGGAGCGCAACTCAACAATATTGGCAATATCATTTTAAAGTCGTCTACTTAAAATACATAATGTATGTTTGAATTGTCAATATAAATGAGTCAGATAAAATTAAATTATTAGAAGAATTTTTCACTATGTAACAAAAAACAAAATTTGTTTAATATACTGTTTGTATTTTGAGAACGATTTCCGAAGTGGAAATTGAAACGTCAATAAACGTATTTTTAGCTTTAATTGTGGCTTATTCCCAGTTAAATAGTAATTAGAGATATGTCTACTAAACAAATTTATAAGCTCTACTATTATTTATTTGGAATCCTTTGTACGGGGTCACTTGTTTTGAAAGTTATGTCATTTGAATTGCATAACTTTAATTAACATCATCTTAAACCTATTTAATTACTATAATGTGCCTTCATAACACTACATCTATTCTGAAGTGATACGGCAAAACTTAATATGTTCAATTTTTTACCAAATTATTGACTTTCTATGTCATTTAGTAACATTGTTTTGATTGGCAAAGAGTGATAAATGACTGTAGTAGTCATTAATAATACTAAGATCCATGAAAATCAGTTGATATAAGGAACATTCTAGGAAACGGTTGACCGTTACATTGTCCGCATTTTAATTATAAAATTTGGTTTAATATTAAGGCTTTGATACAATTTATAGTGGTAATTATTATGCTTGGTCATACTCCAATGAAAAATGAGCCAGTTATTGGCAATTAGAATGTATAGTAGCGATGACAGCTGACTCATACTTATTTATTAGGTTTCATTTACTAGGGGATGCCTCTTGTGTTGATGTATAACTGTTTCCAAACATGTCACGTGCACACCGTTATTAATAAAAGATATTATACCGACAGATTAGGAACACATATTTAACTGATCTTTGTAATGCTACAATATTCTAATGTTTATTGTATTTATAAACCAAATTTAAATTTGGTTATTACATGTTTTACTTATATAGAAAAAATTTTCAATAATTGGCTGAATACATAGTTGAAAAAAACTTACAAATAAATATGAAACGTGTTGTATAATTGTGCATTAAGACAAAATGAAAGCTTTTATAAGGACTACAAAATTGCAAAACGTTTTCAGTTCTATAAGATCATCAATTTGTTGTTCTATAGTGTATTTTTATGTATGAGAGAGTAATAAAACAATAAATTATGTATGCAAATCCCTAAACTGTTGATACGAGTGACTCAATGAAAAACAGATATTTGTCAACAAGTTTACAGAAGTATATAGGAAAACAATTTTAAATTGAGTATGACCACCAGGTATAAAGGTTGGAGCAGAATAGAATACAATAGTTGTGAGGGTTACTAATCCCTAAATAAGGTTGCCAGTGTCGGAGTGATGGAGGTTAACAGGTACTAATGAATTTGCAAGAAATGTAAGATGTTTATTTTATTGGTTATATATAACCAATAAAAGTTTAATAAGTACCTACCTATTTGCAAAATAAAGTTTAATTCTTTAGATAAAATAAAACGTTTTATTTTATCTGAAATGAGTGCATTCCACGAAGTAAGGGTTTCAACAATCAAACATTTAATTCTTTAATTCCAGGAATCTACGACAGTAATTGACTAGATAATTACCTTCTAAACTTATTCCACAGAAAATGTGATAGTGGGTTTTTCCATTTTGTAGGAAGGTCCAAGTGGCGTATTCAAAATTCTTAACAGTTCACTAAAAGTAGGTACTTCAGTTGCAAGGTGCAGTTTATTGTGTATACTAGTGTTATGGAAAATTTGGAAGTGCCGTGTAAACGCCGAAAAATTGGTCCTTTAACAGTTAATGAAAAAACAGTAATATTTAATTGTTTTAAATCATTTACAGACAAACGTTTATGTGAAAGTGTTGATGAGACCGTTGAGTTAGTTAGCAGTACACTTGGTGTTGGGAAATCTACAATTTACAGAGTTATTAAAGAAGAGAAATGTGGTAGTTTTCAAATGCCACGTAATGCTCCAGGGAAACCAAAATTTCAAATAGAATATCATTTTAAAGAAGGACTTCGACGGAAAGTGCATGAATTCTTCTTTAGACAAGAATTTCCAACATTGGATAAAGTTCTTGTCTCAGTTCGAGATGATAAGGATTACCCAGAAATGAGTCGAAGTACGTTATGGAAACTTTTAAAAGAAATAGGCTTCCGCTGGAAAAAGAATCCCAGAAAGTCTATTTTATTAGAAAGAAGCGATATTGTCATATGGAGAAGACATTTTCTAAGAACCATAAAGGAAATGAGAAACCAAAAAAGAAAAATATTTTATCTTGATGAAACATGGATCAACGAGGGTCATACACCAAATAAATTTTGGCAGGATGAAACTGTTACAAGTCAAAGGCACGCTTTTGTAAATAACTTATCTACTGGTTTAAACCCACCATCAGGAAAGGGACGCAGGCTGATAATAGTACACATTGGCAGTTCAGACGGTTTTGTTGAAGGTGGTTTATTAACTTTTGAATCAACTCGTACCGGTGACTACCATAAAGACATGAACGCTGATTCTTTCAAGAATGGTTCGAACAAATGATAGATCTTCTTCCTAAGAACTGTGTAATAGTAATGGATAATGCAAGTTATCACTCCAGACTTATAGAAGGACTGCCCACAACCAAGTGGTTAAAAAAAGACTTGCAGAATTGGCTGAGTTCAAAAAATATTACGTACCATCCCGGATCTATAAGAAAGGAACTTTATTCGTTGTGTGCCCTTCATAAAGAAAAATTTAAAAAATACGAAATTGATGAAATTGCCAAAAATCGTGGAATGACAGTACTTAGATCCCCACCATATCATTGTGAATTAAACCCGATTGAACTGGTATGGGCACAGATAAAGAGTGAAGTTTCAAGAAAAAATACCACTTTTAAAATTCATGATGTTAAACAGTTGTTTTTGGAGGCCGTAAATAATGTAAAACCTGAAAACTGGGAAAAGGCAGTAAATCACACTATTAAAGAAGAGGAAAAAATGTGGAAGCTGGACAATATTACTGATAAAATGATCGAGCCAGTTATTATAAATCTTGGTTCTGAAAGTTCATCTTCTGAATCTGATTTGGATTTGTAACAAGTAGCTGTAAGTTTTATATTAATATTTTTATTCATCTATTTAACATACCTTAGACGGTTTTAAAAACTCTTTTTCTCTTTTGTAATTTTTAAAAATTAAAAAAAATGTGAATTTTTTAAAACCCTTTTTAATGTAGGCCAGTCAGTTCTAATATAGTGTGTGATAAAAGAGGTCACTTTTGTTTACATACACATAACACTTTATAACACTGAAATAATTCATTTATTTTTTACAATTATTCAAAGTAATTTTTCAATTAATCTTGAGCACGCCCATGGAGTGGTCGAAGGTACCAGTTAAAATTATGCTAATTACTCTCTCGTTCATAAAAATAAACTATAATTTTGTCTCAGATTGAAATTTTAACTATTGTCATTTCTGTTTGGATTTTAAGTAAATACACTAATAGTTTCTTGGAGTCAAACCATTCTTTTTTCTTTCTATAAGTTTTCTCCCTGTATAACATATCCAAAATATTTAAGTTTCAACTATTGATGGTCAATGGTAATTTTTTTATTTTATCATCCTTCTAAGTACCTCCTCATTTGTTATTTTTTGAGTCCAAGTTATCCTCAAGATTTTTCTTTATATTTAAGTCCACAGTTCAAATACTTCTATTTTTAAGTTTTATACCAAATAGAAGGGTAGAATAAATTATATAGAAGGGTAGAATCCCTTTTGCATTTACGATTGTAACATATTTGGATTTTGTTTATTCCATATTTGTATGTCCTTAATTTTGTCATAAAAGCATTAAACTTCTTCATCGTTTTTATCTGCTGTATGTGCGTAGATCTATAATTTATTAAGTTTTCCTTGTGTTGTCTTTCGCTAGAGTAACAATACTCGTTCAGAATAAGATAAGACATTGTTATAGTTGTTCATTGTATTTCTTGATATTTTTTCTATTGTATACTTTGTAATTCTTGATATTTTTTTCTTATTTCTCCATTTGGCTTTTCTTCTCTCTTCCATTAAAGCTAGAATTTCTGAAGTCATCCACTTATGTTTTTAATTTGTCTTTTCAGGCTATAAATTTTCTTCTGAGCCTTTAGTAATGCCTTCTAAATATTGCCTTACTTTTCATTGACATCTTCTGATATTAGGATTTCCTCTCCTTCTTCTGTTAGATTTGAGCTGACTTGTTGGAAAACTTTTTCATGTATTTCTCTTTTTCTAAATTTTGTATAATTAAAAGTTCGTTAATTTTTAGGTATATACAATCTTTTTGAGTTTCATGTGCATTTCAGCATCTTCTTCTTAACGTGCCCTATCTAGTCCCTTGACGTTGGCGATTAACATGGCGAAAACTGTCTCTGTCTCGAGCTATTCTAAATAGTTGCTCAGCTTTCTTTATTCCTGTCTACTCCTGATATTCTTCAACCAAGAGGCCTGCTTTCTACCAATTCCCCTGCGTCCTTCGATTTTACCCATCATAATAAGTTGAAGAATATTATATCGGTCTCCCCTTACGTAGTGTCCAAAATAGGCCATCTTTCTACATTTGATGTTATCAAGCAGCAGCATTTGCTCTCTCAAGGACTACCACATTTGTCAGCATAGCCGTCCGTGGAATTCTTAGTATACGTCTGTGCAGCCACATTTCAATGGCCTCCAGACGATTAATGGTGGATATTTTTCATGTCCATGTCCATGTCCATGCTTGGACACCGTATAAGAGAACTGGCCAAATGTAGCATTTAACCATGCGCTTTCGAAGTTAAAGTTGCAAGTTATCATTACAGAAGAATGACCTCATTTTTAAAAATTTCGTGCGGGCTATCTCGATTCTACATTTTATCTCTTGATCTGGATCTAGTTGTTCAGTAATAATGCAACCAAGATATTTAAAACTGGACACTCTTTGAATTATATGACCATCAACATATAATCGTGCATCTTGATGTGCTAAACGGCTAAACACCATGTGTTTTGTTTTTGCACAGTTTATGTTTAGGCCAAACCCTCTTCCCATTGTATTAATGGCATTTAAAAGGCATTGTAATCCATTCATGTTATCACTTAAAATAACTGTATCGTCTGCATATCTGATTGTTTTTATCAGAATTCCATTAACTTTCACGCCCCATTCCAAATTATGCGGCGCTCCTTGAAATATTCTATCTGAATATAAATTAAATAACAGTGGGGATAGTATACAACCCTGTCTGACACCTCTTTGTATTTTACATATTTCTGTTGATTTTCCGTTTATGCAAGCTGTCGCTGTTTGATGCCAGTCAAAATCTTTTAATATTGTAATTAATTTGTGATGCTGTACTCATAAGGCCTTTTCATAGTCAATAAATACAGCAAAGACGTCTTTCCTTTGATCTCGACATTTCTGCAGTAATACATTTAGTGCAAAGAGGGCGTCCCGAGTTCCCAGTCCATTTCTGAAGCCAAATTGTGTTTTATCCTGATCTTCTTCACATTTATCTCTGATTCTACTGTGGATGATGCGTAGAAATATTTTCAAAGTGTGGCGCATAAGGCTTATCATTCTATCATCGCTACAGTTTTTCGGACGTTCTTTTTTTGGTAGTGTTATGAATTCGGACTTTAACCAATCTTCAGGGATATCACCAGTCGAATAAACATCATTGAAAAGTTTGACCAGTATTCCAATGTTCTCCTCATTTATAAGCTTTAACATCTCTGTCGGTATGTTATCAGGGCCAACGGCTTTCTTGTTCTTTGCTAACTTTATAGCATGCAGTATTTCTGATTTTAGTATTTCTGGTCCTTCACCTTCAACTAAAGTCTCCTGTTCTTCGGGTCTATCATCATTATACAGTTCACTTATATAATACACCAGGTTGTTCGAATTTTATGTTCGTCTAATTATCATTTTTCCCGACAAATCGGTTATAGTATGTTGAGTTTTCTTATGATAAAGACCAGCTACTTCTCTAACTTTTTTAAACATTTTAAACGTTTCATGTTTTTCATTCAACTTTTCTAATTCCTTGCATTTATCCTCCACCCATTTTTCTTTAGCCACCTTTAGTTTTTGTTTAATTAGTTTCTGTTTTTCCTTATATTCTGTCTTGTTACCTTTCAGTTTCCTTCTTTGCTCCATTAATTCCAGGATTTCATCAGTCATCCATTGTTGTTTTTTGTGCCTGTGTAACGTTGTTGAATATTTTTCTATTACTTTCAAGGTAAGATCTTTAAATGTGTTCCATATTTCTGTGTTGTTTTCATTTATTGATTTCTTTAGCTCATTGTTTAAGTAATTTTCTATTAACGTTTTGTTGGATATTGAGATATTTAATTTTGGTGTTTTGGGGACTTTCTTGGACTTTTTTGAGCTTCACTTTGATGTCAGTTATTACAGGGTTATGGTCTGAACCGATATCTGCACCAGGATATGTCGTTACTCTGGTGACGCCATTCTTAAATCTCTTGTTTACCGGAATATAATCTGATTTCTAATCATATGTAGTGAATTATCTCCTGGTCCCCTCCATGTGTATTACCTTCTTTTGTGTAATTTGAACCATCTATTTGCGATTATCATGTCATGTTCTTGACAGAACTGGTATAATCTATCGCCTCTTTCTTTGCTCTCCCCTAATCTATATTCACCTACCAGGTCAGATCTTCGGCCTTGGCCAATTTTTGCGTTAAAATCTCCCATAATATATGTGACTTCGTTACTTTTTAGATTTTTAAGTGTCTGTTTTAATTGGCTATAGAATGATTCGACGTCATTGTCATATTTCTTTTCTGCAGTAGGGGCATATATCTGGATAACATTGGCATTAAATGGTTTGCTATTTAATTGGAGTAATGCTAGTCTGTCGTTCACTGGTATAAAATTTTTTCACATATTTCTTAAATTTAGACGTTATAAATAAGCCAACTCCATTCCTATGATGTGTGTCATCTTCTGCACTTCCAGAATAGTATAGTGTGCCTTCATCTTGTTCACATATTCCCGTTCCAGGCCACCGGAGCTCACTGATGCCCATTATATCAATTTTATCTAGCATCAATAGATGTAAATATAGGTAAAGATGATATATGATGTGATGATTCTAGCAAATGTGGAAGAACAAACTGGCAACGAAGGTCAATGCATATGATGAATGACGATGAATACTTGGCAAGTTCTAGGATCAACTTTAATGCTGTAGCTTCCATGATGATAATAATGATTTTAATTTAATTATAAACTTTGATAAAAATTTCAGTTGTGGTATTTTACTCACCATATTTTCTAACAGTTTTATTAGTTTTTAAGCACAACCAGGCTTTTTTACGATATACAATTTTTACGACATTTTTATGTATATAAGAGAAACAACTTCTATAGAAAATAATACCAAACAGCCCTAGAAATATATAGCAGGGGCCTAGTAAATAAAATTGGGGACTGTCACTTTCACTGTGTCACAAAACAGGTGGCACGGTTTAGTTTGTCCACGGGGTTCCATTCCACCAGAGAACAACAATGCGAGGATAGACGTAATTGAATTTATTGCACAGTGTATGTTCAATGTGTTAATTCGGGTGTAAAATTAACGTGACGTTTTCAAGGTGCTACTGTTACGATAAAAAAATAGGTACAGAGTCGTGGAAAACAGTTCCTTTTTTGGAATACATTCACCGCTGCACTATTATACGTTAAATGTAGAATATTTATGATCCAGAATGTAAAAAAATATAAATGATACGTAATATTGAAATTAGCGAGCGAAATATATGCATATGAAAATAAATGTTTGAAGCATGAATTTTGTCTTTTCGTACAATGTTCACCCTTTCGTAAATTGAAAAACAAAAACATCATCTGCAATACGAATTTTAGTGACATGTTTGAAAGTTTTTGCTTTCATAGTCTGTTTGTTCATAGCGAGCAGTTGTTTGCATTGTAAATAATGATGGTTGGATAGAAATGCAGACGCTCGACATTAAGTAGTCGTAAAAATCAAAGTCCCAATTTTATTCTCTAACATGCGCTTTTAGATTCATAGTCGTAAAATAAATGACAAAATTTATAAATACAATATAACCAGCTTAAAAAGCTTTAAAAATGCAACTTGTTTATAGATAATAAAATTTCTCAAATAGAACCATAAATATAGGATTAAATAGGTTTTCACTATTTTTAAATGGGCTCTTTATATCAATAAGTATTGCAGGTGCCTAGCTACATTCCTATGCTGCATTGAATTTTCTTTAAGAAATATCATATAGATATTATATGAGATATTTTTTAACTTTTTTTTATTTAAACAAAAATGGCCCTGCATTGCTTTTGGGAATGGTATCACACATTCCCATTAACTCGGCTCATAGGGCACAGGGCCACCTTCTCTGTCGCTCATATGAGTAATTCCTGTCTGGCGCGTCCATGTCGCGGGGGTGGGCATCTCTTGCTAGCTAGTAGATGGCTAAGTTCAGATAGGGACCCAGTTCCGTGGGGTATAACACGGCCCCCTTGCCCAGGGATACGGGTGAAGACCACAACGATGATGAAGGTAGAGAATATAGTATTCGGTTCAGTGAATTCAACGGAAGTGGCAGCCCTGTTTCTAGGGATAGTATAGAATCAACCTGGTGAAGGGCAGCAGCGATCACCGGTACTAGAATTAGGCGTAAAGGAAATGATCCTAAACCGGCTTCTTACTAGAATACCGTAGGTGAGACTGAAACAGTTGGAGGGCTACGGTACTGCGATGCGGAAAGCAAGTAGTAAACTACCGCATTATATTCCTCAGGACATCCGTCCGTAAATTTTTTCTTGTCATGTTGGAAGAAACAAAACAAACGGCCCCTAGTCCCGGGCAGGCCTTAAATGGCCAAAGGGTGCGAAGAATCTCCCGGTTTCAACTTGATAAGACAATCAAAATTGCTACGTGGAATGTCAGAAGCTTATTTGCAGCAGGCAAACTACAAAATCTAATTCAGGAAATGAACAGAATTAATATCGATATTCTCGGCATAAGCGAATTGCGATGGGAAGGCACAGGCATGATCAATACTACTGGTAAAACACTTTACTACTTATGCAGTGATAGCACAGACCCTCACCACAGACATGGAGTGGGAGTTCTGATAAGCGAAAATTTGCGCGCCTCCGTGAAGAACTTTGTCCCGATCTCCGAAAGAGTCATACTTATTCAGTTGCATGGAAAAGTTAACATAAATATTATACAAGTCTACGATCCTACAGCAGACAAGCCAGAAGAAGAACTAGAGCGATTTTATCAACAGCTAGACGAAGCCTTAAAGGTGACTAAGAATCACGAAATTAACATCGTATTAGGAGACTTCAACGCAAAAGTTGGGGTAGGAGCTATAGATCACGTAGTTGGAAAATATGGTCTTGTTCAGAGAAACGACAGAGGGGACAGATTGATACAGTACTGTCAAGACAAAGATCTAGTCATAACGAATACTTGGTATAAGTTACCACACAGGAGGCTTTACACATGGAAGTCGCCTTTAGATGGACATCAGGGCATTATAAGAAACCAAATAGATTATGTGACAATTAATAGAAGGTACAGGAATGCTATTACTAAGGTATCTGCATTACCTGGAGCAGACATAGGATCCGACCACAATCCCTTAGTAGCAAATATCAAACTGAGGCTCGCTACAGCTAAAAGAAAACACCAGAAGGCATCAGTAAACATTAGAAAACTCAAAAACAATGAAACAAATGAAGCGTACACAGAGGAAATAAACAATAGGTTCTCTAATATGGCAACTGAGAATGATGTTGAAAAGTCATGGACCACCATAAAAGAATCATTTGATGAGTTGAACAACACTTTTCTACTCGAGAGTAAAACAACTACCAAGAATGAGTGGATGACAGAAGAAATATTAGAGATGATGGAACAACGCAGGCAGTGTAAGATCACGCAGGACGAAGTAGGGTACCGAAATATACACAGTCAAATTCGTAAAGAAATTATAGCGGCGAAGGAGATCTGGATGACTGCACTTTGCGCCGAGGCTGAAAGCCTATATAAACTCGGCGACAGCTTCAATCTTCACAAGAAAATTAAGGAAATTGCTGGTGTCTTCAAGAAAAAACAAGTCACTGGTATACATAATGACCAAAATGAATTAATAACGGACCCTAGCGATATACTTAATACTTGGAAAATGTACACAGCCAATTTGTTCAATGATGACAGAACACAAAAACCACCACAACTGGGAGACCATTTGTATGGCCCAAGTATTTTGAAAGCTGAAATTGTACACGCTATCAAACTATTAAAAAGTAACAAAACCCCAGGACCAGATGATATGTACGCAGAAACAATCAAGTTACTTAATGAAGAAAACCTAGACATTATTGTTAAGTTCTTTAACGACATCTACGATACGGGCCAGATTCCAAAAGATTGGCTTCGATCTACATTTATCGCCCTACCAAAAACACCACGTGCGAACTTCTGCAAGGACCACCGACTAATAAGCCTAATGAGTCACTTTTTAAAACTTTTCCTGAGAATACTTCACACTAGATTGTTTAAGAAATATAAAGAGGTCAGTGGATGGAGTCAGTTTGGTTTCAAAAATGGACTTGGCACGAGAGAAGCGATCTTTAGTATGCAAACATTGATACAGAATTGTTTAGATCAAAGAAAGGATGTTTTTAATCTGTTTAATCGATTACGAGAAAGCATTCGATAATGTAAAACACGAATTGATATAAAATACCTACAAGAGCTGGGATTGGATGCAAAGGATATAAGAATCATCGCCAATCTGTATTTTAATCAGACAGCAACAGTACGTCTTCAAAATTCCGACTCCATTTGGATGGGTCTGCAGATTGTCGCTTCCAGAATAGTATAGCATTTCATTTCTTTCTTTAAATTACATAATCTACCAGATCGAAAATTACTTCTAAAATTCCACGTTCCAATTTTTAAATTCCTCCCGATGATTGTTAGCATTCTCTGACTATCAAAATTCTTCCGGCGTCTGAGGGCAGATCTTGTATTTCCATTATCATGACGATTATACTAGAGATGAATAATGAAGTACTTTCTCGTAACTTTTTCCACCGCAGTCTGAAAGCCAATAAACTTCTCGTATCAAATAACAGACCGATCCGGAATCATTTCCCTTACGCTATATCTTGGTACTGATGTTGCTGCTGTCCTACATCAAAACGGGATATGGAAAGAAAAACTTTGGTTATTAGGTAGAAGAATGGATCTAGGACATAATTTTCCTAGGTATATACCAGGAGATTGGAGATATTATAGCTCACGAGGGCGGGCTTGCATCGATGAAGTTGATCTATCTTCTACTGGAAACGTAAAAGAGCTATCCGCGACATATCTTTCATTGAAATACCAGTCATTTTGTTGTTTTACTCTAGTTCAGCATTTATGTCTTGCTCCCATATGTTATTGAGGAGGAAATTCTAGACTTAGTGCTTAATGGTTTCCATCAATTCCATCAATTCATTAATGGTTAACTATCAATCTCTGTTGTGATGTTGGGATTTATTTCATTGTATTATCAGTTATCTCTATCATTATCTCTTATTTACTGTAAGTTCGTATTTTTCCATAGTATAAACTACTTTTCTAAATTAGACTTGATAGACATAGTACCAATAATTTACTGGAAACTTTCTACGTAGGACCCCCCATTTAACCCCTTTTAGATCAATTTAGACTTCCTAAGTTTATGGGAAATTATTTCATTGTAATAAATAGTAACCCATCCTAAACGTAAGTCATAACTGTAAATATAATACTAGGACCTATAAATAACTAATTGGAGCACGGCCAATTGAACCATAATAAAAGGTTAGTTAAAAAATGAACCTAATTTATGGGCGTACAGGTCTATCTTGGGTGATGAATAATACCATATGGTCAATTTCAACCTTATTCAGTAAAAACTAAGTACATAGTATAGTCGATGGGACCATATAATTTTCTCGTTTATAAAAATGTATGTTCATGAATTGAAGCAAAACTAATTGGGTGGAATAAACAATTTTGGTCGTTTTTATAATTGGAAAATAGGGACTAAAATAATAATGCAGTCAATGTTCTATCCTTTATAGGATTTCCTGTTGATACACGAAACGGTGGTAATTAAAAAGAAATAGATATACTTTAATGTTTAATAAACGGCGAAACTTCTTTACGTTTGTGGTCATCGTTAAACATGGACCGTAATTGTATGATCTGCACTTTATACAGATAACGACATCATTTAATTCTAAAGTTTCCATTCCGCTACTTCAAAAATCCAACCAGACTTTATGCTCTTCTGACAAAGAATCTTCCGAAACTCTCTCTTTAGCATTTTCACAGGTTTTTACTAAAGAATTAAATGATGGTTATCTACCTGCTGTAAACTGTAATCGTGTCGGCGGATCCTTACAGCAAGTTGAATTCACAGTGGATGATGTCAAACAACACTTAATTAAACTTCGCACGGCCGCTTCACCTGGTTTAGATGGTTTAACACCAAAACTGTTAAAAAGGTGCGCAGACACGCTTGCAATACCCTTAACGTTAATTATGCAAACCTCTTTCATCCAAAACTCCTTACCCCCTAGTTGGAAATTAGCTTCCGTTACCCCTATTTTTAAAAAAGGCAACAAACTCGACCCCAACAATTATCGTCCGATTAGCTTGCTGCCAGTAGTTGCGAAAGTTATGGAAGCCATTATTTCCGAGGAGATGACCAAATTCCTTTTCCAGGAACATGTTATTCCAACACAACAACATGGATTTGTCTCTGGTCGCTCTACTCTAACCAATCTCCTACATTGTGTTAACGACTGGACCTCATCCCTTAATAGTTCGCAGCCGGTCGACGTTGTTTATCTAGATTTTTCTAAAGCCTTTGACCGTGTACCTAAGCGCAGACTTCTACATAAGCTAGAACATTTCGGAGTTCGCGGTACTTTACTTCGTTGGATAGATGATTTCCTGACAGATCGATATTACAAAGTTAGAGTTGGCGAATCTTTCTCACAGGACAGGTTAGTGGAAAGTGAAGTGCCTCAGGGTTCTGTCCTTGGACCTCTGCTTTTATACGGTTTACACCAGCAATATTCCTTATTATGTCTCAAGTAAAATATCGTTTTACGCTGACGACACAAAAATATATGCCAATCCAAACACAAACCAGCTAACCCTCCAAATGGAGTTGGACTCTATGTTAACTTGGTGTTCCCAGTGGTTACTACCCTTAAACGCGAAAAAATGTGTAGTGCTTCGAATTGGCAAAAATAACCCACTTGTGCCGTACTTTGTTAACGGGCAGCCATTAGAATCTGTGTTTTCGTATAACGATCTTGGTGTTATTGTGAACAGCAACCTAACTTGGTCCGATCATATTACCTCTATTTGTAAACGTGCAAACTCCAGACTGTATCTTATTCGGAGGTGTTTTTCGGGAGTTTCAATGCAATTATTTTGCAAACTTTACACTCTGTACGTAAGACCCATACTTGAATACGCTGGACCAACGTGGTATCCCGATCTGGTTCGAGACAAGACTCTGTTGGAAAACGTTCAAAGAAAAGTAGTATGGCTAACCTAACTACTTTGAACTTCGCCGACAACGTGGATACTTAATTACAACATTCAAAATACTAAAATTCAATTTTGGAAACCTCGATGAAATATTTATCATAAACCAAGATGAACGCCTGAGAGGTCATCAATATAAACTAAAGAAAGAAAATTTTTCTATAAGACAAAGACAGAACTTTCTTCCAAATAGAGTTTTTGAGTGCTGGAATAACCTCAACGACAACATTGTCTCCGCTTCCTCTACCAACTCGTTCAAAAACAGACAGTTAGGCTCGAGACTGCATAGGACCAATGGTCACTAGAGAGCCGGCCTTGTCGCATCTAGCTCTAAAAATACACAAGACCACTCTGAAAAGAACATAATTTTCAACTAAGCCTTTCTCCCTGGTTCTCTGGTTCTCTGCAAGTCGTAAAACTCCTCCAGGAGAAGAAAAAGGTGCATCCATCCAAGAAGAAGAAGAAGAGCTTTCTCCAGTGACTTTTGGGTATGTTTGCCTTTGTACGAACCATGCAACAAAAATTCAAACTCAAGTCTGAAGAGTTTGTACCCTAAACGGGTACAAATATTCTCATCCCAATCGAAATAAAGATATCCTTACCTATCCCAACGAGAATAACATTGAAACGACGACGCAGAGCTAATCGACCAGCATCTAAAGCGTCGCTAGATGGTGGAAAATATCTCTCCAGCTATTCGCAACTGGCGCCAAGTTGTTGGAACTTCAAGTGAACTTCCAAGAGGTAATCCCGAAAATTTAAATATTAAAAGCGATTTAGTTTTTGCGCTAAAGACAGTAAGGCTCGTTATTTTTGTCAAATGTACAAAAAATTTATTTGTTTAACACATGCCCAGCTTCAGTGCCCTGATTGCATATTGCACCCACATAATGTTTAAAAGTGCAACTCATAGGATCAAGCTTGACAAATAAATCTTATATTTTAATGTTTTGTACCTTTAATAGGTTCAATACCTTTAATCTCTATACTTACGAAGTAAGGTATATAACTCCTGTATAATACCGGTGCTCACCTACGGAGCACAGACATGGACATTTACACAGGCCAATTTGGATAGGATAAGGAAGGCACAAAGAGCGATGGAGAGACAAATGTTGGGTATATCACTTAAAGATAGAAAACATAACCAGTGGATCAGAACCAGAATAAAGACAGTAGACGCGATAGAACAAGCAGCAAAACTGAAATGGAAATGGGCTGGACACAATGAATGTCTCCAAGACAGACGATGGAACAATGCCATCGGAAAGTGGCGTCCATACAAGGCAAAGAGATCAAGAGGCAGACCACAGATGAGGTGGAAAGATGACATCATGAAACAAGGAGGTCCCCCATGGCAGAGAACAGCTCAAGATAGGGAAAGATGGAGAGAACTGGGGGAGACCTATATCCAACAATGGAAGGATAGAGAATACGTTCAAAAAAAGAACCTTTAATAACATAAAAGTTAATTTGCATGAACTCTTGTTTTATTTTTCACAATTCATGAACATTAATCATTTATTAATTATTTTGGAAGGTTATATTATTTATTGGGTTCAAATTACATTTTATTGTTTAAATGATATTCATAAAGAAGTAAAGCTAGATAATACACGAATATTGTTTTGATTTTCAAATTAATAAATTATTGAATTTTGGGTCTGTCAGACTTGTGGCACTACTGGTGTTCCCACATGGGGCGCGACCAGTGCAGGGTTAATGTTCCCGACCTATTTAAGAGGGAGGATAAGTCAATTACTAATACTGAAGTTATCTCCTATTTCTGCTACTACTAATGCACTATTTCTGCAAAAATCCGAATGCCACCACTCACATCAACCTCAAAACAAATACGCCATGGTCTTAACTAGAATTTTAAATAAACTGGTAGTATTGTTGCATTGTAAACTATGTCATAAAGCATGTTATACTTTATGATATCCGCTATTACTTGGATTTCCACAGAGCTGTTGTTGTTTTTCAATATTTTTCCTCATTATTCTCATTAAACAGTCCCTAGACGGAGAAGTTTACAAAAAGAGGAGTATTACATTACCGATAATATATAAAAACTGGTTAAATGTAAGAATGCGAATATAATACTCGTACAGACACATTTTGATTAACAAAAAAATTTCCTTTAAAAATGATTCGTACTTTTTCATTAATTTCCATCCTTTCAACATGTTTGAAAGATACTATTGAATGTCTTTATCGTAACTTCTTGAAACCAGACCTACTTTATAGAAAGTTCAACAATGGATTAAAGCGAACCAAGTGTGAATTTCATCGCGCAAATCATAGTAATCAATCCAATGCACAAAACCATTTCGAGAACTTCTATGTATGCAATGTGCATTTAGCAAAGTGGCTCTAACACACTAACTGAAGATATGTAGCGCCGAAAGTTAAATGTGTACTTGAATTCTAGCACGACTATCATATCTTACATATAACCAGTGGCGTACTTAGTTAGTTTCGATTAAATAATAAATAATAAAATTATATTTTACTAATAAATATTAAAGGTTTTAATTATAATTGTTTATTGTTCGAGTTTAATAACAAATGCCTGGTTTAGTTCATTATTTATTTAAAAATTAAATTATTTTCATGTTATAACTCAGTGACATCTAATTTCCTTTTACATTTTTTTAAATTTTATCTTTGTACTTGGCCTAGTGATTGTTTATATGATCAGACAAGTTAAAAAAGTACCACCCTCTATAATTCAGTCCCTATCTTCTTCTTCTAATGGCGCTACAACACTTTATGAGTCTTGGCCTGCATAACAGTATTCTGCCATTCTGCCCTGTCGAATACTTTCCTTCGCCACTGCCTGATGTTCATGGTTTTAAGATCCCTCTCTACGTCGTCTATCCATCTTTTACGGGGCGTTCCTCTTCTTCTGTTTCCTTGGGGCTTCTATCTCTGGACTACTTTTACAGCTTGATTATCTGGCAATCTAAACACCAAGCCAGTTTAGTCTTTGTGACTTTACAAATCTGCGCTCTGCATTAGTTCATCCAGCTCGTGGTTCATTTTAATTCTCCACGAACTATCGCTGCATTGGGTTGATCCAAATATCTTCCTTAGTATTTTGCGCTCGAATATTCTCCGTTGATTTTCATCAGTGTTTGAGAGAGTCCACGTTTACATTCATATGTGACCACTGGTCTAATTATTGTTTTTGTAGATTCCAAGCTTAGTTGTTGTCATTTATTATTGAGCCTAGGTAGGGTAAAGTGGAGGAATATTTGTAGGTATGGTTGTCTACTTTCAGATTCTCATGTTGATTCGATTTTGTGAACTTCATATATTTTGTTTTGCTTTCCTTTATATATAGACCAAACGTAGCAGCTTCTCGTTTTAGTTCTATAAGTTTTTCGCTTAATACCCTTTTGGTGCGACTTATTATGGCAACATCATTCGCATATGCGCATATTTGCATTGATATTGTATTAATACAACCGTTTATATACAGTTTTCTAACAACAGCTTTTAAAGTTGGATTAAAAAGTGTTGTTGATAAGCCATCATCTTATCTAACTTCATTTCAATATCAAAGGCCTGCGTCATATCTTCATCTATTCTCACCATAGATTTGGAACCCTCCAGAGTCATTCGTATAAGTTTAACCATTTTATTGGGTATCCCTAACATAGATACTTGCTTTAACATCTTTTATCGATCTGTCCCATCAAACGCCTGTTTTAAAAATATGTTACATGTGGAACTAGATTTTATTTTTCATTGCAATCAATCAACGTTTCAGCAGGAAACCCTTGCCTTTGTCAAGATTCTAAAATGTGTATATATATAAGGACAAACAGATATTGTAAATATGTATATAATTATATTATATTATATATATAATATATATATTATATATATATATATGACTTACCAAAACGTAAGCGTGACACAGACATTAACGAACTGACATATAAAAGTTGATATCTGATATCTCATTGTTTACTGTCATTAGTATATAATTATTTTTATATGGGCGTATCGTTGATGTTTTTGAAAAAAAAAATTAATTCAAAAACATCAACGATACGCCCATATAAAATAATTATATACTAATGACAGTAAACAATGAGATATCAGATATCAACTTTTATATGTCAGTTCGTTAATGTCTGTGTCACGTTTTACGTTTTGGTAAGTCATATATATATACATATTTTACAATATCTGTTTGTCCTTATATATATACACATTTTAGAATCTTGACAAAGGCAAGGGTTTCCTGCCGAAACGTTGATTGATTGCAATGGAAAATAAAATCTAGTTCCACATGTAACATATCTTTATTGAACCTAAACCCAAGAAACAGATTAGTGTTCAACTAAATTAATTTAATCCTCTAGCGGAGGCGGACTCAACCCCTAAAGTTTAAATAAAATGGGGGGTTGAGTGATACCTCATTTTAAAGGTCGTTCCACTACCTTGTCAAAGGTACTTGTTTTTTAGTACTTTTGGAATAATAATGTAAAAACGTAAAGATATTAAATATCCAGTCTGGAACACGTGACCCGGAATTGCTAACAAACAAAATGCAGCTTCTCCAATTTTAAATTTTAAAGTGTTTGTTTGTCTTTGTTTAGTGTATTTGTTATGTCCCAATTTACATTTATGATATTATGTTACTGCTGGATAGGCCACAACTGACGAAATGCCCCTGAAGATGATCTTGTGATCGAAAGTACTTGGGCAAGATTTGATTAAATACTGTGTTCGATATTTGCCTTGTGTACCATCAAAGTTCATTTATTCGAACATTCAACCTTATATTGATTAACAAACAAAGTGGTGAAAGAGTGATGAAAACCTGCGAAATTTTAGGGCAGGTATCACAGTATTCTTAGAAACTGAACATTTGGGCTGGTATTCTTGAAAATACTATTATTGGGCCTTTATTCATTGAGGAAAATCTAACTGATAAGCTCTACTTAAATCTGGTTAAAGAAATAATGGACCAGTTAATAACAACTGCTTCAGAAAATCTAACTGATGCGGATGGTAACATCATTTTGCAAGAAGATCTGATTAACTTTCAACAAGATGGAGCTCCACCACATTACTCTTCTTCGAGTTAGACAGTGGCTAGATGATAAAGTTTCTGGGAGATTGATTGGTCGAAGAGTAGTAATAGAATGGCCACCACGATCACTCGAGCTTGTTACTCTAGTTTTCTTTCTAAGGGGATATCTAAAGTCAGTTATCTATAATACACAAACTCCAGATTTGGAAATGGAAATAAAATACCTGGGAATTACACTGTCTAGCTATGGAGACCTGAACAAAAAGTAAGAGATCAAGTACAAAAAGCAAATAGAATGGCAGGATGCCTTAATAACACTATATGGCGAAACAGACACATCAACATAGATAAAATTAGGAATTTATATCGCCAGTGTAATACCAACAATGACATCTGCCTTAGAAGCAAGACCCCACACAGCCAAAATGCAAAGGCTACTGGAAATGGCAGAGATAAAAGTACTGAGAAGAATTACAGAAATACGCTGAGAGATCGAAAGAGAAGATAAGACAATAGAAGAAAATGTAACGTACAGTGTATAAATAAATGGACACAAAATAGAAAAATAGACTGGAATAATCACATAAGCAGAATGGAGGAGATCTGTGTTGTCAAAATAGCAAGAGATAAGTCACCATTCAGCAGAAGAAGTATTAGACGACCGCGCAAAAGATTAAGTGACAACCTTTCATAGAGGTATTAATCCGCCAATGAACAAGCTGAATTGCTTATAAAGAGGTAGAAGAAGAAGAACGTTACTGATGATATAGGAAAAAAAAGCCCTATAATTTTTCGATATTTTTTATGTATTTACATTAAATTTGTGCGTAAGGAAATACCATAAACTTTATCAATATCCAGGAAAAAGTTAACGAGAAAAACAACGCAGTCTTATTAGCATATTGAAGTATATGAGTCCTTATTTCGAGGAAATTGTTATGATGACAAAACGGAAAATTCTGTAATCAATATATCACATATCAATATAATTACTATGGCCACTAACAAACAATTTACTTTACCTTAATGTCATTAGTACAGTTGTAATCGTATTTTCTTTAACGAGTAGGGTATCCCGTAACTTCGGCATTTGATAAGCCAGAGAACGGCATCATTCCATTAAATGTCTGCTGAAAACCGCATCGCATTACTTGGAAGTTGGATCGTTCGGTGGGTGTTAGCGGTCTAGACTGAATTATTAAGGAAAGGAAAATGTTTAAACATGTGGTATGAAATAAGTTAGCAAAGTTGGGAATATGTAAACGTTAGCATTATGTATTGTTTGTGGTTACTATATTCAGCAATATTCCTCACAAAAATTCATCCTTATGAGCTATTTTTATGACCTTTTTTGTGTACCAATTTTTTTAACTTTTACAGAAAAATTCGAATATTTATAATCCATACCTCTAATTTTCATTTGTTATTGTCCACTTACCTTGTGGAACTCTTGCTGTAGGAGTAAAAGAGTTGAAGAAATGACCTCGCACTTTCACTGTGATTAGATGTTGAGAGACATATTTATGAATGGATAAGTCTAACGAAAAAGAGGGGCAGGCCGATATTCAACAGTTTATTGGCCAGTCCAGCATGTTAGACTTGGTAACGGCTTTTTGAACATAAAAAATGCCTTTTAATTACCCATTTACAAAAAAGGGAGACTTTAAGGTCATTTAGACTTTGTGTAAGTTGGGTGACGATCTCTATCAATGCTGTTTTGGTGAAGTAACCTTATCTAAAGCGAATTGAAATGCTGGAATGATATTATCTTTGGTGGTAAAGTCAACGAGTCTCTCCTTGAAGATCCTCTCGAAAACCTTAGCTACGAAGTTTAATAGTGAGAACGGCCTATAAGAGTGTGGATCGGTGCAGAGTTTGCCCTTTTTTATCAGCATAATTATATTCGCTACCTTCCATGATGGAAAGTAGCAGAGTCTAAGAGTAGCATTGACTAAGTTCATCAGGTAGAGTGTGATGTTTGGTGGAAGGAGTTTTACGCAGTTCCTGGTAATATTGTCAGGACCTGGTGAATTTAACTTGACGATTTGGCAAAAATGTTCGAAGTTTTGTTGATCCACAGGTGCCATGATAGGAGGTGGATGTGGGAGGTGGTGGCTTAGTGTTTGCTGTAGGTGTAGGAGTAGGTGTAGGTGTATGGTGGTTTGAGTGGTTGATGTATGTTGTAGTGTGAATGCTTGGGTGGTACTGGAGAGTGAAGTAGGAATATGGGAGATAGATGAACGGGAGAGCTGCAGAGCAGCGATTAATAGTTCAATCTGGTCTGCTGGGAGGGTAGATACACGGTCGGTAACAAAGGAGTCCATGTAAGTGTTCATAATTGGTGTTGTAGTATCACTTAGGGATGTGAAGGGTGACGTGTTACCAGGGTGGGTGGTATTGGTTGGTAGTGTGTGTATAGGGTGAAGTGAAGAAAAGAGTGTTGCCTGAAAGTGTATTGTGGGTGGGTACAGGTGGTTCAGCCGGTTTAGGATTGTTTGATCTGTGCAATGCATCACTCTTATCATCACCAGTACTCAACTAGACAAAATGACTTTATCAGAGTACCAAAACATAATACAGCGCGATTGGAAAAATCCTAGTATTATATGGGTATAAGACTTTTTAATCATCTTCCCAACAGTATTAAATCTGAAACAAATTTAAATAAATTTTGAGGAATAAATTAAAATTTATTCTATTGCAAAATTATTTCTACAGTGTAAGTGAATATCTAGGTGATGTAAATAAGTAATAATATGTACTTTTTATCTTTTAATTCTGAAATTGTGATATTATAAATATCTTTATTTTTTACTCTACTTGTCCTATATCCTGTAAATGATCTTTCAGGGTGAATAAATTGTTATTATTATTTATAATAATGGGAATAAGCCACAATTGAAAGCTAAATAATTTTATTAACGTTTCAATCTCTACTTCGGAAATCGTTCTTAAATCTTCGGAAATGCCACAAGAAAATAACTTCAGAACAATAATAACTTCCTGTTTATTTTCCCTTTTTAATTAATGTGTTGGAGCCGTATAATAATACCTCTAACTCAATAAACAATATCCATCGAGCAAATTTACAAACTTTTGGCTTTTCTCTAAACAGTATATATGCACAACTCAAACGAGAATGTTTATATCTTAACAAAGCCTCGTTAACTACAGCAGTTTCTAAATTGGGGTGTCAATTTCACTCTATGTGCGTTTTTATTCTAACGTAGCTCTGTGTATCGCTTTAGCGAGGAAATAACGTGTACCCAACTACTAAGTTGTTTACCTGACTAACTGAAGGTCTGGCTTTGATCAAAATTATACATAATGTGAAGCGATTACGGCTCACACGGGCTGTCACTTCAAACACACGACATTTTAACATCAATTCGTAGTCATTAAGTGCCGAGCCCGACGCTCTGTTAACAGAGCTTTTGTGTAACGATATATATGTGTGTATATACGGCATTAATATAATGGTAGGTCATTTATCATTAAATTGTTGAATAGTACACGAGACTAAATCAATTTCAATGTTCGCAATAACTTCCAAGTAAACTTTTTGAAACATTAGCTACAACTTTCGATTTGATAGGAAATATTTTCATAATATAAAAAAACTACAACGAAAGACTACGAGAAAGACCTAAAATAAAGAACAAAATACAAAGGGAAGGGCACTAATCTTTAAAAAGACATAAGAATTATATTGATTAAAACAAATAACATTCAAATATATAATGGTTTTTAAAATAAATGACCATTTTTTTTAATTTTTAACGGATCTTTGAAGTAAGGACCGTTTTTTTTGGCGGATTCACCGCCAGGTTAATCGTACCTGACGTTTGTTGGATTCGGAGTACACGGGGTGTATATCCTGACGCAATTCCCATTTTGGATGCATTACCCTCGGATGCATCCATGGTAAAATGTCTACCAACTGAATTGAAACAGCCACCCTTTCTGTTTCTGTTCTCTCTAATTTGTCTCTCTGTGTTACTTATGTTTGCTCCTGTTGGCTATTTGTCTAAAATCTTTATCTAAATCTTTTCTTTTAACGATTTTTGTCACAGCCTTTAGCACTTCTCTAAACAAACTCATTTTGCCCCTTTCTTACTACGATCATAAAATTGTGTTCTCCTAAAATACTTACTTTTACATATAGCTCCGCTCTTCGTTATTGAACTTACTGCATTCGAACACACAGTGTTCTGCTGTCTCACTTATTCCACAGTCCACACAGCTAGCATCGATTACCTTGCCTATCCTCTCCAGGTATACTCTAAATGAACCGTCTCCAGTGAGGATTTGTGTTAAGAAGAAGTTCGTGCTTTTATATTTGCAGTGTACCCATTTATCCACAATCAGGATTAGAGTTCTTGTCCATGCAGACCTCCGCTCGTCTCCACTGTTCCTGTAATTTTCTCTTGATCACCTAGCCGTATGTTTTGGCTCTCTCTTTTACCCGTAGATGTATCGTTGGTACCTCAGCTATAGGTGCATGTGACGAGGTCGTTCTATAGGCGCATGTGACTCTTAATAGTGTATTGGTTACTTGATGCCACACCGGTACCGCACATATAATTGTGAAATGTACCACTTCCATAAGAATAATTATTTTTTCCCGTTTTAGGACCACCTATATTTGGCATAATTATTCGTTCGGTCTTGTTTGCAGCATATATGCCATATTCACCAAATATCTGATTGCTGCTCAGCATTACTTCTAGGTATTTAACTTTTTTTGGCCTGCATTATCTTTCTCTGTGATGGATGTGATCTTTGTCTATCGGCCATTTTAGTACCAAAGCTTTTAGTCACGTTTTCACCCTTTCCAGTGCAGCATTGGCTGAGTTTATTACAAGCCTGATTTCAATATGCTCTACTATTCGTGCAATGACCAAATCATCTGCGTAAGCTATAGCCTGTGTCCCTTTTCCTAAATATTCCTCCAGTATATCATTATAAAGGATATTCCAGAGCAACGGTTCTAGACCCAAGCCCTGTGGTACCCTTGCCGATGTCTGCATAGGATCTCCACTCTCTATGCTAATCTGTCTAGTTAAAAGTATTCCCTAATTATGTTTCGTAAATATAGAGATACTTTCAATTTCTCCAGTATATCAGTTATTACTCTCCAGCTTGCGCAGTTAAAGACATTTTCTACGTCCAGAAAGAGAACCACCAACCACTTGCTCCTACATCTGGCAGTTAATTCCGTAATCCGACTGGCTGCGTCTATTGCAGATTTTCCTTTCCTAAACGTATAGTGGTATTCAGACAAACTCCCTTTATCGATGTTCTTTTTCTAGTCTCGATTTTATAAGTAATTCGAAGATTTTGCATATTGTGTTTAAAAGACAGATCGCTCTAAGAGCTCCTGGTTTCTCAAGTTCTTTTCCAGGTTTAAGAATAGTAAGAGATTTCCCGTTTTCCATTTTAGGAATTTTTGCTTTCTTAGGGGGATCGTTCATAATTTCTTTTACTAGTAGTGTTTTTTCCTCTATGATTATTTTTACAATTTCTGGTGGAACTCTATTATCCTTCAGTTCTTTCTCCGCCTCCATCAGCTCCTCTGTAGAGAAGTCTGCTACCGGCGTCTCTACATGCAAAGGTATGAATTTATTTCTCTCTCTCTCTCTCTCTCTCTCTCTCTGTGTGTGTGTGTGTGTGTGTGTGTGTGGGAATAACTCTTCTGTCAGTTCTCTTCTTCGATTTTGAGGGTATTACTTCCTTTAAGATTTTTGTTGACTCTCGTATATGCATAACCCCCGATGTCATTCAAGAGAATATTGCACATTTTCTAGCTTTCCAGCACATTTTCATTTTATTGTTTATTTCCTTGGAAGTTCTTGTTGTTAAGTTCTTAACCATGGTTCTCTTCCTTCACTAACTGGTTTTTCTTTTTGTTTCCAGAGACTTATCTTCTCAGTTCAATCTTCTCAATTCTTAGTATCCTCTTCTTATCATCTTTATGTTGTCTGTACACCAATATGGGCGGCTGATTATTTTTACTTATTTTAAAAATGATGTATCTACATATGATGGGTAAATATTTCCCCTTTCAGAACATCCCATTTGGCCGTTTCCTCCTGATGGTCGCGGTAGCTAACGTGACATCTATATGAGTCCGGCTTTCCCCTCTAACACAAGATTGGTTTGTCGTTGTTAAGAACCAACAGATTCATTGCATGGATTGCCTCATTCCACATATCTCCTCTGTCATCGTTCTGTGTTGCCCACTCATAGCATAGATTTCGCATTTATGTCACCCGCAGTAATCAATCTCGTTTTTTCTCTTGGATGACTGGCTCTGTCTTCCACGACTTTTTTGTATTCCTTAGCGTGGTATATTCCTTGGAGGAAAGGTAAAGTTCTGGAAAGAGCGTATTATTGCAGAAGCAGGTAGAAGAGAAATAATAACAAAGAGGAGTAAGACAAAAGACAGTGCTGCCTGTGTTGCATTCTTGACATACAATGACGTCTATGTCACATACAAGACCATCAAAAAAGGAAGGAAAAGTCTATGTTTATCTTGAAGTCGCTGGTTGCTCACTTCTGCCTTGGGTATGTACATTACTATAAATAAATTATAGGCAAAGGGACCGTATGAAACTGTATTTAAAATAAGTAGAATCAATAAACAAATTACATACATTCAATTTCAGAAATCATTAATAACTACAAATTAAAATACGCGTGACAAATGCTTTACCAAAGGTGAATAAATGAACGTGAAACAACTGTAGTAATACGATACTAACTTGGATTTCTATATCACCAATCTTGTCTGCTGATGAATCATAACAGGATAATGCTAGAATATGATACGGCAGGAAAGACAAAGTTGCAATAACTTGTTTGCACACAGTTGTTTGCCACACAAATATAAATGTAAAGCAATTGGATAATTTTATATATAAGACAAATAATATACAGTAAAAAACGTGTAAAAAGTAAAGTTAATAAATGTTTTAAATAAAGGTTACAATGTCTCTCAATTCGTGGCACAATATGAAATAAATGTTTCAGCACAATAGAAATTAGTAACAAAATGTTTATATCGGTAAATGGTACTCGATATAGAAACAACGTAATTTTGGCACTAAATAGTATGAGTTGTACATTACTCCAATGCACAGCCACCGAGAGCGTCTTCTTCGACCACAAAAGTATTGGATTGGTAGCGGACTGTTAGCCTATAACTAAGATGCGCCTGTCTTGTTTACCAGATGGAAACTCGTCTCTCTCTCTCTATCTCTCTCTCTCTCTTTCTCTCTAAGAAAGGCGGTTGGTTAACGAATTGTTTTTTACAAGTTGACGCTACCCCTAGGCTGTTTGCAGTTTCAACGAGAGACAGTAATTTCCCTGTGGTTATTTGTTCACAGCAACGTATGAATGAACATTATATTCCATACAACATTGTATCAAGAAACGTTTATTGTTTGAGATAAAGTCTGGTTTTTGTAAGCGAAATCTTGGCTGACTATACAGAAAAACCAAAACTAGCAAAACGTCATTTTGACAATATTTATATAAAATTGCGAAATTGCAACAGCCTGGTTTACTGCACTTCTTTTAAGTATAGCTATTGTATAAGTAAAGATACTTAGTATATGTTTCTGGTACGTATATAAGACTCATGTGTATATTTAACCTTCGTGTTTCTTACGGGTTTAAATTAGACTGTCAATAGAGAAATATCTAAAATAAAAAAAAATGTAAAGGAAAATCAAAAAATGAATGTGAAAAATGCAATATTCATATCTGTTTTCATTTCAAAAATTTGTTTTATAGTTGTAACTTGTAACAAATCCAAATTTTTTGCATACTGTTTCCAACTGGGCACTTACTTACTTGTTAAAAATAGAGTGTTTTTTTGATGAATATTTGTTTTGTAAGTTAAGTGAATTTCATAAACAGTTGTTAAGTGAATATAAATTTAAATTAATAAAATTCGTGATAAAAACACTCACGTAATAGAGAGTTAAGTAATATAGCTTTGCGGGAAATATTATACTACCCGCGTAATGACAATAATAGTCAGAAATGTTGTTGAAGAAAAAGGCGTGACAATTTATGCAGTTGTTAAATAAAGAGATAAGAAAAGAAAATTGGAATGCAATTTATATAAATTTAGAGTATATTTACTCGTGGGCATGCCACTCAACTCCTTCTCCATCAATATCTTGCCATCTTAATAAGCCACTTCTCACCACAAACTTATCAGCAAGACATCTCTATAAGTAGCAGCTCGCTATTTACCCAATCCATTTAATTTCAGGGTAAATTACAAACATATCTAGATAACAATCAGCTTGAACAAATAAGAATCGATTCATTTAAATCTCGAATCGATCCCCAACAAAAGACGTCGTCGAATAATATATGAAGTTATCACCAGCGTATCATTAGACATCGACTAAATTGGTACTATTATTAAGGCAACACCTGCTAGGTATAATAACACATATACACATTCTATGCTGTTGTATCCCTTTATAAGACCCCATCATTAATAAAATTGTGTTTCCTAATAACTACATCGAAAGGTATTTCTCGAGAAAGGAGTGGCTGGCCATACAAGGTGTGGGAGATATACGATGGGTGGAATGCTTGCATTATTTTCAGATAATTTAGCTCGTAGATAAAATTTTATTATTTTAAATAAATATATGTTAAAACATATATACTTATATAAACATATATGTTAAAACCATACAACCATAATTTTTGATATGGTTGTGGCAAGAAGTGAGGACTTCAAAATAATAGAAAACTATTTTCACGGTAATAAGAAAGAAGACTCCGAAGAAGAAGAAGAGTAATAACAAAGAAGTACTTGTTGACGCATTTGAAAAGAATATATAAAGGTGTTTGCATGGGTTCGAGTCCATAAAAAGTGGCTATTAGATAATTATTTTTTATAATCAAGCTTTCAATTGTGTTTAAAATTATTTTACAAGAGGTAAAACAATACAAAATATCTTATAAAGTGGAACTAATAATTGCAAAAATGTGGTAACTCATCAAAGATTAGATTAGTTAATAAAATTTTACTCCTACATATGCTTACAAACACTATTGTAAAAAAATACTTTGTCTAATAAATGTTCCTCTTTTTTTTTCGAATTCTTTTAGAAATGTAATTTTGAAAAAATTATTAAAACAAAAAACAATTAAATTTTGATAAAATTATGAATAAATTAGAATAGCAACCAATAAAATTACAAATAACCGTCAATGTCGGGAATGCCAACTTACAGTTTGTATTTTAATTCAGTTTTGATAATGATATTGCCAAAATTAAAATTTTGTTGAATATTCTTTTTTGTTTAATAATATTTGTTTATTAACAAATTTTCTATTTGTTCTTGTAAAATTTCTATTTTTTTCCTTTGACTTTCTTATTTTATTTCTGTTTTTTTCTGCTATCTTATCTACTTATTTTTGTATTTGTTGTAGATAACTCTTCACTTGTTCATATTTGTCCAATCCACTTTCTATCCGGCTATCATTTTTTATTTTTTTCCTCCGTCTTCTTATTGTTTTTCATTCTTTTTACTTTCTTTCCATTTTTCTTTTTGTTTTTTTGTTATACTTTCTTCATGTTTTTTCATCATTATCACTATTATGTTTTCTAACATGCCTGTTTATTGTTTCTCCTCAACTACTGTGACATTTTTCTTATTGACAGATCCTTCTTCCGCAAATACTTCTTCTTTTCTGTTATCTTCTTTCCTTTCCTGCATTTTTCCTTTTTTGGGAATCTTGTAGGATGTTTATAAATTCACATATACCAATTGTTTTAAAATTTAGAGAATAAGAAGACATAATATGTTAGGCTTCCGGGTTGAACAACGGCGAGTATCAGTGCATCGAGCTTTCGATATCCTTTCTAGTGTCTTCTTCAGGGCTTCCGGGGTCTTAGTTTCCTGACCTTCAGACACGTCTACACTGTTGTTAGTCACTGCACTACTGAGTAGTTCAATTTAATACATATCTTTCACAAATCCATAAGAATGTTAAAAATATCGTTCTCAACTTCTTTCTCGCGGCATCTTAATAATACAAACTACTTTTTTTTATTATATATATTAATACACTTATTACTATAACTATATAATTGTATTAAAAAAAATGATAACATCAAGGAAAAATCTGTCTTAAGCAATTTTTAAGTGAACGTTCCTTGGTGTGGTAGACACTTCCCACTCGATACTCAGACAGTTGTAAAAAGAGTCCATCGAGTTTTTTGGGTCTTGTTAGTATATACAGCTGCGGTCATTAATGACTTCTTTATGGACCAGTTTGAAAATTGTTGAGCACTCACTTTTCAGCGTTGGACGTTTCGTTAAATTATAGGAAGGAAGAAAGAAGATCGGGAGTTATTATAGGTTCGAGTTGATTTAATAATTGGTCAAGGTAAGATGGGCGCATGACCTTTCTGTAAAGGTAAAGGATGTGTTTTATTAAGTTAATATTCTTTTAAGAGATCTTAGCACTATATTATTATTTGTTTTGCTTATGCATTTGAAAATTATTTGCAATATCTATTTACGTTTCGTAAAAATGCTCTTAAAAGATGTTCAAATCTGCTGAATCTACAATTTGGCAACTATGTATTCTATCATATTGTGACGACATTCTAAACATAAAAATTTCTTATTAAAAGTTGTTGGGGAAAATAATATCGATCTCGATCAATATATTACTAACAGGAGAGGAGTTATAAACCATAACTTCCCGAATTGAATGGGAGTATACGTCGCGTACGACGATAATCTTCATAAGAATATTTACTGTTATCAAAGAAAAATTCAGGGGCTTTCCCGGATTTAATATTAAATTCAAAATCACTAGAATCGATAAGAAAGAAGATGCACAATAAGGTCGCAGCGATTGGAAGTTTATCTTTTATGATGGAACTAGGTAGGCACCTATTAAATAGACCAGTCAATGGGAAATATGTTTGGTTAATTCGGTAATATTTCATCTATAGAAGCCCTCATAATCATGGGCGATTTTAACGCTAAGGTAGGAGAAACAAGAAATGATAACATCCGAAATGTAAGAAACTATGGGTTAGGTATTAGAATCAGCTGAGGCGAACATTTAATAGATTTTGTAACCGATATAGAACATCCCAGAGGTACTTTTCAGTGCGTCACAGTTTTTCGATTTTTTTTCTAATGCATTAAGTTGGATGTGACGGAGAAAATGGTAGTTCCGTGATTAAACAGAACTATATTGCAGCGTTAGAATCATCTTACATACATAAGATGTTCTTTCCTAACCTACGTTTGATTCGTTGATATTTAGATGCGCGCTTTCTCTAGCCAATCAAATACGCCTATTACTGACCGTTGACGTAAATTTCGTCAATGCTGGCCATTCTTTTGAAGCGTTCCAACAGCAAGTGACGGCTGTCGTTCAGGTCAGTATTTGCAAAGAATATAGACGCTATATAATATATTTTTATATTTTTTGGTATTTGTTTTGTATAAATTTATTTTGTATTTTGTTTTACATAGATTGTGATTGTGATTTTATTTGTATTTGTACAAGATGACAAGTCATACGAAAAAAAAACAAGTTCTAATAATAAAATTACTTAAATATTTTCAATTGGAAAAGGAAGCTGGACAAACATTATTACCAATTTCTGCTGTTCCTGAAGTAAGTTGAAAATTACGCGGAAAATAAAATTGTTTTATTTACTGTTTATTTCAGGTTTAATGGTATCATAATTGGGTAACATAGAATACTATTGTCATACCATTTCACACACAAAATTTCATTAGTTTTGTCAAATCTATAATCATATGCATTTTTCTTCATTAGCTTACTCTTTATTAGCTTTCTATATTACTGGACATTTTACAGTTCCTGTTGCCTTTACATTTTTTTGTTTCAGGTATATCATTAGTTGATATGTCATGAAATGTTTATCGAAAAAATTTCGTTTGTTGATGGTTCAGGCAACTGTTTCAAAATATCAATTACTATTTTAGCTTCAAGTGGTCTATTTTAATAGTACCATTTGTTTTTTTTTCGGCAACAACCGTGTAAACCATAATCATATCCCGAGGAACCAGTTATCATCCAATTATTATATTCACATCTGACTGACTTCTCTCTAATTAACTGTTTAGCTAAGTTATGCCCAAAATATTTGGCCATGGAGTTATCTAAGGAAATATCTTTATGGAAACATCCCCCTGGCAGTATTTTTCTATAATTTTATCTGCTAAAAGCCTAATTTTGTACATATAAACGTACAAAATAGAATTTTATTTTATATATGTAATTAATTTATAAGTTACCTAATAAGTTTTTGAAAACAGTCTTTTTTGTTTTACTTATACTATGGCCAAAAAGCAGTAGTGAGAATAGAAGATATAACATCAGAAAAAATAGAAGTACAAAGAGTTGTTCGACAAGGGTGTATACATAAACCAGTATTATTTAAAATGTATACTCGGAAGACATATTAAGTAAGGCAATGGATTAATGAAACGTAGACATTAGAATTAATGACATGATCATAAATAACCTGAAATACGCTGATGATACAGTTCTTTTAGCCGAATCACATGAAGACCTACAGATACTTCTTAATTAGGTGACCGCAGTAAGCGAAGAAGAATATGGACCATCACTCAACAGCGCAATAAATATATGATACTAACAAAGACAACTCAGGACATTCGTGAGATATATGTACAGAATCAGCCTATTGAAATAGTAAGAGAATTCAAATTCCTAGATACAACTATTAATGAAAACAATGACAGATCTCAAGAAATACGAATCAGAATCAAACAGGCCAGAAGCGCATTTACAAGAATACAAAGGCTTCTCTGCCTTTGAGGTAGAGAGGTAATGTGACGTATGCATAAGGAAAGAGAATTACTAACAATTAAAAGGAGAAAAGTGGGATATATGGTTCATGTGATGAGAGGGGATAAATATCTAACACTCTAGGTCATTATGCAAGGAAAAATTAGGAGAAAAAGATCCATGGGAAGGAGACGTGAGTCATGTAATAACGACATATTTAGAGCCGCTGTCTCAAAATTAAAAATCGCTGTGATGATTGCCAACTTTCGACGTGCAGACAGCCCCTTGAGAAGAAGATACAAAAATTCAATAAATGAATCATTTCGTCGTCAATTTCTAATTTTTCCATATTTATAAATTGAATAAACAATATTGTTTACTTTTTATTTTTATTAACATACGGGATTACCCCCTGTGGCTAAGTACGATCCTGACATCTGTCAGATCCTTCAATAATTATATGAAATAATTCTCGACACACCTAATTCATTCTATGACGTCATAATTAATGACGCACTGAAAAGTACCTCTGGATGTACTTTTGACAGTTTGGCCATTGTAAACACAATGTTCAAACATCATACACGTCGTCTATCGACGTGGATCAGCCCAAATGGAGAATACAAGAACTAAATCGACTACATATTGATTAGAAACAGATGGAAGACATGTTTTACAAACGTAAAAACTGGATCAAGAGCTGAATGTGGATCCGATCATATATTGTTATGGGCTTGCTTCACGATGAAGCTAAAAATAACAATGCCTCTTCTTCTTCTTAATGTGACTTCTAAATTACTGAAGGTTGGCTATAAATACAGCAAATTGCTGTCTATCTTGAGCTGTTCTTAGTATCGAATGTATGTCCATGCCTGTCCAGTCTCTTACATTTTTCAAACAGGAGCATTTTTTTCTTTACCTTCCACTTTCCCTTCCATTATAAGTAGTAGGAAGTTTAATTTTTCTCCTCTGTAAATATGTCCTAGATAACTTGTTTTTCTGTTTTTTACAATATTTAGTTCTCTCTCCGTACTCATTCTTCTTAGCACCTCGTTGGTCACGTGCTCTGTCCAATAGATCTTCAGCATTCTTCAGATCTTAAAAAGTTCATTCATAAATGCCATGAAACCTGCGTAGAAAGAACCAGAACCGAAAATAAGGTCATTAAAAGAAAACGCTGCATGACAGAGAGAACGCTACAACTTCTAGAAGAGCAAAAGAGAATCAAATCTTTCATATATCAAATCGACATCAACAAAAACGCATTAGCAAGGTTAATTAAAAAAATTAAAAGAGCATGTAGTAATGATAAACATAAACATATAAATGAAGAATACGAACAACTAGAGAGACACGTTAACCAGTATGAAGCCCATGAGCTATATAACAATGTCCGATATCTATCCAGGGATTTAAGAAAATCACACAAACAATAATGGATCAAAACCAACATATTATATATGACGAGAATGGGATTGCGGAGGTATGGAGGAAATATTAAATAGTAACGATGAAAATACACAGCCCTGTCTCACTCCTCTACTTATCTGTTGCGCATCCAAGACATTTTTGGGCAAGAGTTGTGAAACTATACAGAACTTCCACTATTCCGAAGCCGTTACGAAAGCCAAACTGTCTATTACTCATATGCGCTTCGCACTTTCTGAGTATTCTTGCATGTATTATCTATAATATGTTTTTATTACGTGTGACATAAAGCTGATTAATCTATAGTCATTACAGGGTTTGGGGTTCTTGGTTTTTGATATCGGAAAAAAGGTCGATAGCAGCCATTCTGTAGGTATCTCACCAGATTTGTATTTGTTGTTAAAGAATATAGTTATTGCACTTAAATTGTCTTCGTCTATAAGTTTAACCAGCTCCATATAAACTTCATCTGGTCTAGGGACTTTGCCAGATTTAGTTGTTTATAGAATGTTGGACAGATTTTATTATTATTGGAGCTTTCTCGTTATCAATGTGTGTTGTTTCCGTTCTTGTGTCCATGAAAAAATCTTCGATATATTTAGTACATACTTGTTTTATTTCAATTGGGTTACTAATAGGTTTATTTTTTTGTCAATTAATCGGTTAGGTGTATTTGTTCGTGATTTTTCAAAGAATTCTTTCACTTTTTTATGTAAATTATAATGATCATGCTTTTTCTGCAATTCTTCCACTTCGATGCATGTTTCCATCCACTTTTCTTTAGCCTATTTTATATTGTTCTGATGTACCCATGAAGTAGAAGTATATCGACAGTAGAAAGGGCAAAACTAATTACCAAGCTCCGCTATATAAACCGCAACATTTCCTCATAGAGGAGAATCGACAGGTGTTGACTGAAGGTTCTCTTCTTCCCTACCCCGGCTTGTGGACGTGTTGAGTTCACAAGTTGTTCCGTCCCATACCGCCGTTACCCGAAGAGCGTGTTGAGCTCTTCACTACCCATACTCCGAAGCAGTCGTGTTGAGACTGTCGAGGAGTGTCCTGTTAACCCGAATCACTTAAGGGGACGTGTTGAGTTCCTTTCCTTTCTTTGTACCTATCGTCCGCTGTTATTAAATCGATACAACGTTCTCGTAAAAGTTCAAATACACATTCGCTTACCGATAAAACTAATTTCATATGACAAGGTCAAACTTAATTTGAATAAATAGGCCAGGTACTGAGAAGACTAAACCAAATTGTAAATATGTACATAAGATTTTTGTCAATTTAATTTAAGGAAGACAATAAAGTTTTATTTTTGTTTTGAACTCTGTCTCTGACTGTCTAAAAGCTACCCGGATAGTGACTCCTACGAGAGGACATCACAAATGGGACACGAGCCTTCCAGAACTACTATTTGCATATAATACAGCTAAACACGATTCAACGGGTTTCTCCCCAGCCTTCCTGAACTTTGGACACGAACTAGAAATTCCAAGTAAAGTCGTAAAAACCCCAAACGACACACAACATACCGATCAAAACATAAAATGGCATAAACTACGAGAAACATTCGAACTAGTACGTACAAACCTGGCAAAAGCTTTTACAACTCAAAGCCATTACTACAACTTACGACGAAGAGAGTGGAAACCCACAATAAACGACAAAGTCATGAAAAGGGAATACCAACTCTCAAATGCCGCCAAAAATTTTAACGCCAAATTAGCACCGAAATTTTCAGGCCCATATACTATAACAAAAGTGTGTTCTAATGTAATATTCAAATTAAAACACGACGATAAAAACCGTACAATAACAGCTCATATCAAAGACCTAAAACCCGCATTTACCGATTTCCCTACTCCTTAATCAGTCCAAGCACTTACAGTCAAGACCAAGTAGTGACAGTATATTTTAATACAGTTTACCAGTAACCTTCAAATATAATGTCAGACACGTTAGAAATATATTACAGTGACATAGAAATGGACGGCACAGTTACGCCGCCACCATACACCGTTCCAGAATTAATATCACCATTGGGGAATACACCAAAACCTAACATCCCGGGCAAAGGCTGCGAGCCCCTGATAAAGGCTATTTTCAAATTTAAAAACCTTTTCGACGAACCAACCATGGGCATCACAAAAATTCAGAAAGTCCAGTCAATTCCAGTGTCAATCCCGCTGCTCTCACTAATTCCGCCGCAGCATAAAGGAAAAAAATACAGACTGAGACTCCCGAACCGGGTGCTGAGGATAAAAACCAATAATTGAAGCCCCACGAAGGAAGACGATTTTTTTTTAAGAGAGAGGAAGACGATTTTTTTAAGAAAACGATGTTTATTTTTTTTTAGGGCGGACATTTTTTATTTCGATGTATTGTAAATTTTTTTAGGGTAACCAAGTACCTGGCAAGAAATAAAAATAAAAAAATTTTGTTCCAAAACAAATTTAAGGAAGACAATAAAGTTTTATTTTTGTTTTGAACTCTGTCTCTGACTGTCTAAAAGCTACCCGGATAGTGACTCCTGCGAGAGGACATCACAGTTCCTTATTAATTTGTTTTTTTTTCATGAATTACAGTATTTTTTGAGTCATCCAAGGTTTTCGGCTTTATGTTTTCTTTTGTAGAGTTATTTTTAAATATATGTATTTTTAAAAAGATTTCAATAAAAAAAATGTTTGTATTATTTTTATAATACGGCAGCTAAGGGTTAAGAAATAAACTACATTTTATCCTCACTCATACTGTATAATATAGAGATATATAATAACATTAATTTCCATTGACCTTCTACTTTTCTCACACAAAAGTAGTAGTAGGTGTTTCCACTAAAGACATCTGCTGATTCAATATAACAAGCCCCTGTACAATATCGCCCGGAACTATTGAAAAGGACACGCGCGAGCTTTTATGACAAGGGCCTCCAAGCCCTAATAGTGGGTTAGCAGCCAACTTACATGACTGGGACTTTATGAAATGTCTCTAATATCGTTACATATACCATTATTACATATTCAGGCCGTGAGCGACGCTACGATTTACAATGAGAGAATACGGAGAGTCATAAAGCTTAGAAATAATTTATGGTATTAGTTGTGTCCTAATCGTGTGGTGTTAGATATCACTGGAAATGAAAAGTTGCCTGTAATAATGCACTTTGCAAGGGTTGCTGATAAATTGCTTATGCAGAATATAAATAATCTGATTATTCTTTAGGTTTCATGTTGCAAAAAGGTTTTATAATTTACACAGTGGATCTATTATATATGTTTCGGTTAGCTGAAAAGTGCTCAAAAATTGTATTTGTTCATTTGGAATTCAGCATCGTAGTAAAATCGTGAAAACTGTTCCATGAGACTCTATGAATTGAATAGAAGAGAAAGCACCGATTCAGGAAGAGAAACATAGGACGAAAAAACGGAAGTACTATTAGGAGTAAAGAGATAAAAAAAATCTAGATTTGAAAGTAACTGGTCAAGAATATACATCCAAAGTACGTAGGGAAAAATCATTTCAGAAAGATCATTTCTTTAAGTGCCGTCTCCGCGACAGAGGTTGAAAATCATCATGGCTGTTCTGACCTTCGAGGCAGCTGCTCTGAACAATTGCCTTGAGCTTCAACTATAGTGTATTTTTATGTATGAGAGAGTAATAAAACAATAAATTATGTATGCAAATCCCTAAACTGTTGATACGGGTGACTCAATGAAAATCAGATATTTGTCAACAAGTTTACAGAAGTATATAAGAAAACAATTTTAAATTGAGTATGACCACCATATATAAAGGTTGGAGCAGAATGGAATACAATAGTTGTGAGGGTTACTAATCCCTAAATAAGGTTGCCAGTGTCGGAGTGATGGAGGTTAACAGTTACTAATGAATTTGCAAGAAATGTAAGATGTTCATTTTATTGGTTATATATAACCAATAAAAGTTTAATAAGTACCTACCTATTTGCAAAATAAAGTTTAATTCTTTAGATAAAATAAAACGTTTTATTTTATCTGAAATGAGTGCATTCCACGAAGTAAGGGTTTCAACAATCAAACATTTAATTCTTTAATTCCAGGAATCAACGACAGTAATTGACTAGATAATTACCTTCTAAACTTATTCCACAGAAAATGTGATAGTGGGCTTTTCCATTTTGTAGGAAGGTCCAAGTGGCGTATTCAAAATTCTTAACAGTTCACTAAAAGTAGGTACTTCAGGTGCAGTTTATTGTGTATACTAGTGTTATGGAAAATTTGGAAGTGCCGAGTAAACGCCGAAAAATTGGTCCTTTAACAGTTAATGAAAAAACATTAAAATTACATTGTTTTAAATCATTTACAGACAAACGTTTATGTGAAAGTGTTGATGAGACCGTTGAGTTAGTTAGCAGTACACTTGGTGTTGGGAAATCTACGATTTACAGAGTTATTAAAGAAGAGAAATGTGGTAGTTTTCAAATGCCACGTAATGCTCCAGGGAAACCAAAATTTCAAATAGAATATCATTTTAAAGAAGGACTTCGACGGAAAGTGCATGAATTCTTCTTTAGACAAGAATTTCCAACATTGGATAAAGTTCTTGTCTCAGTTCAAGATGATAGGGATTACCCAGAAATGGGTCGAAGTACGTTATGGAAATTTTTTAAAGAAATAGGCTTCCGCTGGAAAAAGAATCCCAGAAAGTCTATTTTATTAGAAAGAAGCGATATTGTCATATGGAGAAGACATTTTCTAAGAACCATAAAGGAAATGAGAAACCAAAAAAGAAAAATATTTTATCTTGATGAAACATGGATCAACGAGGATCATACACCAAATAAATTTTGGCAGGATGAAACTGTTACAAGTCAAAGGCACGCTTTTGTAAATAACTTATCTACTGGTTTAAACCCACCATCAGAAAGGGACGCAGCTGATAATAGTACACATTGGCAGTTCAGACGGTTTTTGTTGAATCACCTCGTACCGGTGACTACCATGAAGACATGAACGCTGATGTCTTTCAAGAATGGTTCGAACAAATGATAGATCTTCTTCCTAAGAACTGTGTAATAGTAATGGATAATGCAAGTTATCACTCCAGACTTATAGAAGGACTGCCCACAACCAAGTGGTTAAAAAAAGACTTGCAGAATTGGCTGAGTTCAAAAAATATTACGTAACCATCCCGGATCTATAAGAAAGGAACTTTATTCGTTGTGTGCCCTTCATAAAAAAAATTTAAAAAATACGAAATTGATGAAATTGCCAAAAATCGTGGAATGACAGTACTTAGATCCCCACCATATTATTGTGAATTAAACCCGATTAAACTGGTATGGGCACAGATAAAGAGTGAAGTTTTAAGAAAAAATACCACCTTTAAAATTCATGATGTTAAATAGTTGTTTTTGGAGGCCGTAAATAATGTAAAACCTGAAAACTTTGAAAAGGCAGTAAATCACACTATTAAAGAAGAGGAAAAAATGTGGAAGCTGGACAATATTACTAATAAAATGATCGAGCCAGTTATTATAAATCTTGGTTCTGAAAGTTCATCTTCTGAATCTGATTTGGATTTGTAACAAGTAGCTGTAAGTTTTATATTAATATTTTTATTCATCTATTTAACATACCTTAGACGGTTTTAAAAACTCTTTTTCTCTTTTGTAATTTTTAAAAATTAAAAAAATGTGAATTTTTTAAAACCCTTTTTAATGTAGGCCAGTCAGTTCTAATATAGTGTGTGATAAAAGAGGTCACTTTTGTTTACGTACGCATAACACTTTATAACACTGAAATAATTCATTTATTTTTTACAATTATTCAAAGTAATTTTTTCAATTAATCTTGAGCACGCCCATGGAGTGGTCGAAGGTACCAGTTAAAATTATGCTAATTACTTTCTCGTTCATAAAAATAAACTATAAACCACTCTCTCAGGTTCTTCAACCAGGAAACGCGTCTTCTTCCTACGCTTCTCCTACCCTCTTTTTTACCTTGAATTATGAGTCTTAAGATGTTGAATCTTTCGCCTCTCATTACATGTCCGAGATATTGCAGTTTCCTTTCTTTTGTTGTATTTTCCATTTCCTTCTCTCTACCTATTCTTCTTAAAACATCTACATTCGTGAGTCTATCTACCCATGGAATCCTTAACAATCTTCTAAATGTCCACACCTCAAACGCGTTAAGTCGATTTATTGTATTCCAGTTCAATGTCCATGATTCAGCTCCATAGTAGAGTACACTGTGTACATAGCATTCAATTAGCCTTATTCTGAGGGCCAATGTCAGATCTTTGCTGCACAAAATCTTTTTCATTTTCACAAAGTTGGCACGTGCTTTTTTAATTCTGACCTTTATCTATGCAGTGTAATTGTTATTTTCTGTGATTATCGTTCCCAAGTAAGTATGTATATCTTTTTATTCTCTCAATCTGCAGGCCGCCTACCGTTAATATTTCATTTGTATTATTGTTCTTGCTAATTTTCATGAATTTGGTTATTTTAATGTTAAGAGAGAGTCCGTATTCTCCAAAAAATCATTTACGAGGAGAAAATTCGTCAGTCAAGAGAGTTGGGACCAAGGTGCGAAAATAAAGCAAGTGCTCCAAAACCATCAAATAGTAAGGCAATATCTGCCATGAAGATTGCTACCAACCGCACTTTTTTGTGTGCTCAAATTAAAGATAAACTAGGAAATAAGATATTTAGGAAATTTATGTCGTTAGAATCTTGGGATTCCAAGCAAACATACGTTCTTGGTTTGGTTGATAAACGGAATCCATATAAACGAAGAGTTACAATAGACGATGCAAGAAACATTAATGCTTTCGACTGCTACCTGAACAACCCCAGAAGAGTTTACAGAACATTATTTTGTGGCAGTTTTGTAGCTGATTATTTTAATGCTACATACGCCTCTTGTACATTGACATTGTTTTCTGTTCTCCCAACAATATTGATATCATCAACACAGACAAGGATTTGCACTGATTTATTTTATGTAGAACCATGGCGCTAGCCAGTTTCCCAGACAGTTCCACCTGAATTTCTACTCTACATTCAACTTTTTCACGAGTTAGTTTTTTTAAATTTACCAACTGATTAAGTATTTTTAGCTCTTCCACTGCTTTGAACATTTCTCTTCTATTTACATGGCCATAGGCTGCTTTGTAGTACAGTACAGTGTAGTACAGTAGTGTTTTGTTGTAAAAATTGTTTCAGAGTTGCAATCTGATAAACTGTCGATTACATACATTACATAAACTGTATCTTTAACTTTAAGAATCGTTGGTGGTTCCTCTTCCCTCTCGTGTGTTTTCTTTACCTCATCTCTTTCGTCTTCCAGGTTTTCTTTTTCTTTCTCTACAATAAGTGCCTGACTATGTTAATCAACCGATCTATGTAATACATCTTTTCTTGTTGTTAATAGATCGCCATTCTGACTTCTGCATTGTCTTCTGGTTGCCTTGAATTCTTTTCGGTTGATGTTATCTTTCTCAGAATTCCTTCTCTCTGTTGAGGTTTTTTATATAATTCTATATATTTAAGATACTTGAGTGGTTTGATTATTTTCTTTTGTGTATTCTATTTTCTTCTTTTTTCTTTGTCTTTTTGAAAAATCTTTTCTATAAAATATTTTTTAAATTTAAAAAATATATACCTTTCTTACTTCCTATTTCAATTTTCTTTTTCTACCGTTTTCGAAACGAACCTCTTTATAGAAATCCCGTAATTGCAGTTTACCTACCTATTCCCTAATTGTATTGTCTCAAAATGACAATCTCTACAAAGTTTAACTACTTAATTGGATATTGGGAAAACGACAGAAATAAATTGCCTTATTTTAAAGCCTTTCAAAGTCCTTTGATTTTGGAGGAGAGACAGAATTACAGAGAAGTACAAATTGATTGCTTTACTAAAAAGTATTTCTGTGCCGGTATTAGAAAGTGTACACTAAAAGTTTTGATTCCTTTGAATTACCTGGCTTTGATTTTCTTTATTGTTGTACAAAGTAAAATTGGGTATATTTTAATATTTAAGGAAAAACGGATAAACGTAGGGCAGTGATTCTCAACATGTGGGCGTGGCCCCCTAGGGGGCGCGGTATTATTAATGGGGAGGGGGAGGCGTGAGCCTATTAAAAAAAACATTAACAACATTAACTTATTTACTAAAATCAAAGCAAAACAAAATTCTTACAATATAAAAAATAAAATACACATGAACACTGATATAACAGGTATAATTATAAAGAGCACTGAACACTAAATTATGAACAAGTTTAATATTAAGTCAGTGACTTCCTTGAGCTTGTTTTGTAGACCAAAGGTAATCGAAACGGGTGGTATATTGGAAATAAACGTTCTCAGTTTTTTGTCTATATTTAGCTACGATCTATATTTGGTCTTCAAAGTAGCCACCGCAGAAAAACCTATTTCACAAAAGTAGGATGTTGAAAACGGCAATAGTATACGGAACGCTCTAGTTTTCAGTGCAGAAAATTGATCATTTACTCCTGCCCAAAATTCAAAGAGGGATTTATTATTAAACTGTTTCTTGATTTCATCATTTGCCGTGAAGTCAATGAAGGTTTCTTCTTCGGCAGTAGGGAGCCCTTCCGGTGTAATTTTGAATGGTTTTAATACATTCATCCATATGTGCAAACATTTCTAGTAATTTTTTGCTTTAAATTTCTGCTCCTCAATTCCAATTTTTTACAAAAACCGTTAACTTTATCACTCGTATCCAATATAAGTGTATTAGCTCCTTGAAGCTGAATGTTCAAAATATTTAGTTTCTCGAATATGTCAACCAAGTAGCTCAATTTCATCAAAAATAAACTATCTTGAAACATCTCGGCTTCCGGTCTATTTTCTTCTTCTAGAAAAATAGCGATATCATGTCTTAATTCAAAAACACGTTGTAAAAATTTCCCACGTGATAACCATCTTGCGTCACAATAAAATAATGCTGAATGTAATGCACCCATGTCTTTACAAAGTGCAGAAAAGATTCTGGTTTTCAAAGGTTCCATTTTTATGTAATTAACTATTGGTACAACCGTTGTTAGCACAATATTCAGGCCAGGAGACATTTCTTTGGAAGCCAGATCTTCTCTGTGGATCATACACATGGTCCATATACACATTGGAGACTTTTGTTTCAAAAGAGCTTGTATACTATGAAATTTTCCGGACATTGCACTAGCACCATCTGTGCATATTCCGATGCAATTATTCCACTCTATTTTTGCTTCATTTATATAATCGTTTAAGATAACAAATAATGCGAGTTTTATTGGTTTGCAAAAAAGTAGTTCTTCAACTAATGTTATGCCATCACAAAATCGAACGTAGGCAATAAAATGAGCATCTTTATTGATATCTGTTTCCTCATTAAGCTGAATCGAAAACAGCTTGTCGCGCAACTTCCCGAGTAGCTGATCCTGTACATCTTCAGCTATGTTACAAATTGTTACAAATTCGACGGGCAACAGTATCATTTCATAGAGGTATAGACTAAAATTTTTGGCAAAATTATCTTCAAACATAGTTTTTACAATTTGAATTGCAGCTGGCAAAATAAGCTCTTCACCAATAGAGTGAGGATTTTTATATCTAGCTATTTGATGGGAGGTTGTATAAGAGGCAAGTAAAGCTTTTTCATTCACAGTTAAAGTTTTTTTAAAAACGATTTTTGTTTTTCATGTGATTTTAATTTTAACTCGAAGAATTCTCGGGGTTGATTAATGCACTCACTATGAAGCGTTTTTAAATGTCTTTTAAGTTTATTTGGTTTCATGCTGTCGGCTGCTAAAATTTTTGAGCAAATGATACATAAAGGCCATTCTTCTTCATTTACTTCAGGAAACGTAAACCCAAAATTTAAGTAATCTTGAAAATATCTTCTTGATTTTATTTTTGGAACCACTCTCGCATGTACACTTGTTGATGCTTCACTAGTATCAAATGCTCGCTTACGCCCAGTTAAAAATTATCCATGATTCTGTATAAATTTAAGTATATTTGCCTACTGCTTGGAATATTTTAATACCGTGAACTGCAATTAATACACGCAAACTATAACATAAACATTCACAATAAATTTAACATGTGCAAAAGGACTGACTAAACTGACTCAACTAAGGTCTGGGTCTAAGGAGGAGAGAGGAGAACTCGAAGCTCGCAACTTCTCGCGAAGAGAGACGATCGGTTCTGGATTGGTGTTGCCACATATCAATAAATTTACTTATTCTCGGTAATTTGGTAGTTAAGGTTTTACTGTAAGTTTAGTTCAAAGGCGGATCCAGAGAAACTGGCTAAAAAATTTGACAAATAAATATACTTTAATAACGGTAAGTTTTGATTGCCTTTATGGCACTTAAGTATGAAAAGTGCCTTAAAAAAATTTCAGTACCACCCGCCCCCCTTAAAAGTCGGTCCTAAATTCATATTTTTTTATTATATGAGGGGGGACGCGGTGAAAATAATTATATAAAATTGGGTCGCAACTGGTAAAAGGTTGAGAAACGATGCTATAAAATAATGATTAAGTAGCTGTCAATAAAACTACATTTTATCCGACGACGAACATTTTATTTTATCATCGTCGATCGAGAAGAATCGAATACAAGGAATTTAGAAACTATAGAATTATAGGACTAGTATTTAAAATGCATAATTACTTTATCTGGCATAAACAGATATAGCAAAGAAAAAAAGAAACTAATCTTGATATAATAGAAATGTAAATGTACAAATATGCTGTAGTATATTTTGCATATATATTACAGAACAGAGAGCAAAACAAAAATTTAAAAGTATATGTAATACAAAACTATTCCAAGCAATGGAAATAGAATAAAAAGTTTCTTGGAAAGCAGGTGTCGTTCGTTCTAATATTTCCTGCTTATTCAATCTTTCAATCCCGTATAAAGAGACAAGTCCTATCTAAATTGGATTCAAGTGACAATTTACGGCCCGTACCTTCATTTACCAGCAGTTGGTACCAAAATACCCGTCCGGTTTACGTTATTTTTTGCACGTCACAACTTGAAGAGAATTTATGTTGATTAAAATGGCGAAAATGTAATAGAAATCCCGGCTTTACGGGTGCTAAAACGTTCGAGCTTAAGCTTCCGAAAATGGATATACACAGAACTTTCTTTTTGTTCAAGTCCGCTTTAGGTGTGTACGAGGAGTACGCCAATATATCAACGCGGACGCCATATCGCTGAATAACTTCTGCAGATTAATAAACTTTAATTGAATTTGGAGATATTCTAAAAGCGTTCAATAATAATTAAGAATATTAGGCTATTAGAATAGAGATAATTAATATTTTATCGGCAAAATCCATATTTTTGAAATTTTAAAGTAATTATAAAACGTTTACTATTGTACAATGTTGGACAAAAGTACCAAAAAATATAAAACAAAAGACAAAATAAATAGCAAAAAGGTTCTTCAAAATAACAAAAAGCTTCTTCAAATATAACAAAAAGTTTCTTCAAAAATAACAAAAAAAAAATTTTGTAACAAAGCATGCAGACATTGTCCTCTGCGCAGACTTCGGATTCTTTCGGCGCAGACCAGAAAAATATCAACATGTGCATGCTTCTATAAAGATCTGGAAAAAGCAATAAGACTAACAAAGAAAGAGGACATAAACATAATAATGGGCGACTTTAACGCCAAGGTGGGTAAAGGAAGATATGAAGACATAATTGGAGAGTACGGCCTTGGAGTTAGAAATGAAAGAGGTGACCTGCTGTGTGAATTCCGCCAGGAGAACGGTTTTGTCGTCATGAACACATGGTTTTAGCTCCCACCTCGTAAGTTATATACTTGGAGATCACCAGGAGACCGTCCAAACCGAATAATTAGAAACCAAATTGACTACGTCTTAATAAACAGAAGATTTCGTAACGCTATCAAAAGAATCGCAGCATATCCAGGTGCTGATATTGCATCCGATCATAATCCGCTAATAGCAGATGTGAGGTTAAAACTAGCAAAAATTAAGAGAACAAATACAAACACCAGCACGCCTATAAATACAAGAGAACTGATGAGAGACGAAAATCTGAAGAAGAGTTATGCGAATCAAATTAATGAAAGAATGCGAGTAATAGAACAAAATGATGATATCGAATAGATGATCAATGATATTAAAGGAACGATCCTGGCAGTAAACAGGAAGTTAAAACACAGATCAGAAAGAGAAAGCATAACGAATGGATGACTGACGAAATTATGGATCTAATGGAAAAGCGAAGGCAACATAAACAACAACGTAATCAAGACAAATACAAACAGATACACAAAGAAATTCGCCAGAAAATTAAGAAAGCAAAAGAACGTTGGATGGTAGAAAGGTGCAACGAAATAGAACAATTGCAGGAAAAAGGAGATAGTTTTGGACTACATAAGAAGATCAAAGAAATATCGAATATACACAATAGCCACCACAGAACAAGAATACGCAACGACAGAAACGAATACATAGAGTCAGAAGAGGAGATAGCAATGGCGTGGAAAGAATACGCAGAAAGACTTTTTAATGACGAAAGACCAACACAACCAACGCGCAAACTTCCTTCCGAAAACTTATCAGGGCCATCAATAATGCGAAGTGAAATAGAATATGCAGTTAGAACCACAAAGATGCATAAAGCAACAGGTCCAGATGAAATTAATAAAGAAGCAATAAAACTACTAGACGAGGAGAATATCGAAATCTTGGTAAGGCTGTTCAATAGAATTTATGATACTGGTTACATTCCGCGAGAATGGCTGCAGTCATCCTTTGTGATGATCCCAAAAACAGCTAATGCCACAAAATGCAATGAACACCGCTTAATCAGTTTAATGAGTCACTTGCTGAAACTCTTCCCTAGGATATTACACTCAAGAATGTACAAGATGCTCGAAGAACTTAGCGGGTCAACACAATTCGGTTTTAAGGGAGGACTAGGAACAAGAGAGACAATTTTATGTTTGAACACCTTAATACAAAACTACTTAGATCAACGAAAAGATGTCTACCTCACCTTCATCGACTACGAGAAGGCATTTGACAATGTTAAACATGATATCATGATGAAACTACTACATAGGGCCAACATTGACCAGAAGGAGATCAGAATTATTCAGAATCTATACTGCAACCAAATGGCAAAGGTGAGGATTGATCAAGACCAATATACGGATGAATTTGAAATCCGGAAAGGTGTCCGCCAAGGCTGCATACTCTTTCCGATTCTTTTTAATTTATATGTTGAAAATATATTTGCGGAAGCATTAGAAGATACGAAATTTGTCATTAAGGTGAAAGACATACCAATTAGCAGCCTACGCAATGCGGACGACACAGTAATTATAACTGATAATTTGGAAGATCGCAGTTATTACTTGATAGGGTGAATAGCATAGGTAAAAAATATGGCCTCAAAATCAACATTTTGAAAACGAAATATATGGTCATTAGCAGAAACCCTCCAGAAAACCCGATAATATGCATAGGTGACGATCGTATAAAACGCGTGAAAACTTTTAAATACCTTGGCACCACAATCAATGACCAATCGGATCCACAACACAGATAAAAACCCGAATACAAATGGCAAGACAAGCTTTTGTGAAATTCAGACCGCTTCTATGTAATCAAAACCTAAATTTCGAAATACGCTACAGAATGGTCAAGTGCTACATATGGTCCATCTTGCTTTACGGCATGGAAACGTGGACTTTGAAAAATACATCTATCAACAAACTTGAAGCATTTGAAATATGGTCATTGAGAAGAATGACGCGCATACCTTGGGTGGATAGCGCGTACGCTAAAGGCTGAGAACTCTTTGAATTAACTAAAAAACGCAAGATTGGTTACCTTGGGTACATATTGAGAGGAGCAAAATATGAAATACCACAGTTAATCCTACAAGGGAAGATCGAAGGTAGGAGAGGAGTCGGCCGCAAACAATTATCCTTATTAAGGAATACTAAAGAATGGACAGGAATACACAAAACGAGTGAGCTGTGTCACGCCGCCAAGAACAGAATTCTAGTAATGAGATAGTCGCCTACGCACTTTGGTGTATGGCATGTTAAGAAGAAAAAGCATGCATTACATTATATTGCAGTTATTTTAACATAATTACAATAGCTAAAGTTTAAACTCTCAGCAATCGAGCTTAAATGCACATTATAAGAGCCACTGCCTACTTTTCTGCTGACATAGATAATTCTTCTTCAGAGGACGTGAACACAAACTTTCGGATCACTTAGCCTTAGGGAGAATGCGCCATTTTTCAAGCTGAGATTTATGAGATAGCTCCTTAAAAAGAGCAGATCCGTGTATTGACTGACAGCCAAGCGACATTAAAGACACAGGCGTGTTAGTGACCTCTAGGCTGGCATGGTGATGAATCAAAGCAATAAATGAACTAGGAGATCAAAACAAGTTTAAGCTTGTCAAGGTACTAGGACTTCAGGGCATAGAAGGCAACAAAAAAGCCGATCAACTTGCAAAAACAGGATCCAACGAATCAAACGAACCCTCTGTAACTCTGAGAGTATCAAAAACTGCAGTGCTTAGGGCTGTAAAGGGCTGGATCAGAGAGAGTAATGAGTAATATTGGGATAATTTCCAAAATGCACATCTGAAACCCAAGCATATTGTATAAAATGCAATTTATCTTTATGTAATTGAACCACAAAACCATGTTTTTACGATTTTCGTGTTTTTATTAGCTTATTTTGATAATTAAAAAAATATATTAAATGCTATTACCTTAATGCATGGTTACTGCACAAGACCGCCTCAAGGCGGATGTCTATTTTTTTCTTTTAGAGGTATAACCTCCTCATTAGAAGTATTATACAATTTTTTCTGAATTTTTCAGCCCGAACAAAAATTGATGCATTAGGGGATTAATATATATTATTTGTAAATGTGAAGTATATGTATATAGCCTATTATCGGAATGTCATGTTTGTTCTATACCAGAGGTCCAGTTATTGGACTGACCTCTCTATAGTCAATTTATATGACGAACCCTCAAAGACGCTTATTATTACAATGATTATAACTAATAGATTGCTGAATATACATGATATAAAAAAAAGAAATTGCGATACTTTTTAACTTTGTGGTGCTTTTTTCTGGTGCCTGGTACTTCTGCCTTGTTTCTCCTTTTCCTGTATTGTCTTACACTCTGCTATCATATTTATCCATTTCCTTTAATATTCTGTGTCAGTTTTACAATAATTATGTACAATACTTCCATCATGTTTCTATTAATTTTATAATAGTAGCATAAACAAAAAACATACCCCTTGTTACTCTTAGTTTTTTTTCGGTAGAGTTCTTTACTTCAAGTAAAAGGTACCTGCTTTCTGTTAATTCCTTAGAGATTTAATCCAAAACCACCAACATACGAAACAGAAAATAATAAAAAAATACAATCATTACAAAATTGGAGACAACTGAAGATTTCTTCTGGGAATTCGAGGCTCTCCCTCGTACACCAAAGTTCTTTTTGCTAGGTGAGGGGTGAGTTGATAGTCATTTATCTTTTGTATTAATATTTTTTCGTAGAGAGAGGTTGTTTGGGAGAGAATAAATTTCAATTTTTTGCTTGTACCATGAGGGTAGACTCTCTCGCGGTAAACGTATGAAAATAAAAGGGGGTTTTTGTCATGTCTGTGCATGTGTGCTCGGATTTGAAAATTAAATTTCACTGTCTTTAGGCCTAATGAATATTTACTGGGCTGTTTCCGAAACTGAATTTCGCTGATAATGTCGTTACCAAACAAGCAGGAATGGAAAATTTGATGCAGTAAATTTTATGCTTGACATTTGCATTTGTACAAAAGGTTTTTGTTTTTATATTATGTTTATTTGCGTCGAATTCTGCTGAACGTTGATTTTAGGCTAGATATTGCTATTAACAGTTAGGTATTTAATTTTTGCAGATATTACTTCTACCATAATTGAAAGGAATATTCAATATTATTCTGAAGCTATTTTCTTGTGGCATTTTAAAATAATTACTATTTAAATGGGAATATGTTACAATTAAAGGTTAAAGTACGTTTATTGACGTTTCAATTACGTTTTTTGAAACGTCAATAAACGTAATTTAACCTTTAATTGTGGCTTATTCCCATTTGAACGTTCAATAATGAGAAGGCTTTATTTCAAAATTTTTTTTAACCTATTCTCTATCCTTCCATTGTTGGATATAGGTCTCCCCCAGTTCTCTCTATCTTTCCCTATCTTGAGCTGTTCTCTGCCATGTGGGACCTCCTTGTTTCCTGATGTCATCTTTCCACCTCATCTGTGGTCTGCCTCTTGATCTCTTTGCATTGTATGGACGCCACTTTCCGATGGCATTGTTCCATCGTCCGTCTTGGAGACGTTCATTGTGTCCAGCCCATTTCCATTTCAGTTTTGCTGCTTGTTCTATCGCGTCTACTGTCTTTGTTCTGGTTCTGATCCACTGGTTACGTTTTCTATCTCTAAGTGATACACCCAACATTTGTCTCTCCATCGCTCTTTGTGCCTTCCTTATATTATCCAAATTGGCCTGTGTAAATGTCCATGTCTGTGCTCCGTAGGTGAGCACCGTATGATACAGGAATTATATACCCTGCTTCGTAAGTATAGAGGGATTGTTTGATTTTTTAGAACGTAAGAAAGTTTGCCGAACGCTGCCCATCCCATTCTTACTCGTCTCGATATTTCGGCTGTTTGATTTTCTCTATTAGCTCTGATTGCTTGTCCTTTATTTATTTCAAATACACTGTTGGAAATAACTAATTTCAAATGTGCTCTTTATTTGACGTTTTAGATTCTAAAATTTCTTTCAATCCCTTTCATGAGAAAGAATATGATATGTCTAGAATATTCTAAGGAATCTAAAAATAAATAATATATAGGATCTCTCTCTCTTTCGCTCTCTCTCTCTCTCTCTCTCTCTCTCTCTCTCTCTCTCTCTCTCTCTCTCTCTCTCTCTTTAATCTTAACCCCCGAAGGAAGTTTAGTGATCATCAACATCGTTCTGTCGTGTATGGTGCGTCCCCAAACATATCTGCCTCTGGTCATTCTGTCTAATTCATGCCTCTTTGATCGATTCATTTTGTTGTGGATCTTCCTCATGATCTTTGGCCTTCTACATTTCCTTGGATAAAAAGTCTTTCCATGGTTTCTGTGTCTGCTCTCATAGCATGTCCAAAGTATTTCAAATATTGAAGATAGACTTTGCTGGATAACTGTTTTACTGACTTCTAGCCCATTTAAAATTGAAATATTAGTCCTGTGGTCAGTTCATTCTTTTTTTGCTTGTCGCAGGGTCCCAGGTTCACATCCGCATATCAGTATTGGGAATGTGTCATGTGAAGTCATGTAAAAAACATTTAAAAAGAAACTCTTACATTTAACGACTTCTATACCACTCCTGTTCAAATAGAAGGTATCCAACTCGCGATCTTTATGTCCTTAAGTCCTGATGATTTTGAATCCTTTTTTTAACCTATTCTCTATCCTTTCATTGTTGGATATAGGTCTCCCCCAGTTCTCTCCATCTTTCCCTATTTGAGCTGTTCTCTGCCATATGGGACCTCCTTGTTTCCTGATGTCATCTTTCCACCTCATCTGTGGTCTGCCTCTTGATCTCTTTGCATTGTATGGACGCCATTTTTGGTGGAATTGTTCCATCGTCCGTCTTGGAGACGTTCATTGTGTCCAGCCCATTTCCATTTTTGCAGCTTGTTCTATCGCGTCTACTCTCTTTGTTCTGGTTCTGATCCACTGGTTAGGTTTTCTATCTCTAAGTGATACACCCAACATTAGTCTCTCCATCGCTCTTTGTGCCTTCCTTATCCTATCCAAATTGGCCTGTGTAAATGTCCATGTCTGTGCTCCGTAGGTGAGCACCGGTATGATACAGGAATTATATACCCTGCTTCGTAAGTATAGAGGGATTGTTTGATTTTTTAGAACGTAAGAAAGTTTGCCGAACGCTGCCCATCCCTTTCTTACTCGTCTCGATATTTCGGCTGTTTGATTTTCTCTATTAGCTCTGATTGCTTGTCCTTTATTTATTTCAAATACACTGTTGGAAATATCTAATTTCAAATGTGCTCTTTATTTGACGTTTTAGATTCTAAAATTTCTTTCAAACCCTTTCATGAGAAAGAATGATATGTCTAGAATATTCTAAGGAATCTAAAAATTAAATAATATATAGGATCTCTTCTCTCTCTCTCTTTCTCTCTCTTTCTTTAATCTTAACCCCCGAAGGAAGTTTAGTGATCATCAACATCGTGATGTCGTGTATGGTGCGTCCCCAAAGATATCTGTCTCTGGTCATTCTGTCTAATTCATGCCTCTTTGATCGATTCAGTTTGTTGTGGATCTTCCTCGTGATCTTTGGCCATCTACATTTCCTTGGATAAAAAGTCTTTCCATGGTTTCTGTGTCTGCTCTCATAACATGTCCAAAGTATTTCAATTGTTGAAGATAGACTTTGCTGGATAACTGTTTACTGACTTCTAGCCCATTTAAAATTGAAATATTAGTTCTGTGGTCAGTTCATTCTTTTTTTTTTTGCTTGTCGTAGGGTGCCAGGTTCACATCCGCATATCAGTATTGGGAATTTGTCATGTAAAGTCATGTAAAAAACATTTAAAAAGAAACTCTTACATTTAACGACTTCTATACCATTCATGTTCAAATAGAAGGTATCCAACTCACGACCTTTATGTACTTAAATCCCTTATTTTTTAACCTATTCTCTATCCTTTCATTGTTGGATATAGGTCTCCCCCAGTTCTCTCATCTTTCCCTATTTGAGCTGTTCTCTGCATATGGGACCTCCTTGTTTCCTGATGTCATCTTTCCACCTCATCTGTAGTCTACCTCTTGATTTCTTTGCATTGTATGGACGCCACTTTCCGATGGCATTGTTCCATCGTCCGTCTTGGAGACGTTCATTGTGTCCAGCCCATTTCCATTTTTGCTGCTTGTTCTATCGCGTCTACTCTCTTTGTTCTGGTTCTGATCCACTGGTTACGTTTTCTATCTTTAAGTGATATACCCAACATTTGTCTCTCCATCGCTCTTTGTGCCTTCCTTATCATATCCAAATTGGCCTGTGTAAATGCCCATGTCTGTGCTCCGTACGTGAGCACCGGTATTATAAAGCAGTTATATACCTTGCTTCGTAAGTATAGAGGGATTGTTTGATTTTTTAGAACGTAAGAAAGTTTGCCGAACGCTGCCCATCCCATTCTTACTCGTCTCGATATTCGGCTGTTTGATTTTCTCTGTTAGCTCTGATTGCTTGTCCTAGATAGATATACTCATTTACCTGTTTCTATTTTTTCTGTTTGTATTTTTAATTGCCTCTTGGTCTTTCCTGTTTGTCATTACTTTTGTTTTCGTTGAAGTTAATTTTTAGGCCTTTTTGCAGTGATTTTTCATGAAGTTCATTCAGCATTAATTCCAGTTCTTGTCGCTCCAAGGAGATCAGGAGTATATCATCCGCATATCTAAGGTGATTTAGGTATTTTCCGTTAATACATATTCCTCTGTTTTCCCAATCTGTTGATTTTATTATATCTTCGAGGGTCAAGGTAAAGTTTAGGTGAAATTATATCGCCTTGTCGGACTCTCCTCGTTTAACTTTTATGTTATGCGTTATTAATTTGTCGTCCAGAATTATGGTGATGGTTGCGTTTTGGTAAATAGCATGTGTCAATTGTCGGTATCTAGAATCTACGCTACTATTGACCAGAGCTTCTTCAACCGCCCAGTGTTCAATGCTGTCGAAAAGCCTTTTTCATAATCTACGAATGCTAAGTACAGCGGAAGGTTGTATTCATTGGTTTTCTCAATTAAGATTTTAAGCGCATGTAGATGGTCGATTGTGCTGTATCCTTTCCTGAATCCGGCCTGTTCCACTGGTTGGTAGTTATCAAGTTTATAGGTTAGTCGGTTGATTATTATTCTTGTGAAGGTTTTATATAGTTGTGACAAAAGGGAAATAGGACGGTACTTGTTTAGGTCTGTTCGTTCATCGAATCCCTATCTCCATCTCATTTCTTTACTGGACGACGACTCACCTCATTACTGGATCCTGATGTTCGAAAAGTACCTAGGAATCGACTATCTAGGTATCAACACATCCAAATGCTTCAACAGCATTCTGGACAAGGTGGTTTTTTGGTGGATCAAAACTAGAAAAACAGTAGCGTCTGATCCAGAGTGGACAGCTACGAACAGCGTCTGACCCAGAGTGGGCGGCTAATACAGAACTCACCAACCTGTCAGATGACTTGAAGAAACACGCAGGTCCGAAGTGGATACAAACTGCCTACAATAGAGATACATGGAAGAGGGAAGTGGAGACCTATGTCCAAAATTGGACAGCAAGGGCTGTATAGATAGATAGAAACTTCTTCTTCTTCTTCTCGTGCCACTCCTAGCGGAGATTGGAAATCGTCATGGCCACTGCGACTTTGTTAGCAGCGCGCCTAAAAAGTTCAATCGAATTACACCCGAACCATTCACGTAGACTACGAAGCCTCGATATTTTTCTTCTTCCTACACTTCTTTTGCCCTGCATGATGTTTCTTAAAAGTTCGTACTTTTCACCTCTCACAATGTGCCCCAAGTATTCCATCTTTCTAGTTTTTAGCTCATTTAGAATTTCGCATCTTAGAAGGTAGAAACTTTCTATGTATACGTAATTTATGTAAATAATTTTAAATTCAGTTTATAATGATATAAAACCAGATTTTAGACACAATAAGTAATGCAAATCGAAAATAAAAGTGCGAGCCTGTCCAGAGGCGATCCTCCGCTGCCTTGCGATAGACACTTACGACACTTGTATCGATAATAAATATTAATGACTCTCTTAGATCTGTGGTAGGACTATATAATTAATAGAAATATTTCTAGTTGTCTAGTTGTATTAGATGGATTCCTTTAAGTGTTGTATAGATATTTTTCCAATCGTTTAATTTCAATAATCTTTAATTAGAAAATACATCCTTCCGATCCACTTGTCACACAAGGCCGCACTTAAAATTCCGCAGCCGTACCAAATTATTTATTACACACGCCACACTTTTACGTAATAGACACGCGTTTGTGGCAGAAGATCTCCCGTTGATTCCTGAACACCTGACTATTTAAACAATCAACCTATTTGATAATCATACATGAACTTGTGCGCAGTGTTACATAAGTTGGTAATGGGCTACCTTTCGAGAATACATAAAAGATGAGGCACGCACTCTATCAAAACGGCACTCAAGGGAAAGGTACGGGGTAAATGATTTTGTTTAACAAAGAATTATTCAAGATATTTTTAGTAGACTAAACTCACCAGTTATTCTCTGTTCACAAATTGTTGATAGCACGAAATATGCCTCAAAATCATCAAACGGTCGTAAAATTTGTAAAATCATAGGCGTTCCTGAGGTGTCTATTCATTAAAATTAATATTAATATTAATAATGTTTTAATACTGATATATTTAGTAAAAAACAATTAAAACTTTCACGGCTAACGTTGGTTATTATATTATATTAATAAAAATAATAATTTAACCATTAACAATTTTGTAAATAAGAATACCTTATCTCTTTGGATATTTCAATACTAATCTTCGCGTTTAATCACTTTACTAGAAAACCTGGTATTTATATCCGAAGGTACTATCGGTTGCAAGATAATTAGGATGGAATTCCCCAGATTTTTAATAATATAATGGGTTATAGATGCCGGATTTGGCCACGTACCTCGTCTGTTTAGTTTATATTCGAAACTTAACTTAAAAGGGTGAAGTTATTACGAACGAAAACAATTTGTTTCTTTAGTACGTTTTTGATCGCATGTAATTTACGGCTCGTCGGTGTTTCCGTTTCTACGGCAGTAATTAGCGTCTCGAATATTTCTTTTGCGAATTATATGCAGTGAGTGAGTGATTTTTTATTCCATATACCTACGAACATATACGTACCTTTTGCTCGTGCTCGTTTTGTTGGATTGTTTGTGATGGCTTCATCATCAACATCATCAAGTTTTACACCGGTACTGTTGCGTACAGCCAGTAAGTCTGTCTATTCACCAAGAGAGAAGACTATTGTCCTGAATGTTCACGATGCTCTGGTTTTTCAGAATCCCACTAACACTGATCGCAACATAGTCGAAGTTGTGCCAACATGACTGGCGTAGGGGAGTCAACTATATATAGGTTTCTATCAGAAAGAAAAAAACAAGGTATAGCTAACCCAAACACAAACGAACACTTAAAGAGAGGGAAAAAGCCTATTGAACTTGATGAATTTGCCAAAAATGGTATTCGAAGGAAAATTCATGGATTTTTTTTTTCAAAAAAGAAATACCAAACCTAAATAAAATTTTACAAGAAGTTAGAGATGATCCGGATTTGCCTCATATCGGACGAACTAAATTGTGGCAAGTTTTAAAAGAATTAAATTTCCAGTGGGAGAAATCAGACCGAAAATCACTTTTGATTGACCGGGAGGAGATAATATGTTGGAGAAGAAATTATCTAAGATCCATACGAAAATTCCGGGCTGAAAGAAGGCCAATCTTCTACTAGGATGAATCGTGGGTAAACTCAGGTCATACTCTAAAAAAAGTTTGGTCAGATAAAAATATATTACGCTCCAGGCAAGCCTTTATGGAAGGTTGGTCTACTGGTATCTCCCCACCTTCTGGTAAAGGCAGTAGATTAATAATTTCTCACATTGGCAGTAAAAAGGATTTGTTAAGCATGGTTTGTTGGAATTTCAGTCCAAAAGCACAAAAGACTATCACGAGGAGATGACAGCTGATGTTTTCGAAGAGTATTTTGTGCAGATGATTGAACACATACCACCAAATTCAATTATAGTATTAGATAATGCACCTTATCATTCACGACTAGTAGAAAGACTTCCAACGACTGCGTGTAAAAACACGATATTCTTGACTGGCTGCGGAATAAGTACCTGCCTTATGAAGATGGAATGGTAAAAGCAGAACTTTTAAAAATTGCCGGCAACACAAATCTAAGTTCAAGAAATACGTAGTTGACAAAATGGCGGAAAGCAGAAACATCACAGTCCTTAGACTTCCACCCTACCACTGCGAAATAAATCCAATTGAACTCATTTGGGATACAAATGAAAAATTATGTGGCTAGAAAAAATACGTCATATAAAATACAAGCTGTACGTGAATTGTTATACGAGTCTTTACAACACATTACAGAACAAAACTGGAAAGATGCAGTAAGACACGTAATAGAAGAAGAACAAAAAATGTGGGATCTTGATAACATAATTGATGCGACCGTAGAGACACAACCGCTAATTATTAACCCTCAAGACGACTCGGATTCCGAAGTTGATCCTATTTATTTTACATTTGAATAGTTTTCTAATCGTAATTTTATAAGTTAAGTGATAGTAGTTGTAATCGTAAGGTATTAAAGGGGAAAGGCGCAAAACTTCGCCTGTCAAAATGTTCAATGTGTTTTAAATGTATCGATTTTTTTTCAAATCCTGAGAAAACTAAAAAGCCTTTTTGGAAAAATTGAAAGGCAGAATAAAATATTTATTAGAATTAATAAAAAGTTTCTTTTGCATGCAATATTTTCAATTAAAAATTATACTTTATTTTCTCTCTTTTATTTTCACCCCTGTTGCATAACATAATAAAATAAACATTGTAGAAGTTTTTAGGGACTTTCTGTAATATACATCAGTATACACATATATAATACCCTCAGTAATAATGTAATCTTTCATTCTGCTTTTAAATTTTTCAAAAATATGTATTAGTTTTCTCCGAATTCGAAAATAATGGATACATTTAAAACACATTTGGTGTCTTAAAAAACTTTATTTTTTTAATAAAATATTTTATTTTATTATAAGTTTTATTAAAACAAAAATACAATTTAAAAAAATATATTTATTTAGTTCAAATAAATGTTTCAATCATATACTCTACGACACTGGTCGGCCAAAATACGTTCCTAATCGGATTATAAGCTTGACCGCTGTATTGTATTCCGGCATATACAAGGTGGGTTAGTCGAAAACATCTTAAATCGTCAGTTTCAGGTTGGTTTTTACTATTATATCGTATTACCTATCCTCTCTGTATTTCAGTTCTCTAATTAGGATTAAACTTGTAGTGAGCTATCAAAAAATCGTGAACCGAGTATAGACAAAAATAAAATAATTGATATAAGGTTGAATGCTCGAATAAATGAACTTTGAAAAATTAAGGCAAATATCGAGCACAAATTTAACAATCAAATCTTGCTCAAGTACTTTCGCTTTCTACAGCATCATCAGGGGCATATGAAATAAGCCAAGAAACGTTTTTTTAAATGAAGAAAATTAATTGACTTCGATAAAAAACTCGAAGTTAATGGATGATGAAAGTTTTTTGTGGTTAACATTTTAGACTTACTTCGTCAAATTTGATCTATCCAGCAAGCTCAGAATGTAATAAACATGATATTGAACATAAATTGTACATAACACTACATTAATACAAGGACTGTTTGTCCTTGTTTTAATGTAGTGTTAATTTGGTTAGACTTACAAACTGATTTGGTACTCCTAGGTCTATCACTGCTCATAATTCTCTTCTTTTTACAGAGTCGTAGGCTGCCTTCTAATCTATAAATATGTGGTGCGTGTCTACACTGTATTCCAGTATTTTCTCTAGAATTGGTCTCAGGGTTGAAATCTGATGAATTGTTGATTACCACCTCTGAAACCAGCCTGGTATTGTCCTATTATCCGCTCTGCATATGATGTCACACAATAGCATAGTATATTGGAGAATATTTTATACGCTGTTACAATATTCCAATCACTGGGAAGAGACTTCTGTATCCATATTTCTTTTATAGCGCTATTATGATATCGTGGCCAAATTCTTTATATAATTCCGCTGGCAGATTATCTATTCCGAGTGATGTGTTTCTGGCTAGTTTGTTTACGGTTAATAGTTTTTAACATTAGCATTTTTTTAGAGATTTTTGCATAGAGAAAGGCAAATAATGGTTTTAACATTAGCAATTTTTTTGTGATTTTTTCATATAAAATTATAGTATTTCCTACAATACATAAAAATCCGTGTAGATAACGCTTTTAAAAAAGTTGGTTTTTATTGGAAGTGAATCAATTACAATCTCATTCGTAAGTACTTATTCACTATACTTATTGTTTCAAAAAATATGTAATAAATAGACTCTCATCTTCAAATTCAATAATATAGGCGGTACTACAAAAATGTGTTTATTTGATCCACCCATTGTACCGTAATAATATTTTAATTGGTTACCTGCAAAGGAGGATTTCTTTTACTAACACTATCTGTAAATCTTCGGATTGGTTGCTGTTATCAGTATAGTCGAAAACAAGTTATTTGGCACCAATAATCGTGATATGAGTAATTTGTAGGCATACCTTATACAGTTTTTCTTGATGACACCGATAAAACAAGAAAGGTGAAAATGTTTTTATATAAATACATGGAATTTAGTAAATAGTAAATAATAGTTTCATTTAAAAATAACTTTTTTATCGGTATTCGTTTTAAAATTAAAATTACTATACATTATTTTATTTTTGGTCTGTTTTTTAATTTCCTTAATGCTTTCTTTCCTCTTTACCTTCTTCAGAATGTGTTTCGTTTTTATTAGTATCATCTATTATAATAATTAAATATACTTCATTATAGTTCATCTCTTTTCTTTTTCCTCTGATCATTCTCCATATTTCTTTTTGTGTTCCGTAGAAGTCGTGTTCCATCTTCGTTTCTTCACTTCCTCTCTAAACCAAGGTGTTTTCATTTTTGATATGTTAGTTTTTAACATCCTCGTTATGTTTTTGCTTAATTTCGGGTATTGCTTAGTTGCTTATTCGAGCGTTAAAATATTCTCCTTCTTAAGCCCATTTTTTTCTTTGATACTACATTGTAGATTAGTATATATTCACTTAACTTTAATTGTCCTTTTCCTTTCTTTTTTGTTTTCTGTAAAGCACAAGTGTCTATTCTTTTTCTTTTTTAGTTCTTGGTTTATTTCTTGGTCTCTTGAGTCGAGCAATCTGACATTCCAAGTATTAACTCTCATCTGAGTTTGAATGTTTTTCGCATTTCCTTATTTCTTGCCGTGGTGGTCTTCATAGTATCAAGCTGGTTTCGAGACTGGTACATTGTTTCTTAATTTCTTAATTTTAAAAATACAATCAACTTTGGTTTTATTGCAACCAAAGCAGAGACAGAATCGGTCAGAATATCACCATCGATGACTTTAACTTTGAGCGTGTTAGAGAATTCAAGTATTTTAAATCAACATAACTGAAGACAATAACGGATCACAAGAAATAAACAACAGGATTCAGGCCGGCAACAAATGTCTTTTTGCCCTCCAAAACCCTATAAAATCGAAACATTTAACAATACGTACGAAGATACAGGTCTATAAAACAAACATACGACCCGTTGTGATGTATGGAAGCAAAACGTGGACGATAACAAAGGCAAACGAAGAGAACAATACAGGATAAGAACTAACAAAGAGCTCGAAGAACTTTACCCAGACGCCAACATCATAAAAGATATAAAGTCCAGAAGACTCCAGTGGGCAGGACACCTCAGAAGACATTCTGGACATGGAGTAAATAATAAGTCAAATTTGAATTTTTTGGACTTGTTAGGCACTATTGAACTTAGATATCGATATGATAGACTTACAGAAAGCTCTTATATTTCAAATATTTCTGTTACTTCTCTTGTTTATTACATTTTTGTATTCTCGGTTAATATTTGTTAATAATTAAATACTAACCCCTAAAAACTATCAAACTGATACGGCTTAGCACCTTTTTGTTTCTTTAAATGAAATCGTGGCCGTTTAGACTTTCTTTTAATACGATTAGGAAGAACTTGGTGAGTAGGGATTTACATAATGATAGGTCATGATTTGGAATTTAAAACAGAAGGAAATAATACTAAGAGAAAATGGTTATTCAAATACTATATTATAATATTGTTTTTTCTTTTCTTGTCGTATTTATGATAATGGTGGCTTAAAGCCAGACGAACAATGGTGACGTTCCGATCACGTTAGGTTCGAACAAAGGAAGTTGCAATTGCATATTGTAATAATCGTTAGTCAGTTTCGTTCCGCTGTTTATGTATGTAAATTATTTTGTTGCTGAAGAAAGCTATACGGTAAATTTTCATATTTTATTATTTTTAACGATTTTTTAGTTTTTTTATACATAGGTTCTATATAAAATTAGCTTTTCTGCAGAACATAAATTTTTTTATGGATATAAATATGGTCAAATTGATATGGTCAAATAAATTCAATTTATATATTATTTGCGAAAAGCGAAAATCAATAGATAAGGACTCATATATCATAAAAGACATCAAGTTCTGGCATTTGCAGATAATGTAGTGTTGCTGGCAAGTGGAAAAAAAGAGCTACAGGAGATAGTACAGAGAATAGTAACAGCAGCGAAGAAAATGAGACTTTACATAAATGAAACTAAAACAAAATGTATGCAGTGGACATATAATCAGTTCAGGGATGAACAAAAGTTTAAAGTAGAAGTAGAAGAAGGATTATCATACAAATTCGAAATGATAGAAAGATTTACATGCCTAGGTGTAATAATATGATGTAAACCTAACATTAAAGAAGAAATACAAGCTAGAATAATGGCAGGCAATTAAAGTGTACATGCTCTTAGTGGAATGTTGAAAAGCAAGTTTTTATCAAGAAGGCAAAAAGACAATAATACCTATGCAACCAATAGTAACACACTGCAGTGAGATATGGACTATGACAAAAAATTACCAAAATTTACTGGAGATATGGAAAAGGAAAATCCCGAGGAAGATATATGGAGATACTCGTTAGTATTTTGTGTGTATTGCACAGATTTTTTTTACAATTTAAGAAGTAAAATGAATACAACTAAAAAACAAGTGGTGGACACATGTATGCCGTTTAGACTTGTAAAAATACAACTTTTTGCAACCAACAAAGTATCAAAACAATACATTTGAACGTGACTAGTCCGACAAATGATAGGTTTGTAACTTCCAAAATGGCCGACGTTCTACTAAATCAAGATGGGTGAACTTTTCCTTGCCATATGAAGATAAAGAATAATTACAATATTAAATAGAAGATAGCAAATTTGCAAGGATAAAATTATTATTAAATGAATTAATTAAATTATATTTAAGACACTAACTAACTGCAAATGGTTTAAAAAGAAGCCATGGGTGGAGATTAGATATGCATGAAAAGTCAAAAACAAAGTTTACAAGGCAGATTTAAAAAAAATTGATCGAGTAGAAAAGTACTCACTTTCATCTTTTTTAATCAAGTACATTATTCAGCCATGAGTTCTGCTTAGGTCAACAGATATTTTTCCTTCAATCCTTCCCTGTATTATATGTCTAAAAATTTCATATTTTGGTCCCCTCATCACGTGGCCTAATTATTCCAGTTTTCTGGTTTGTATACTGGTGATTAGATCTGTTTCCTTACCAATAGTCATCAGTACTTATTTATTTATAATTCTCAGTCCATTTTATCATCAATTTTTTGAATGTCCAAGTCTCAGCTTCAGATAGTAACATTGAAAATATATAACAGCTAATGGTACGTAGTCTGATCTTCAAATTTAGATTTTTGCACGTTAGGAATGGCTTCATTCATATAAATGCTGATCTGGCAATCTCTATTCGCCTGTTTATTTCTGCAGTATGATCATTGGTTTCATTGATCTAACTTCCCAAGTACTGATATTTTTCTACTTGTTCTATCACGTTACCATTGTTTGTCAATAGGTGATCTATATTCTGTGGTCTTTTTGTAATTAGCATGTACTTCGCTTTTTTAGCGTTTATAGTAATTCCCATATCATCACTATTCATACTAAAGTTTTCGATAAGACATTGTAGATCTTCCATACTCGTTGCTATGATCATAGTGTCGTCTATATATAGTAAGTTGTTAATTAATTTTCCGTTCACGGTAACTCCCGTTTTGATATTATTGAGCGTGTTTTGGAAAATTTCTTCAGAATATAAGTTAAATAAAAGTGGCGATAAAACACATCCCTGTCTAACTCTTCGACAGATCTTCATTTCTTCTGAGTGTTATCCATCAATTTGAACTATGGCACTCTGGTTCCAATATAATGTTTGCACTATATTTATGATTTTACTATCAATGCGCTTGTTTATAAGTATTGATATTAGTTTTTCATGTCTTACTTTATCGAAAGCTTTTTCGTAGTCAACAAAGCAGAAGTGTAGATCAACGTTTACATCCCGACATCGCTGAATCAATATGTTGATGGCAAATAGTCCTTCTCGAGTACCCATTCCATTTCGGAACCCGAACTGCGTCTCGGTAATATCCTCCTCTAGCCTTTCGTATATTCTATTATGTATTACTCTTAGCATAGGTACCTTTTAAAGTTTTAAAAGAAAATATTTAAAAATATAACTGATCATGATAAAAACGGTATAACATCGTTTTTATTTTTCTATTTAACCTTCTAGACCATAAAAAGATATAAAAACGTTGGAAATATTTATTTATATCCAAACGACTTCGATGTAGGTGGACTATATAAAAATACCACCTCGTAGATATGTACCATTAAAAACAATACACGTTTCGTGAGCAGACGTTATGTCATAAATAATTTGAAAAGATATGGCATGCGGAAAGACAGGACGAATATACGGACATCTCAGTTCTTTTATTTTATGTTGCGGTTCGACATAGAAATAACCCTTCTAATATTACTGAAGTCTCATAGAATCACGAAACATGAAATATCAGTCCCAACATATTCTCATGTCTTATATACAATTGCCAAGCATTAAGTTGCTGAAAATCCCATAAAACAGTTCTTTGGAGACTATATTTTAAGCTGATACTCGAAATCTGCCATAATTTATGTCAAGGAATTTCTACAAAACGTCTACATAAAGACATTTAGTTGGTATTACTGACTTTAATGGTTATTTCTGTTGCCTATAACTTTTGTAGTAGTACACCAACAATATTTATGTTATCTACTGACACGATTAAAAATCATTATTTATTGTTGAATTAGTTGATAAAATTTATTTTGTTGCTCTATTTTTTAGAACAGTAATTGAATGCTATGCTGGAACAACGTTGTAAACGCCAAATCACATTTTGTCGGTAAATTGAAAAAACACATTATACTTTTTATTTTGAAAAAAAAAATATATGAGCGTAATATGATAGACTAGAGGATGCATAACAAAAATATCAACAAAAATAACCTTTGGTTTTACAAAACAAGCATTTATAAACATACATAGAGGGTGAGTCATGAGGAACTTTACATACTTCTACCATATGTGGAGTCCCTCAGGGAGCATATCATGTGGCCACTAAAAAATGTCAACTCCTCTTCTTTATTAATTAACAGGGTGATTTGTGTAATTGACCATTTATTTCATTTTACTGTAGTGTTTATACGGCTCATTTGATTTTTTTAATTTTTGCATGATACAGTACACTACTATCAAGCATTCGACTGGTATTAGCTAAACTAAAAAATTCCAGGACTGGCTTTGGAAAAATTAATTTAGGGATTCGTATTAAATATTACACCCTGTATATATATTTTTTTTAAAATGCAATAAGTGATTTTCAAACTACATAAATAGCCAATGAAAACGACATATGCGACAATGTTGTCGCACTTTTATTAAATTTTTAGTGAACGATCAAATCTTACCAAAAATAGAACAACCATAATGAAGTATCAAATTATAAGGTATTAATTTAAACAAATGTTATAAATTTCAAACATTTTAATTAAAATGAGTTCCTACAACATAATCTAATACGTAGAAAATTAACATCTTTACTGTCACTTTGTATTATCTCTACGATAGAATCAATTGTTTTTCAATTTTAAATTTTTACTCATAGATCGTATTGGGGCATTATTTTCGATAAATAATAAATTAAATTGATTAAAAAGTCAAACCTTTTGTATGTGTTAGTTTTTGTTGATTGTAAATGATTAAAATTTTATGTCAAATAATAATACATTGCATCAACTGTACTAAATAAAAATAAATCTAAAAAAGTTTAAAATGAAGGTTGGCGTTGACCGTTTGACGTTTCTTGATATTTTATACCCATTGTCATTATTGTCATTATCAATTGTTATTTATGTGTACAAGAATACATATTTCTTCTGTCATATCTACGTTAAGTACATTGTGTTAGTTTTGGTAGAGCTTTTGTTACTTTCGTTCAAAATGCCACATCAGTTTTCGACCACAGAATATGAAGACATAATATTTGTTTATGGATTCTGTAATGGAATGGTAGGGCTGCTAGAAGAGAATATCGCAGGAGATTTCCTAATCGTCGAACTTCACAGTCATCCAACATTTGGGTCAGTTTTTAATTATTTGCGAGAAAATGGCACTTTTCCTAGTGGAACAACAGAGCGACATGTAGATGAAGCGCAGGAAGATGACATTATGGACGCCGTTACTATGAACCCTACAATAAGCACTAGACAAGTAAGTCGAGAACTCAATGTTACTCAATCAAAAGTAAGTAGAGTCTTACAAAAAAAATAATCTATACCCATATCACAATTAAATGGTTCAGCGACTACATGCTGGAGATGAGATCGATAGGTTGGAATTTTGTAGATGGATTACCAATAATCGACCAACGCTATACAGGACACTATTTACAGAATGAAGCCCAATTTACCAGAGACGGGATAAATAATTCACGAAATTCACATGTGTGGGCAGAAGAAAATCCCCATGCTATTCGAGAACGTCGTTCTCAGTTAAGGTTTTCGGTTAACGTGTGGATTGGTGTCATAAATAACCAATTAGTAGATCCTCACTTTTTTGATGGTCCTTTAACAGGGCGGTCTATTTGAACTTTCTACAAAATATTTTACCGAATTTGCTTGCCAACGCGAACGTTGCTATCCGAGGGATGTATTTTCAGCATGATGGGGCACCCCCACTTTTTACTGGCAGTGAGACAACATCTCAATAATGTTTATGGCAACAGGTGGATAGGACGTGCAGGTCCTATTTCGTGGCCTTCAAGATCCCTGATTTTAATCCCGTTGATTACCATATTTGGGGACGATTGAAGCAACTAGTTTACGCAGTGAATATTAATAACCGACAACAATTAATTGATAGAATTATACATTGTTGTAATACTATTAGAAACGATCCCCAGAGTATCCGTAATTCAATACGTCAATTAACAATTCGGCAACAAAAATGTGTACAGGCTGCAGGGTTCCATTTCGATTTAAATCTATTTTAAATTATTTTTATTTTGTTACCATTATTGTATCTTTTCCAGTTCTAATTTATGGGTTTATCATAACTATGTACATATTTTTAGTTTTTTTTTTAAATTGTTCTTCGTTATTGTTAGTAGTTACTGTTTTTTGTTGTACAGTGACTCAGTTTATCATTTCAATTAAAATGTTTGAAATTTATAACATTTGTTTAAATTAATTACCTTATAATTTGATACTTCATTATGGTTGTTCTATTTTTGGTAAGATTTGATCGTTCACTAAAAATTTAATAAAAGTGCGACAACATTGTCGCATATGTCGTTTTCATTGGCTATTTATGTAGTTTGAAAATCACTTATTGCCTTTTAAAAATATATATATAAAGGGTGTATATTTAATACGCATCCCTAAATTAATTTTTCCAAAGCCAGTCCTCGAATTTTTTAGTTTAGCTAATACCAGTCGAATGCTTGATAGTAGTGTATTGTATCATACAAAAATTAAAAAAATCAAATGAGCCGTATAAACACTACAGTAAAATGAAATAAATGGTCAATTACACAAATCACCCTGTTAATTAATAAAGAAGAGGAGTTGACATTTTTTAGTGGTCACATGATATGCTCCCTGAGGGACTCTACATATGGTAGAAGTATGTAAAGTTCCTCATGACTCACCCTGTATATGCTATATTTTAATTAAACAACGTGTTAAATCTCTGTCGATTAAAACCTTGTTGTGTGGAAGTAAGGCAATTAAAATGTTGTTTTAGAAATAAAACATGAAGTACACGTGAAATTAAGAAACCTACATATTATTAACAAATTACTTATAAACATGTTTTATGTAACGTAGGGGAGAGTGTTGTACCTTTGGACGCTGGTACCTTTAGACAAGCGCCCAAAGGTACATGTTGGAAAGACTTTTTGCTTTAACGTTCTGCTATTGACGACTTGAGGTCGGTGCAATAGTTTCCCTTCATAAATATAAAGACTTTGCAATTTAGTCAGGCTTGGGAATTTTTTGTGTTAAAAGTAAATAATTAGCGAGAACATAAAGAGTCGGTGTGTTACAAAGATGTGGCTGGTTTCATCTATAATTGTCCAGGTAAGAAATATACTATGTTTGCTATTTAATGCTTGTGTTCGCCAATCCATCAAGTTTACATAACCTGAAAAAATTAATGTGTTTTTATAGTCGTAAACATTGTTGTACTTTGGGACATTACGTTTGTTGTACCTTTGGCCTGGCTAGAGGTCCAACATGCAATGGCCAAAGGTAAAACAAGACAAAACTTTTTACTTTTTCTTCTTCTTAGTCGTTAACCTGATGCAGGTATCGTGATATCATGAAGCTGTTAGGTAATTTTTCCAATGTTCCTCCACGTTTTTCTATCTTCTGCCAATCTAGCACATTCTGACAATGGAGCGCCAATGGTAGCAACAATATGGTCCGTGTATCGTGTAGGAGATCTACCTCTACTTCTTTTGCCTTCTACTTTTCCCTGGATGGTAAGTTTTTCAAGACCATTTCTTCGAAGCACATGTCCAAAATAGCTTATTATCTGTTCTGTTATTTGTGTTCTTAGTCTTTTCTTTATGTTTAGCTGGACCAGTATGGATTCATTTGTTCTTCGGGCCACCCATGGTATTCTCAGCATTCGTCTCCAGCAGTACATCTCAAATACATCTATGTTCTTTTGTCTTTCTCAGTAAGGGTCCAGCATTCCGATGCATAAGTAAAAACTGGAAAAACTAGACTTCTTACTAGTCTCATTTTTGTATCGGTAGTAATTTCATGGCTTTTCCAAATTTTTGTTAATTTTGCCATAGCGCTTTTTGCGATTGCTGACCGCCGCTTTATTTCTTCAGTACAGCCTCCTTTGTTGTTATTAATGAGCCCAGATACACAAATTTATCTACAACAGCGATATTGTTTATCCTAACCAGATGATTTTGATTGTTGTTAGCTCTGTCAATTATCATGATTCTCGTTTTATCCCTGTTTATTTTAAGGCCCATCGTTAAGCTTACGTCTTCTATCCGTTGTAGCAGGTGAATCAATTCAGTTTCAGAACTAGCGAGGATAGTAGTATCATCTGCATATCTCAAGTTGCAAATCTTCTTCCCGCCAATGGTGATGCCACCGTTCCAGTCCTCAGTAGCTTTCCGCATTATCCATTCACCATAGATGTTAAATAAAATTGGGCTTAGTATGCAGCCTTGTCTCACGCCCTTTGTGACCCTGAAACTGTCAGTTAGTTCCCCATTTATTCTAACTCTGGCATAATTGTTATTGTACAGGCTTTTAATTAGCAGTATCAGATGATTAGGGACTCCCATTTCAGACAAAACCTGCCACATTTTACTCCAGTTGACCAAATCGAAAGCTTTACTATAATCTATGAAGCACAAATATGTTGTAATGTTGAATTCTCTGGATTTTTCTACAATCTGCCGTACGTTTAAAATTTGTTCTCTAGTACCACGTCCTGGGACGAAACCTGCTTGTTCCTCCGCAATGTTAGGTAGTAAAAAGGGCTTTATCCTCTCGAGAATTATGTGTAAGAGTATCTTACTGCAATGCGCAATTAGAGCAATTGTGCGATAGTTGCTACATAAATCTTTCGCTCCCTTTTTATGTATGGAAATATATAGTGATTGTGTCCAGTCCTCAGGCCATTTACCTGTCTCCCACACTCTTTGACAAATTTGATGTATTATACCCACTCCAACGTCATCTAGGGCCCAAATCATTTCAATAGGTATGTTATCTGGACCGGCAGCTTTTTGACTTTTTTGCCTCATAATTGCTGCTTCAACTTCACTTTTGAGTACGTCAGGTTCCGTCGCAAAACTGGCATCTTCTTGTTGTGATAGGGCGTCTGTGCTTTCCTCCATCATCAGTCGTCCACAGTATTCTTTCCATCTGTGTAAAATATCTTTTTTAGAAGTGAGTAGAGTTCCGTTATCATCTTTGATAGCAGGGTAGTTTGGTGTAAAGGAACGTGTTATCTGCTTTATTTTTTTAAACATCTCTGGTCTTAGTTTTGGTTTTATGCCCTTCTATTTCCATGCAGATTTCGTTCAAGTGTGTGCTCTTGTCTTTTTTGCAGAGTCGTTTTATTTGACCGTTCAGCGCTTTATAGGCCTCTTTATCACTTTCACTGTTCAGTCCTGTGGCTTTTAAGCACTTCCTCTCCTGTATTTTAGTCCACGTGGAGTCCGTTATCCATTGTCTCCTTCTTTCTTCTAATTAATCTGTAATTTCACTGGAAGTAGACACTAAAGAAAGGCGAAATCGGCACTGATGTGTGTTTTTGATGCATAGGCAATAAATAATTTTCAAATCAGAGGAAGCTCAGTGGTCTCTGCTTTAATATACACCGCGGCATTAAGGCAATTTTTATCGCTCATGTGATTTATTATCCTCACTGCACTCAGCTAATAAACTCTACAAAATTGAACTTTAATGCTGTTTTACTTAAATAACAAGTAAACTAACACCAAACTTCTTTACAGAAAAAATGCCACGAAGCAAAAGTGGAATAAAAAGAGACAAAGTGGATGTAGGTACTTTGCAGAAAGCTGTCGAAGTCGTCCTCGAAAATAAGGTTCGGGTTCAACAAGCTGCCAAAAAATATGATATTTGTCGATCAACCTTATCTAATTATATTCGAATTCATGTAAACTCCGAACGTCCTACATTCGAATACAATGCCAACAACGATGTTAAAAAAGTGTTTTCACTTGAATAAGAGTCACAATTGGAGCAGTACTTGATACAGGCAGCGTGACTTCATTATGGACTGACAAGACAAGATGCATGCAACTGCAGGCTAAGAATGGCTAAGACACTTCATGAATCGGCATCCATCATTGTCTTTAAGCAAACCTAAGGCTGCAAGCCTGGCAAGGTCAACCAGTTTTAACAAAAAAAATATCCAAGCTTTTTTCAACAATCTTAAAACAGTATTTTACGCTATAAGTTTCCCATGATAATTTCTACAATTTAGATGAAACCGGGAATTCTTCAGTCCACGCCACACCTAAGATAATAGCCTTAAAAGGGTGTAAAGCATACGGGCTAGTATGACATCCGGAGAAAGAGGGATCAATGTAACTTTGATTGCTGCGGTTAATGCCATCGGTAATCATGTGCCGCCCATGTTGATATTCCTTCGCGTGTTTTTCAAGGACCACATGTTACATGGTGCACCACCGGGTTCAATTGGAGGCGCAAATCCATTAGGATGGTCAAACGAAAAGCTTTTTTTACAGAACACCAAAAACATTTTAATGTGACAGAACACCAAAATTCTCACTGATACAGTTTGAAAATATCTAAAATTATCTGCTATAGTGGCACAACTCAAAAGTGCCGGTATTGCAAAGAAACTTGATATCGACACGGTTCGACTTCCGCTGCACAACTAAAAATAGCCAGTACTGCAAGAAACAATGTATCTCAACATGTCATGACAACGTGTCATAGCGACACTATCTAACGGACATTTTTTCCATTATTATTACGTCAGTATTGCAGTTCATAAATAGGGATTTTTCAAGCCCTGTGCCGTTGTTAACTCAATTTTAGAAATTTTTGAGTTAAGCCACTATTGCATACAGCTGACGAAAATACCTTTATATTTCACAATATTGAAAATTGTTATTATGAAAAGACATTTGGAATTAAAAACTATGAGCAATATGCAATTTCATCTTTCTACTTAATTTTATTTTTCTCAAATTGCCGCAGTCGGAAACACATAGTTCCATTATCCAAAGAATTATTTAAAATAATATGACAATAAGTTTTATTAAACATATTTTTCTTATTGATCCAAATTGTTTCTGTACATATTTCAAATTTAATGACGAAAGACACTTTCTGCAAAGAAAATTCGTAACACCATTATTCAAAATAGTTCAAACTGGAAATATATTTTTGCAGGAACTTTCATTTGCATTTATTTTGTAGGTCACGATGAACAGCGAACACTTTCTTTTAGATCCTCCTGATAATACACTGCGTTCGCTGGCAAAAGTGAAAAGAGTAGGTGGCGGTATGTATGTGTGTGCTGCCGCAACCCATAAGCGGAGTTCCTTCCGGGAAATGTAAACATCGACATTGCTCCTCCGTGTGTTGCATAACTCCAACAAAGTCTCAATTTTATCAGATACGCCAGGGCTTGTGTCGCTGTGTGTGTAGTAGTTCTTATGCCGCTTCGGAAATTGTCTAATTTAATTTCCTACTGTGGAGGTTTATGAAAATACAGTGGTTTTTATAAGAGATATGTATATTTTACGTCTAAACTTGTGGATATTTTACACGTGTAGTAATTAAAATACACAAAAAATTTAACCCTCCGTAAGTCGCTAGGAAAAACTGAGCATCAAGAGTCGCTACGGTGTCTGAGACCGACAATTAAAAAAGATTGTTTTTAATATAAAATTCATACAAATATTTTATATTGTTTATAGGAATAACTAAAAAATATTTTTGAAAATATTTTATTGAAAAAAAAAACAGATACAAAATGAAAAACACTAGCATAACAATATATTGTGAATATTGTTCTGAAGCTATTTTCTTGTGGCATTTTAAAGTAATTACTGTTTAAATGGGAATAAGCCACAATTAAAGGTTAAAGTAAGTTTATTGATGTTTTCATTTTCACATCGGATATCGTTCTCAAAATACAAACATTAGTTTGTATTACGTACTATATAATTTTCTTATCTTGTTCTAACATTTTACGGTGGAATAGCCCTTTTTCATCTAGTAACGCTATATTTTCCAATAAACGCTAAGGTATTACTTCCACTTTCTTTTTTCTCATCTGTAACATCTTGTTCCGATTCATTTCCACCATCACCACCTCAATTTGATCTATTTCGCTTTCACTTTTTCATCGTCAAAATAATTTTCATCGTCGGTAGGAATCATGTCCATAATTCCAACAAGCGTTGGAATCAAAGTTGTTTGGCTTCAAAGGACATCTATGAATAAGAATTGACAAAAACTTACCGATAAAATGTAATAATAAGATGATAAATATTTACCTGTTCTGCAAGTTCTGCAATAAATAATAGCTACACCGTTAGTCGCTACGGACTCTGGCACCGAAAATAACTATAAAACTCACACAATTGTACCCAGGAATGTAAGAATGTACACTAACACGAGTTCGGTTGATAGAGAGAGGTACAGAAAGTGGCGATAGAAAAATAACAGTTATTTGTAAATCCCGAATGAATAATTTTGTCGTCGGTGTGTGAGACCGATAGCGACTAACGGAGGGTTAACACTATTAGATAGCATACCGACATTTTAAGCATTGTTTATGATAACTTTTCCTATCATTATCAATATATACTTTTTTATTTTGTTATTCTTATAGTTGTTAATAAACACATTTTTTCATTCAAGTAACTTGTAGTATTCTTTATTAAACCTTTATTTAAGTTAATAAGAATAACAAAAAAGCCATTTTTTCCTTTGCCTTAATTAGTCTCGAAAGACAAAATGTTGATGTGTAATAGTGGCACAACTCAAAATAAAAGTTAATTTTAAAAGTCTATGTTACAATTCATTAAAGGCTACCTAACGCTCTTCCAAATACACCAAAATTTAAAAATTACCTGTTTTGAAAAATTACCAGTTTTATGATGTGCCAATATTGCATACACCCGACGATTTACTCTTGAGCGAAATTCATATTTGTCGTCATACCTCGTTTAAGATTGATAAAATTTGATATCTGATAATTGCATCTTCCCTGCTGGATATAGGCTGCTTCCTAATAGGTGTAAACTCACGTTTATTCCTATATATAAAAAAGTTTTACCGACAGATTTCAGTAATTACCGTACAATAGCATTGATATCACACGCGAGCAAAGTATTTCTAAGCATTATTAAAAGACTGAAATCAATTCTCTTACCACAAATTCGCCAAGAAGAATGCGCATTCATCTAGGTAGAGGAACAAAAGAACATATTCTTAATATTCGTCAAATTATCGAGAAATCTCAAGAGTTTATATTTTAATATTTATGATTTGTTAACCATTCCAAGGCTTTCGATGTCGTAAAATGGGATAAAATGTGGCATATACTTAGAGAAATGGGTACGCCAAAACATCTTATCTATTCATTACAAAAACTATATGTAAATAATACGGCTAATGTAAGAGTTAATATTGTGGTTTCGAAAAACTTCAAATTAAAATCTGGAGTTCGACAGGGATTCATAATATCCCCTAGACTATTAAATATATAATAATAATAATTTATTCAATAATCATACAAAATTTGTTTCAATAATTAACAATATGTGAATAAATTAACCCGTAGGTCTCCGAGAGGTGTGGGGACACCTGTTTCGGTAAATGTAACATACAATAAATAAAAATACAATATAATATACTAAAGTATAAATATGTACACACATATATACATATACATATATATACATACATATACACACATACATATATACACATATACATACATACACACATATACACATATATATAATATAAATATACCATAAAAAACAAGCAGATTGAAAATTTAGATACAATAATCAAAGATGTATAATAAAATTAAACTTAGATACTAATAAGTTTTTAACGAGATCTGCAAATACACAAATTATGTTCTGGTAAATATGCTAAATAAAATAAACACAACAATGTATACAATACAATAATATATACTGCTTTTGAATCATAAAATAACTGTAATTAAAATTTTAGTAGAAACCCTTGATATGAATACAGCACTTATGTATGAATCAATTAGTTAATAAGATTTTTGAAAGGACAAAAGTGTAAACACACATGCTTCAATATAAATATGATAAACACATTAAATAAAACAATAAAAACACCACGATATATTATATATATACATATATACCACACATATACATACACACACACATATACACATATATACACACATATATACATACATACATATATACACATATATACATATATACACATATATACATATATATACATATATATATATATATATATATATATATATATATATATATATATATATATATATATATTTTTTTTTTAATTATCTTTGAAAGGCATTAAATATATATAGTGAACATATAGTGCGCAAAGTTTATGAAAAATGGCAAGGTGGAGCAATGATAGGAGGAAGAAAAATCAAAAATCTATGTTATGCTGATGACACTGTTATATTGGTCATCACCAGAGAAGAACTGGAACAAATTATGAAGATGCTAGATACGATGAATACGGAATATGATTTAATAATAAATATTAATTAATATTATTGAAAATAAAAATTAAACTAGGCAGAGCGTTTTATAAAGAATAACTGTTTTACTTAAAATTAATAATAAAAGAATAAGTTTCAGTTATGATGCCGACTTAATTGGTATGTTGGGAGATTTTTTGGAATGGCTACAACACTCTTTGGATGATTTCAAATTAACTAAATTTAAAAATAGCTGAAAATTAAAATTATTGTCTTATCTCCTTTTTTAGAACACACTCATATTTAAAATATACGACCATTTCATAAAACATCAATCCAAACAAATGAATTGTAAATGACAAACATAATTGCACTCTCAATGGGTGGGTTTTAATACCAACATAAAAAGATAAATTTGCAGAATACACTATTTTAGCCCATAAACAGGAGATGAGGAGTGAATATTGAATTTGTTTTTATTCCCAAAACCCATTTAGTCGTAAAAAGAGCTCTTTTCATTATCGTAAAATTCCAAAAAAAAAATAATATAAAACCGTCCTTTATTACATATAACTCGCGTCACAGTTTATTAAGTTTTCAGGGTAAAAAACCAACTCTAATGTGCTGGGCTTCCTCTCATTTTATGCGCCAAATAACGTCATCATAAAAAAATACATTCAGTGACAGACATACTGCATATTTTATGACCTAAAATAGACCTAAAGAAATTCTAACGAAAATCCACCACTGATAATAATGAATTTTTTAACTAATAGTTGTTATAGTTTGACCTATGGTGATCAAATCTTCATAAACTTAATTTATTTAAATAAAGAACTCTGGCAATTTTCTAACGTACAAGCAGATTTAGTTAAATTGGCTGAAACTTTGCAGAGAGAATAGAATAGAAATATGCTTAATTGTCACTAAAAATCGTACAATTTTATTGACAAAGCTTACAAAAAGTCAAAATAATAACACTTACAATTAAAATTTACTGAAATTACATAAATCGTCAATATCACAAAATAAAACATAATAAAATATATTTTCAACCATAAATAGTACAATTCATACGCTATTTTTATTCGAAATTAACTGTGACAACTATCAAAGTCGTCTAGATGTTAGAAATTAAAATAATTAAGTCGTCGGTGGGATTTGCGTCTCCCTGGTTACAGTTGTTTGACAGTTGTTTGCAATTATTAAAGACAGCTTATTGTTGTTGCAACCGCAAGCGCAAATTTAATGCGAAAATGGAAAACCTAAACGAAATTGAGTCCGCGGCTAATGATGCAGTAGCACGTTTGGGGCCCTCCAAGTCCGGAATAAAGTATCGGTTAGCGTACAAGCACTTCCAAGAGTGGTGCGATACAAGAGGAGTACGGCAAGTTACCGAAGACGTTTTTCTGGCATATTTTAATATAATGGAAAATGAAAATAAATGGAAATCTTCTACAATGTGGTCACGATACTCTATGATAAAATCCGAGTTAGTTATTAGAAAAAATGTTGATATAAGCAAATTTTTAAAGTTACGTCTAAGTTTTCACTAAAGACGAGTTTGATAAATTTTTGTTTGAAGCGCCAGATAAGTTGTATTTAGGATTAAAGTTAAAAAAATTTTATTGCAAAGCATGTAGTATACTCTACTAAATTATAAAAATATTTCAGATTGTTTTGTTAATTGGGGTTACGGACGCCTGTCGATGCGACGAAATCGTAAAAATGAAGACTGTGGACATTGAGGATAAAGAAAATGTAATAATTATCAAAATCCCAGAGAGTAAAACACGACAAATTGAATCTTTTACGATAATTGGTCAAAACTACATTAAACTGTATAAAAAGTATACATCACTGCGGCCTAAAAATTTCACAGAAAACCGATTTTTTACCAAGTACCAAAATGGAAAGTGTTACCGAAGCGTCATGGGAATACATTCGATCAGAGCAGTAGCCCAAAAAGTAGCTAGTTATTTAAATTTAAACGATGCAAGCGCATACACGGGTCACTCTTTACAACGAACTTCAACAACACTTTCAATTGATGGAGGCGGAAATCTAGAATGCCTCAAACGACATGGGGGCTGGAAATCAAGCACGGTTGCCGAAGGATATATAGAGGATTCAATAAGAAATAAGAACGATAATGCTCAAAAAATTTAAACCCTCATGATTCGCCAACATCGAGAATGATTGCTGAAAGTTGTTCTCGACCATCAGTATCATCAACAATTACCAATGCGTATCAAGAGTTGGGAACATTTTTACACGGTTTCAATTTTGAAAATGCCTCATTAACTAATTGTACTTTTAATATTACTATAAATAAAAATGATGTTAAATTGTTGTTAATGACATTTGTATTGTTGCTTTGTGACATGTTTCATATTGTTGCCATGACAACATTTTTCCCTCCGCCGTAAAGAAATGGGAAAAAAAACTGCTGCCGGCGGAGACATCAAACTTTGACAGGATCAAGTTAGATAAGTAATGTCATCATTATTTGACGTTTGAAGAAAAAAGTACTTTGTTACTTGTACCTAAACGTACTGTAATTTCTTAGTTATTCGTTAAGAAACTCTTCCACTGAATAATAATATGGTATTTCAGATAGATAGGGTTTTGTCAATTTACGGAAAGAAGTTTAGATTTAAGTTGCAAAGGGAGATGGTTGTATATTTTTTGGCCGAATATAATAAGATTTCTTTACTAAATCAGTTTTATATATAGGCTTCATTCTGAACTTCATTTTGAAACAAATGTTTCTGTTATTTACCGATTCCGTGCTAATATTTTAAATATAACTCAGATGTAGATTAGTATTTAATTCTTAATTTTATGTTCAGACATTTCCTTTTTCTTGGGTCGATTGCAAAATTAGGCAAAGAGGTCGTTTAACAACCCTTCGACCTTTCGCGTAAATGAGAAAATAATAGCTCGCTGAAATTTTTATGGAACGCCCATAAACTGAAAATTGAATAAACAAGCGTTAACGTAGACACAATTTAGAAACAATAAAAACACGTATAAATACTCTCGTATTTTTCCTATTTCACCAAGAACTGAACACGCGAAGCAATGAAAATTATTAGTCCGTCACGAAATCGCAAAATACGTGTGCGTGCTTAAACTATTGTATAACTTTCTTTTTCGGTATTATCTTTTGCATCGAGCAAGACTTTTTTCTCGATAGTCGCCGTAAAGTTGTACCTATTTATAATCTTCCATCTACATTAACTTAACCTAGTTGTGCAACTTTCGTTATCTCAAAACATTGCTTTAGCATGTGCTGCCTTATTTGTGGTATAAAAGTTTAAGGGTTTTCAGGGAAAACAGTATTTTAGGTTGTTTAATAATATAATTATCATAACGCAAGTCTCCAAATACACGAATGGTAGTAATAATAAAAAACAATTTAATTCATTTTTTGCGAAAGAAACGTCTTTTCTTATCTCTTATTTTTCTAAGAAACACTTTTTCTAAGGTCTTTGAATGTTATTCTTGGTAAATAAATGTTGGTTAATAAATATCAATATCCATTTCTTCTTCTTCTTCTTCAGCCTTCATTTATCCATTGTTGGACATCCTCCAATTGCTTCCACGCTTCCCTATCTTTTGCAATTCTCATCCACTGCTTTCCAGCTACAGCAGTTATATCGTCTATTCATCTCTTTTTGGGTCTTCCCACGCTTCTTTTTCATTAATGCTAAAAATTCAAGCACGGAACTGTAATATTAATATGATCCAAGTTTACGCTCCCACTGCTGATAAGACCGAAGATGAGATCGAAAACTTTTATTTAGAATTGCACAATACAATCAAGTTAACAAAATCTAGAGATATTACTTACATTTTAGGAGATTTTAATGCAAAAATTGGAGTAGTTACAGTTGAAAATATAGTTGGACAGTTCGGACTAGGAACTAGAAACGAGAGAGGAGAATGGCTCATAGAATTCTGCCAAGAAAAGAATATGGTAATTGCCAATACTTGGTTTCAGCTTCCTAAAAGAAGACTATATACATGGACGTCTCCTTCACATACAGAAAACCACATTGTCAGAAACCAGATAGACTTTATACTCGTAAATAGCAGATATAAAAACTCTATAACCTCAGTTAAAACTTATCCTGGAGCAGATGTTAACTCAGACCACAATCCGCTAGTGGCTGACGTGAAAATAAAATTAAAAAGAATTGAACTCAGAAAACAACAACCAAAAATTAACGTAAGAATGCTACAAAACGAAGAAATAAAAAACGAAATAAAAAATAATGTGAATGTTAATATGCAAAAAACACTAACTGACAACAAACAAATTATGGATGTAAATAAAAAGTGGTTTAATATAAAAAACACATTACTGAAACCAGCTCAAGAAAGTTTAATAGAACATAAATCAGAGGCTAAAAAACACTGGATGACAGAAGAAATACTATTACTGATGGAAGAAAGAAGGAAATATAAAGGAAAAGATCTACAGAAGTATAAAGAAATACAACGAATAATTAAGGAAAAAATCAAAACAGCTAAGGAAATCTATTTGATGAAGCAATGTAAAGAGATAGAAGAACTAGAAACAAAATATGATATGAGAAATATGCACAAAAAAATTAGAGAAGTGACTGGAATGGGTCGAAATAGACAGCAAGGACACATAAAAGACAAAAAAGGAGTACTACTAGTAGATTTACCAGAGAAGTTAAGGCGATGGGAGGAGTACGTTAGAGAACTTTTCCAAGATGAAAGAGGTGAAATGCAGAAAATACAAGAATTAAATCCTTTAGAGATACAGAAGATCACGATAGATGAAATCAAATATGCTATCAAAAACTCTAAAGACAATAAGGCAGCTGGATTAGATGAAATACCAGTAGAACTCTTAAAACTAGTGGAAGAGGACAACTTAGAAGTATTGGCAGATTTATTCAACACGGTGTACGATACGGGAATAATACCACAGGAGTGGCTAAAGTCAGCATTTATAACCATCCCTAAAAAACAAGCAGCAAAAGAGTGCTCTGATTATCGAACACTGAGCCTCATGAGTCATACTTTAAAAGTTCTGCTAAAAATAATACATAAGCGAATATACGAAAGGCTAGAGGAAGATATTAGCGAGACGCAGTTCGGGTTCCGAAATGGAATGGGTACTCGAGAAGGACTATTTGCCATCAACATATTAAATCAGCGATGTCGGGATGTAAATGTTGATCTACACTTGTGCTTCGTTGACTACGAAAAAGCTTTCGATAAAGTAAGACATGAAAAATTAATATCAATACTTATGAACAAGCGCATTGACAGTAAAATCATAAATATAGTGCAAACATTATATTGGAACCAAAGTGCCATAGTTCAAATTGATGGGCAACACTCAGAAGAAATGAGGATCTGTAGAGGAGTTAGACAGGGATGTGTGTTATCTCCACTTTTGTTTAACTTATATTCTGAAGAAATTTTCCAAAACACGCTCAATAATATCGAAGCGGGAGTCACCGTTAACGGAAAATTAATTAATAATTTAAGATATGCAGACGACACTGTGATCATAGCAACGAGTATAGAGGATCTACAACATCTTATCGAAAGCTTGAGTATAAATAGTGCTGAGATGGGAATTACTATAAACGCTAAAAAAACGAAGTACATGCTGATTACAAAAAGGCCACAAAATATACATCACCTATTGACAATAAATGGTAACGTGATAGAACAAGTAGAAAAATATCAGTATTTGGGAACTTTGATCAGTGAAACCAATGATCATACTGTAGAAAAAACAGACGAATAGAGATTGCCAGATCAGCATTTATACGAATGAAGCCACTCCTAACGTGCAAAAATCTAAATTTGGAGATCAGACTACGTACCATTCGCTGTTATATATTTTTAATATTATTATATGGAGCTGAGACTTGGACATTAAAAAAATGTAATTTAAAAAGAATCGAGGCCTTCGAACTCTGGTTATACCGCAGAGTATTGAAAATATCATGGACTGATAGAATTACAAATAAAAAAGTACTGGAGAGGGTTGGTAAAGAAACAGAACTAATCACCACTATACAAACCAGAAAACTGGAATACCTAGGCCACGTGATGAGGGGACCAAAATATGAAATTTTGAGACTGATAATACAGGGAAAGATTCAAGGAAGAAGATCTGTTGGCCGAAGGCAGAACTCATGGTTAAAGAATCTACGTGATTGGTACCAATGCAGATCGATTGATTTGTTTAGAGCAGCAAGTTCTAAAATAAAAATAGCCATTATGATTGCCAACCTCCGTAGGGAGACGGCACTCTAAGAAGAAGACGCTTCTTTTTGTTTCTCGAAGTCTCCAGAATGTCACTTTATCAGATCATCTGTTGGTGTCTTGTCTTGCTGCATGTGCTACCCATTGCCATCAAATGAGTCAAAGTACGTTATGGAAACTTTTAAAAGAAATAGGCTTCCGCTGGAAAAAGAATCCCAGAAAGTCTATTTTATTAGAAAGAAGCGATATTGTCATATGGAGAAGACATTTTCTAAGAACCATAAAGGAAATGAGAAACCAAAAAAGAAAAATATTTTATCTTGATGAAACATGGATCAACGAGGGTCATACACCAAATAAATTTTGGCAGGATGAAACTGTTACAAGTCAAAGGCACGCTTTTATAAATAACTTATCTACTGGTTTAAAACCCACCATCAAGAAATGGACGCAGGCTGATGATAGTACACATTGGCAGTTCAGACGGTTTTGTTGAAGGTGGTTTATTAACTTTTGAATCAACTCGTACCGGTGACTACCATGAAGACATGAAGGCTGATGTCTTTCTTCGTTAGATCTTCTTCCTAAGAACTGTGTAATAGTAATGGATAATGCAAGTTATCACTCCAGACTTATAGAAGGACTGCCCACAACCAAGTGGTTAAAAAAAGACTTGCAGAATTGGCTGAGTTCAAAAAATATTACGTACCATCCCGGATCTATAAGAAAGGAACTTTATTCGTTGTGTGCCCTTCATAAAGAAAAATTTAAAAAATACGAAATTGATGAAATTGCCAAAAATCGTGGAATGACGGTACTTAGATCCCCACCATATCATTGTGAATTAAACCCGATTGAACTGGTATGGGCACAGATAAAGAGTGAAGTTTCAAGAAAAAATACCACTTTTAAAATTCATGATGTTAAACAGTTGTTTTTGGAGGCCGTAAATAATGTAAAACCTGAAAACTGGGAAAAAGCAGTAAATCACACTATTAAAGAAGAGGAAAAAATGTGGAAGCTGGACAATATTACTGATAAAATGATCGAGCCAGTTATTATAAATCTTGGTTCTGAAAGTTCATCTTCTGAATCTGATTTGAATTTGTAACAAGTAGCTGTAAGTTTTATATTAATATTTTTATTCATCTATTTAACATACCTTAGACGGTTTTAAAAACTCTTTTTCTCTTTTGTAATTTTTAAAGATTAAAAAAAAATGTGAATTTTTAAAATCCTTTTTAATGTAGGCCAGTCAGTTCTAATATAGTGTGTGATAAAAGAGGTCACTTTTGTTTACATACACATAACACTGAAATTCATTTATTTTTTACAATTATTCAAAGTAATTTTTCAATTAATCTTGAGCACGCCCATGGAGTGGTCGAAGGTACCAGTTAAAATTATGCTAATTACTCTCTCGTTCATAAAAATAAACTATATTTGGGTTCGTGGTCGATTATAAGCAGATGATCTGGTGTTCTCAGGTTCAGGAAAAAAGCTCTTCTTAGATCAGTGTTTTTAAAATGACAAGAGCAATACTCCTTATTTTGGCATTAACAATTGCACTATTCATCTTTCTCATTATTATAGATTTTTTGTTATCTTGTATAAACAATAAAATATGAATTGACGAATCTAATTCTAATCTTAAATATCTTAAATATGACAATAGTCCTTTCTTCTTGTCTTCCCCGTAAATAATCTCTTTATGCATGCTTCAGAACTTTTAAAATGCTATATATAAAATTAGCCCCTGTACGAAAGTTATAAAACAAAACAAATTTACATTCTACTATTATTCCTAAGTCAGTAAGCGAGCATTCTCAACTTTCTAAGACTCGAAATAATTTAAGTTTATTGTATTCCTGTTGTTTTATACTTTTGTAATAACTTTCGTGACTGAATTTTATTGTCCTTTTATAGCGCTTTGAATCTGCATGGAAATAGTTAAAGGTATTGCTGACGCTTATCAGTTTGGAATTTATTCTTTTCTTCGTGGTGAACGGCAGATGCACCGAACGCTTTTTACTATTATAGTTTCTTTAAAAAGAATGGTATTGTGCTGTTTTATTGGTGCAGGATTTAAAGTTGCGCAGAAAATGTATGGCTGGTTTAATTTGTAATGTTTTAGTGGAACAAATTGGAATTAAAGTCAAGCAAAGGAGTGAAGATAAAGCGGCAACTTTTAGTCTAATGAATCTAAAAATAAGCTTTAAAACTAATGATCCAGTTAACACCTTGACTGCGTCACGTATCCACAGGGGTATGTGCGTAATTTTTCAACTGTGCTGCAGTAAAATTGGTCAAACTATCGCATTTTGCAGTAGCGATAAAAGGGCAAGAAGTTGCAAATGAGCAAACAATCAATGATCATTAAAACTGAAATGAATTACATGATAATACGGGATTAATTGAAAGTCATGAACATTTTAATAACAAAATCGAACAAGAGTTTATACGAACAGAAATAGAACACCAAATGCACTACGAACAGGCTGATAAAGTCGATATAAAGAATGAGCAGACAGCAACTCAATCTTCACCCGATGCCGACAGTATCAAAGGTCCCTTTAACAGTGACGATTCATTGCTAAATAAAAGTTATATTCCTAAATCTTCTTCATCCTTCGATTTAAATTCTTCTATTGATATTGGTGGCGAAATTATTATTACACCATATGAGCAAGTTCCATCAGATAATAATGAACAGAGTGCTGAAAATAGTAATAGTGATGAATGGTGCAATTTAGAAGAAGATGAATATGGTGATGATTCTGTAATAAGAAAAAATACATTAGTTGGTATTGAACCACATGCGGTACAGAAACCCATAGATGTTTTTAGTCATTTCGTAACTGATGAAATATTGGATATTATTGTTAATGAACCCAACATCTGTGCTGTTCAACAATTAAGTATGCGACACTCAAGAAAATCCAGGTTAAATTTATGGACAGTCACAAACAAAACTGAAATAAGAGCCTTCCTAGGGTCTGGGGAAATAATCGCAATGGGTCTCACTCAGGTAATACCACATTTATATTTCTATTAGTCTAAAGATGATACATTTTATAATAAATTTATTGCAAAAGTTTTAACTCGAGACCATTTTTTACTTTTATTAAAACTTCTCCATTTTGAAAATAATGATACATCTGGTACCACTAATACATTATGCAAAATAGAAAATTTAATTACGAAGTTGATTTAAAATTTTCAAAGAATGATGGAGCCTGGCAACATTCTCGTTATATATGAATCTATGGTAGCTTTTAGAGGGAGACTTCATTTTTGTCAGTACACAGGAAAAAATGAACAATAAGTTAATGTAGCCCACTCTGAAGCAGTTGTTCTAAAATTACTTCAGTGTATCACAGATAAAGCTGGGAAAATATTATTTGCTGATAACTTTTATTTAGGAATACCTCTCGTTAAAAGATTGTCAGCAGAAAATATGATGTATTGTGGTACTTTAAGAGGAAACAAAAAAGGAATACCGCCTATTTTTAACCAGTCCAAGAAGATGAAGAGAACAGGGGTCATTGGAAAAAAGAAAGATGGACTAAGAACTATTAAGTGGATGGATAAGAGACCTGTGTTGATGATTTCAAGTGGCTCAGCCTATACTAAAGAGTTGATTCCAACAAAAAAACGTAATAGGCAAAAAGAGGATTTTATAAAACCGAAATGTATGATTGATTACAACACTGCAAAGAAAGGAACAGACTATTTTGACCAGATGTCATCTTACCATACAGTGTACTATGTCGTACTATGTCGACTCTTAAAGTGGTACCGGTACCACAAAAAAAAGTTATAATGTTAATATCTCTTTCTTATCAATTTATAATATATTAAGTATTTAACCAATGCAGTCAAGGTGTTCGGTACCATATATTAGAAGTAAGAGTCCAATTACAAAAAATAGATTACGAGTAAAGACCTTCTTAGGATTTTCACTTTTGTAATCGTGAGGATATGATAGCCCTTGCTGTATTCTTTTATCGTGCATCTTCCATAAACCACATTTTGCTGTAGTAAAACATCTTAAACGGAAATTTTAACAAGTTCTTGTAGCCTAAAGAGAATAGGCATTGGAAGGTTATCTTATTAAGCCCTTCGTGTAAAGTGTTTTTGGTTCAGTTCAAAATCCAACATTATAAAGTATATATCATTTTTTACTTTGAATGTAATGATAAAATGGAACAGCTTCAGGAATGGTTTCAGTTCTTATCTTTCATATAGTACTTGCAGTTCTGTTTTTAAATGTTTTTTTCGAATTGGTTATACGTCAATAGTCTTGTGTGAATAGATAAAAGTATCAAAAAGTCTTTTTGATATTTGTTACAATGTTGTTTCATAAATAATGTGGTAACTACCAGATATATACCTAATCTGTTATAAAATGGAATGGGAAGCTGCCAATGCTTTTATTTGTTTATTCATTAAAACAGATATATCAGAATGAGAACAACGTTGCATATTCTGAAGAATAGATTCATTGGTTTTTTTGCTGCAAATCTAGTTGGTCAATTACTGTATCTAGTTAATCTCAACTTTTTGCATTGGCGTTTCAAATGTTTGCAGATCTTGTTAAGCCTTAATGATGTCAGATCTTGTTAAGCCTTACTGATGTCAGTATAAATGCCGTCACCAGAGTAACAACATATCCTGGTGCAGATATCGGTTCAGATCATAACCCTGTAATAACTGGCATCAAAGTGAAGCTCAAAAAAGTTCAAGAAAGCCCCAAAACACCAAAATTAAATATCTCAACATCCAACAAAACGGTAATAGAAAATGGCTTAAACAATGAGCTAAAGAAACCAATAAATGAAAACAACACAGAAATATGGAACACATTTAATATCTTACCTTGAAAGTAATAGAAAAATATTCAACAATCATCCACAGTAGAATCAGAGATAAATGTGAAGAAGACCAGGATGAAACACACTTTGAAAAAGAGGTGTCAGACAAGGTTGTATTCTATCCCCACTGTTATTTAATTTATATTCAGATATAATATTTAAAGAAGCGCTGCATAATTTGGAATGGGGCGTGAAAGTTAATGGAATTCTGATAAATACAATCAGATATGCAGACGATACAGTTATTTTAAATGCCATTGATACAGTGGGAAGAGAGTTTGGCCTAAACATAAACTGTTCAAAAACAAAACACATGATGTTTAGCCGTTTAGCACATCAAGATGCACGATTATATGTTGATGGTCATATAATTTAAAGAGTGTCCAGTTTTAATTATCTTGGTTGCCATAGAGATAAAATGTAGAATCGAGATAGCCTGCACGACATTTTTGAAAATGAGGTCATTCTTCTGTAATGATAACTTGCAACTTCAACTTCGAAAGCGCATGGTTAAGTCTCTCAAGTTATTTGGTCAGTCCTCTTATACGGTGTCGAAGCATGGACATTAAAAATATCCACCATTAATCGTCTGGAAGTCTTTGAAATGTGGCTGCACAGACGTATACTAAAAATTCCATGGATGGCTATGCTGACAAATGAGGCCGTCCTTGAGAGAGCAAATGCTGCTCGCGAGTTGCTTGATAACATCAAATGTAGAAAGATGGCCTATTTTGGACACGTAGTAAGAGAAGACCGATATAATATTCTTCAACTTATTATGATGGGTAAAATCGAAGGACGCAGAGGAATTGGTAGAAAGCAGGCCTCTTGGTTGAAGAATATCAGGGAGTGGACAGGAATAAGGAAAGCTGAGCAACTCTTTAGAATAGCTCGAGACAGAGACAGTTTCGCCATGTTAATCGCCAACGTCAAGGGGACTTGATATGGCACGTTAAGAAGAAGAAGATGTCAGTATGAAGCATCTGCAGTTGGTTTAAAATTATTTCTATATGTGACATGATCTTATGAATAACTGATAACCAAAATATGAAATCTTTATTTTGTAATCTAAGTTTATGTGCACCGGCTTGCTCAATCGTTAATTTCAATATAATACTTTTGTTATTGTTTTAAATATTTATAACTTGTATCAGCTCATTTCAATATCCGGGAACTGTATTGACTCCATGTGATTGAAAATTCCATCTAGTTGTAAACAAATGTAGTAAAAAAAGAATAAACTCCAATTAAATGGGCTAAAATTATGGTTAATGGTTAATGGGTAAATAATGTATGTAGATAATGATTTGATATTAAGAATGGCATAGTTAAAACAAAAGTATTTTTAATCATCAATATATTTTCCGATCAAATATGTTTCAGAGCCAGTGCCATGGCCCCGTTGCTCTTTACACTAGCCGCCACTGACACATAGGTGTACAGCTGTCAGAATATAGAAGAATTATGGTCTAGTGGTTTATCATTAGAAAAATTTAAATTAAGTTAGGATATTACGATATTTGTAACAAGCTATCGACTAAGAAAAAGAATAACACTGCATCCAACATTTGTAGGAGTCATACGCAGAAGATAAGTGGTCAAGTATCATCATTTATCTCATTTTACATTAAATGATATAATTTATAACTGCATCACAACTAAGTCTTTAAATTTTTCGTCACAGTAACGCCTTTTAAATTTCTATCAAATATGAATAAAGATTCCGGCATTCCGTGCTGTAATATCGGAAATATCGTTGAAACGTAAGAGCTCATAAATAACGATTGCTCCGGAAATGCACTGAAACATTACCATTTTAATATTCGTCATGGGACTTTTCATACAGTAAAGTATCTACAGTAGACCGATAAAAACTACTAAGAGTAATGTGGAAGGCATGATGTAGCAGTTCGTCGCATCTGTTGCAAACCGCCACGTTTATATTTATAAGAGACCATTCAGAGAAAATCGCATTATAATGTCTAAGACAAAGTGTTTTATGCACAATATGGTCGAAATTGCAGACCGAAATGTTCTAAGTCTGATGCCCGAAGAAATTTGGCTCGTATGGAGACGATGTATGCAAATCTTGTTGCGAGATATTGGATAGACCGAACATGGGAAGGAGATTGCGGTTATTTATGTTCATTTATTTGCTTCCAAACAGATAGTGCAATAATAATATGATTCGTTTTAATTTGATATTTGAGCGATCAATAATAGTTTGGTATTTGATTTTGTTTAAAGCTTTATTAGGAGGTTTTTATTATTAAACATAGTTTCTAGTACATACTAAATCATATCCGATATATTTTAGCTTTATAGTTTTATCTCTGACTTTTTTTAAGCAATATTTAGAACACCATTTTAGGTAACCGATATACAGAAGCAGATCTCTCTAACACAACATTCAGTGCTAAGTAATAAAAGTACCAACATGTGGAAAATTTAGGGTGCCATATATGATACACTGAACAACGATTGTTTGAGAAAAGAATATGAACAAAATCAAGCTCCGGGAGAAGATATATGGTTATAGAAGCCGAAAAGTTTGAAGGAGACAGATTTTTAGAGAATATAAAGGAACTGTCCAACTAATGTCTGCAACAAAGTAAAATACCTACAAGATGTCACATTGCACTTACCATTTTATTACACAAAAATCCGCGATCCAATTGATCTCCAGAATTACCGACCCATAAGCCTGTTAAACCACTTCTACAAGTTATTTAAAAGAATATTAACCCGGCGCCAGTATGGTCGAAAATTATAACATGTATGGTATGGTGAGGTATGAGATACCCTGTTTGAATATTTATTATATTCTTTATATATACTACAAAATTACCTGAATCAATGTATTATTTTATATTATTAAAACAAAGTTGAGCATGAAAGGAGATTTAGTATTACAAGCCTACCATATCATATCAGAATATGATAAAAATTTACCGATAATACTAGAGTAATCTTAACTTGGACACTAAAAGTATATAAAAGCTGCTTGTAACATAAAAACTCTAATCTTATCTAAATCTAATCTGCGTCACTTATTTTACATTTGATACATATTTGCTCTGAATGTTCCATGAAAACCCACTGCTCACAAGCAGAACAAGTTAGATGAGATTTTCTATCTTTTGACCGTGGACAGATACAACATCTTCCCATTCCTTTTCTTTTTTTGGACGTTGATGGCTGAGGTTCATCTTCGTTCTTGCGCTTCTTTGATGATGATTTTCTATTTCAACACTCTGGGCAATTTTGAATTTTCTTTCCTCTCATGAAGGTGGTCTGTAATCAAAGATTACAGGCCAACTCTTTCAAGAAAAAACGTCGCTTCATCCGTTTATCCACTGAATTGTTTGCATTAAAAATTACCATAGCAATAATTCCAGCGGTATTCAGCAATGAATAAAACATGCCTAGCGGCCACCTCCTAGTATTTCTACTCACACTATGGGTACCACTAAGCTCGTCCACCACGTCTACTCCTTCTTTAGTGAAGTTGTAAAAACTAATTATCTCTGGTTTTTCAGCTTCGCCAGTGGCTGGATCTATTTTGTCATCATGATGGAGGGAAGAAAGAAGTAAAACATTCTTTTCTCTCCGAGGGATGTATGAAAGCAATGTTACATCATGCGTAAAACCGAAGAGTGAACTCCGTTCAGATCTCTTCCTTGTCTGAACAAAGGCAGGAGGAAGCTCCCTTTTATTTTTACGTAAGGTGCAGACAGCTATCAGTCGATGCTCATTTAGTAATGTGTATAGCAGAGGACAACTTTCAAACCAATTGTCAAAAGTAACGTTTCTGGCAGTGCCACTTAATGCCACTATTAATCTAACAACAATGTCTTCTGGTTTGTTACTTATTTGAAACGGACCTTCGGGTTGTTTTCCGAGGTACGCCTCCATATTAAACAGGTAAAATGTTCTCGCATCTACAACGGCAAAAATTTTCAAGCCGTATTTTGGCGGTTTATTTGGCATGTATTGCTTCAAAGGGCATCGCCCGCGAAAGGACTCCAGTTTTTCGTCTATGGTGACGTATTCTCCAGGAATGTAGTAAGCTTTGCAATTTTCGGTAAAAAGATCAAACATTACTCAAAAAGGGGCAAATTTATATAACTGGCGTCTTTATAACTAAGCCATCAGTACTCCATAAATCTTCTAAATTCATCCTATTGGCACGAAATACACCAGCTACATACAGGAGTCCAAGCACCGCCTTCATTTCTTGTATTGTTGTTGGTTTTATGAGGTATTGCATATTCTTGTTATAAGCTGTTGCTTTCTGACCCATATTCAGATTCGTATACTTTACAATATCTGTCAACATCATATCGTTCAAAAATAAATTAAAACACTCAAGAGGAGTTTTCGCATTTCGAGCAACGCCCTTTGGTCTTGGAAGATGGCTTACGATATTCTCGCGTCGTGTGCATACTTTGAGGTTACCACAAGATGTTGACCACTTAGTTTTTCCATCACGTCCTATAAAATATTCTCTTGTATTTGAGGATTCATCGTCTATTGCTGAGTTGGTGGATATGTTTTCTGTCATTGCTTCAGGCACTTCTGGATCCACAATTTCAGAATCTGATTCTGACATTGAATTTTCGCTGATATGATCGGGAAGTTCTCCCTCGGATTCTGAACCAATAGCGTGTTCATCTTGCGATTCTTCCCACAATTGCAGGAGCGTTCTTTGTTCTTGTTCATAAGACATTCTGTAATAAAATATTACTAAAACCCTGCAAATATACAATAAATTTCAATACATTACCTTAAAAAATATATAAAACTACCTTTATGGTGGGGTATACAACACCCCAACGCTGTTTACACGAAAATATTTTACTACTGCTTCACTCGACGGTCGCGAACAAACTGCTGAAGACAGTATATAACCTAACTCGAAGGTAGGCGGGGTTTAACTGTTTGATGTTTGAAGTTGCGCAAACGCGGGCGCTTTAAATTCTCGCGGGGTATTTGATACCCCACAATACCGTCGCCGGGTTAATAAACAGACTGGAAACATAATTGGATTTTCACCAACGTAGGGAATAGGTAGGTAGTGGACAGTTTTGTCTATCTCGGGTCTAGTATAACTAACGATGGTAACTGTGAAGAAGTTCGGAGACTTATTGGTATGGCAAAAAATGCGATGAGTCGCCTAACTAAAGTTTGAAAAAAAAATATATCTCTCAAAATATCAAGATGAGACTAAGGAATGCTCTTGTATCTCTATACGGGGCAGAAACTCTTCGTGGACGCGAGCGCCAAAAATTGATAACTTTAAGAATGCTGCGAATACTTTGGACAGCTCAATGAACAAACGTTTCCATTCTAAACTAACTCGAAATTAAAAAAGCTGTCCACGATATATGCGAAACGTATTCTGAAATTTTTCCGTCATATGGTTTGCAGATGTGACGATTTTGCAGATTAATTGTTTCTGGAAAAGTTCCGGGGAGAAGATCAAGAGAACAGTCACCAACTAGATGATCCGACCAAATTAAAAATTTAGCTGGAAACTCATTCTGAGAACCTCTCAGAGCAGCTGAAGATAGAGACGAATAGAGAAAAATTGCTAGGAATACTGGAAGAAATCATAATCCTCAGTAATAGGGAAACGACAAGAGGGAGGAAACAGGCAGATTTAAAAAAAAAAACTTTGGCACTAATGACCACCTTTACTGCTTAAAAGGAACTACAGATAAATTTATCGAATAAAATAGACCAGTCCTGCTGGTTTTCTTTGACTCTTGCAAAGCATTCGTTACGATAGAAATTAACAGCGTTATGAGAACGTTGAAGGAAAGTCCTGTAAATTATCGGTAAGTGAAACCGATCGCAAACATATGCATGACCTGTTGCAGGTCATGCAGGAGATGTGGCAGTTGGGGCTGGGAACATTTTGCCGGCCGTGAAAAAAGCGGCATCCTTTGTTGTGCTGACAGGTGTGTGCGAGGCAAGTGTCGGATCGTGACGTAAGAGGTCTTGTACTATCCAAATACTATCCATATACTATACTATATCCATATACTTAGACACAGAAAAGCTAAAAGTCGATAAAGAAAAATATGCTAGTCAATTAAAAACCGCCCAAGCACTGAATCTAGAACAACTCAGCGTTATAAAATTAACTCAGTTATAACAAAAGAACTATTGAATGCTAGCTTAGAAGTAGCAACCCGCCATAACAACAAAAAATCCAAAATAAGTGCAGAATCGAAGAATATGCTGAAACAACGAAAAGAGCTCCTGTCACTAAACAAAAAAAATACCACAGAATACAAAGAACTTAATCGAGCCATACGAAAACAGATAAAAGACGATATTAAAAAACATCAACAAGAACATGTAGAAAGAGTGATAGAGAAAAATGGAAGTCTGAAATATACCAAACCGAAATTAGAAGAGAAAAATATTATAACTATGAAAAATCAACAAGGCCAACTAGAAACAAGCAAAGCTCAGATATCAAACATAGTTGAAAACTTCTATACTGAGTTATACCGCTCAAGAAACGATCCCCCCGACTCTTCAAAGCAAAATCTGAAAAGACAAATAACAAACGTAAATTCTGAAGTAATGCCCGAAATAAGCGAAGTAGAAATAGAAAATGCAATTAAAGAAATGAAAAGAAATAAAGCACCGGGTAGTGATTGAATTCTGGCAGAAATGTTGAAAGAAGGCGGAGAAGCAGTCATCACGTACCTAAAAATACTTTTTAATAAATGCCTATTTGAAGGAAACATGCCAAAGGAATGGAATACTGCTAACAAAATTATAATACACAAAAAGGGGACAATACAGATCTGAAAAATTATCGTCCAATATCACTACTATCACAACTTTATGAAACATTCACAAAAATAATTACAAATAGGTTGACAACAAAGTTCGATGTATATCAACAAGTAGAGCAAGCCGGATTTAGAAAAGGGTTCAGCACATGTGACCATCTTTACACACTAAAGGTGCTAATAGAAAAAGTTAACGAATACAATTAACCAATCTGTTTAGCCTTTATAGACAACGAGAAAGCTTTTGACAGCATAGAATAATGGGCTATTGAGGAAGCACTGGTCAACAGCAGAACAGACTTTAGATATAGGACATTAATACATAATATATCAACATGCTGAAATGGTAGTCACGATGGATAACGGAATGAAAACGAGGCCAATAAAAATCAACCGAGGAGTAAGACAGGGAGACACCATATCTCCAAAACTATTTACTGCCGCACTTGAAGACATCTTTAAATCACTAAATTGGGAAACGAAGGGACTATGGATAAACGGAAAGTATTTAAACCATCTAAGATATGCAGATGACGTAGTACTAATAGCCGACAGCTGGAAAGAACTGAAGACGATGATCGATGAGCTTCATACGAAATCCATAAAAAAAAGGACTGAAAATGAATCTGAGTAAAACTAAGCTAATGTCGAATAAAGATGATCAACCGACGATAACCATCCAAGGAACAAAAGTGGAACATGTAGAAGAATACATATATCTGGGTCAGAATATCAAGGTAAACAACGAAAACCAAACTACCGAAATAAGCAGACGAGTAAGAATGGGATGGGCCGCATTTGGAAAACTCTCATACATACTTAAAGACAAAAAGATACCCCAAAACCTTCGAACCAAAGTGTTCGATTCTTGTATCCTTCCCGTTTTCACTTACGGAGCTCAAACCTGGACATTCACAAAAAAGAACATGGACAAGATTCGAAAAACTCAGCGAGCCATGGAACGACAGATGCTTGTATCTCACTAATAGATCGGCAAATGAACGAAGCAATCCGGAACAAAACAAAAATAAAGGACGCAGCGAAACAAGCAGCTAAATTAAAATGGAAATGGGCTGGACACAACGAAAGTCTCGAAGATGGTAGATGCAGCAAAGAAGTCGGAAACTGGCGACCGTACGATGCGAAGAGACCAAGAGGAAGACCTCAAATGCGCTGGGGCGACGATATCAAAAGAGTCGCAGGACCAATGTGGAAACGCCTAGCACACAACAGGGATGAATGGCGAGAAATGGGAGAGGCCTTCATTCGACAATTCGGATAGAAAAAGGGCTATAAAAAAAATCCATATACTATCCAAATTTGCTCTTGAGCTGTATTTATTTTGCGAACTGCCATATTGCCGCTTAGTTTTGTAAATATTAATTTTGAAACCTTTCCGAGGACTTGCCTCATTTATGAAGTTTAAAAATTAACATATAAATATCGATAATATATGATATATGTAAATAGATATACATTTTACATTGACGGACCACCCATGCTATATTAGTATACCATTTTTTTAATATCTTTTAAATTTGTTGAAGGGTTCAGAGCTTTTTAACCCCAAAATATTTCATTCTTATAATAAATCCATTTAGGATTTTTCTTGATAGCTGCATGTGTACTATCTAATTTAATTTCTTACCAAATTTCCATTTCTCGTAGTATATTTTATACTACATATACATATACTTATTTTAAAACCTTTCTACTTTGTAAAATAAAAAAACGGTCCCTACATCCAATCTATCGGTAACGATTAACCATTGCCCATTTATAACAGTTTTCAAAAATGAATTGGGCAATCACAATCATAAACCACGGTCGAAATTGATAATATCTCGGGCTTACGCGTCCAGATTAAATCGAGTAAATCATCAGGAAACTCTTACTAACTATTATAACTACGTGACATTAAATTGTGGGAGTAGGGTACAAGAGCAGCGAATGCGATGCATCAAAATGACGATTTTTTTTCATTACACCCATACAAAGCCGCATCGACCTCAAAGAATATTACCAAAAAATGTTAAAAAATATACTCTGAAATAGATCATACAAGTTTCCATTTCTTTATAAATTTTATAAACATTTTTACAGATTTGTTTTGTTTATTTAATATTGCTTAGGAATATTTGTTAGTTTGTACATGGTCGTGATTTGCACAATCAAAAACTTTGGCTTAGTAACAAACAACAGTGGCAATATTATGATTACTGTTTAGTGCTTGGTAAACCTCATGTCTACCAAGCAACAACAGATAAACAAAACATTCTGAAACTAACCAGAAAGATTTATAAAGAACTCTATACCAGCTAAAGACCACCAGACAATTTCCCGACACGAGTAAAGACTCTTATAAATCAGGGATCGGAAATACTTTTACCCATTACTGCGTCAGAAGTAAGAGCAGCTTTAAAGGAAATGAAGAACCATCGATCGCCTGACGATGATGGATTCGTTATCGAGGCAATAAAAGCAGGAGGAGAAATTTTATTAAAATCAGTAAGCGAACTGTTTAATAAATGCTTACATGCGCGTACCAGTCTAAAAGACTGGAACAATGCAGTAATAGTCTTGTTACACAAAAAAGGCGATATACTTAGAAAATTATAGACCCATCAGCCTCTTGACACATATGTACAAACTCTTTTAAACTTGATTTCTATCAGCCCAAAGAACAAGCAGGCTTCAGGGCAGGATATGGCACAAATGACCATTTGCATACCATAAAGATCTTAATAGAAAAGTACATACAGTACAACATACCACTGGTTCTTGCATTTGTCGATCACGAGAAGGCTTTTGATTCTGTAGAGTTTGAAACAATACTGGAAGCCCTAAAGCAAATTTCTTTCTCCTTTCCGATTCTTTGGAGTACCTCTATGTTGGTGACATGTTCGGTCCAGGATATACGAAGAATGCGTCGGTACACCCACATTTCGAATGCTTCTAGTTTTTTCGTGAACGTCTCCGTCAGCATTTAGGCCTCCACACCATACAGTAAGATCGGAAAAATGTAGCATTTAACTAGACATAGTTTTAGGAGAAGAGACAAATCCTTGCTTATGAGGAGCTTTTTCATATTGCTAAATGCTGCTCTAGCTCGTTCTATTCTCGCCTTAATTTCTGTGACCTGTTCCCATTTCACATTTACGTTGGTGCCAAGATACACATAAGATTCTACATGGTCCATTAGTATGTTACTTATCCGTATTTGTCGAGCAGGTTGTTGCTTTGTGCTTATCAGCATTCACTTTGTCTTCTTGAAGTTGAGGCTCAGGCCGTATACCTCACTAACTGAACAAACTCTTTCCATTACCTGTGGTAATTCGTCTATGGTACTGTCAAGGATCACCGATAACTTAGTTAACAAAGATAACTCATCTTTGATCTTGAGAAGTATGGCGTGACTTCTATATAGCTGTTTTATTCCAAGTAATGCTCTCATTGAATCTGTGATGATAACAATTTGATGGGATACGTATGGTAAACTTGACGTTTTTGTAAATGTAGGCTGCAGCATGTCCTTCATGACATTTGGAAGCATCAGTGAAGATTTGATGGGTTGTTAGGTATTTGGATATTACATTTTTATAAGGTTGCTGTATAAGGAAAGGATAAGTGGAATGTTTCGGGAGTTCTTTTAGAGACGTGTCTATTTTTTGAGTTTGATCATCCAAGGAGAAACATTTACATCAATAGGCATAGTAAGACTGAACTGTTCTAAATTAAGACAAATACGTTTTATTCTTTCAGGAATATAATAAGGTTATATAACATTTATTAGGAATTTCTGATGTAGGAGTGACTAGCGATCCAAAAAAAGGATGATTTGCACTAATTATGATTATTGTATTGATGGCTTTATATTAATCTGTGTATGTGCAATACGATACCATATGATTATGTGTTATGCTAAAATGAAGCTAAAATGATGCATTTCACAATTCGCCATTGGAAAAACGATGAAAAAACGATGATTTGAATAGTTTAGTATTGCTAATCAGTTCCACTATACGTGTATTGATAATACAATCATTTCTGTTATGATTTTACTTTCTTTAAACTACCTATCTTGCATTTGTAATCACACATTCTTATTCAAATTACCCACGTTCAAATAAATTGCTTATTTGTCAGTAACAGTAGATTTGTTTGAGTGAGTTATTACTGCAGTATTTACTTAATACACACAATCATTACGAAACCAACTAACTGTCTGTCGAAAGCTGCAATCAGACGGGAAACGCATAAATAATAGATATCTCGTAAGATGAGCAAGAATCTGCAACAACACGAAAATAATAAAGCAATTTGTGCGACAAAGATATAGCGATTACAGGAGAGAGCTGAACATAAGCAGATGAAGTCATTATATTATCGTGATGAGTCGTACGGAACAAAAAAGGTGGTTGAAAATAATCGTGACTAGCGAGAATCCGTGATCCCATCGATTATATTTCAATTTGTACTGTTGGTAGTGTATTGCTTGTAGCTGAGATGCTTCAGTCCAGTGGCGCAACTGATAAATACACGACTATTTACTTTGGAACTCAAACACACCACACAGTCTACATAAGCTTATTAAACAAAGTGTCATTTTAGTGTCGTTTTTGCAGCAGTTATTCCACTTCTCGAAAAAACACTTATAGCAACATTTGTCGATGACTCAATAATTATTCCTCAAAAAAAGCCATCGAAAGTTTTAGAATAATGTTAACGAAATATCGACGAAGAAGAGGATGTTCTAGGTGCGTCCTTTTGTCTGGAGGAGATGATAAATGCTATCTACCAAATGAAAGATAATAAACCGACTGGCATAGACGATATACGAACAGAACAAATAAAAACCACAGAGTGGCTCGTAAAAATAATGAACTGTTACGTCCATACATTCCAAATCTCCAAATTCTGGAGAAAAGCTGGAGTAGTGGCCCCCTTAAAACCAGGAAAGGATCCGGCCAATACAAAGAGTTTTAGACCTATCTGTCTTTTGTGTCACCTTTTCAAGGCGTTCAAAATAATGATACTGAACCGGATGGCTGAATCTGTGGACACTCAAATTATTCCTGAACAAGCAGCGTTTAGACCCGAAAAATGCTGCTGCAGCCAAACTCTTAATCTCATTCATCATATCGAAGATGGGTTTGAACGGAAAAAATAACAGGAGTATCGTTCATAGACCTATGACACAGTTAACCATTAAGAGCTGCTGGTAAAACTCTTCGAAATTACAAAGGATTTCCGACTAACAAGATAAATAAAATGTCTTCTTCAGAATAGACGCTTCTACGTAACGCTCCAGTCCAAGAACAGTCGGTGAAGGGATCCAAAAATTTGGACTACCACAGGGAAGTGTCCTCGCGCTATTGCTATAGAACATTTACACCAACGACCAACCCAAAAATCAACAAACAAGACAGTTTATTTACGCGGATGATACAGCTGTGCTAGAAGACTTAGCACTATACTACGAAGAAAACCATGTGAAAACAAATCCTACAAAAACCCAGGTGTGTGCTTTCCAACTTAAAAACAAGCATGCCCGAAGGACACTGGAGATGGAATGGCAAATGGAACATCAAATCGAATCAATACAAACGTTTGTATTTTGAGAACGATTTCCGAAGTGGAAATTAAAACGTCAATTCCCAGTGGCTCATTTCCATTTAAATAGTAATTAACATCTCTAAAGTATTGTATTATTGTCCTGGCTACGTACAGGTGATCATGATCCTGCATTAGAAGAATATTTTCACTCACAAAATACAATCCAGAAATTCTCTGACGTATTCATTAGCATAAACTTCCACTAACATAACAGGATCTGGATATGCTTCCAATAATATGCTTCTTCTTCTTTAAGTTCCATCTTCTATTGAAGGTTGGAAATCATCATGGCTATGCGGACTCTGTTGACTGCCGCTCTAAAAAGTTCTGCACTACTGCATTCAAACCATTCCCTTAAGTTCTTAAGCCAGGATATTCTTCGTCTTCCCACATTTCGCTTTCCTCAGATTTTGCCCTGCATAATAAGTTGTAATAATGCGTATTTTTGCCCTCTCATCACATGTCCCAAGTACTCAAGTTTTCGTCTTTTAATAGTTAATATTATTTCCGCCTCATTTCCTATCCTTCTAGTTACTTCCATGTTTGACATTCTTTGAATCCATGATATTCGTAGGATTCTTCTGTAACACCAAAATTCAAAGGCGGCCAACTTATTCAAATGAACTTGTTTTAGTGTCCAAGCTTCCAAACCATAAAGAAGAGTAGAGAACACGTAACATCGAAGCATTCTCAGACGTAGTTCTAACCTTATATCCCGACAACAAAGAAACTTTTTAAGTTTAATAAATGATATACGTGCTATTTCAATACGTGTCTTAATTTCTTTGGTTTGGTCTACATCTGATGTTATCCATGTTCCTAAGTATTAATAGTTATTAACACTCTCAATTGCAGTATCTTCAATAGTCAATTAGATATTTGCATGTGCAGATTTAGTCATGATATGCATTTAGTTTTCTTCAAATTTATCTTCAGTCCGTACTCATGACAGCGTTCATTAAGGCGTTGCATTACGTTTTGTAAATCCATTGTTGTTATCCGTAATTATTACTGTCTCGTCTGCAAAACGTAAGTTATTCAAAACTTCTCCATTGATAGATATACCTTCTATTGAGTCTGAGAGCGTTTTTTGAAATACCGCTTCACTGTAGACATTGAAAAGTAGTGGGGACAAATGTTGAAGAAACATAAAGGGCCTTATATTAAAATCTCTATTTCACAACACTACTGTACACATGTATAGTTGGTTACCTAACTATAACCACATAATTTTCTTACCACAATTTCATCTTATATACATAATTTAAAACAACAACATTGATGATTGATACTGTTATATTAATTTATTTTACTTTAACAATTTTAAATAACGTTGGCTTCTGTCTTAAGTAGACATATACAGTTACACTGACTGCTCTGTTACGACTTCCGTCCTAACTTGTCAACATTGTCATTTCAATAATTTGCTTTCAGAACGTCCTCGTAGACACACCGTCTCAGGACTAGCAACTTCACGTGGAGTCATATGTCACCATGTTACCTAATCCAACGGTAACTTTAACATCTTAATATTTTATAAGAAATAATGTAAACTAAATTTAACTAAATAATTTTTAACGGGTTTTTACCCACATAATTAGTGGTAGTAAGTATTAACCACATTTTGCATTAACCTTGGTCAAAATGAAAACTTCATGTTTTTTTAATTAAGTGGTTATATACTTTTTGGGACACTGATGATAGAATATGGATTCCGAAAACGTTTGTCTAACATAGCTCGTTTGGGTTTTTAAATATATACGTTTTACAAAGGATTTTAATAATTTTTTTAATATATGTATACAGCCAACTACAGGAACTTAGATTTCTTGTGGATATGGAATTATAGTTTTTAATATACCAAAATCCTTTAAAGAAATAAAAAAATTAAGGGAAATTTCTTTTCTTTTAAATTATGTATAAGTTTGACGTATTATTTTGACAGTTTATTTTCCAAAAGTTATGACACATCGTGTATAATGTAACGGAACTTTTAATACTAAAATCATTAACGCAACCATGCGGCTTCGCCTCTGTTTCGAGGTCTTTGCTCCGCTACTTTAGAAGCTTAATAGCAAACAGCTGCGGCCTACCCTGTATAACACCACTTGCTATTTTATTTGTGAACATGCCAAATACATTTGCAAACGTATATTTCAGCATTTACTTTGGCATTAGTCCAAAACAACTAATGCATTGTACACAGATTTAATTCGAAACATCACAACGTGAGCTGCATCTTAAGAAGAAATCTGCTCGAAATACGACTATAAATGGCTCATGAATTAGTGTTCTCTAAATGGATTGTTGGATTTTAATTCCCCTTTTTATATAATAAAATGTGCTTGGTCATTAATTAGCTTTTAATTATACTATGAATGTTACATTGTTGCGCTAGTTAAAATGCATTTTGAGTGCTAATTTGAAATACAAAGTTCTCGTTTACTACAATTTCCCTTATAACACATTTCAGAACCTAGTTCTGACTGTTCAATACCAATAAGTAATTTAGGTATTTTTTTCAGTTCGATAAAGATAAAACGTGTAAAGGCAAAAATAAATAGAAGGTTTGGAAGATATTATTAAACTTTAAGAAAACAGTTTGGTTCTTGATTGTGAGCACAACCTATTTATTTTGTACTATTCTAATCAGTCTTCTTCCTTTTATTCTGCTAATCCGTTTATTCTGCTCATTTTTTCTTGTTAATAGGTGAGAGTCAGCTAATGATGCGTGTCTGGTAATTGTGCGCATCAATAGTTCTAATCTCCTATTTATAAAATGTCAAAAACTATATTGTCGCACCATATATTAGCAACTGCCAGTTCTATCTCATACAAACGAACTTCGGAGGATGCTTTACCATTTGGCGTAATATTTGTAATATTTGGTGGTTTATTTAATTTACTATTCATACAATCTTCCAATTAATCGGGTAGTAGGCTAATCTTACTAATATATATTATTGTTAGTAAGACAATTGCTTTTCTCGGTAATTTTTTTAATATTAGTATTAGTTGTCCTATCATAGTTGCATTTTCATATATATTATGTATATTCAAAATAATTGATGGATTCGACCGTTACTTGATGGAAATTCATTTTATGTAACAATAAAACACTGAAAACTTTGTTTTCAAACTTCCACAAAATTTATTTTAAATCTATTTGTGATCTATTTTTGGCTTGGATTTACAAATTTATAGTCTCTAATGAAATAGGTTGAGGAGGGGAGAACTGTTTGTCTCAAGTTGGTCATTCAGAATTATATCTGTGTTTCTTTAATTTGTTGATTTCCATAGATTCTAACAAAGATAGCTTAAGGCCTTTATTTGGAATGTGAAGAATTTTAAATTTGTCATTAAAAGAATGATTATGATATAGAAGGTGAAGTGCGTATGTCGAATCTGTTTTTCTATTCTTGAAAGCCCTTTTATGTTCTGCTATTCGTTTATCAAAGTTTCTACCAGTTTGACCGATGTAAGTTTTTGGGCAGTCGCCACATTGAAGTTTGTATACACCACTATTTAAGTGTTTTTTTATTTTGGCCCTTGTTATTTTTAATACATTTGCCTAGGTTGTTATTTGTTCGGAAAGCTGGTGTTCTTCCTTTCTTTTTTATGTGTTTGGCAATTTTTGTTGATATTTTTCCTGTATATGTAATCGAGCAGAAGGTACTGGGATTTTTTCTGGTGGTGGAAATACTAATTTCAGGGCTTTCTTGTGTAGTTTTTGATTTAACATTTTATTAATTGTTTGTTCGTTGTATCCGTTGTTTACTGCTATTTACTTAATTATATTTAATTCTGTCTCAAAGTTGTCTTTTGACATCGGAATTTCTATTAATCTATGTAACATACTATGATAAGCAGCCAGTTTATGTTGTGTTGGATGAGATGATGAATTGTGTATAGTCGTCTCAGTATGGGTAGGTTTATGAAATATGGAGAAGTCATGTTTGTTTTGAAGTCTGCATAATTTTTAAATCTAAAAAATTTATGCATTGATTTTGTTATGTTTCTATTGTAAATTTAATATGACTATGAAGTGAATTAATATACGATAAAAATTGGTTGAGTTGCCTGTTAGTTCCTGTGAAACATACCAGTACGTCGTCTACGTATCTCCACCAATATGAAAACTGTTTAAATACGGGATATTTTGAAATCTTTGTCTCTAGATGACCCATAAAAATTTCTGATAGCAATGAGCTTAGAGGATTACCCATTATAAGTCCTGAACTGTTATTTGTATATATTTTATTATTAAATTCAAAGTAGTCCTGGTTTATGCAAACTTCAAGAAGATGTAAGATTTCAGATGTAATTATTGGATTTGTACTATTTTGGTCTAAAAGGTTTTTTACTAAAATAAAAGTTTCTGTAAGAGGGATACTAGGAAAAAGATTTTTTATGTCAAATGAAATTAATCTGGAGTTGTTAGGTAATTGAAAATGTTGTATTTTATTAACTAGTTCTATTGTATTTTTTATGGTCAATTTAGGTGAAAATTTAGTGTGTTCTAAAATAATCTCTAAGTTTGTGTAGTTGTATAATAATCGGGACAGATTTACGAGAAGTGGAGAGGGATTAAGGACTTCTATGTATAGGGTCCTGTAAAGACTGTCACCAAATGTAAAATACAATAGATCCTCAAGGGATGCTAACCCTGCGAGCGGCTGCAAGGAATACTGGTCACACTGGTCTGGAGGGCTGGCTCGTCTTCGTGGATTTACGAGAAGATAAGGGATTTCGGGATAGGGGTAAGAACTCCTCGGTCTCAGGTCCTGTAAAGAGTAGAGGTTATGGGCTTACTTTTGAAGCCGGAGATATGTATACGCAGAATTCTCGTGTTCTCCTAGTCTCTAGTGAGTCGGACGAAGGAACATTAAAAAAAAACCATATTAGAGTCAACAATATATTGAATCTACCCTGAAGTTCCTAATACAATCGTTAACACGTTATTCTGCGCGTCGGGAGACGATGTAGCAAGATAGTGAAAAGTTGACAGAGGTACAAATATAATTACACAGGTTAGTATAAGAAATCTGTTACCTTATGTGTATATTAGGGCTTCAACCACGACACGTTCAGTCTTCTGGAACTCGGTCAGTTGAGGGTTGCGAACTTTCGAGCTGCCACAATAACCGGACTACACGCGAATTCTGACAGAAGATACCCGGCCCCCGGAAAATCACCGACTGTCTCGCGTACTGGACGCTATCGCGTCCGGCGATCACTGCCCTGGGCGGGCAGTTACGGTGCCCCGCTATTACTGACTACTACACTACCCGGCGTCCGTCGTTTCTTCTTGTTTTATTGTGGTCGTACTTTCAACGCCGGTTCTAGTACCAAGGTCGTAGGTTCGCTGAGTTGCAGTTTTGGTATTATTGCTGCCTATTTGGGTCACGGATGTTTCGTGCTTTTTATACGTTTAAACAATTATCAAACAATGCCATAACTAGGTCAATTGTTATACTTTGTATAATTTAAATGTATAAGTTAACTGTATTAATTATCCCTTATTTAATTTGGAATATATAATAATTATCTCGAATAATTATTATCTTTTCTATGCTACTTATTGTTCCATTATCCCTTTATTCCAACTTCTCACTCACTTGCTACGCTTACATTACATTACTCCCTACGCAAAAAAAGAAAAGGGCCGAGGGGCCTTTTCCTTTTCCAACAATAAATTTATCTAGTTACATATTATATTACTTATAATCTACTATATATATTTTTTATATAAGTCCCAATTTATATTTTATCATTTACTGTTTCTTATAGACTATTGTACCGTGGTCAGCGAATGTATCGTGCTGCCCCCGTATTGAACCTATGTGTATGACAAGTTGAGTTAATCTTGTATTAATCTTATTGAAACTTAACAAGTGAAAGACTTTCCTAACTTATTACAATTGTTCGTGATTACATGTGTCCATTACGACAAGCGTATTCTAATTGTTCTATACGATTGTACTCGCGTTTTGCGTTCACTGTTCACACTTTATCGCGTATCCCTGTGGGAATTATCCGCACTTCACTCGCGTCGTCTTGGCTGTTTTAATGTCCGTTTGCCAATTCCACGTGTCGAGTTAACTATATTGATGCGTTACTGCTGCTGTCTGCCTCCGTTGGTTTGTCCTTGCTGGGTGGTCGTCTCAGGTTGATACTGCTTTGCTTTGTCTCATTATACTTCTGCTAAATTGGTATCTGGTATGTGTTTGCTACATCTTTTTGTCCAGTGTTCATCCTCTGACTCTGGTTGTTCGTCGCGTGCGTTCAGGTTTATCTTTCTTTCTTCATCTTTTGGTTTTTGGTGTCGGTGTATTACCCAGTTGGTGAGATTTGTCCATAGCCCTGCTATGATTATGTAGCTGCATCCTATTGTTTGGTATATCCTTAACCCATTCAGTATTATTTCGCAGGCATATATAATTGTTCTGTATATTAAATATACGCCAATCAGGCCGCTGGTGATATTTCCTAGTGTGGATAACCATCCCCATATTCTGTTGAGGGTAGAGTGAGCGATCTCTTTTAATTCGTTTTCATCAAACATTTTGGTTAATGTATACCCTTGGTTTATTGTTTCTCGGCCTGCTGTTCTTCTGGTAATTATGTTCTCTACTGCCTTTCTTTCTGATCCAAACATGACTATCCTTTGGGCTTCTTGTATTTCTTGTTGCGTGTATATTCCGCCGGCTGCCAATGGTTGTAGTGGGACCATGTCTATCAATGATTCTGTTTCTGTCGAGATTTCTGTGGGGTTGACTGCCTTGGTTGGGTGTGGTGTCAAGCTGATCCATTGTTCTTCTACGTAGTACATCGGGGGTGTTACATGGTTGCAATCTATTTCTTCGGCATAATCTTGAATTATTCTTGTTACTGGTGACATAAATTTTGATTGGTTTAGTAGGGTGATCGGTAGTTCATGGAAACATTTGTTTGTTCTTCGTATGGTCACTGGTTTCGGTATGCATTGCATTATGTAGAGTACTTCTCCTAGTACTCTTCCTGTGTACCCTGGCATGTTCTGCATTAGTTGACTGACAGCGTTAGGTAAGGATGGGGCCATTAGTAATCTGTTTTTTAAAATTTCTCTCTTTGTTTGGCATCGTCGCAGTACTGTGTCTAAGTATAGATTTTCTATTTCTCTTTGGTAGGATTGTTCGGTGTAAAGGAATTTGCTATTGATGTAGGTCATTAGGTCTACGTTTTGAGGTAGGAGTGGCATACTAGGATTTATTTTGTTGTTTACTAGGAAATTTATTAGGATTCGGGGTGTTCAGTTTGCCATACTTCTGTGTTACATATTATAGCCCTTTTGTGTAGCGTTAGAGCAAATATGTTTTTATCTTGTTCTACTATTACCAATTCTTCTAGTGATTGTTTATTAGTGATCTTTTCAACGTGCCTTCTGTAAAGTTGTGACAATTGACTTTCACAACTGTTGTGTTTGTATTGTTCCCAGGTTATTTAGCCTATTGTAGAGTCGTATCGATCGGTAGCAGTGTATATTTCAGCATTCTTCTGCTCCTGTCTTCTTGATGTAGCTGTCTAGTCCTCCATCGACTATGGACGTGTGGCTGTACATCAAACAGTGAAACATGAGTCTCTCCATCGTGATGAGTCTCTCCAGTGTCACAAATCGCACTGTTATTACTTCCCGAACGGTCGCACTCCCGTAAGCAGACTTTAGTTCGCATTAGTACTTTTTACGCGTAATTCAAACGCACATTAACCTATAAATACATGTATAGCTGCTTATTGCAGACAATTTAGTGATAGCTTTACATAAATCTGACTTATAAACTAACCTACATTGTATTGCATATTAGTATGCCTATTGACTATAAATTGATAAATAAATTGATATCTAAACCAATATTAATATGTTAATAATTGGGACTTGTACTTTTTAAATATTTACAATAATATATCATCTTTCTGTTATATATACACCCTGTATATTAGAGTCATATATTTTTAATTCTCAACTTGTCATCACTTATTGTATATAGTTACGTATGTGTAACGAATTTTCCTTATTTGAAAAATATTTTAATTACTATATTTACTCTTAATAAAGTGTCAGAAATTATTGTAATATTTCTCACTCTTTCCCAAATCTTTTTAAAATAATTCAAAGGTGAAATTTATTTTGATTTCTCGTCAAACACAATGACCTGTTTTCAGTGTTATGATATTTATGTTTCAAGGCTATTAAACTACGTTTTGCTGAGATCTGAATTTTTATATACTCACATTGTTGATGAAATTTGATACTGACTGATATAATGAACTCTTGGTGTCTGTTATAAACTACAATATTTATTTTTTTTTAATTAATTGTTACGTTTTTTAAACTTGACCTTTATTAGTTGTTTATTTACCAGTGGTCTGACTCAATCTTTATACTACTTTCTTAGTTGATAGGAATTAAAGTCTGTCAATCAGTTTTGACATAGCAATAAAGGATTGGCGTATGGTATCTTACCGATCCAGCTCTTACTAATCAACAGCAGCTTAGACCCCTATAAACTTTAAATTAATTTACTTATTTCTATTTCTTAAAACTTGCTTTTAGTTATGATGTACTATTATGTTTTCAAAAAAATTTGTTTTCATTGAACTGTGCTAATATTTAACTATGAATGCTTATATTACCTGTGTTTTGTCCTTCGTTCCTTGTTAAAATTTTAGTATTATTCGAGCGGCCGTCTCTTGTAATACCAAGCTTTCAACTTTTCTTATAGTTGTTTTGATATTTTTTTCCACTATTCATCTATTGCGTCGAAAAACATGTCTGTGTCCTCATCGCTCTGTGTTATTATTGCTGTCTCATTCTTGTTTATTATTCTGTTGTATGTGTTCCATCCTTTCTTTTTCGTTTTGTGGAATATGCCGCAACATTTTCTTTCGGGCATCTTGCCTAGTCTATTCTTTATTCGTTCTGATCTTTTTGGTTGGCTGGTGTCTCCCTGACTTACTTTTCTTCTTCTCTGCGGTTTGTTAATTGGGGTTCCTGGTTCCCATAATGGCAGTGTTGCCACCTTTGAAGGGTCAACTCTTCTTCTTCCGTCTCTTCTTGTCTGGTTCCTATTTCTTCTTCCTCGTGAATATCCATTGTTTTATTCTCGTAATATTTCTTTAACCTATTGACGTGCACTACCTGTCTATTTTTCCCTTTTTTGTATCTACTGCATACGTCACTGGTCCAACTTTTTCTATAATTTGAAATGGTATGGATAGTACCATTTTTTCTGTAACTTCTTTGAAAGACCTGTCGTGCTACTTAAGTCTCTCAGATATACCTTGTCTCCATCTTCAAATTCTCTCAAATTCAAATTTTATATATTTATATTCTCCTGTGTTTTTCTATACACTATTTTCATTTTTCATCCATGTCCGCTGTCCATGGGTTTCCTATTTCCATATTTTCCTATAACTTTTCTCATTTTGCTCTCATGCTCGTGCCCCTGGCAGTCGTCGCATCTCTTCACATTTCCCATATTTCCCAACATTTCTTCCTAATTCGCTCCAGAAATATTATTCTCTTATATTTCTGTACTATATTGAGTGCTATGCCCCTGGCAGTCGTCGCATCTCTTCACATTTCACATATTTCCCAACATTTCTTCCTAATTCGTTCCAGAAATAATCTTCTCCTATATTTCTGTACTATATATCCTATTTATTCTTCCATATCCTTCCTGTAACATGTGGAAGGTAATAATTATAACTCTTCTTTTCCTTTACTTTTCCGTTTACTTCATTAACGAAAATCACAATTCCAGATTCGTTTCGCCTTTTTATTACATCCTGTAGATACTGTATTGTCGTGCTGGAGCCGCGGGACTCTTAGCGGGTTGGGATTCTAGTACCACCCTAGCTTATCCCCTTAGCAGCCTCCTACTTGACGTAAGTTTCACCCCTTAAGGTCGAACCATATACAGCTTGCCTACATTCCTGTAAAAAAATATACTTCTGGCACTGTATTCATCTTCGTATGCTGTGTGAGATATGCCTCTATTTCTGTGGCATCCCACCTGTGTCCACTGAATTATTCCTTCTTCTTTATGGTTCTGCTTCTTTGTCTCAAGCAAAGAAACTGGCTTAAACTCTTCTACATTCAGAGTACGTTCCATAAATACATAAAAAGTTCCATAATGTTACTTTAACGATAGTAACTAACTATGAATTTTCCGTCTCCAGCGAGTCCTTGCCTTAGCAACGATTCAGTGCTTCAGTGAAGGCCCTTAGGTCTTCCTGTCCAATTTGCACTTTTCCCTGGTACATAAACTGTAGCAAGTTACTTTAAACGATAGTAACTATTATACTTTTTTCCGTTTCCAGCGAGTCCTTGCCTTTGCAACGATTCGGCCGCTTCAGTGAAGGCCCTTAGGTCTTCCTGTCCAATTTGCACTTTTCCCTGGTACATAAACTGTAGCAAGTCTCCTAGTGTTTCGCAAGTTACGTTTGTCAAAATCACTATAGGACGTTGACAACGATTCGACTCAAATTTTCTTTAAATATGGGCCACAGCCCAAAGAACCACTTTACGTGCTTCTATGCATTTTCCATGCGATGCAAGCTCTACGCTACAAATATTGACTCTTCCATAATGAATCCATTCCCGAACTCATATGTTCGTGGAAATCATTCCAAAATAGTGAAAAAGATTTCTGACGCCACGGTCAATTATCTTCCAAAGCTCCATTAAATTCTTTTCCCTCTTTTATATGTCCATCTCAGTATGATGTGCCAATTTATGAAGTTAACCAACAATTGTATAAAGAATAAATTTTTGTTAAAATAAAGAACTTAGAAATATACGCTGCCGAACTTAAAAAAAATCTGTAGGAAATATCAAATAATCAAATCAAATAATAATCGATCAATCAATCAATAGTCAAATATCAAATAAGGTGTTAGTATTAATTTTTTTTTTGAAAAATTAAGCTCTATTAAATTTTTTTCCTTTTTACGAATGAAACGCTATTTTTTTCAATTCCAAATATCCCATAATTAATTAGTTAAACAAAGTCATATCTAATTTCTCAGTGTATATTACATTCGACCAAGCGTATTATTATTTTAATCAGAAATATTTTCCAAACACAATCATATTTCACTTTCACTTGTTACATTAAACAAAAGAATTTGATAATTATGTAAACAGTTAGTAAAAAATAAAAGAATTTATATTTTGCGCTTTTTGAAAGCAATAAACTCGTACACTCAAATGAACTTGATCTTGACCTACTAACTTAAATTCTGTATTTTCAACTACTAAATAAACAATAATGGTTATTTATTCAATTGATTATATTTGATTCTTATAATCGAATGATAATTAATAATCTTTTTATACCATATTATATCATATATTCTGTTAGACTTTATATTTTTAGTGCAATATTATGGCAATTTACGAATTTAAAAAAAGACAATTATATTGAGAACATCATATAATGTGTTAGTATGTATTTTTGAAAAAATTTGTACTTGTCATCTCTTCACATATATCCTAAAATTGATATGAGGTCATTTTCTAGTGATACAAGACAAAAAAAAATCTACTATATACGAATAATTTGTGTAAAACCACTAACAAGTTTATATAACAAAGAGAGAAAAAGGATTTTCTTCCAGAAAGGGAGTCCTGCACTCCACACAATATTTACTGGATACCTCACTGTTTCTTTAATCTGTTGTCGTCTTAGGAAAGAGAAGAAAAAAATTGGAATGTCACTGGCGAAATGAAACGATGAAGGCTTCTTATAGCTACAAAACTTGCAAAAGTTTACAAGGATACTGAAGAAGTGACTTAATTATCCCTATTTACCGAAATTCCCCCAAACCGGGACCGCTGTCACCAATGTAATAAACTGGGGACAGGTCCTGTAACGAGGAGAAGAGGAATGGGCTTACTTTTTAAGCCGGAGATATGTATACGCAGAATTCTCGTGTTCTCCTAGTCTCTAGTGAGTCGGACGAAGGAACATTAAAAAAAACCATATTAGAGTCAACAATATATTGAATCTACCCTGAAGTTCCTAATACAATCGTTAACACGTTATTCTGCGCGTCGGGAGACGATGTAGCAAGATAGTGAAAAGTTGACAGAGGTACAAATATAATTACACAGGTTAGTATAAGAAATCTGTTACCTTATGTGTATATTAGGGCTTCAACCACGACACGTTCAGTCTTCTGGAACTCGGTCAGTTGAGGGTTGCGAACTTTCGAGCTGCCACAATAACCGGACTACACGCGAATTCTGACAGAAGATACCCGGCCCCCGGAAAATCACCGACTGTCTCGCGTACTGGACGCTATCGCGTCCGCGATCACTGCCCTGGCGGGCAGTTACGGTGGCCCGATATTACTGACTACTAACTACCCCGGCGTCCGTCGTTTCTTCTTGTTTTATTGTGGTCGTACTTTCAACGCCGGTTCTAGTACCAAGGTCGTAGGTTCGCTGAGTTGCAGTTTTGGTATTATTGCTGCCTATTTGGGTCACGGATGTTTCGTGCTTTTTATACGTTTAAACAATTATCAAACAATGCCATAACTAGGTCAATTGTTATACTTTGTATAATTTAAATGTATAAGTTAACTGTATTAATTATCCCTTATTTAATTTGGAATATATAATAATTATCTCGAATAATTATTATCTTTTTCTATGCTACTTATTGTTCCATTATCCTTTATTCCAACTTCTCACTCACTTGCTACGCTCACATTACATAGTTTAATGAAAGCGTATAATTTAGGAGGCTGTGGGTTCATGATATTGAGGTATTTCTTTTCTATTGGATTTAGTATTGCTTTTGAATTTTCTAACGCTAGCTTAATTTGTTTTTGATATTTTTCTGTCGGATCTTTGTGTAAAGTTTCAATATTTTGATTATTTAAGAATTCTATTGTTTTGTTATTATATTCTATTTTATCTATAGCAATAGTAGTGTTACCTTTGTCTGCTTTTGTAAACACAATGTTGTTTTCTATTGATTTATTTTTAATGGAAATTGCTGTTTATCTCTTTGTAACATGATGTATATTCAAAACCTTACCAACGTTAAATAAAACAAAAAAAATAAACATATTTCATTTTTTTACTTGATCAGTACAAAAATTATAAAAAATAAAGAATATTTAATTTTTGTACAAGAAAATTACCATTTACCGCCTTTAATAAAATAAATGCAGCTAAAACATATCAAAAATTTACCTCATACCAAACTTTGCATTCTTCATTAGTGGCCCAACTCATGCCTCAGATTTATCTCTGTCCCATAAAACTTTCAAAAACAGTGTTTTTCATTAAGCATTAAAAACAAAATACGCTTTTACGACAGAACGCTAATACCACCCCCGTTTAGTTCACCTACGGCATGAAATAATAAAAAGTTCATGAAGTTGAGGCCAAACTTCCATTACGTAGTAACCACACGAAGTATTTGGTTTCTTTATAAGGTCTTAAAAAATGTACTTTTATGACAGGAACAGATGAACTGAATCACTTTAGTCTCTCAAGTTTCACTTTGAAAATTTATCAGCTTTCGTTTAGAGTTTAAGTTAGTATATTTTACGATTTAACTGTTTTTCTAAATACAAAAGTTCTTTTTGAAAGTTTTCTATTGCTTTCTTAATACTTTTAGAGAACTTCGAATTAAATTTTACTAAAGTAACCATAATAGATACTGCTACATGCGAATTATAATTACACTGAAGAACAATCTGGATTCCGGAAAGCCAAATCAGGTATCAACAATATATACTCAGATGCAAAAACAAAACGAAACGGAGAAAATTTTGGAAACAAATAAACGCAACACGTCATATACATTCTTGCACTACGTGTGGCCTAACTTTTAGGGGTGGTCTGAAAAATGTATTAAATTTTTGCATAGTTTTGGAGTACGTTTAATTCGTAGAAAAAATTTTAACATTTGTTTTTAATATAGATTTCAGTCCTCTACAAATATTTTTTTTGTGACTTTTGATGTAAAATAATTAGTGGAATTCAACAATTTAGAATTTCCCATGAAGTTTCCTTTGACTCGTTTGAACATTCACCACCCGGTTTGTCCTTACTAATTGAGTACTTCTATAGACTTTGATTTAAAGAGGATTTGTTTATGCCAGCAGTTTTGTTACATAAGTACATAGACCAACGAATAGAAGAACGAACCTCATAGACAGCATTAGCCGACATGTACAGGCAGTTATAGAGGCTAGGGGAGGCAATACAATGTATTGTTAGTAGTTTTTCTTTTATTATTTGCGTATTTAGGTTAAGTTACATTTAAGTTCGTTCAAAGAATTATAGACTTTTGTAGAGAGAATGACCTGATAATTATGAATTCGTTTTTCCAACACAAAGATGTGCACAAATATACCAGAGAGAGTCAAGAGTAGAGGAGAAAACTCCATTATTGACTATGTATTGGTAAACAGACCCTTAAGACAATGTATCAAAGTCGGGTCAGAAGGGAGCAGTATAAGCAACCATTATCTGGTAGTATCCGAACTAGTATCGGTGTGAGAACAAAAACGCACACATAAAGTACCAAGAAAAAGAGACAGAACCCCAAGGAACCACACCAACGCAGTTATTAGGTCATACAAGTTAGCAGATAAGAAAATAGCACAGAAATACAAAAACTATTTAAACAATAGTCTACAAAAGCACTTAAACCAGAACTATGCCTAGAAGAAACTTGGTAAAAACTTAAGAATCTCTCCTAGATGGAGCAAGCAAATCTGCGGAATGGCTAAAATCAATAAAAACAGACAATGTACGAATGGGTGGAGTAATGAAATAAAAGAAGAGGTCAAATCCAAGAAGTTAGCGTGGAAGAAATATCTAGGGAACCAGAATGCAAAAAGCTATCAAAAATATAAGCAACAGAGGGCAAAAGTAAAAGACATGGTGATTGAAGCAAAAAAGCAGAGCTGGGAGGGTTTTGGGAATAAGCTGGAGAAAGACTACCACACTAACCAAAAACTATTTTACAAAACTCTGAAAAGCCTAAGAACAGAGAACAGACAACAAACACCAAAACAAATTAAAAACAAAGATGGCCACATCCTCTGCGAGAACGAAAGTATTGTGAACAGGTGGAGAGAATATTTCGAAGACCTCCTGACTCAAAAAGACTCTAATAATGAAATAGACAACACTGAAGAAAACCCACATGAGAACCCAAACCAAGACAAAATAACAAAGAGAAAAAGACGCTCAAAAGAGAAAAGGCACCTGGCTATGATAAGATAACTGCGGAAATGCTAAAAAATATGGGAGAAAATGGAAATGAAATGATTAGAAAAGACTGATCCCAAAAGACTGGGAAGTGGGCGTTATTCTACCCATTTTCAAAAAAGGTGACAGACGACACTGCAGCAACTACAGAGGTATAACTCTTCTGAGTATCCCTTCCAAAGTTTACGAACGAGTACTGAAGAAAAGACTACTACAAGAAGTAGACCATAAGCTGGAGCAGTCACAGAGCGGTTTCAGGAAGGGAAGAAGCATCCATGACAATATTTTTACACTCAAGCATCTAATACAAAATGCACGAAATACAAGCACGAAACCATACCAAGCCTTCAACCCCGCGAACCGAAATAGACAAAAGCCTAAGAAACAGAGAAGTAGACAGCAAACTCAGAAAAGGAATTATGAGCCTATACAAGAACACAAGAAACAGAGTAATAACAGATAATATGGAATCAGACGAGTTTAGAGTCAATGATGGCTTACGACAAGGAGGTGTACTAGGCCCATCCTGTTCAATATTGTACTAGATGATGTAATGGAGGAAACTAGAGAAGAAACATCGAGAATATTTGTTGGACATAGAAACCTGGAAATGATACAGATTGCGGAGTGCGCATTTGCAGATGACCTCGTCGTATTTGGAAGAAACGAGGACGCACTTAAGAGAAACCTCCAAATATGGAGAGAAAAACTTGAAAAACGTAATCTGAAAATTAATGAAAGTAAAACCAAGGTCATGGTATGTGGAAAAACAGACCAACATACAAACATTACAATCAATAACGATACTTTAGAACAAGTCGAAACCTTCAAATACCTGGGAGTGCAACTAGAGAGTAGGGGTACACAAGAAGCAGAGATAAACAATCGAAAAGCCAACCCTTCCCGGATATACCACGCAATTCAAAAGCACATTCCTATCGAAAAAAGAAGTATCCCAAAAAGCCAAGATAGCTATCTACAACACAGTTTTTGTACCTATCTTAACATTTGGATGTGAAAGCTGGACGCTCACCACCAGACTAAAAAATAAACTGCAAAGTATTGCAATGAAGTATATAAGAAGAGTACTAGGGCTGACAGATGAGGATACGGAACGATGAAACAAGAGAACGCCTTAAAGTTCAATCAATAGAGAAGAAAATCGAAGAAGCCCAACTGAGATGGTACGGCCCCATGGTAAGGATGGATAAAGAAAGCCAAGTGAAACAAGTGTTGGAAGCGAGAAGAATCTTGAAAAGACCGAGGGGCACACCCATGAAGACCTGAGACGATGAAAGTGCCGCCATCCTAGACAGGAGAGGAGTCACCAAGGAGCAAGCGAAGAAATTGGCAAGCAACAAGAAGAATTGAAGAAAGTTTATATACGAAACCTAAAAAGAGACTTTACACCCAACACCTTAAGGTAGAAGGGTTATTGATTATATACATATAATGTATCGTATAATGTAGTCGATATCCATTGGGCCGAGCTTTCGACATCCTCTCTGATGTCTTCCTCAGGGCTTCCGAGGTCTCAGTCTCCCTAGCCCCAGACACTACTACACTGGTCACTGATCACTTCACTACTGTAGTGAAGTACAGGTACAACAGGTACAGATACAAGTAGGCACAACTTTGTACTTTTGAAATCACGCAAATAAAAGTCATTACTTAATGTAAGTCTCCAGCGCTTAGATAGAGAAGCAGAAGTTGGCACCTGAAGAAGAAGAATATATAGTATACGGATAAACCGCTTTATTTTTCGTGTTTTATTTAAACACAACCAAATTTATTTAATCGTTTTCAGTTCGTAATTGCATACTTGACTTAAAAGACACAACTTTTATTGAATTTAGGTTGAGCTTTGTTGCGAAACTAACACATTTACAAATGGCACTACATTTGGCAAAGTCCTTGCTCGAGACAAAAAGAAATTGAAATACTTACTGAAAACAAATGCACAATTCATTTTTATCTATTGTAAGAGAATTCATTGGATGCGGCATTTTGAGACCTTACGATGATATTTACTATTATTATTATGTTTTCTGATCGTATTGCCAAATGTTTAATATTTTTATTCTTGAAAGCGGACTGCAATATATAGATAGTCTTGAGATAAACCTAGAGAGATACATATATTTATGTACATATTTTATATTTATATATACATTTACATACACATAATATTATACATTTATACTTATATACAGGATGAGTTTTTACACCTGTATATTTTCTGATATTTGTTCTATTTTGATATTGCTATGAAATAAACACCTTGTATATAAAGAAGGGATACATAAATAATACAGGCCAACCATGAACAAACTTTTTTGATAAAATTATTTCTATCTTACACACTTTTTGTTCTTCTTATTCTTCATTAACAGCAGTATAGTTTCTTTTTTCTAATAAACCTAACCTCATTTTTCAGTGTTTGACCCACGTGCTTTTAAGAATGGCTAGTCGCGGTTGTAAAAACTGTTCAATTGTTCAAATACATTTTGTTACAGATGTGGCAATTTTATCATTAAAAACGTCAGACAAACATTATTGACTTTGTAAAAAAGTCTTTATTAAAGAATTATTAAACTTAACAAGAAAAAAATTTAGATTATATTACCAGATATATTTACGGAGTGCCTAAAACCAGGATACATATAAGACTCTGGGAAACCGTCATAATATTACTAATTTATAAGAAAGAAATCTGTGATTTCTCAATGAGGATACTAAAAAGTAGCATCAAAACTGTACGATCATATTACAAAATATTCACAACAATATCTCTCTTCAATCCTGACCCCCCAGGGGGAGTGTAGTGGTCGACGTGATGTCGTGTATTGTCCGTCTCCAGAGATCTCTGTCTCTGGTCATTTCTTTTATTTCATGCATAGGTCTTTGGCATATTCCTGTAATTTGATCTATCCATCTTGTTGGGGATCTTCCTCGTGATCTTCGGCCTTCTACCTTTCCTTGTATTATAAGTCTTTCCATGTTTTCTGTGTTTGCTCTCATAACATGCCCAAAATATTTTAATTGTTGGAGATGGACTTTACTAGAGAGTCGTTGGCTAACTTTTAGCTCTCTTAAAATTGAATTATTTGTTCTGCGGTCGGTCCAAGGAATTGGTAACATTCGTCTCCAACAGAACATTTTAGTGGCGTCTATCTTTCTTCTCTCCGATTGTTTCAGAGTCCAAGAGTCACATCCGTAGGTCAGTATTGGGAATATTAAGCAGTTGATCAACCTTATCTTTATCGCTCTTGAAATTTGACAGTCCTTCCATATTTTGGTCATTTTTGCTGTGGCAACTTTTGCTAGATCAGATCTACGTTTAATGTCTTCTTGTAATGACCCTGTGTTTGTGATTAATGATCCCAGATATAAGTATGAGCTCACAACCTCGAACCGGTCAATTGTGGTTATGTGTGGATGATTGTTGTGTAGTATATCCACTATCATGATATTTGTCTTTGATATGTTTAATTGCAGACCAAATATTTGACTTTCGTTTTCGATCAGTCGTATAAGTTCTATCAGCTCTGCTTGACTATTTGCAAGAAGGGCTGTGTCATCTGCGAAACGTAGGTTGTTTAGTTTATGACCATTTATTGAGATGCCCTTTTCCCATCCTTCAAGTGCTCTTCGCATAATATACTCCCCATATATGTTGAATAATTGTGGAGATAGTATACATCCTTGTCTGACACCCCGTTCTGGATGAAATTCGTTCGAAACTGTGTCAAGTACTTTAACTGATCCAGTAGTGTGTTTATATATTTCGGTTATAAGCGTAATTAGATGATGTGGTACGTCTACTTCTTTTAGTATTCGCCATAAGTGTCTCCACTTGACCCTGTCGAACGCTTTACGGTAATCTATAAAACAGATGTATAGTGGGATGTTGAATTCCCTAGATTTCTCGATTATCTGTCTTATATCAGCAGGTGTTTCGAGTGCCTCTACCTTTGGTAAATCCAGTTTGCTCTTGTGAAATTTCTCTTTGAAGAAATTTTTTCAGTCTCTCATTGATTATATGTAGCATTATCTTGCTGGCATGGGATATAAGAGAGATAGTTCTATAATTGTCGCATTTATGGAAGCTGCCTTTTTTATGTATGATCGTTATTGTAGATTTTGTCCAGTCTTCAGGCCATTGTTTGGAATTCACAATAATAATTATCAACAAATTAACAAGGTTCAGTTATTTGTTTGTTTTAATTAATAGAATTTAAGATAATTTAGTACTTTAATATGAAACATTCCATCAGCATTTTTTTAACTCACAAATTTTATAAACAAAAATGTATTACAATAGCCTAATGTTAACGAAACATGTTCATCAACATTTTATAAAATCTAAATGTTGATGTTATTTCCAGTTAATAGAAAATATCGCGACGAAATTCATGCAAATTTTAAAAGTCCCACAAATCTTTTGCATACCATTCTGATGTCTAGACTTAATAATTCATGGCAAAAAATAATCTCAGCGAACGACAAGATTGGCACATTGAATTAAAGCATGTAACGAAAATAAATGATACAAAACTTTTCTCTTTCGTGTATTCTATAAAGTTTTATGAAAAATGTCCCGATGTGAAGCCCTCTCGAAGACTGCCAGACTCTCAGGGGGATCCAGAATGTACTAGCGAATTCCAAATGATAATGCACAGACTTAGGTTATGATCGATGATGTACAAAGTGCTGAAATATACGCTCCGATATTTGCCGTAATGGCTGAATTAAATTTTCACAAAATATTTTATTTTGTACACTCAGCGACTATTTCAGATGTCTGCTGCTAGTGTATGAGTGTGTGGTGATCTCATTTAGGCCTGAAGATTTGTTTCAAGTTAACCGTTAATTATCACGTTTGAATAGAGTTATTTATATATGTATATAATACCTAAAAAAAGGTATATATTTAATCATAGATAGTTTTTTATTGCCGCGCAAACTTGGCAAACTTGGCCTGGGACTTCTCTCAGATAAAAATAGCTATCTGGAATGTAAGATGGATGAATCAGCCTGGAAAACTACATAATGATATTAAAGAGAAAGAGATGCTAAATATAGATATACTTGGGGTTAGCTATATACAATGGTCAGGAAAAGGAGAGATATCAATAAATAACCACAATATCTATTACACATCATAGGTAGCTTTCATCATAAGCAACACTATTAGAAAATCAGTGCTAGGTATGATTCCAATATCAGAAAGAAAATAATGCTAAAAATTCAAGCACGAAACTGTAATATTAATATGATCCAATTCTATGCTTTCACAGCTGATAAGACCGAAGATGAGATCGAAAACTTTTATATTCAGAGTTGCACAATACAATCAAGTTAATAAAATCTAGAGATATTACTTACATTTTAGGATACTTTAATGCAAAAAGTGGAGTAGGTACAGTAGAAAATATGGTTGGATAGTTCGGATCAGGAACTAGAAACGAGAAAAGAGAAAGGCTCATAGAATTCTGCCAAGAAAAGAATATGGTAATTGCCAATACTTGGTTTCAGCTCTTAAGAGAAGACTATACACATGGACGTCTCATTCGCATACAGAAAACCACATTGTCAGAAACCAGATAGGCTTTATACTCGTAAATCTCTCTCTTCAATCCTGACCCCCCAGGGGGAGTGTAGTGGTCGACGTGATGTCGTGTATTGTCCGTCTCCAGAGATCTCTGTCTCTGGTCATTTCTTTTAATTCATGCATAGGTCTTTGGCATATTCCTGTAATTTGATCTATCCATCTTGTTGGGGATCTTCCTCGTGATCTTCGGCCTTCTACCTTTCCTTGTATTATGAGTCTTTCCATGTTTTCTGTGTTTGCTCTCATAACATGCCCAAAATATTTTAATTGTTGGAGATGGACTTTACTAGAGATTCGTTGGCTAACTTTTAGCTCTCTTAAAATTGAATTATTTGTTCTACGGTCGGTCCAAGGAATTCGTAACATTCGCCTCCAACAGAACATTTCAGTGGCGTCTATCTTTCTTCTCTCCGATTGTCTCAGAGTCCAAGATTCACATCCGTAGGTCAGTATTGGGAATATTAAGCAGTTGATCAACCTCATCTTTATCGCTCTTGAAATTTGACATTCCTTCCATATTTTGGTTATTTTTGCTGTGGCAACTTTTGCTAGATCACATCTACGTTTCAATCTCTTCTTGTAATGACCCTGTGTTTATGATTAATGATCCCAGATATAAGTATGAGCTCACAACCTCGAACCGGTCAATTGTGGTTATGTGTGGATGATTGTTTTGTAGTCTATCCACTATCATGATCTTTGTCTTTGATATGTTTAATTGCAGACCAAATATTTGACTTTCGTTTTCGATCAGTCGTATAAGTTCCATCAGCTCTGCTTGACTATTTGCAAGAAGGGCTGTGTCATCTGCGAAACGTAGGGTGTTTAGTTTATGACCATTTATTGAGATGCCCTTTTCCCATTCTTCAAGTGCTCTTCGCATAATATACTCTACATATATGTTGAATAATTGTGGAGATAGTATACATCCTTGTCTGACATCCCGTTCTGGATGAAACTCGTTCGAAAGTGTGTCAAGTACTTTAACTGATCCAGTAGTGTGTTCATATAGTTCATCGAGTTCAAACTGAACTATATGAACTCGTAAATACCAGATATAAAAAATATATAACCTCAGCTAAAACTTATCCTGGAGCAGATATTAACTCAGACCACAATCTGTTAATTGCTGGCGTGAAAATAAAATTAAAAAAAAATTGAACTCAAGAAAACAAAAACCCAAAATTAATGTAAGAATACTAGAAAACGAAGAAATAAAAAACGAATTAAAAAATAATGTGAATGTTAATATGCAAAAAATACTGACTGACAACAAACAAATTATGGATATAAATAAAAAGTGGTATAATATAAAAAATACATTACTGAAACCAGCTCCAGAAAGTTTGATACAACATAGGTCAGAGGCTAAAAAGCAATGGATGACAGAAGAAATACTAATACAGATGGAAGAAAGAAGGAAATATAAAGAAAAAAGATCTACAGAAGTATAAAGAAATACAACGAATAATTAAGGAAGAGATCAAAACAGCTAACAAAATCTATTGGATGAAACAATGTAAAGAGATAGAAGAACTGGAAACAAAATATGATATGAGAAATATGCTAAAAAAATAAGAAAAGTGACTGGAATGGGTCGAAATAGACAGCAAGGACACATAAAAGACAAAAAAAAAGAGTACATAACCAGAGAAGTTAAGAAGATGGAAAGAGTACGTTAGAGAACTTTTCCAAGAATCAAAGAGGTGAAATGCAGAAAATACAAGAATTAAATCCTTTAGAGAGACAGAAGATCACGATAGATGAAATCAAATATGCTATCAAAAACTCTAAATGCAATAAGGCAGCTGGATTAGATGAAATACCAGTAGCACTGTTAAAATTAGTGGACGAGGATAACTTGGAAGTATTGGCAAATTTATTCAAAACGATGTACAATACGGGAATAATACCACAAGAGTGGCTGAAGTCAGCATTTATAACAATCCCTAAAAAACAAGCAGCAAAAGAGTGCTCTGATTATCGAACACTGAGCCTCATGAGTCATAGTTTAATAGTACTACCGAAAGTAATACATAAGAGAATATACGAAAGGCTAGAGGAAGATATTAGCGAGACACAGTTCGGGTTCCGAAATGGAATGGATACTCGAGAAGGCCTATTTGCCATCAACATATTGATTTAGCGATGTCGGGATGTAAATGTTAATCTACACTTGTGCTTTGTTGACTACGAAAAAGCTTTCGATAAACTAAAACATAAAAAACTGATATCAATAGTTATGAACAAGCGCATTGACAGTAAAATCATAAATATAGTGCAAACATTATATTGAACCAAAGTGCCATAGTTCAAATTGACAAATTGATGGGCAAAACTTAGAAGAAGTATTAAAAATATCATTTACTGATATAAGTATAAATAAAGAAGTACTGAAGAGGTTGGTAAAGAAAGAGAACTAATCACACATTACATAAACCAGAAAACTAGATTACCTAGGCCACTTGATGAGGGACCAAAATATGAAATCATGATCCCGGGAAAGATCAGGAAGAATATCGTTGGCCGAAGGCAGAACTCATGGTTGAAGAATCTACGTGATTGGTAATCAATGCAGATCGATTGCATTTGTTTAGAGCAGCAAGTTCCAAAAATAAAACTAGCCATTATGATTGCCAACCTCCATAGGGAGACGGCACTCTAAGAAGAAGTCTCCCTGTCAACCGTTTTAGGTATCAAGTTTTCTTATTTGTCCCACCTAGAAGCAAATCTTTTGTTTTCGAACAACGTTGTAAATTTTTCGTCTAAGTCGGATATTCTGCTGACTTTCTTCTTTTTCCTCCTCCTTTTAGTTTAGAGTTTGGATCTATCTTGCGTAATCAAAGCTGTAGTAGGATTTGTATATTAAAATCTTTTAAATGGTTTCTTTGTGCCGCCTCTGACATGCAATAAAAGAATAAAAAATCATTTCCAAGCACTTCCATCCACAAGAGCGGAATATTTACAAATAGCCCCTTTGACTGCCCTCACTGGATGGCATCTCTATCAAAACTGCCATAAAATGCGAGTGGAGTGCCAAACAAAAGAAAAAAAGGTCCAGTTCATAAAAACAGCGCATCACTATTATTCCTACCTTTCCGAAAACCTTTCCATCGTGTACCGCATTTGATATTCGAAAAAATCTCCATTTCCATAACCTCGTAAGCGTTCAATGGCGTAGTTTGTATAGAGTTTTATTGTCCGGAAAACTGGCATTATATGGTTTCGCGTATTTATACGTCCGAATGCACAAGTCCGCAGTCATTGCCGTGGGTCTCTGACCGACCACGATTTTCAACATTTACATATTTCATAAAACTTTGCCGGAATCTAATCCCTTCCATTGTCACCGGTGTTGGTCGTGGAAATCGGGTTTGTTCTTTTGTTTTCGCACTGCCCGCCGACTTGGTTATTTTACGTTACGAGAGGGTATTATTATTATTCATGGAGTTAGTTTTTGAAATTTCACAGGAGAAGGTTTTGACGAAGGTCAGGTGGAGGTTTTGGAGAAGAACATGATTTAGTATTTTATTTTATACTTACGTTTTATACTGTTTCATTTTGAATAATAAAGTGAAACCTTTCAACTTTTCCCTCAATTCTCGATATAATATTGCTATTAAATGAATATGAAAGTTGCTTATTACAGAATAAACATTTTAAAGTTAACTTTGATCAAATAAAAGGAAAATATCGAGCACAGTTTAATTAATTTAATCTTGCCCAAGTACTTTCGCTTCCTAGAGCATCTTCAGGGGCATTTCGTCAATTGTGGCCTATCCAACAAGAACAAAATGATATAAACATAAAATGGTACATTACACTACACTACACATGGACAAACAAACACTTTATAATTTTTAAGTGCTCTATGGAGCGAAAGTACTTGGGCAAGATTACAATAATATTAACTGTGCTCGACAATTGCCTTTTAATTTGATCAAAGTTCATTTATTCAATATTGAACCTTATATCACATTAAAATTAGTATATACATTACAAATCGAACAATTAATTTAAAACTTAAAACCAATTTTTCGAAAAAGAAATTATCTATAAAGCATTTTATGCGTTTGATTCAGCATTTTTTATTGAGGCTTCGTAAACCCAAACAGTAAAAATAAAAGGTTCTTTATTATAACTTTATAGACATACAACGTTCTCCAAGAATCTTTAAAAAAAATTACGTGCTATAGAGCATGTTGTAAATAATGTTACAAATTGCCTGAGCATACGACGCATCGCTCGCAGACTTTGGATAGATCATTCTTGAAGCCTTTCAAAGGCTACTACACTCAATCAGTTAAAAAGTGACTTCGTTCTAACCCCATATTATGTGTTACTTACCTTCACGTAGTTGACTTGATTTCGGAAGCTTATGATAGAGTAGCATCTTCTTGAAAGATCATGACTTTTGTGTGGCTCAAAATTTAAATTACCATGAAAGTAGTAAAACTTGGGAAATGGTTAAAATGAACAGTCTAATGAACAAACAAAGAACTCCCTTAGGTGTACCAACAGGACGTTATGTAGAGTACGAAATAATCTGCCTGAACTACCTATTACTAAAGAGAGTTAGCTACGAATACTACACCCACAAGACGACGTACTAAAAAACTGTGAAGTAAGTCCAAAACTTAATATTCAACTAATCTAATTTACTCGATATCGAAGGGAATAGCACAAAAGGAATAGATTTGAACGGGAAGTCCCTATAAAAGATGAATAAGAAACTGCTACACTTGGCGCAGGAACAGATAAAAAAATTAAAACGAAACTGGGAAGATTAAACCAAAAGAAACTCTCAAGTGCTCCAAAAGTAGAACTAAATGTAAAACTAGTATTAAAAAGAACAGAGAAGATGTCAAAAAAAAAACAAGTTCAAATCAACCTGACGTTGTTACAGAGACGTGTGTTGATGAGTGGTTCTATTCAATTCACAAGGAAAACAAAATTGAAAACATGATCCAATACACCAAATGATGTTAGGAAGCATGAACTTTGCGAATGAGTCCAATCTAGAATTTAAACTTTTTCTTACTTTAAATGTTAATAAAAATTATTAAGTTTTGTAACTGAATAATTTCTGATATTGGTAAATAAATAGTTATAAACAAAACATGATTAATGGTCCTCCTCCTCAGTCCTAATCCCTTTTGGGATTGGTGACACCATTACGTCCTTATAGTTTTTTTCACGATTTCCCCTCCATTATTCCTGTCTTGGCTGCTTGTTCGGTTCATGTAACCCTTAGTTAATCAATATTTATTATTTGATCTACCCAACGGCTTGGAGATCAAATATCTCTGTTGTATTTGTTTAAGCAATATATCCTTGACTTTGAATTCTTCTAATATCGATACTTTAGTACGATGATCAACCCAGGATATTCTTAACATGCGCGGTATATCTACATTTCAAAAGCGTCTAGTTTATGTTTATTCCGCTTTCTTTAAGGTTGTAACGAGTCCGTCACTTCAATAATCTTTAAACATGTTTAAAATAAAATTTTAAAATCCAATCCTCTTAATGATTTTCTTAGTTTTGAATTTCTAAGTTGGTATTAAACAGCGACACCTGCGGCGCTGTAGGGCGACATGATTACCCGCTACAATTAGCGCTCATTCTGGTTTTAACTTTTTGGACGAAAAGTTCGTTTAACTAAAAAGCGCAGACGGCAGGAGAAGGCTAAATTTGTTTTGAGAATATTAATTTTTTTTTGGAAAGAAATTATATGGAAAGTTTTAGTTGTTTCGTAGTGTATACCCTTTGATTTATAGTCCACTTCTAGCCAGTAAGTTGATTCAATTATAAATAAAAACTGTAAAAACCATCAGCCATTTTATCTTCTATATTACCGTCATTTTTCTTCGATAGTGTAATATCATCTGTCATTTCTCACATTATTTCATTAAGAAACATTCTGGATTTAAATATAAGTAATGTTATAAAATCATATCAATTTTATTTTATTTCCCAGCCTTAAAAACATATAATTATCCATCTTTAAAATTATCTATTATCTATTAAGACTATCTGTAAAAATATTCTCCCTCATATCTTTCTTTTATATTCAAAAATATATCCGGCTTTTCGATTAAAATTATCTATTTGATCAATCTATTTACATGAAATATAGTCAAACCATGCGAAGGTCACATTATCTACAAAACATTACAGCTTTTTCTATGATTCCAGCAACTTGTAATATTTTTCAAGTTATTTCATGTGTCAATAAACCTTGTGTTTTTCCCTTCTTTTTATTAAGCGTAAGGAGGAACTGTAACACAATTGTTCTTTTTAGCCTACCTAAGAAGTTAAATCCAGAGTCGAGGATTTTTTCATTTATTTTTTGGGCGGGGGCGGGGATTTATTAAAAGAAAAAAAAAAGAATTACGTTTTGAATTTGCACGTCTGACCGTCACTCTTAGCTGTTCCATCCGAGGTCCAGATCTCTCTAAGACTAACCTCGGACCACTTCAGGGAACCAGCCAGAAGACGTCCCTTATTTAGAGTGTGGAACATTGTTTATTTTTACTCATTAATTAATAATTTATTTTATAATTTTTTTTTAATCTTAAATCATACTATTTCATTTAATAATAAAAACCCGTCATTTTTTTTAAATAATTATAAATAACATAAGCATTATAATTTCCACTACAGGTCGAGGTCTTAAATCCTCCCTTTTAACTCAGTTGTACGGTTTTATGTGTACACATTTAATCACAGAGTTATTTATTAAGATTTTATTATTATTACATATTTAAACCTTTTGACATTTATCCCTTCAGGATATCGTCCTCATTACTTGATTACAACATTTAGTTGAAAGCCGAAGTACAGAGTTACATCTTTGAGGCAAGTAAATTTACCTTTTTAGGTCATATCATTAAAATTTTCTTATACCTTATTATTTATAAATGTAGATCATCAAGGATCAGTTGTGTATAACCAGGAAATTATTTTTTTTTGTATTTAATTAACTAAGTTGACTGTACATAAATGTTGGTGGGTATTCTAGGGTAAATTTAGATTGTTTAATTGGATAGGGATTAAATTTTTGTGAAAAACTAAATATTTCAATTAATACCTGTATCCTCTTTTTATTTCAGCAAATAGCTTTACCAGATACCTTGGAAAATTTATGTTAATACTTTCCTGGCACTCACTCATATTTGAAGCAACTTCTATAATCACTTTTATTTACCTTAGTGATTACCTATAGATTGTTCATACCCTACAGAGATACGGTCTCTGTAGGGCATGCAAATTGGCTGAATCCTCTTTTGAGTCTCAAGTAGTCACTCTCCGGCACCTTCTGCTAGCCAGCTTTAAATTATACGTTATCTTATACATTACCCCAAATACTTGTGATACATTACACACTTTTATTACATTGGCGTCCTAAACCTCGTAGTCCACACATTTTTTGTTACAAGGTCTACGTTTCGGATGCATATGTGGCTATAGGAAAAATGAGTGCCCTTACCAGCCTTAGTTTTGTTTGTATTGTTATGCTAAAATTTTTTCAAATTGTTACCAGTTTAATTAGTTGAATTAAGTGATAGGGTGTTCCCATTTTCGCTAGTATGGACGATAGCGGCTGCCATTTGACTTTATCGAAGACCTTTGTGTAATTCACAAAGCACATAAGCATAGGAGTATTGAATTCACGAGTTTTTTCCATTAGTTGTCTGACCTTAAGGATTGGTTCTCTTGTGCCTTTTCCTGTGACAAATCCTGCTTGTTCTTCTGATATCTGAGGCAATAGAAAAGCTTTTAGTCTTTCATGTATTACTTGAAGTAGAACCTTGCTTGCATGGGATATTAGGGTTACCGTTCTGTAGTTGCCGCAATCTAGCTGAGTTCCTTTTTTGAATAAAGGAATGAAAGTGGATGTTGGTCAGTCGTTGGGCCACTCTCCGGTTTCCCAAATCTTTTTGCAGATCATATGCATAACATTTACTTCAACATCTCAATCTCTTAAAACTTCTTCTGTGATCTGGTCTGCGACAGGAGATTTTCATTTTTTAACTTATTAATTGCTTTTTCTACCTCTGACTTTAGAATGTGTGGTTCTCTCTCTGCAGTGAACTCGCCGTGATTTGCATTCTGAGGATCATCTGTATATAGACAATATTTTATCTATATCTCCGCAATTTCTTTCTCGTCATTTATAATATGTTAATTTTGATCCATAGTTGTTTGTGTGATTGGTTTAAATTCCCTAGATAGATATCGAACTTATGATTGCTTGATGATTGATTGATTAATGTTATTTATCCTAAAATTTGTTTTTCATACACACGAACTCCTCTATATAGGTTACTATGGCTATAAAAAAAGAAACCCATGGAACCATAAAGACAACTCGTTTTCTAGATTGTACCATTTGCAACCTACCAGAAAAACATACTTTTTAACAGTAAAATCAATGATATCAAATTATAGAAATTATTATGTGTGTGTAGATGTTCATTATTTATCCTAGCACATTATTCAATTAAATATGTTGTATATTATTCAAATTAAAATTCGAAATATGTTAAGTGTTACAATATTGGCAACTCTCCTCTTTGATCCATAAATTTTCTTGTTTAAATTTTAATTCTAAGTATGTACCTGAAATAATTTTTATATATTTCCTTTTTAGGGAACCTTTTTACTTGTTAACATTTAGAGTTTATCTAAAATTATCCCAAAACACGAAAACTTTAATGAGTGAAGTTGTTAGAGAAAGAAAATAAATTCAAATTCACCTACAAAAACTTCATGCACGTGCTGAAATAACTCTCAACTTTAATATTTCCTTTTAATTTAAAACTTGCTTGCGTGTTTTAGGTTCTCCATAGTTTTCCCCTTCACCTGCACCGGTTTTGTGGGACATTCGAGGTTGTTTCTCCCTCTGCTTTGTTGGTCCCTGAAGATTTTAAGAAGGCCATTACATTGCTGGTTATAGTATAGTTTTTTAGAGAAAGCCGTTTGCAAATGGCCGCGGAAAGTTTTCCACTTTTACGGGCTGTTTTCCGAGTTTAAATATTATGATACCTATAAAGTATGAGGACTAGTTGGGATAAGCATTTAGAAAATAAGTACCCAAGTAGACTGTATGTTTTGGTAATTTCTGGAAAGTTTTTATAACCCTGTTGTATAATGATCTTTATTGCTGCAGGCATAAAGATAAAATATTATGATTTTTTACACTAAACAAAAACGTTTAGGGGAATTGTCGCATTTTTATATAATATCTTAACAAAAATATTTGGTTAATCTTACTAGTTTTCTTTTAAATCGCTACTCCTGGGAGTTATTAGCGGGGAGATATCGTTGGTCAAGCGCACAAAGGTGCTCAGTGAAAAATAGTTTTTTACGTAATTAACAAAAAAGTTTATATTATCAATATTATCATAATTCGCCACATCAAGATCCAGTTTCCTATCTCTCTAATTCAAAAAACATTGCTGAGACCTTCTTTTTAAGACCAGTTATAGGACGGAACTCATTTCAACAATTCGTAGTATAAAAAGCACATTGTCCTGTAGTACAGATGGATTATCTATTAAAATTTTCTCAAATCTACCGCATAATGTTTTGGACGTCATAGTCTCGCTAGTAAATGATTCCCTGAAAAAGGTACATTCCCTAACTGCCTAAAGACTGCCATCGTCATTCCTCTTCATAAAGGTAGAGAAAAATTGTTGCCTGCAACTATAGACCTATTGCCTTGTTACCAGCACATCAAAAATTATTGAAAGACATAAAAGTTCGACTTATCCCTTTCTCCTTAAATATAATATTTTATCGCTAAATCAGTTCGGCTTTTTGTCTAATAAATGCACTAGTGATGCCATATTTTCTGTGTTACATGATGTATATCTATCACTAAACAGTAACCTCTTTCCATCCGCCACCGTTTCTCTGCGACATTCCAAAGCCTTTGACTGCGTAAATCACGACATTCTATTAAAAAAATTAACTTTCTATGGAATTCGGGGTGTAGTCTTTGAACTGGTTCAATACTTACTTGGTAGGTAGGAAACAATTGGTTAGAATAAATGACACCGACTCTAGTCGTAAATATATTGAGTGTGGAGTACCGCAGGTCAGTATTAGGTCCCATTCTTTTTTACTTTTCATTAATGACATCACTTACTTGAAAATTAAAGGAGAAAATTTTTCTATTTGCTGATGATACCAGTATTACATTGGAGCAGCTCTGATATTTCACGCTTCATTCAATTATAACCGATGATTACTTATAATCAAGGCTTGGTCAGACTCCAACTACTTAGCTTTAACGTGGATAAGACTGTAGCATTATCTTATAAAGGAGTCATGCAACCCTTGCTTTTGAATGAGAGCCAAATCAATATCGTAAATTCCGTGAAATTTCTAGGTATTCTCATTGACAGTGATCTCAAATGGTCCTTGCCATACTGACTCCTTAAGGAAGAAACTAGCCTCAGCTTGCTTTGCAATAAGATCTGTTTCGAAGGAACTAAATTTATCTTCTGCCAAAATGGCATATTTCTCATTGTTCGAGTCCCATCTTCGATATGGGCTTCCATTTTGGGTTCTAGTACAGCGGCCCAATTTGATACTATTTCTAAGTTGCAAAAAAGAGCAATCCGTTATCTATTTGGTCTCAAACAAACAACTCATTGCAAGACCTACTTCAAAAATCACGGAATTTTGACGCTTCCCTCTTTATATTATTTTGGAAACGGTTTGTTTGATTCGAAAGCATCTAAACATTTTTCCCGATAGACCTGACCATGGCTACTCCATTAGAAATTCGGATTGTAACGTTTATTTGCCGATCCCGTCACTCAGCTAGTAAAGAATTCTATTCTATATCGTGCAAAGAAACTTAATAATCACCTTCCAAGAGAAATTAAATCCGCAACATCCTTCATTAAGTTTCGTAAGGTGACAAAAATCTATCTCTCAGAAAGACCATATTATTCAGTTGACGAGTTTCTTAATGTATAACAAAGAAACAAAATTAGTATTGTTTATAAATTACATTTGGGTGTCTCAAGCAGTGGCTACAATTTGTCTCATTTGTTGTTGTCTGTACAAATTATGTAGGTTATACAATAATTTTACTAATTTAAAATTGTGTTATTCTGTTTTTTACTATATTGTTTTTGTTTTATACTTTTTGTATTATTTGACTGATTTATTTTTTAGCTTTGTCCATAAAAATTGTTCAATAATTTTCAGTGACAATAAAGCATATTTCTATTCTATTCTATTCTATTCTATATATAAAAAAATAAGTTTGGTTTTCAGCGATTTATTTGTTTTTGGTAAACTATACACAATTGTTTAACAATACGAGTTAAAAAAATTAAAATAAAATTCATAGCTGCTTTAAAAAAAACATATTTTCATAACAACAGTATCACTTAGCTCATATGTGTTACTAGTTCTCTTCGGGAATAATTTTTTATTGAGTAATAAAAATATTCTTCTTATCAGAAATAGGAATACGACCAAAATATGTAGATTTAAGCAGAACAGAAGTTCAGTTCTTAGTGCGGCTGAATTGTTTTCTGCTTTGTGTAATATCAAGTTTCAAAAAAGGTTCTTGATGATAGATCGTGTTGATAGGTACTGAATTGTAAATACTTTTTCTTTCTGAAATCACAACCACTTGATTTTTAGCCATTTAACCTTGTCCCTAACACTGTTTGTCATAACCACATCAACAAGGTTCTGTAAATTAAAAAAAGTCTGAGTTATTTAATTCAATAACTTGGTATGGTCTAGGTGTCATCCTAGCAGCTAAAATCAATAGACACCACTCTCCAGAATTCAATAAAAATAAACGCAGGAAGCAAACTTTCTTTGAAGAAGTTACTTTTTCCATAAATGTCTCAGAAAGTGCCCTTTACATATTAGTTGACGAACAAGCGAAACTTAATACGAAAAAAGGAAAGAACAAGAAATATGGAGGCGAAAATTGGAGCGTTAAAAAATCAAGATTACGAAGGAATAGTGAATTGAGCTACATATATGCATCAAAATCAAGAAAGGGGTACCCAGCAAGAAAAAAGGTATTCCATCCGGATAAATGTAGACAAAAGTGTACAAAGAAAATTCCCGATATAACCAATGCAACATCAATAGATTTTTAATAGCAATTAGGCGTTGGGCGATTTAAATAAACAACGTTTCACTGAGGGTCTGCATGATTAACATAAAACCAAAATACAGATACTGAAAAACTGAAAATCGTCGAGACTTAATTCAAGCTTTTTATTTTGAGATAATCATTTTTATGGCAGAATTAGAGTTTGTAGAAAAAAGTCGATATCAGGCATCAATGATCGCCCCATAAGAACTGTCTCCAAGAAAAAGGCCACTGGTGTAGTACAGCTTGATTTGCGAGTACAAAACACACACTTTAGCGTTCCCGAAGGTATAAAAATGGAGTCTTTTGGCATAAACATTCAATCCCTAAAATCAAATCACATTATCTTCGAGCACAAACTTGTCGTGGGTAAATCGATGGGTGTATAACATTGACCGATATGTGAAGGGATTATAAAAAACTACATTAATGCTGAAAAGCTGCACTCAAATTTATGTAGGTTCAGTAGAATCTTCAATTTTGTATTTTATATAAGCTTTTTTATAGAAAATAAATATCAGTGCAAGCTATACACTGCTTTCGATAATACAGTAGGAGAAAATTTGCAGAGAAAGATTGCAATGAGCCAAACATGTGATTAGAATGGTAGAGGACGGGCTACCAAAAAGAGCACTGAATGCTAGAATGAAGGGAAAGAGTCCAGTTGAAAAGCCAAGAAAGCGCTGGGAAGACACAGTAAAAAGGAGTCCGTGTATGCAGAAGATCAGCCACAGACAAGCAAGGGTAACGGAAAAAATAAAGGAGGCCAAGGCTCAATTTGTAGAAGAAGAAGAAGAAACGTTGACTCAAAACACACAGAATTGAAGAATTATTTATTAAAATATCTCAATTTTACTCCTGACAGTTTATATTAGAATGATTTTGTCCACTTATGTTTGTATTATGAACTTTATTAGACAAATTAAGAAAAAATATTTATGTCACACCAAAAAAAACCGTACGATAAAGCGTAGAACTGTTTTATTTCATTAAGAGGTATCACAGCGAATCCACAATCGTATATGTCTGTTCCGCAGATTAACTCTATCCAAAGCACCAAAGACAGACAAATTTATCATTCAGGTGAAATCCATTTTCGTCTCTTCATTAAAGTGACTTCCACGCCGCACATACAGCGGGATACGCAATAATATGAGATAAAAGGAAAACGAGACATGACCAAATTAGGAGATACATCAGCATTAAAATTAATGCAACATGTCGACCTGGCAGAAACACCACATCAAATTATTGTATTATTGTCGTGTAAGCCTTTGACATCCGGGATCAGTATATATTACGGCTGTTCGTTATTTCGGTTTTAAAGGATTTTACGGCTTCATTAGCTTCGTGGCACCAGTTAAGCTATAGCCAATAAAACCAGGTTATGATCTCACTATATACTATTTTAGTTTTTTCGTGATATATATATAATATAATATATAATTATTTTCATGAAACCATAGGAAAATAAAGAACTTATGGAAAAATAAAAATTGCAATGTAATATTTTTCGATCGCTAATTTTAAAGCTATTGCTTGTTCTTGATTGAATTTAAAGTTATTTAGCCAAAATATAATTATATTTTAAAACCTTATTTTTAACATTTCTCAAAATAAAGTTTATGGTATATATTTTTTGTGATAAAATTATGGTAAGGGCTCAATTACGATCTCTTGAGCTTTAGACACTTCGACGTGTTATTGTTGTAAACCTATCGCCTTGTGTTACCCGAACTGGACCCGTAATCTTAGGTACGTCTAGAAACTCAGCAATTTTGAACACCCGATTATTTACAAAAGTCAGCAAAGCCCCATAGTCTGAGGCCATCCTACTGTACGAGACGTGTAATCTCTTTTGTGGTCTCACAAAAGGCCACAAGCTTTCTAAAAGGTATCTCGCTATGAGAGGAGGAAGAATTTTTGAAGAATCCTTTTCTCACCTTGGATAATCTACTAATCCAACTAGATATAGATACGTTTAAATCTACAGTGGTCTGTAAACCTACTGGTGGCAAATGTAGAAGTTAGCGGTCTTTGACGATTACTTAACCATTTCAACGTCTTTAAACTCCATTCTATTGGCACTTTCTATGGTCTCTTACGCTCATTGCCTTAGCTATTCCTACTTGTTAGGATTTATTAGGTCTTTCTTGTGTTCTGCGGTATGGTGAAACCCAATTCAAAATCTTTTTCGGGAGTCTTGTATTTTCCATCCTCTGGTCATTCTTCTTCTTCATGTACCATGTCCTTTCAGAACGTTGGTTACCATCATAGCTATTTTAATTTTATTCACTGCCACCCTAAATAGCATGCTTGTATTTACACCATACCAATCTCGCAAGTTCTTCAACCATAAGGTTTTTCTTCGTCCTGGACTGCGTTTGCCTGCTATTTTTCCTTGCATGATATTTTGTAGCAATCTATATTTGGGACCTCTCATTACATGTCCGAAATATTCCAGCTTTCTCTGCTTGATGCTTTTTATGATCTCAGTAGTCTTGCTGAGACGTTCTAGTAATGTGGAGTTACGAATCTTCTTCACCCAGGAAACTTTTAAAATTCTTCTATAGCATCACATTTTGAAAGCCTCAAGGCGATTTAGATCGATTTTATTCACAGTCAAAGACTCGACAGCATAAAGTAAGACCGAGAACACGTAGCAGCGAAGTAGGCGGATCCTTATTGCCAATTTTAGGTCTCTGTTACATAACACCTTGGACATCCTTCTAAAAGCAGCTCTAGCCTACTCTATTCTGGATCTAATTTCACCGTGATTTTCTGCATTACAATTTAATTGCTGTCCAAGGTAGACGATTTTATCAACTTGCTCAAGTTTGGTATTATTTACATATATAGACGGTTTTATATTCTGTTGTTTACTTATTATTATTAATATTAAGCCATTGATATTAATATTTGTAGACTTTGAGAAAGCATTTGACTCAGTCCAGCATAGCTCCATGTTAAGAGCTCTTACAGAGTGCAGTATTGACCATAGGTACACAACTCTTCTACGAAATATATATGATAGCGCAACAGCTGCTGTAAAAATGTACTATGGTGACACAGACACATTTCCCTTGGAGAAAGGCATTAGGCAAGGAGACACTATCTCTCCTAAACTATTCACCGCCCTATTACAGAGTGCTATGAGAAAAAAATAATTGGGAAAATATTGGATTAAATATAAATGGGGAATTTTTGAACAACTTGAGGTTTGCAGACGACATAGTCCTTATTGCAGATCAGGTAGATCATGCATGCCAACTTCTTCAAGACCTTCAGAGCTCTTGTGCACGAGTTGGCCTTAAAATTAATTTTTCCAAAACACAATACATGACCAACCTGGTACTGGCAAAAAACATTTCCACTAATGGCACGCAAATTGAACAAGTGTATTCCTATAAGTATCTGGGCCACGAGATTAAATTGGGAAGAGACAATCAAACAACAGAGTTAAAAAGGAGAATAGGACTGGCATGGGCAGCTTACGGAAAACTGAGGGAAGTCTTTAAATCAGCTATTCCCATGTGCTTGAAGAGAAAAGTTTTTGATCAGTGTGTACTTCCAGTTCTGACATATGGAGCAGAAACATTGACACTTACCAGAAAAGTAATTAATAAGATACAAGTGGCACAGAGAGCGATGGAGAGGTCAATGTTGGGCGTATCACTCAGGGACAGAGTTTCGAGTCAGATAGTAAGGAGAAAAACTGGTGTGACGGACGCAGTTGAAAGAATTACAACCCTGAAATGGAACTGGGCAGGACATGTTGCTAGGGTCAGAGATGGAAGATGGACAAAGAAAATTTTAGAGTGGAGGCCTAGACACGATGCTTATCGTAGTCGAGGACGTCCTCCAACAAGGTGGTCGGACGATTTAAAGCGCATCCAGTCTAACTGGATTCAAGTTGCTCAAGATCGGATGCAATGGAATTATTTACGGGAGGCCTATGTTCAGCAGTGGACGCAAAATGGCTAATGATGATGATGATGTTTACTTATTACGAGTATATCCTCTGGTCATGACCGCACCATATTAGTTGTTATCTGTCCACATCTGTCGTTATCGGGCCTTCAACTTTCATTCGTCACACATTCTTATCTTTGAGAATCTTCTCTTCACGAGATACTCTAACTGACCTCCTAAAGACGTCCATTTCGACCGCATTCAGCTTTCTTTTGTTATTTTCCAATTTTCGACTTTATGTAAAAGTGTTTCATATATGTAATATTTCCTTTTTTTCCTATCATAAATAATAATTTTCCTTTGTATACCTTCAAACAGCCTATCGTTCTTCTAGCTTGCATTAATCTTCTTTTATTTCTTGATCATCTTTTCCTTGCAAGTCATAAACCACTTCAAGTTACATGTATTGGTCACATAGCATGATTATGTCATTACCTTCTAATATGTTTTATCTGTTGTGATTTCTAAATTTAATTCCCAACAAAATTAGGGAAAAATTACTTTTAATGTGAATTTTATTTTAAAATTTTTAATTCTTTACTCTCCTGTCACCAATATTAAAAAATTTAGACTTTAGAAAACTATCGTTATGACAGACACATTCTCCCTTTTGGCCTAACACCCTTCCTAAATATAGGTCATAAATAATTAAAATTAAATCCGACAATTATGCAAATCATTATTATTCGTATTAAAACTTTAATTATTTGGTAATTTAAATTTGCAAACAAAAACTGATATACATATCAAATGTTTACATTACTGGATGAATCAAGGGTTAATGCAAAATCTAAACAAAATTAGTTTACATACGAACATAAAAACAGTTTAATACGAATACATATTGCATTTCTAATATTAATATCATAAATAATTTATATTATGTTTTGTTTATTTTTATGTAACATTTTGGAATAACCTGTATTTAGTAAAAAATCTAAGAAACCTTGTTTATGATCATTAGAGTTAAAATGTTTGTCTTTTATAATCAATTTTTCGTATCGAATGATTATCATTTGATGTTGATGAAATTAATAAAGTAACACCAGCTGTCCGACCAACAAAATCAAAAGCACTTGAAGCGATGCAAGAACAATGGGAGCTTAATTTCTGTTTACAAATAACGACAAGTCAAATCTAGAAAAAAATTATTAACATGAAATGGAGACTCAAGAACAAAACTGATATTAATAGAACGCGAAAAATTGTTCTAAAGGATTGGGAAAAGATTTTGTTGGAAATCATGGAAGGCGATACAAATCCAGGTAATGTAATAATTATAAATAAAACTATTGTATCGTCATTAACGTCAAGTTATCTTTGAATTATTTCCAGAAAAGGAAAACACCAAAAAGATATGTTTATTCTTACATTATACTAATTTTTTTTAAAGAAGGATTATGTTTATAATCATCGGCCATGTTTATTGTAATCATCCAGGCATAAAAATCTAAACCAACCTTTTATATTAGAGGTAATAAATAAAGGAGTTTTTGTAATACTGAAAGAATACGAGGGAAATCTTGTAGTACATATACAATAAACTAAAATTCAACTTCTGCTTTGTATAATGTATATTTTCAGCTACTATTCATATAGCGTGATAGCTTTTATTTGCCACACTATCATAACTTTCTCTGACAAATAATTTAATCTTTTAAATACTGTGTTGACAATAGTGCAAACAGCAGATCCCGTTCTGCCATAAAACCACCCAAATGGACGGCAAATACACATTTATTATACGACCCCTACGAACTATCACCTTCCTGTGTAGTTTACTTACATACAGGCAGATTAATAGCAAACAATATGGTCAAGGGTGGACTAAATGACCACCTTTATGGAATTAGAAATTTCGGAAGAGCCTCTGTTACAGGCAGTTAATGACATCCGCACAGAATCGGCTTAAGGAGTATTACAAATTGTAATAGTTCTAAATTTGCAACAACAATATACTTAAGAGACCACAAGACAGTGGTTTTATTACATATAATTAAATATTCAATCAAACAGTGTTAGTATCGATATCTATTTTGTTAAGTTGGTTAAATACACTTTTGGTTAAGACCAAAATCTGTCTGTGTCGTCGTTTCAACTGACAAGTACCACGTGCAAGTATTCGAGCTTAAGAGACATGTAGTCCCTAAAGTAAATTTTAATTTTAAAAAACAATTCCATTGTCATCGACCTAGACTCTCAACATTATTAAATGTAAAATGTGATATTTTGTAAATCCACACATGGAAGTCTTATAGACACCTTATTGTTAACACCAAATACAAAAGGCACTGAAGATGATCTGTATAGATTGAAAACGTTCTGCCATAATTTTAAATGTTGACGAAACTTTAAAAAGTTTTAAGTACTTGTATGTTTTTATACCAAAATACACAATTGTGAAGTGTTTTAACTTCTGTGTTTTTAAACGATGGTATACAGCCAATTGCGGGGGTTTTCTCATTAATTTTGTACTTTGTTTTGTTGAAGTTAATTTTTAGGCCTTTTTGCAATGATTTTTCATGAATGATTTAGGTATTTTCCGTTAATACATATTCCTCTGTTTTCCCAATCTGTTGATTTTATTATGTCTTCGATGGTCAAGGTAAACAGTTTAGTGAAATTATATCGCCTTGTCGACTCCTCGTTTAACTTTATATTATCCGTTATTAATTTGTCGTCCAGAATTACGGTCATGGTTGCGTTTTGGTAAATATCATGTATCAATTGTCGGTATCTTGAATCTATTCTACTATTGACCAGAGCTTCTTCAACCGCCCAGTGTTCAATGCTGTCGAAAGCCTTTTCATAATCTACGAATGCTAAGTACAGCGGAAGTTGTATTCATTGGTTTTCTCAATTAAGATTTTAAGCGCATATAGATGGTCGATTGTGCTGTATCCTTTCCTGATCCGGCCTGTTCCACTGGTTGGTAGTTATCAAGTTTATAGTTAGTCGGTTGTTTATTATTCTTGTGAAGGTTTTATATAGTTGTGACAAAAGGGAAATAGAACGGTAGTTGTTTAGGTCCGTTGGTCTCCTTTCTTATGTATTAAATTGTGTTGGCATTTCTCCATTGTTAGGTATTTTACCTTCAAACAGACCATTGTTGAACATATTTTTAGCATTTTTTTATCGTGTCTCCTCCTTCTTTTAGCAGTTCGGCCAGTATTTTGTCCTCACCGCCGCTTTATTTCTGTTCATGTCGTTTATGGCTTTTTCGATTTCATCTTTAGTTATTTCTGTAATACCTCTGAGCCAACATTTTGTATTTTCCTCAAGAGATTCTGTTTAGATGATAGTGGTGGGTCATTTTTAGAACTGTATAGGTGTGTGTAATATCTTTCTGTGATTTTTACTATTTCTCATAGATCTCTTTCTTCATTGTTCTCAGCTTTAAGCATGATTAGTTTTCTTTTTTCTATATTTGTCTTCATTGTTTTTAAACTTTTGTTCTTCTCTATGATTTTCTTAATGCGATCTTCTTAGTATTTCTTTAAATCTTCTTTTATCTGTTTTCTTATGGTTTTGTTCAGTTGGTAAACTCCACTGTATTTCTTTTGTTATCATTCAGGAGTTGTCGTCGTTTTTTTAGCACATCTTGTGATTTAGCGCTAATTTTTTGTTGTTTTCGCTTTTGTTTATTAGCAATCTTCAGTCCTGCTTCTAGTAGTTATGTTTCTGTTGTTCTGTTTAGCAGTTTCTTAATATATTCTGTTTTTTATATGAGTTACTACATTTTCGTCGAGACAATGTAGGGAAAAAATGACAATCATTTTAACAGAAACATTTTAATACGAACTTTATAACTATATCTTAAATTTCACAAAATATGTTACATTACATCTTATTTTTATTTATACGTCCATGCTAACACTGCATTCTAACTGGCTTCTACTATAGACCGAAACCGTTTTGAACTTTATTATAATCCATTTAGACTTTTAATTGAATTGTTTAATAAATATACCAATTATAACGAGTTTTCTTAATAAAATAGTGCAGAATTATTTTTATTCATTTTATAAGAACCGGTCCTGCATAGTATTCACATTTATTTTTGGAAAATGCGGCCCTCCAGTGATTTATCGGCTGTTGAGGTAGGGGTGTGCCCCTTTTAGGAAGGTTTACGCAGTAAAATCAAATTACAGTGATTGTTCTATTATTTATGTTGCAGACATGGAGACAACAGCTTCAGAAACATATGGCGCTGGACATTTTGTCTGTAATGTATTGGAAATGGATAACATGCGTTAAAGAATACAGATTAGATCTTTCCTTGGCAATGTTATGCAGATCTGTCAGAAATGAACGAAATAAATCTTGCAGTTTTAAATGATGCCAAAATGAGCTAGAATTTTGTTCTTAGTGACAAGTTTTTCATTTTAAAATACACTTAGATACCACAAATTTTAACATTCGTCCCTCAAAGAACTTTTGTCTAAGAAACACATTCATTAGAATTAACTTTAATAAAAAAAATATAAGAAACTGTTTAACTCAGATTATTAGGATTTGAAACTGTGATTAAGGAATTAACAAAAATTCTTCTGTGTGGATTCACAGCCATTGATGAGCCTTTTTTCCTATATCCTTATTCCCAGTACCTCTGAATCTGCTTTTACACAATCTGGAAGCTTTTTTTATGTTCCTCGTGATTTTTGTCTCATGGTTTTTCATTGATTTCGGTTGTCTCATCGGATCGGATCTTTATCTTAATTGTTTTTTATGCTATTTTGATCTATATTCCATGTCTTCGAAAGCCGTCTATTGTAGACTTGTTATACTGCAACTGGTTGGTTTACTGTAAATCTTTCATTAACTCATGACACCAAATGGAAATTGTAGAACCACGCACCAGCTTCTTCAGGTCTACTGAATAAGATACCACTTAGCAGTTTCAAAAAAGTTTTTGACGTCGCTATATAATGCTGATCAGTCATTTTAGATTTGTTTGATTGTTCTGTGCTTTCATAGTCTTCATAATACAGTCGCATTGTATGGACATATCTCTTGACTGAAGTATATCCAGTAAGAAAGTATGTTCTAACTTTGAATTGATTGCTGCTTGTTTTTTTTTTCATTATGTTAGCCATATTAGCATAAATCGGACCAATACATAGTTTTCGTATGTTTGACAGGGCATGCTTTCCCAATTATAGTTGTGTTGCCTTCGAATCCAGGCTTTTTTCCAGTGATTTTTGGCATTCGTACGGCCGGTCTGGATCGAAGTTTTTATACCTGATGCTCTTCTGGTAATTGCATCAGCTTTTTCATTCCCGCACTATCTACGTACTACCTCTGCTCAATTAATGGCTATCTTACCTGGTGATGAAAATTTGGGTTTTTTATGACTATTCGACAGCGTGCCACAAAGCTAGAAATTTTACTGCACTCTTGGTCAAAGAAAATATTTTTGTTTTGTCATGGTGGGAAAACTTGTCTCAGGTAAATCCTATGGGAAATTTCCTAACATAAATCCAATTGAGAATGTAAAAGTATTATTCCAGCCACTCTTGTGGTATTATTGCCGTATCTTACACCATGTTGAATCAACCTGCCAATACTTTCAAGTTATCCTCTTCCACTACTAAGCCTCAGTTGATTAAGTTCTTAATAGAGAATGACATCATGATATACAACTACAAAATAATACAAAAGACATGTAGAAATTGTAATTGGAGCAAAAGTGGCATCACTAAATAATATAATAATTCTGCACACATTTTTAACAAATACCTTCGCTTTTACCTTGTTTGTATAACCTTTCTCCACATAAAAAATAAATGGAAGACGTACAAAAATTGTAAAAACACAAAGCTAAAAAGAAAGTAGTTAAATTAGAAAATACAGAAATTTGCGGTCTGTAAAAACAAAAATAATTAAATATTAAAAAATTTCGATCCTGCCAGGATTCGAACCTGGAATCTTCTGATCCGTAGTCAGACGCGTTATCCGTTGCGCCACAGGACCTGTACTAAACTTATTTTAATGTTTGTATATAGGTAAACATCAGAGATATAAATATGCATGAAATTAGTTATTTTTAAAAACTTTGTATTTCACAAGGTTATTATAGTTAAACTAATTATAAAGACACTAACAGCAATGGACAGTAAAACAAAAAACGACGAAAGTATTTCAAAAATAAAGGTAAAGGGCATTTACAAGATCCATAATCGAGTACCGTGCATCTCTCTTCACTTTACTGAAATACAATGGCACACGAGCCTGATAAAAAAAACTTCACCTTGCTGGACTGCCCACAACTTTCGTTAAATTAATAAATTTATATCTCCCCAATCGGCCTATTCTTACTATTCTTGCTCCAATACTATATACAGTCCTATATACAATCTACAACTGTGACATCTTCTGCCCTCAATATAGACGGAATCCCTACTGTTGTATGCTGACGACACTGTGCTCCACACGTCAGGCCCACATAGAATGCGTGGACCAATATCTGTATTCGAAAGAGCTTAAAACTACCTAAACATAGTTATCAGGTGGTACAATAGATGAAGAGTGACTATTAACGCCTTCAAAATCCAATTAATATTATTTAAATCTCCCCACTGTCGTGATGCTCAGGGCCGAATAACCCTGCTAGGAGAAGACCTTAATTTCAGATAATCGTTTGTCTATTTGGAAGTAGTAAAATGGGCAATACGTCCAATAAAACACTATTGCACACCTAGAAAACCTATGTAAGACCGATAATCGAATACAAGGCATGCATCTATGACCTCAGACCGAAGAATCCTGACCCTCAGCAGAAGAGTCCTTCTTATGTCCTTCGCAGTATAGCAGACTCAAACAACCGAGCCAAACAAATACTTAAAACTCCTTGCAATCGCCGAGGACAAATACTCACTAAGGTTCCTAAAAGAAAAATTCTATTACCTTCAGCAAAACTTCTTTATAACACTGGAAACGAACTTTCGGATGAGTATTTTGATATATTAGAATCAATCCATATAAAATATCGCAGCTAACAACTACAAACCAAAAACGCTAATTAAAAGACATTCCTAGTACGGTTGGTAACACCTTAAAGTATCTTCCCTTGGCTTATTTCGCTTACCAACAATTCCTCCTGTGCGTTCCTTATCACAACACACGCCACCTTTTAAACCGAGCTTTCTAGCACCCCACCACTATAACATAACACCCATATCACCCTCACGTTTACCATACCCCCTGGCTCTTGCTCCACAAAAAGAAGGAGCACCCTTTTCTTGAAGAAGCAGAAGCCTAAACAAGGTAAAAACATGGTTTGATTCAATAGATCAGGATTTTAATTAGTGAGAAGAATATTCTACTTAACGTTCTCAGAATATTGGAGCACTACTCATCCGTGCAGATCCAAAACCCAGATAATATTCCTCTTGTAACTCTGAGGATAATATCTATAGGTAAGAGGTTGAACCTTAAATTGAAAGTTCCATTCTGTTCTGCAACCTTGCTGAAAAATATCAATAATGAAATTCTTGACAAGTAGATACTTTTGATGTTCTATAGTTTATTTTTATGAACGAGAGAGTAATTAGCATAATTTTAACTGGTACCTTCGACCACTCCATGGGCGTGCTCAAGATTAATTGAAAAATTACTTTGAATAATTGTAAAAAATAAATTAATTATTTCAGTGTTATAAAGTGTTATGTGTATGTAAACAAAAGTGACCTCTTTTATCACACACTATATTAGAACTGACTGGCCTACATTAAAAAGGGTTTTAAAAAATTCACATTTTTTTTAATTTTTAAAAATTACAAAAGAGAAAAAGAGTTTTTAAAACCGTCTAAGGTATGTTAAATAGATGAATAAAAATATTAATATAAAACTTACAGCTACTTGTTACAAATCCAAATCAGATTCAGAAGATGAACTTTCAGAACCAAGATTTATAATAACTGGCTCGATCATTTTATCAGTAATATTGTCCAGCTTCCACATTTTTTCCTCTTCTTTAATAGTGTGATTTACTGCCTTTTCCCAGTTTTCAGGTTTTACATTATTTACGGCCTCCAAAAACAACTGTTTAACATCATGAATTTTAAAAGTGGTATTTTTTCTTGAAACTTCACTCTTTATCTGTGCCCATACCAGTTCAATCGGGTTTAATTCACAATGATATGGTGGGGATCTAAGTACTGTCATTCCACGATTTTTGGCAATTTCATCAATTTCGTATTTTTTAAATTTTTCTTTATGAAGGGCACACAACGAATAAAGTTCCTTTCTTATAGATCCGGGATGGTACGTAATATTTTTTGAACTCAGCCAATTCTGCAAGTCTTTTTTTAACCACTTGGTTGTGGAGCAGTCCTTCTATAAGTCTGGAGTGATAACTTGCATTATCCATTACTATTACACAGTTCTTAGGAAGAAGATCTATCATTTGTTCGAACCATTCTTGAAAGACATCAGCGTTCATGTCTTCATGGTAGTCACCGGTACGAGTTGATTCAAAAGTTAATAAACCACCTTCAACAAAACCGTCTGAACTGCCAATGTGTACTATTATCAGCCTGCGTCCCTTTCCTGATGGTGGGTTTAAACCAGTAGATAAGTTATTTACAAAAGCGTGCCTTTGACTTGTAACAGTTTCATCCTGCCAAAATTTATTTGGTGTATGACCCTCGTTGATCCATGTTTCATCAAGATAAAATATTTTTCTTTTTTGGTTTCTCATTTCCTTTATGGTTCTTAGAAAATGTCTTCTCCATATGACAATATCGCTTCTTTCTAATAAAATAGACTTTCTGGGATTCTTTTCCAGCGGAAGCCTATTTCTTTTAAAAGTTCATAACGTACTTCGACTCATTTCTGGGTATCCTTATCATCTCGAACTGAGACAAGAACTTTATCCAATGTTGGAAATTCTTGTCTAAAGAAGAATTCATGCACTTTCCGTCGAAGTCCTTCTTTAAAATGATATTCTATTTGAAATTTTGGTTTCCCTGGAGCATTACGTGGCATTTGAAAACTACCACATTTCTCTTCTTTAATAACTCTGTAAATCGTAGATTTCCCAACACCAAGTGTACTGCTAACTAACTCAACGGTCTCATCAACACTTTCACATAAACGTTTGTCTGTAAATGATTTAAAACAATTAAATATTAATGTTTTTTCATTAACTGTTAAAGGACCAATTTTTCGGCGTTTACACGGCACTTCCAAATTTTCCATAACACTAGTATACACAATAAACTGCACCTTGCAACTGAAGTACCTACTTTTAGTGAACTGTTAAGAATTTTGAATACGCCACTTGGACCTTCCTACAAAATGGAAAAACCCACTATCACATTTTCTGTGGAATAAGTTTAGAAGGTAATTATATAGTCAATTACTGTCGTAGATTCCTGGAATTAAAGAATTAAATGTTTGATTGTTGAAACCCTTACTTCGTGGAATGCACTCATTTCAGATAAAATAAAACGTTTTATTTTATCTAAAGAATTAAACTTTATTTTGCAAATAGGTAGTTACTTATTAAACTTTTATTGGTTATATATAACCAATAAAATAAACATCTTACATTTCTTGCAAATTCATTAGTACCTGTTAACCTCCATCACTCCGACACTGGCAACCTTATTTAGGGATTAGTAACCTTCACAAATATTGTATTCTATTCTGCTCCAACCTTTATACCTGGTGGTCATACTCAATTTAAAATTGTTTTCCTATATACTTCTGTAAACTTGTTGACAAATATCTGTTTTTCATTGAGTCACCCGTATCAACAGTTTAGGGATTTGCATACATAATTTATTGGTTTATTACTCTCTCATACATAAAAATACACTATAAACAAGGTAAAAACATGGTTTAATTGAATAGATCAGCATTTTAATTAGTGAGAGAAATATTCTACGTAAAATTCTCAGAAAATTGGAACATTACTCATCCGTGCAGATCCAAAACCTAGATAATATTCCTGTTGTAACTCTGAGAATAAAATCTAAAGGTAAGAGGTTGATATCATTTTCATCGCAGAGGATATTTAGTTGTCAGAAACCTTAAATTGAAAGTTCCATTCTGTTCTGCAACCTTGCTGAACAATATCGATAATGAAATTCTTGACAAGTAGATACTTTTGATGTTCTAGAATCTACTCCTTTTGAGCATCCAAGATCCAATAAGGCATTAATCCAAAATATTGGAGAAGACAGGTTTCTCAATCTTCCGCAGAACGATATCCATCCAAATAAATACAAATTTACCACTAAGTACAGAGTACAGATAAAATCACTAAATATCTTTAAATGCATCGACCATTATCTATAATAAAGTGGTCAAAGTCAACATAAGTGCTACATATGCGTCTATATTATTTGCTATTAACATAAAAAAAGCTATATATAAGTACTCATTATTTGGTTAAAACAGCCTCAGCTAGGATCTTACTAATTATACCCAATAATCAACTGAATAAAGTAAATTCTTTGGAATAGTATTATTTAAATAATTCTTCCTTCCTTGTCGCACACACTTTATTGGATTGTCGTAGAACACAGCCCGGCTAGCTCAGTCGGTAGAGCATGAGACTCTTAATCTCAGGGTCGTGGGTTCGAGCCCCACGTTGGGCGAAACTTTTATTATTTATTAATCTATTTAAATTTAAATTATAATAAATTTCCCAGTATCAGACAAAAAAAAATTCTACAACAGTATACAAGAATTTGTACCAGCTTCATTTTATAAATTTTCTGGTATTGACAGTTAAAAAATTGAGTTTTATTTACTATTTTTGTACAATTTAGACAGTTATACCAAAGAATATAGACGCTTAAGCGTCTATATTCTTTGGTTATACATTTTATAAGTAAGTAATAAAATAATATTGTCGATATTTTTGCATTGCATTCCTGGGACGACTTTATTGTAAGATAGTTCATTCGATTACATGAAAATAGCCGTCAGAAAAATCACAATAAGTATGTGATTCCTCTGAATTCAAAGATCAAAGATAATAAATCATTACCTCGGTTAACACAATTTAAGTTGTACAATATATTTACATCAACGTAACGGGGGCGTAGCTCAGATGGTAGAGCGCTCGCTTAGCATGCGAGAGGTACCGGGATCGATGCCCGGCGCCTCCAGTACTTTTTTTATTTAAAACGAATAATTCAAAAGCTTTTGTTAGTGTTAAATTTTTTAGAAGTATTCACGACCTTTTAATTAACTCTAATTAATATTGTTCTGAAGCTATTTTCTTGTGGCATTTTAAAGTAATTACTATTATAATTAAATTATTCTTTGTTGCTATCGTACATTTAACTGTAAAGCAAAGTTTTCCAATCGTGGCATATGTAATATGTTTTTGAAACTATTTTATTCTGTTATTTTTTATATTAATGATATTATATAACGATATTTATATACTTTTTAAATAAACCACATTTTATACCTATTACCTATAATCATTAATATAAAAATGATACAGTTTATTTAAATTAAGAATACTAGCTGTTTCCATCCAGGCCCGGCTAGCTCAGTCGGTAGAGCATGAGACTCTTAATCTCAGGGTCGTGGTTCGAGCCCCACGTTGGGCGAGACTTTTTGTTTTTTTTTTGTACAAATTTGAAATTCTATAAGAAAAATATTACTACGTTCCCGTAAAAAACATTCGCCCAACGTGGGGCTCGAACCCACGACCCTGAGATTAAGAGTCTCATGCTCTACCGACTGAGCTAGCCGGGCTGTGATTATATTTTTTGTTATATTTGTGCCACATTATAATAATATGGCACAAACAATATAAAGTAATAATTTTTTATGGTTGGTTGTCTTGAAACTTATATTGCATGTACAAAGATTAAAAGAATCTATGTCGTCTACTGATAGGATTTATCTTGATAAAACACTGTCTTTATTTCGCAAAGTGTCATTTTGTTTCAATATATTAATTACACAACCGATTTTAAGTTAGTTCCTAACGTTGTCATAAAATCCCTGCAATAGTTTTGTAATTTTCATCATTAAGTGATCATAAAACCACTGAGAGACAATCAAATTTTTAAAGCAAATAGATATTGCATATAAATATCTACCGATCTCTCTCTTGGCGTGATACTTTTCAGGATACAAACTAAGATTTTATTGTGAATGGGAAACTGAAAATAATTTCAGCAATGTCGTAACATGTTTCTGGTAAATTTAACTCAAGTGCCATCTGCAAAGCTGTCGTCTGGGATATTGTCTGCATTCCTTTATTTTTCACGTCAACCTTTATCTATTTTACGTATTTAGTTCACATTTTGTGATGATAATATTTGTAATATTTAGAATAGTAAAACCAGTAGGAAAAAAATCCCGCTGGTTGGCTGTATACTATAATATTAAATGAAAAAAGGAGTATACGAACGTAGATATATGTAAAGATATATTTAGGTATATAAAAATATTAAAAACAATTGTTTAAAATTCTAATTTTCTAAGTATTAAGAAGTTACACGTCCTATACCTTCGGTTTTTATTGGTTTACCGATTTATCAAATAATAATATTCGCTTTACTCACACACTCTAAAAAAACAATAGGTACATTCAGCAGCTATTGGTTAGTGGTATGACCAGTAATACACAGTCGTACCCAAACATATTGATTTACCAATAAAAATGTAAGAACTTAAAACTATGTTTACTGATAAGGCGCGTGAAAAACCTGTCCCCAATTTATTTGACTAATAGCAAGTTTTGGGTGTTATCGATTTATTTTTAATTTGGTCGAATCATATTAGTAGTTACTTCTTTTGGAATAATTTTCTTTTAAATGACAAATTGGAAATTTCGTCAACTTATAGGGTCAATGTCATATTGCAATAAAATTAAATAATATAATGTTTGTTGAAGTAGTTACGTTAAGAATGGCTGCTTTTTTTGTTGAACAATCGTTTCCCTCAAACGTTTTTTTATCATTAAAATGTTTATTTACAATATACCCGTTCATTGTAAGTATTAAATAAATTTGTTCATGTTCAGAGCTTTTGGTTGTTGCTGGTATATGGCTCATACTCTGACCAGATCTTATGACCACTGTCCCTTCAGACTTCTCTCAGCATCTTCCATCATGGAAAAAAAGAGAATGTGCATAAAAAAATTCACAGAGAGAAACCCTAAATGTTGAAAAGATACAAGAGCTATGAGTGTTTGGCGTATTTTCCAATGTTAAATCCCATAAGAAATCGTTAAGGTTCATTCTGCTCATTTTGGAAGCTTTTTGTGGTATATGCGCGACGGCTTATCGGATAGTGCTGTGTGAGGTATCGTCGGCAAGGGAAGAGAGTAAGGAATTCGTTAATACAAAAAAACATAGATGGCGGCGTATAACCAAAAGGACACTAAGCTCTTAACGTCTAAACGGCACAACGTACTACAACGTGCAAGGTATCGATGGAAAGGGGAGGTGATAACGAATATGTTAAAATAAAATTCAAATGCAAATACTTTGCCAAAGTGGCACTATATCGTATCTCCGTTGTTATTGGTCAGATTACTACGTGTAACACGTTAAATGAAAGAGGAGGGGATATCGAATACGTTAACACAAAAAACAAAGACAAAGACATTGCCAAAACAGCACTATACCGTATCTTCGTTTCTATTGGTCCGATCTTTGCGATCAGGGCTCGTTGGAAAGAGGAGAAGATATCTATGGCAGCATTGTCAAAACGGCACTATATCGGATCTTTGTTGCTTTTGATCGGATTTCAGCATAATTAACGTTGAAGGACAGAAGAGTAGCCACTGAGGCTAACAGAGAAACAAACCAACATGACAACATTGCCAAAACGGTGCTATATTATATATTGGACCTATTTTGACGTTAAAGAGATTGAATTTCGTCTATTACAGTTCATCATCTCATCATACAAATCGCCACTTGTCGGCTATATCCTTTAACTATTCCCAAACCATCTAGCATATGTCATCGTAAAAGACATTTCTTCAGCCTATCGCTTCTTCTCTCTCTCGTTCTCTTTCTTTCGAAACAATGTATGAAAGGCGAGGTGACGTTGAAAACGATATAACATACAACCACGCATAAGATATTACTAGAAATAGAACATGAATAATCAAAGAACGTATATCATTCTTACAGTATGACCAAACCAACAAACATCCTCTATATAATCTTCTTTGATTGAGTACTACTATACACGGATCTCTACTTAACGTACATTACTATACAGCACTATTATTCTGTATATGCGTATCTATTATTTTCATGAAAATTACTGAATACAAATGTATTGTGAGTCGTATACTATATTTTTTCTACGACAATTTGGGTAATATTATAAAAATCACCGATTACAAATGGTATTGTGAGTTGCATACTATATTTTATCTACGGCACGTTAAGTAATATTATGTCAACACGTTACATTAATTGCAATGATAAAATATTCACAAAAGTTTTAGCAAAGAAGAAAAAAATATCATACCAAACTTATAAAAAAAGAAGTATTATCAAGTAACGGGTGTTTTTTTAGAGGTATGGAAATGTAAGTTGGTAACACTTTTCTAACTCTCAGCTATTTTGCCAGCTGTCAAGTGATTTATATTAAGTTTGGTTTGGCATTTCACGTTTTTGCACCACGTTTAATCGAAATAATAATATGCCTATACAGACACGTCATACAGTGCATACAGAATAAGTTAATGCTGCTGTAGAGTCTATAGTCAAGTCTATCTGCCATCGTGCACAGCATCAGTTGGATAAGTGTCTATCCAATTTATGTAAGATTTTTCGGAAAGATCTTGCTTTGTGTGCTTTTATATTTCAACTCAGGCAAGAGTTAAAGGTACATCATCACCTAGCAAGGTGTAAATTCGTAGATTCGGTCAGTGGGTTCAAAACGAGACTACCTTTGTTTCCTATTTGCATCATCGAATTTTTTTAGCGATGAGCTCACTTTTGGTTGAATGGCTACGTCAACAAATAAAACTGTCCCATTTGGAGTTAAGATAATCCTCCAATGTATGTTGAGAAACCATTACATCCAGAAAAACTAACTGTTAAATGTGCTATATGGTCTGGTGAAATCATTGGATCGTCCTTCTTCAAAAACGATGCTGGACAGAACGTTACAGTCAATTATGAACGCTACAGAGCCATCATTACTACCTTTTTAATTTCCCAACTGAACAACCATAATGTGCATGTGCTGTCGTTTCCATAAGTTGGCTCGTGCCACAATTGATTTATTGAATGAAATGTTTGGTAACCGCATTTTACGTTTCGCACCATGATTTGGCCTCCAAGATCGAGCGATTTAACACTGCTAGACTATTTTATGTAGGGATATGTGAAGGTGCTAGTCTACGTCGATAAGCATGAAACGATTGACCACTTGGAGGACAATATTCGCCTCGTTATTGTTGATAAACGAAGATAAATATTGGACCTCCAGGTTAGACTGCATCAGAGCCAGCCGTGATGGTCATTTCCAGAAATCATATTTAAATTTTAATGCCAAAAGATAATCTTTCGAATAAAGTCAATTTCATGTGAGTTTATAAAAAGCATATTTGTTTTATTTCATTTCAAAGTTCTATACCTCTAGATAAACACCCTTTATTTGGCAAAGTTTTTATGAAAAAAAAAATCGTTAAACATATTGAAAAAAGAAATAGTTATCTTCGTTATTCTTAACTTCTTACTTACCCCTGTAGGTTGTTAATTCTATTTAATAATGTCACGTATCGAGGTCTTTATACATAATTAAGAGAACTTTCGTGTCAAGTTTCTCTATTCTCCTAGCGGGGGAGTTCCATTATACTGCATCGTTGCTTCATTAAAGGCTTTCTTAACTTTAATGCGATATGTTTCAACAATGCATGTTTCTGATTCTAATTCTAATGCAGATTAAAATTCTGCTTCCAGGTACCAGAATGGAGCATTTATGCTAATTTTATAGTTCGAGTTGGCTTTGATAGGAGAGCGTGAAGAAACTGTTGTTACTGGGAATCAATTTGGTAGGTGTGGTTGGGTTTTATAAATTACTCACTGAAAATGACTTTATTATGACACGAAGCATTCTTCGGTATATATATATATATATATATATATATATATATATATATAATATATATATATATATATATATATATATATATATATATATACCGGGAGTTCCATTTTTATGGATTATAATTTTAATATAATTTTATGTTTATATGCCACTGAAGGTGCTCTAGGAAGCGAAGCGAAATTACTTTCTTCTTCTTACGGTGCCTTATCCTTAAGGACGTTGGCCATTACATTTGGCCATTTAATCGTATTTGTAGCAGCTCTCAATAGTTCTATGGAGGTCATGTTCGTCCAGTGCCGTAGGTTTTTAAGCCAAGAGTTGCGTCTTCTTCCTGGTCCTCTTTTGCTATTGACTTTGCCTTCGATTATAAGTTGGAGCAGTTCATACTTTTGATTTCTTATGATGTGACCAAAATATTGTGTTTTCCGTTCTTTTATTATAAGCATAAGCTCTCTTTCCTTATTCATCCTCCGCAAGACTTCCGCATTTGTCGTATGGCTCATGTAGGATATTCTGAGCATTTTACGGTAACACCAGAGTTCGAATGCTTGGATTCTTTTTTGTGTTGCTTCTGTCATTGTCCAGGCTTCAACACCATAAAGAAAGGTGGAGAGAACATAGCACTTAAGTATTCTATTTCTCAATGAGATGCCCAGCTGGCGGTTGCATAGAACTTATGCATTTTGTAAAACATTGTAAGTACGTGCCTTTTCCAGGCGTATTCTTATCTCTAGTGAGTGGTCCCAAGTTTCATCAAGATTACTTCCAAAGTACGTGTTCTTGTTACTCTTTCCAGATCTGTTCCGTTACATTGACCTTCACCCTTCTGTTTTGGTGCTTGCTGATGACCATCGTTTTTGTCTTCTTTGTATTCAATTTCATTCCAAATTCTCTACAGGCTGTCGTTACTCGGTCCATTAAGCGTTGCAGGGCTTCAGCATTATCTGCCAGTATGACAGTGTCATCAGCATATCGCAGGTTATTTATACATTGCCCGTTTATAATTATACGATCCGAGGTGCCTTCCAAAGCTTTCTGAAATATCTTCTCAGAGTAAACATCGAACAGCAAAGGTGATAGGACACATCCCAGTCTTACTCCCTTCTCGATATTGATTTTTCCAGATGTTTCGCTTTTTATTCTGAGTTTAGCCTTTTGTTCTTGGTAGAGGTTTGAAATGATCCTTAAGTCTTTATCGTCGATATTACATGACCTTAAAATATCTATATCTATGGCAATATATCTATGAAACTACTTGGCAAGATTTAATTAATTAAAGTGTGCTCGATATCTGCCTTTTATTTGGTCAAAGTTAATGACATAAATATTACAGTTCCTATGAATTGCTCCATTTCGTTTTCGGTAATATTGGTAGGTTTGTTTATGTTATCCTGCAGAGCTTTTATTGCTGATTGTTCAACAATCGTGGATATTAATTCTTTTGAAAACAAAAACAATAAAATATCTTCAAGAGTTTCTAACTCAAGGATACATTCTGGTAGCTGTACAACGTCGTTAAATGCATAATCACTTTTATTATAATGCTTCGAATGTACTGATTCCCATAAAAGTGTTTTGAGCTTTCTTTTTTTGTTGTTGAAAATTCTATTTATACTAGAGCAAATAGGTATATTTTCATCCAAATTACTTTGTTCATTGCTATCACTATCATCAGACGTAGAATGACGACATCAAGGAATATGCTCATTATCGGAATCTGAGCCTAAATCGTCTTCACTTGGTTTTCCATCACCAGGAATACAGTTAACGTATTTAGATGAGCCATAAAACTTCCCAGGAGCCATTCTGAAAGCAAAAACTGAAATGTTTGGTACAAAAACACTTAGATGAACCCAAAACAAATCTTTATTTGACTACATATTAAACACAACTGGTTAATTCGTTTACCTGTAACCTAACTGAAATATAATGCGATAATTAGCAATACATGAGCGTCGTGAGTGGGTTTATAATTACATGGCCAATACATTACAAAAACCAAATGATAATTTTTCTAATAACTATTTATACCAATTACCATATAAAGCTAGATAATAATGTGAAATTTGTTGTAGAAAAATATTTATAGAATAAAAAATAACTACTTTCTCCAAAAACTTTTTTCCAACAAATAAATTCACTATTTCGATAAAAAATATTGCTTCAAATTGGAGTCATATATAAGGAACCGTTCATTCACTACACGTGTACAAACGAATGAGGTTATAATGTTTCTTTTGACTGGTAGGCAACCAAACATACAGATGTGTAGTATAATGAGTACTAGCTATGATATAGTCAGAATTTGCGATGGGTGGTGGATATTATGCATACTACAATCACTTTGAAATTTTGAAACCATAAAAGGATTCGTACGACGGTAGAGGGTTATGTCGATTGGACGAAAATTACCTTATAGAAAACTGCTACCTAAGGAAGCTAGAGCTATGTTAATATGTAAAAATGGCGACCTGATATCGATTTTCAATGTTTAGCTTCAATATAATGCCAAATTTACAGTGTTTTCTGTCTATATTTATAGATATGTAGATATTCTCATAAAAACACATTTAAAACCGATTTGCTCGTACATAAATACTACTAAATATATAATAACTCTCCCTAAACGCTACAAGAGAATGCCGCTTTCCAATGCAGGGCTTATCGACGCATTAAAAACTGTTTATTATTTACCCGTCGTCTGCAGGGTGGTAATCCAAGCTAATGATACAGGTATGGATTTCTTTCGAATTGAAATATTTTTATACGACATCTATGAAGTAATCAAAATTTCAATAAATTTCAAAATCATCAAAATTTCAAAATTAGAATAAAATTTGTTGACCATTTCGGTTTGGACTTCTGTGATTATAATATGAACTGCCAACGTATGGCGTGTCTCTGTTAGTGTTTTTACCGCAGTGTGATGTTCATCTTTCGAACTAGAGCTCAACGTGATTTTAATTAAGTATTATTCACCAAGAAAACAAAGATATTTTTCTGCACTTCAATACAATTCTAATGAATTGGCATTGTGGTAGGTCACAACGCGTTGAGTAGCATTACCACCTGTCAGCAAATTGTTCTTAAGGCTCATCCTTGAAAATACGAAGGGTGAATTTCAGTGGGCTATCTCTATTTCAAAAATTTCTTTCTGTACGAAAACAAAATCTGTTCATGAAGTAATATTCTAAGCCTCGTTCAGATGTCTCTCTCAAGCCCAGGTCAAAAACCAGGACACCCTCTGAAGTGACAGGTTTGGGGCTACACAATAAAACCATAAACTAAGTCTTATTTCTAACGGATATTTTGGCTACCACATAGGGTATTACTATAGGGGGTTGAAAATTGGGGACAGAAATTACTGGGGTGGAGATAGGGTAAGCAAAACAAACCGGGACGTTTGCAAACAGCTACTCTGGGTTTGTTTGGAGAGTGAGGTCGTTGATAAGTGAATAACAAGGGGACTGGAATTGAGTAACTACAAAAAGTGAATCAAAAGGGGTACTTACATATACCTCCTGGACAAACACAACACAATAAGTTTCCTAAGCTATTTAAAATGGACGCCGCAAGCAGCATTGTTATTTTGTGTCTTTGTATTATTAAAAATCTCTGTTTTTTTAAATATATTTTTTGTAGATTTTTTATTCCTGTTTTTTGCTTCGTTTATTGTCTTGGTCCACGCACCATCAGCTATTACAGCAATAACAGCTTTGTTATCTTCTGGATCAACTTGACCTCATTCTCAGGCTAGACTTTCTTCTTTTTTTCCAGAAGCTAACATTAATTCCATGGCTGTATTATAAAAATTGTCCATAAGGAGAGGAGGATTTAAATTGGAATCCGATATCACTCCAGTTACAGCAGCAGTATCGATTGGAGTCTATTGCGAATGTGGATCATCGGTTGAAACTTCCACAGTTGATTTGCAGGTATTACACTGAAATACAAAAGTCGATTCCAATCCCTTCCTGGTTTCTTTCAACAGCTCTATTGTGCTACCATTACAAGAAAATAGACCACAGTGTGGAAAACTTTCAAAAATGACAGAGAAGAATTCTGATAATGATAGAGATCAATACAAAAATTTGAGGAGTGAGACCTATGTCTAAGAGTGTATTTTAAGTATTTCAACTCGATAGATTGAATGCGTCCATTGAAAATGTTAGCCCCTATCTAGGGTTCTGACATTATTGTCCTTTCATGATATTTTAAGCATTTCTCGCAGGCACTACATTTCACATACTGCTTTTTAAGTTTGTTAATATATTTGTCTTTTTAAAGTATTTATTTTTATTTAAATCTAATTTAAATAAATCGTGTCAGCAGGAATAATCCGGTCCTGCAAGGACAATCCACTGTTTGTTTGCATTGATATGGGGTTTTCAGTCCACGTTCATAGACGTCTGAGACTCTAAAGTGTGTACATAAACGACAGGCGACATTTGATATATCTGTCACCGAAATAACTTTGTTTGATTTGTTAATGCATCATCGGTACAGGAAATTGACCTAAGCGACGTAACCACGTAAGAACATATGAATATCTTTTATTTTTATCGGGCAATGCGAGTTCAAGCAACGTTTAAGTAAATAGAGCAACAATGTCTAGCGATATTTGATAGCATTTAAAGCTCATCTTTATTTGTTTTGGAAAATTAGTAATTTAAAATTTTGTTACAGTTGTGTAACATATTTGAATTAACTTGTACCAAAACAGAAATAAATCTTTCGTACCATAGAGCATCAAAACTGTTCCTCAGCACTTTGTTGTAAAACTTTTGGATTAAAACAATATTTCCTACAAGTTGCTCTTGCTACAACTGAGAAAAACAAAAACGCGCGTACCATCTTTTTAAAAAGATGTTATGGATTGAATAAACCTCAAGAAACAACTCAACATTTACCTAAGTACATGTACTAGTACGATTTCGTCAATGACTAACTAACAAACTGCGATTTCTTCAAACTAACTGCCTTGCCTATTTTCATTATATTACTAACAGTATGCTTTGAGAATGACAACTACAAGATATGCAGGGAACGTACTGTAATCAGAGATCAATTAGCTGTACATAATAAATCGAATCTCACACTAGTTAACAAAATCTATGGAGAATACACAGTGCCTTGACAATAGTAAATGCAGAATAGAGTACATCAAACATCTACATTTGTAACGAAGATATTTTGCCTACCACAGGTGGCATTAATACAAGGGGTAGAAAACTGGGGAAGAAACTATTGGGGTGAAGATAGGGCAAGCAAAATATTCGCTACTTGTGCGAACGGCACTCAGGGTTTGGTAGGAGAGCTGGGGTCGTGGATAAGTAAAAGATAAGGGGGGTTGGATTGGGGCAACTACAAAAAATTAAATAAAGGGGTCATTAATCTCTTGGGATAAACAAAATAAAAATAAACAGGAAACACCTCAAGGAATTTAATATAGGGCGCCACTTGAGGTGCCTAATTATGCCTATTACAACCACTAGTTGTAACTAGGGAAATAATTATAAAACATCAAAAACATATCTTTTTCAAATAAAACACAAAAAAGGGTTAGTTCAAAAGAAATAAATAAAATGTTAAGAAAAACAAAATTTAACATTTATTTTTGTGTCACCACAAACAGTTACAACATGGAGAAATACAAGAATACAAAAAACTTACGTGTGTTATCCGCTCACAAACTCCAGGAGTTGGAGATACTACATAAAACTTACAAATGTTACCGCATTACAATTTTTAAATGTTACAATTTCTAAATTTTTAACGAAAGCAATTATTGTTCTAAAAAAATATCTGTCTTTACTTTGAAATTAAACAAACAATAAAGAGTTACCTGAATTCACATATTTCCACTTAACGAAAAGAAAAAAGAAACTTGTTACATCTCTGGAGTATCTATCCGGACATCATCAGCGAAGAGCTTTATCCATTGGGGGCTGGAACTAGCACACTTGGAAAAACGGGAATTCTCAAAAAAACAGGAACTAAACTTGTTCAACTTTTCAACAGGAACTAGACTTTTCAAACATCTTAAAATATCGAGCGAAAACTCCACTAATTTTGGCAAATTAATGCCGGTCACTTCATAATAGATAAAAATCCACCACTACTGCTACTTATTTTCCCAAAATTAGCCAAAAACAGAAAACCACAAATTCGACGACGAATTCGGATCCATACCTGAGCCTAACGAACTGCTCGGGGACCCAAGCATGAATTAAGATCCATACCTAACACTACGACAACCCAAGTATGAATGACGGATTTAAAAATTCGTTCGTATAACTTGAAAATAAACAAAACGCTGAAATAGCAAAACACAACGAAACGACGTAGATATCCTTTTGCGACGTATAAAAATTATAAGACGACTTCGAATAAAACATTAAAAGAATGTGCCGAAAAAGTTAAAACAATAAACAAATCTAAAATGGTTTATTTTAACTTGGCCGACCTAAGAAAGAATTGAAAAGATATTTGGGTTTTAATACGTACGAAATATTCTTATATGGCTTCTCACGATCGGCAATTCTACAGATTATCGCAGACAGCCGATCAGCACGGACTGCAACGCACCGCAGACAGAGCTCTTCCTATGGTCCGTGACAGTCTGTGTAGGTCCGCGACAGTAGTGTTTGATTATATCATAAAAAAGGCCACTCAGGCTTGTAAACATCATCAGCCCCACTACCAGTTTCATCAACTCTCTAACTTTTGTTTTTTGCCTTTTGTATGTCGACATTAAATTATCTCTCTTCTTTTCTAATTCTTTAATCGAAACAGTAATATTCTCAATTGATTTTTTATTCGGTTCATGCATCGTATGCATCGTTTCGTTCTATGTCTGGCGCGTGGACTTCCATAAACTTCGTTCATCTTGATACAAATTTAAAAAATCAAAAACAACTTTGTTTGTCCATTGCATTTTTAGCAAAAAACTACAAAACAACTTTGACAACACTACAGACAACTACTCATGTCAGCGAACGAAAAAACTTCTGACTTGCACTTGTCGTCTGTTACAACACAGACGCGCTAGGATCGCGTCGCACGAGCATGAACCGCACCTTTGATGTTACCGACTCTAGATGGATAGACGCACCAGCACGGACGTGCCTGTGCTACCACGGACGAGACCCTTCCCACGGTGCGTGGTGCGTGCTGGTCTGCTTACGTCCCCAATATCGCCGACGTGGGAAGCCGCTATAGATTTATCAAACATATATAAGGGTATTTTAATATTTTACATATACGAGGGGATCTCAATATAAAATGCTATACATTTAAGATAAAATCTATACAAAATACTGCAAAAAACGGTACTGCTTGCTACCGACGATGCATCGGTCAGTATGGATATGGAACACCCACTTGATTTTTGCCAACGTGTACTTTCTTCCACCTTAGAGGAAGGTGGGGAATATCGACTACTTATGACAAAACTGTTATAGACTATTTGCTAGAGCTTTTAGGAATTTGAAACTTATAATATGGACACTTAATTCATTCAGTTAACCAATTACTGCGTCAAAAATATTATAAAATAATTACAAATTGTATTTTGAGAACAGATGAAATATGTGACCTAATCTTGGAAGACGACAAAATCAAAGGCGTGCAATCCTGCAAATATTGGGGGTCATTTTCAACAAGAAGGGAAATAGCGCAGATGAAATCAGGGAAAGCATAAACAAGGGCAGAGCAGCGACCCGTGCCTTAAACTCTCTTCTCTGGTAAAAAACAATTTGACGAGAAACCAAAAAACACATTTACGGTAGTATAGCCAAAGCCAAAGTATTACACTTTCCGGTTCGGAAGTATGGGACGTCACAAAGCTAATAGAAACAAACTTACGACGACAGAAATGGATTATCTGAGACAAAGCTGTGGTAGATCGAAATTGGAGAGAGTTAGAAATGAACAAATAAAAAACGAAATGAAAACGGAGCAAAATATCAATGATGACATAGAAAGAAAACAATTAATCTGGTTCGGACATGTTAAAATATGCCAGAGTACAGATGACCTAGAAGAGTACTGAAATGGATTCCTCCTGAAAGAAGAAAGAGAGGATGACCACGGAGAAGTTGGCGCAACAATATTGATGAAGCAATGGCGGCAATAGATTATTAGAATACTCCGAAAATATAATTGGTGATTATCAAAATGGATTCAGACTAAATAGAGCCACTGCAGATAACATATTCATACTAAGAACGATACAAGAAAAAGCTTACGAATACGACATAGACCAATTTAATATGTATATAGACTTTAAACAAGCTGATAGTGTGAAAAGAGACAGAATGCTGGAAGACCTTTGTAATCTATGTAAACCTAAGAAATACATCAGCCTCATAAAAATGACGTTGCAGGGTTCAAAAGCCGCAGTCAGAGTAGATGGAGAACTGACTCCCCTGTTTAACATCAAAATGGAAGTAAGACAGGGAGATGCCCTATCAACTATGCTATTCAACCTAGTTCTTGAGGCAGTCATCAGAAAAATCAATATAATCGGCCATATAAACACCTAATCAGTACAAATTACTGCATATGCAGACGATGTAGCCATCATTAGTAGGAATAAGCCACGACTAATGGAAGTGTTCAAACAAATTGATCCTGAAGCAAGAAAAAGAGGTCTCAAAATAAACGAAGCAAAAACGAAGTATATGACAGGCAAAAGAATAACTGAGAATGAAAATAATATCACAATAGACAACTATACTGTCGAACGAGTGGATGCCTTTACATATCTCGGCACAGAAATCAATCAAAAGAACTCCGTAAGTAGCGAAATTAATGCACGTATTTCTAGCGGGAATCGTACATACTATGGTAATAAAAGATTGATGACATCAAAATAATTAGACCAAAGAACCAAAATGACTATCTACAGAACACTGATTAGACCCGTAGTAATCTATGGATGTGAAACTTGGTTAATGACGAAAAAAGATGAAGCCCAACTCAGGACATTCGAGAGAAAAATAATGAGGAAAGTATATGGCCCGGTACAAGAGGAAGATGGCACATGGAGAATCAGGAGAAACGACGAGGTTAATGAGTTAAATGAAGGTTATGACATTGTAGATTTGTGAAAACTCAAAGACTCTCATGCTGGGACATGTGCAGAGACAAAACGATGCAAAAACAATAAAGAAAATGTTACAATGGAAGCCCATGGGAAGGCGAAAAAAAGAAAAGCCCAGAACGAGATGGTTGGATGACGTGGAAGACGACCTGAAAACAATGAACATAAGACAATGGATAAGAAGGGCACAAGAGAGATCTAAATGGAAGGACATAGCCAGACAGGCAAAGACCCATCCAGGGTTATGATGTCAAAAGAAGAAGAAGAATGGCGGCAAGAGACTTAGAAGAGGCAACTGTATATGACAGAAAAGACGGAAATTGCAAAAAAAAATCTGCAGATTAGTACGATTGGGAAGAAATGCAGTTATGTATGGAAAATTGTGGAAAGAAGAAATTAAAGTATCACAACCTAACGCCTGAAATAGCAGAGGACATTGGAAAGAATGAGAAATGAATAATTTAATTAAATTTGTAGTTGTTGATAGTTTTTCTCTGTCTACATTTTACTCATTCGGTCTCTATTTTCTAGTCTGTTTATTATTTATATTAAAAAAGTATATCTAAGATTTTTGTTAAAAAACTATTCCTATTATTTTTGACAAGACGCCATGTATCATACATCTATTCTCGATTACGGAAGCAAGTAATCCGATATGCGGTTTAGATAAACACAAAAACTCCTAAACTATCATTTAGGGAAGTTTTTACTGAGTGTGAAAAATTCCCTGACAAACCACCGAAACCAGACTAAACACAGGGGTGGGCCAGATTGATACTCATTTTACTCAACATCTGTTCGATCATTAGTATACTTCTTTTTTCCTGTTCCCCTTCAGAAAAGTCATCAAGTTGATTGGCTTCTGAAGTGTGTCTTTAATCATAAAAATGTTTTTACAAAGTTCTACATGGCTTTTCTATTTTTACTTATATTTTGGTATCAAATTAATTAGAAGTGTTTTAGGTTATTAATACTGATGTAATGGTATTGGGAAAATGTCAAAGGCTTTTATAATGTTTTTTTATAAGTATATTTTTTCGTAATGCCGTGTTCAAATTATTATTTTTTATTTACACAAGATATGTATTAAATAACGAGACTAATACTGTAAAATATTTAATTTTAATTTGATACATATAGTACTGTGCGAATTAATGGAATCATAGGATATTTTAATGAAAACACAGTTTATTTTTATTTATTATATATTATATTATATATATTTTTAAATTTTATTTGGAAACATAAAAAAATAACAGTATAATGAATGATAAGTGAAAACATAACCTAAAAACAACCTACTATTCTATTCACAGAAGATAATCTTTGCTTGGCACTGTCCTTTCTCACTGCATTGAGAATGAGCCCATTTCGAGCAAAGTGTACAGCGATACCAAATTCAGTGTCTCCAAATTCTCTACAAATTAAACATTTCTCCTCATCGGCAACACAGTGGGCAGGGAGATATCATCATTTAAATCATCATCACAAAGTTTGTCATCATCAAAATCTTCTGACGATGTTTCATCAAAATCGAATGTTGGTCTGATAGTTTTCTTCATTTTCTTTTAATTTTTAGTAAAATTTAGTTTCACTGCTTTTACATATACATAGATGTGCGAATTAATGAATCATAGATATTTAATGAAAAAACAGTTTATTTAGAAAACCATTAGGGAGGGCAGGATAATGGCAGCAACTTAAGAGATCATCATTTTTTGTGACTTAATTTTGAGATGGAAGAAATATGTAACTATGCTATCGATCTAAGAACTAAGATTGGTTTTCAGAAGTTTTTATTCGCCTTGATTAAGCGACTTTTTGTGTAACGTGACGGCATTGCACCAGGCCTAGGGGGTAATGGCGCCACCTACTGCACTGAAATGATGGATAAAATTTCTCTATAAAACATGTTCTAAGCAAATATCTTTATTGAAATTTTATTTGGAAACATAAAAAAATAACAGTATAATGAATGGTAAGTGAAAACATAACCTAAAAACAACCTACTATTCTATTCACAGAAGATAATTTTTGCTTGGCACTGTCTTTCTCACTGCATTGAGAATGAGCCCATTTCGAGCAAAGTGTACAGCGATACCAAATTCAGTGTCTCCAAATTCTCCACAAATTAAACATTTCTCCTCATCGGCAAACACTGTTGGCAGGGAGATATCATCATTTAATCATCATCACAAAGTTTGTATCATCAAAATCTCTGACGATGTTTCATCAAAATCGAATTTTGGTCTGATAGTTTTCTTCATTTTCTTTTAATTTTTAGTAAAATTTAGTTTCACTGCTTTTGATTTTTGCTTCAACTCTCTTTTTTCTTTAGCATCTTGCAGGATATCTTTCATTGGTGTCGAAGTCAGGATAATAGAATGTTGCTTTCTATCCTGACCTTTTTGTTTAGGATCGGTCCTGTTAGTTGACATTGGTGAAATGTCGAGAAATGCTTTTTGAACAATCTACTTTTCCTAACGATGTCCCCGGTTGACTACGATTAATAATCTCGATAGCAGTAGCACTAGCAGGACTTTCAGGAGGATTTTCATTAATAGGTGCCTAATAATATAGGTATCATTGAGTTTTTCAGAATTTTCTTCTTGTCCTCAACAATTATTTGCTCTATAAATGAATGAACCGGAGCAAAATCTTCTTCACCGAATTTATCTGGCTGAAACGGAAAAATTCCACATGCTTTAAATCCTGCCACTGCCTTTCAAGTATAGCAATCCTCAAGTTAACTTTGCTAAGTATCGGAGCAGTATCGTATGGAGTGATTTTTTGAACACACTCCGTATTGAACGCATTTTTAAGAGGCCGGTAGAAAGATATATCTAAAGGCTAAAGTCTGTGCGAGGAATGGGGTGGAAGCCACATAACGTGAATGTGGTTTGAACAGCAAAAGTCATAACATGGCAAAGAAATATGGGTTCCATGATTATCCTTTAACAGAAGAACAGGGTCCCCTTCGCTTGACTTAGTGGTTCCCTGGAAATGTTTCAGCCAATATTAAAATAAATCTTCGTTAAACCACCCATTGTGTGAACATCTATAAATGGCTCCAGGAGGTCCTCCTCGCTGCAACAAAGGTGACATCCGTTTCCTTCGATAATGACTCTCTCCTGTTGCCGACAAGAATGTAGCGTAGAATAATTTTTAAATAATTTTAACCATTCAACCTTATATCAATTGATTTTCATGTTGACTTGTTGGCTAGTAATTTCTATGGTGAAAAAATTAAAAAATTGTTTTCGGCTTATGGGATAAAACGATATATTAGTGATCCTGCCCGTATTACTGACAATACTAAAACTTTGGTAAATTATGTACTTTCTAATCAAAATAATATAAGTGCTTGTGTTCACGATTGTCCAAAAATTACTGATCATTCCGTTATTTCAGTAAATATCTCTAATAATAATAGTTATATTATACTTACATCCATCCTGAATAGGCGACTTCAACCATTATGTGAAAATATTATCGGCGAATACCAGACCGGTTTTCGACAAGGCAGGTCGACAATAGATCAGCTTTTTACAGTAAAGCAAATCCTTAATAAAGCTTGGGAACACGATATTGATGTTCACAATATATTTGTCGACTTCAAACAGGCTTATGACTCCATAAATAGAAGCCGGTTATATAACATCATGAAAAGCTTCAATATTCCCTCGAAATATATCCGACTAGTAAAAGCAACGATGGACTCCACAATAGCAACTGTACGCATACAGTACGAATTAACTGACAGCTTCGAAATAGTTCAAGGGCTGAAACAAGGTGATGGACTAGCTCCAACACTGTTCAATCTGGCCCTTGAATATGTCATCAGAAAGCTGAATGTCGGAAGAGCCAATCCTAACAAACAAATCTGTCCAGCTCGCCGCATATGCGGATGACATTAACCTCATGTCCCGCAGAGTGGATGATGCAGCAGAAACATATTCGCAGCTGAAAAAAACGGCCAAGGAGATTGGACTTAAAATAAATACACAGAAGACAAAAATACTAACACAGACGCGGACAAAGCGAACAAGAAATCAAATCAAAGTAGAGGATGACATTGAAACAGTGAAGAGTTTTACTTATCTGGGAGTCGAAATGAATACGGAGGGAACAGAAGAGGCCGAAATTCAGAAGAGAATAATGAAGGGAAATAAAGCCTATTTTTCCCTGATTAACATATTCCGCTCCAAGACGGTACATCGAAAATCGAAACTTAAGGTCTATAAAACTATCATCAGACCGATAGTATGCTATGGATGCGAGACATGGGTTTTGACAGAAAGCACTAAACGAAGATTAGAGGTTTTCGAGAGAAAAATCCTAAGGAAGATCTTTGGACCCATCACTCAAAATGGGATGTGGAGATCTAGATATAACCATGAACTCTACCAACTGTTCAAAGAAGCACCTATTGCAGAGTTCGCTAGAGTACAAAGGCTTCGATGGGCTGGTCATGTGGTACGGATGGATGCCGACAGATTGCCGAGAAAGGCCTTGGATGGTAAAATGCAGGGCAGAAGACCAAAGGGAAGACCACGTAATAGATGGGAGAACGAAGTCACAGCAGATGCGCAAAACCTATTGAACGTCAGGGCTTGGAGACGAGTGGCGCGGGATCGCCTTTGTTGGAGGCAGAAGTTACAGGAGGCCAAGGCTCAATTTGGGCTGTAGCGCATTGGAAGAAGAAGAAGAAGAATATTATACTTATCTGATGGTAATATGTCCAAGTTTAGAAATTTATGTAGTCAAAACATGGATAAAATCAAAACTTTGTGAAATTTTGAAAACAAGTTTTGTGAAAATGTCATCAATGGCATAATACCAATAATTGTAAGACGTCAGTTTTAATCAAAATTACCTTGGTTTGATTATGAGGTGTCTAAAGAAATTAAATAACGTGATAGGGCTTATAAAGAGTTTCAAAAATGTATTGACGTCATTGAAGAACAACATAAATGGCAGGTTTTTAAGAAACGTTTATAGAAATGAGGTAGTAAATATGTTAAAGCTAAAAAAAGAACTGATACCTGTCTATTTTAACAAAATAGACAGGTATAGAAACAATCCAAAACAAATGTGGAAAACTTTAAAAAATTAATCAATGATAATAGTCGAGAAATGCCAAACAATGTAATCTTTGAAACTACTACTGTCCTAAAACGGTTAACAAACAGCGTAGAAATACCTAGCAGTTTTAATGAGTATTTTGTTAAAAGCGATTGAAAGTATTGTTCAAAGTATTGAAAATTCTGAAACATGGTGTTATGTAAATAGTAATCTATATTTAAATTTTGAAAAAATTGAAGAGCTCTCTATGCAGGATTTGCGAAAAATTGTTGACAATTTAGATAAAAAATTCTCACTACATGAAACGTTAAATTGCAGAATGGTAAAGAAGTTTTTGAAACCATTGGGCACGTTATGTTAAATTTAATTACTATCACCCCTATTCAAAAAATATCCAACACTATCAAAGCTGAAGAATTCCAACCAATCAATACCTTACCTCCTATAGAGAAAATATTAGAAATTGCTGTTTATGAACAATTATTAGAACATTAGTAACAAAATAAAATTTTAATTAATAATCAATCAGGTTTTCGAAAACAATTCTTTTGTGAATCAGCGTTACAAGTTACATTATGTCATATAAAGAGTAATTTAGATAAAAATAAGTACATAGTCGGTGTGTTTCTTGATTTAAAAAGAGCTTTTGAAACCATTGATAGGACAATAATGATTTCTAAACTTAACAGTATGGTATAGGAGGTACAGTAATTGCGTGGTTAGAAAATTATTTACAAGATCGCAAACAGAAAGTTCGATTTAAAGACCAATTGTCATCTGAAATGGATATTAATACAGAGATTCCTCAAGGTAGTGTATTAGGCCCCCTTTTATTTATTCTGTACATTAACGATATCGATATTTTTGTAATTTGTTAATTTATTAATCTTTTTGTCGATGATACTCTAATCTGTTGTAGTGATGAAAATTTTGATGTAGCTATTCTACAGGAAGTAGAGAAAAGTATGCCTTCTATTCGTAACGGAACATCACAAGAAATATGGGAGACTGTTAAACATTGCGTAACAACACCAGTGAATCGCTCAAAGGAAAATAATCCGGTGAAACGGAAACACTGGATAACAGATGAAACTCTTAAAATAATTGAGAATAGAAGAAATCTTTGTAAAAGTGGTGTACATAGTGAAAGGGAAAAAGCTAGTTTAAAAAACCTCAATAAAGAAATAAAACGAAGATGTAAGGCCGACAAAAAACAGTACTATCAAAGTATATGCAAAGAAATTGAGAGACATGGTCAGAATAATCAGCCGAGAGATCTATTTAGAAAAATACGCTACCTGACAAAGACTTCAGAGCCAGAACTTGGGCCATTGAAGATAACACTGGAACCCTGAGAACAAACAGAGAAGACATAGCAGAGACATGGAGATCGTATTGCAGAGACCTATATAAAGATGATCAACGCCAAGAGCTTGTTAGCCAAATCTCTGACGAGGTGGAAGAAGAACCTGATATACTCAAAAATGAAGTAAGACAGGCTATCAAAAAGCTCAAATATAACAAAGCACCAGGTCCAGATATGATAACAGCAGAAATGCTTAAAGCCACAGAAGAAACCGGCGTAAAGTTACTTCATCTACTCTGTAACCAAATATGGCATTCCAAACAATGGCCTGAAGACTGGAAAAAATCTACAATAACGACCATACATAAAAAAGGCAGGTTCCATAAATGCTACAATTATAGAACTATCTCTCTTATATCCCATGCCAGCAAGATAATGCTACATATAATCAATGAGAGACTGAAAACATTCCTTCAAAGACAAATTCCACAAGAGCAAACTGGATTTACCAAAGGTAGAGGCACTCGAGGACACCTGCTGAATATAAGACAGATAATCGAGAAATCTAGGGAATTCAACATCCCACTATACATCTGTTTTATAGATTACCGTAAAGCGTTCGACAGGGTCAAGTGGAGACACTTATGGCGAATACTAAAAGAAGTAGGCGTACCACAACATCTAATTACGCTTATAACTGAACTATATGAACACACTACTGGATCAGTTAAAATACTTGACACACTTTCGAACGAGTTTCATCCAGAACGGGGTGTCAGACAAGGATGTATACTATCTCCACAATTATTCAACATATATGGAGAGTATATTATGCGAAGAGCACTTGAAGGATGGGAAAAGGGCATCTCCATAAATGGTCATAAACTAAACAACCTACGTTTCGCAGACGACACAGCCCTTCTTGCAAATAGTCAAGCAGAGCTGATGGAACTTATACGACTGATCGAAAACGAAAGTCAAATATTTGGTCTGCAATTAAACATATCAAAGACAAAGATCATGATAGTGGATAGACTACACAACAATCATCCACACATAACCACAATTGACCGGTTCGAGGTTGTGAGCTCATACTTGTATCTGGGATCATTAATCACAAACACAGGGTCATTACAAGAAGAGATTAAACGTAGATGTGATCTAGCAAAAGTTGCCACAGCAAAAATGACCAAAATATGGAAGGAATGTCAAATTTCAAGAGCGATAAAGATGAGGTTGATCAACTGCTTAATATTCCCAATACTGACCTACGGATGTGAATCTTGGACTCTGAGACAATCGGAGAGAAAAAAGATAGACGCCACTGAAATGTTCTGTTGGAGACGAATGTTACGAATTCCTTGGACCGACCGTAGAACAAATAATTCAATTTTAAGAGAGCTAAAAGTTAGCCAACGACTCTCTAGTAAAGTCCATCTCCAACAATTAAAATATTTTGGGCATGTTATGAGAGCAAACACAGAAAACATGGAAAGACTCATAATACAAGGAAAGGTAGAAGGCCGAAGATCACGAGGAAGATCCCCAACAAGATGAATAGATCAAATTACAGGAATATGCCAAAGACCTATGCATGAATTAAAAGAAATGACCAGAGACAGAGATCTCTGGAGACGGACAATACACGACATCACGTCGACCACTACACTCCCCCTGGGGGTCAGGATTGAAGAGAGAGATTCAAAAAATGAACAGTATTTTAGATATGGTTAATAAATAGTTAAAAATAAATAAACTGAAGTTGAATATGAAAAAAAAAACAAAGGCAATAATTAAAATATTAATGAATATCAATTCATTTTTACGCTACTTCGAAAGTTTCAAACAACCACAGCATAAAAAATATGTAATTTACAGACAGCATCCGTTTACCGCGATATTTATTATCCTCGACGCACTTTATCAGCTACTTATTCACTGAATTTATTGCAATCATATGTTAACATTCCACGCAAGTGTTTACGCTAGCTCCTGCTCATGTTGTTCAAGCAATCCGTGTAAACAAATTATTACGTAATTTATTACAGGATAAATGGTCCTAAACGAAGATGATTCGTAGGATGTTTGGTTTATTAACCCTTGCCTTAGCGGGATAGAAGCCGATATTCCCGCAGATCTGTTTTTCACTATTCGATGTTTCTATCATAAAGAGGATGTTAGTGAAATGTAACACGTGTATTTTGTTAGTTGTTTCTTGATTTTATGAAGAAGGTGGGAAAGGTACTTTGGAAATTTACGTCTGTTTAAGATAAATTCCCACGTTGTATAAAGGTGAGGGATGTTTTACTTAGATCGTTAACTTAAGAGAATTGAAAAACTGGGTATTACGAGCGTGAGGCGAAAAGTTCTCAACGAAGACTTAGATGGCACTATATAAAGAACGTGTCAAGTAGGTCAAGGTAAAGGTGACTTAATAAAGACGATAAAAAAACAAATGGAGAGGAAGCAGACAGTATCATACTCAACGGAAAGATCGAAGGAAGAAGTGGAATTGGTAGAAAGAAATACTCATTGCTCCGCAACCTTCGTCAATGGACTGCCCACGCCTAAAACTTGATCGTGTCAAATATCCTACCTATGAAGAGCTATTTTGTGAAAACCGTCATATTCCGATGAAGAGTAACAACTATAAGCACAGTTACACGGCATTCAAGACTTTCCGCAACTTCCTGCGTAACCAGGAGTTATTTAATATAAATACATCATCACACAGACTTGATGATCTGCCACCTAGCGTTGACGAGCGCCCATCTAGCGTCCTGCGAGCAGTCTTTTAGTGTTGATTTTGAATGGCTTACTAGGTGTCGTAAAAGAACAATAAAATCGCTTTTGAAACGAGAGCAATCTATCGAATAACAAGGTAGTTAACATAACATAACATAACATATAACATAACATAACAATATCTTTATTTTTAGAAATAATATACATTCAGTGAACATAAAATTATTTAAAAAAAACAGTGTCACAAACGAAAATATTATTTACTTATTCCTAACCTTTACATTTGCAAATAGTCCTCCACAGAATATGGCTCAAGAGCTACCAGTAATTTAAATATTTGATGTTTATACACACTTAATCTTTCCTCCCTTTTAATAGGTTCAGGCAGTTTATTAAACAATTTGATGCAGCAATAAAGAGCGTTTTTTTCTGTTATACTTAACCTGTGTATTGGAATTTTATAATTATATAACCTGGTATTAAACTATACTATTGGGCTCAAAGTTCCTAAATAGTATTTTATTTTTATATAGAAACAGTAAGCATTCTTGAATAAATACAGCATAAACTGTTAAAATATTATTACTCCTAAAATGCCCTCTACATGATTCCCTACTGTTTAAGTCAAACATAACTCTGATTATTTTTTTCTGAACCAGAAATACATTATTTATGTCCCTACTGTGTCCAAAATTTATTAGACCATATCTAAATTTTGCTTCAAAATTAGCATGATACACTGTTTTTAATGAGTTACTATTCATGTATGTTTTTAGAACTCTAAAGCTGTAAATCACTTTACTCAAAGACATACATAACTGGTCAACATGTTTATCCCAACATAAAAAAACTATCAATATATAATCCTAAAAATTTGGTACTGCTGCTAATATTTAAAAGTGTCATTATTTACAATAATACTGTTTGGCATATCTGAATGTGCATAATTTGTCTTAAACAAAAGAAGATCTGCTTTATTTTGATTTAAAACCAACCTATTCATAGAAAACCAGTCTTTAGCTTTCTGGAACTCTAAATTAGCATTAACGCTTAGAACAGACATGTCTTTACCACTGACTAAAATGTTAGTATCATCTGCATAATTTGTTATGCTGGAAGTAGTATTAGCCACTAGACCATGAAGATCATTGATATAGATCACAAACAGTAAAGGACCAATCACACTTCCTTGTGGTACTCCAATATTGATAGTGCTTTCAGATGAGATGCCGATTTCAGTGTTTTTATGTATTTTTACTAAATGTCTCCTATTTGCCAAGTAGGACTTAAACCAGTTCAATGCTGGTCCACGTATACCATATTTCTCCAATTTATCAAATAATATGTCATGCACTAAACAGTCATATGCCTTTGATAGGTCCAAAAAGAGACCCAAAGCCATATGACCAATCTCAGTACATTTCAAAATATCCCAGACAAATTGAAAAATCGCAGTCTGATTGATTTTCCCTGTTGATAACCATGCTGATTTGCACTAATAATATGACATTTTGTTAAAAATATCTGTTATCCGCCTATACATAGTCATTTCTAAGATTTTTGAAAAGGAACATAGAAGGCTAATTGGTCTATAGTTATTAATTAATTTAGGATCACCATTTTTGTAAAACAGGTGTTACTATGGCAGTTTTCAGGCATTCAGGAAATACACTAGATTTTAGTGAATTATTAATGATTGTAGTGAGAGGATTCACTATCTCCTTTATACAAAGTTTAAGGATTTTAGTGGGTATTTCACCAATTCCACAACTCATTTTGTTTTTTAAATTTTTAGTTATATCCATAATTTCAGTTTCTGTCACAGGTGCGACAAACACTGAATTTATGTTACTTGCAATGTTGTCTTTATATTCAGTGTATTGTAATTGAGATAAAGTGTTATTTAAAGAAGTATTTAAGTGTATCATGTATTTATCAGCAATCTCTTGAGGACTACCCTCTACTTTTATTGAATTTACACTTTTTAATTGACCATTAATTTCACTAACAATTTGCCACATGCATTTATTTTTATTGGCAGCTTCAGATATCCTGTTTTCATATAGCTTTGATCGTTTTGTTATTAGTTTCTTATTATATTCTTTTTTTACCTGTCTATAGGAATCATAGAATTTATGGTTAACTCTGCTCATTGTAAACAAGATGTCTAAACGAGTCTTACATTCTATTATCTCTGGATCATCTCTTTTATTAAGGCCTTTTTTACGTTGCCTAGAATCTAACTTTTTAAAAGGAAAGCACTGATTGAATATATACAGAAACTGATTTAAGAAAGTATTCCATTGATCATTTACACATTTGTAACTTAAATTAAGCCAGTTATGATTATGTAATTTACTTATAAAGGTTTCAATATATTTGTACTAAAATGTCTTTTCATTTCAAGAGTATTCATTTCTGCTTCCTCTACCTGAAAAGTTAATTTTTGGGCAGAATGATCAGAGATTCCAGCGTGCAAGACTTCTACTGACACATATGATTGCATATTTGTTAGTATGTTATCTATACAAGTTTTAGATGTGGCAGTTACTCTAGTGTAGTCTTCAATTACATGACAAATATTATATGAGTTAATTAACATACAAAATTTTACTTTATCTAATGTGTTATTCTTAAGATCGATATTGAAATCTCCCCTATAATTATAATTGTGTTTTCTATCATAATTCTTCCCAGTATAATATCAAATTTGTTTAAAAAAACTACCAGATCGCTACCTGATGGTCTGTAAACTGATGCTATAATGAGTTTGTTATTACCTATATTATGTCCTATACTTCTATGTCCAACTCTAAGAAAGCTTATGATGCCAGAAAAGGGGTCCTGTATATTTCGGTGAATGTAAATTAAAATGTTCTATACAGTTTACGTTTGAATAAAGAAAACATATCTTTACAAAGTTCTGGAAGTGCGGTGATCTGGAAATCCAACGACAGTTTATTCACGATCACATGACCAATATGAAACCAAAATATAGATACGTTCGTGATAGATATATAGATACAAAAATTACATTCACGTGGTTTATCTGGTACTTTTTGTATTTAAGGAGTGATATATTTATTATACATATAGACTTTATAGTCTAACTGAATAAGTTGGGGAGGGGAGAGTTGTTCGTCTCAAGTAAGTCATTCAGAATTATATCTGTATTTTTTATATTGTTCTGAAGCTATTTTCTTGTGGCATTGTAAATTAATTACTATTTATAACTGGGAATAAGCCACAATTAAAGATAAAAATACGTTTATTGACGTTTCAATTTCCAATTCGGAAATCGTTCTCAAAATACAAACAGTAAATTAAACAAATTTTGTGTTTTGTTACATAGTGAAAAATTCTTCTAATAATTTAATTTTATCTGACTCATTTATATTGACAATATCAGACATACATTATGCATTTTAAAGTAGACGACTTTAAAATGATATTGCCAATATTGTTGAGTTGCGCTCCTAGGACGACTTTACTTATAAGATAGTTCATTCGATTACATGAAATCAACTTTAACTTGAGAATATTTGTCAGAAAAAATCATAGCATGTAATTCGTCTTTAAAAAGACAAACACATGACATGATGACAGTAAAATTCTCCTGTTAGTGATTATTATTAATCATCAAGGCCATTAAATGTTAGAATAAGTGAACATCAATCTTATATTAAAAATAGGGGAACTTGGGTCACAGTGAACCATGTTACACAGTGAACCAGCAGCCCCCACTCTTTGCCTATGCACTTTATCGCCCAACTCTATTCTTCAAATATCTGCTGGTTTTACGCGACACCTTACTACTTTAGTTCGCATCAAGCTAACATAGTGTGTAGATGTTTATTTCGATATCTGCTGAACGGTAAGTCGAATGCTTTTTTTCACATTGTTGTATTTATTTGTTTTGTTCCAAGCCTGGCGGTAAATTCAGATCAATTATAGTTCCAAGCTACTTAATAGGTCTTTGTACATACTGTTTATCTTGTCTTTCAAATCAATGTAGTTTATTTTTGTTTAAAATAAATTTTTTAGTTAAATAGGTGGCGGTGGGTAACAGCGAACCATTGACGAATGGGTTACACTGAACCTGGTTCACTGTAACCCATAATGGTTTACTGTGCAAATGTTATACAAGGCCGGTTGTTCGAACGCTAATCAACAATGATTATTATCAAATATTTAATTACTGTCACCAACTGTCAATGTCAACTTTAATTGGGTTGCTGAAAACATAATAAATTGAGTACAATTATGAGATTAGTGAATCAATTAACATAACAATTATTAACATAATTGATTAACTAATTTCATAATGGTAATCGATTATGTTTTCAGCAACCCAATAAAAATTGACATTGACAGTTGGTGACAGTAATTAAATATTTGGTAATGATCATTTTTGAATAGCGTTCGAACAACCGGCCCTTAGAATGTATGCATTTAATTTCATTAATCATAATTTGGTTTATGATTACGTTTATTTATTGTTTCAGATTCAAAATGCCACGCAACCGAGTTAGAAAAACAAACATTGGCATGCACAGTGAAGAGCAGATGCGAAGTGCTTTAGACCTCATATCGAGAGAAAATCAAAGCATAAGAAGTGTGGCAAAACTTAAAGGGATTCCTTATCCGACTGTTAGAAGATATTGGCAAAAATTTAAAAATACAGATGAACCAATACGGCTAACTCCTAATTATGAAGTGAATAAAATTTTCACAGCCATCCAGGAAGAAGCACTGGCCAATTATATTGTAAAATGTAGCCAAATGTTTTACGGGTTAACACTGCTGGAATGTCGCCAGCTGGCCTACGAAATGGCAATAGTCAACAACGTCAAAATTCCTGAAAAATGGAATGATCGAAAGCTTGCTGGCATGGAATGGCTATACAATTTTAGAAAGCGACATCCCGGTTAAGCCTTAGGACACCTGAAGGATGTAGCCTGTCCCGAGCTACGTCATTTAACCGACATAATGTGAACATATTTTATGATAAGTTACAAGAAGTTATGTTACGTAAGCCCGAATTTGCTGATGGGACTAGGATATATAATCTTGACGAAACTAGTTCCCTGACCGTGCAAAAATCTCAAAAGGTGCTCGCAGCGAAAGACAAAAACAGGTCAGCAAAGTCACTAGTGGTGAAAAGGGAACATTAGTAACAACCTGTTGTATCGTCAATGCTTCCGGCAATTTTTTACCACCAGTCATGATTTTTCCTCGTGTCCATTTTAAGCATCACATGACAAATGGGGCTCCCACCGGAACGTTAGGATTGGCGACACAGTCTGGTGGATGAATAGCACACTATTTGTAGACACGATGGAACACTTTATTAAATTCTCAAACACTAGCAAAGAAAACCCCAGCTTACTGATAATGGACAACTTTGAAGCTCATATTTGCATAAAAGCCATTGAATTGGCAAAGGAAAATGGTGTGACAATATTAACAGTTCCGCCTCATTCTACCGGAAAGATGCAACCCTTAGACGTTTGCCTTTATAAACCTTTCAAAACTGCTTACAATGCAGCTGTAGACAGTTGGATGATGCGGAATCCAGAAAACCTCTAACAATTTATGAGGTAGCTGCTTGCGTTGGGGATGCACATATGAAGGCAATGACTCCGTCAAATATTTGTAGTTCCTTTAAGAATACCGGCATCTTCCCGTACGATAGAAATGTTTTTACCGACATAGACTTCTTGCCAAGTGAAGTTACTAACAGGCCCATTACTGAAAATAATGGAATACTCCAGATGGCCAAATCTTCAATTCAGAAAATCCACTGGCAGTCGGAGCCGAACATAGTAGAAGTAGAACTCCTGACTCTGAGCTGAAATATCTTTGGAATTTGTAACTCCGGATCAATTTCGAGGGCTGCCAAAGGCTGGGCCGAGAAAAAATACCAGAAAACCAAGACGAAAGGGTAAATCTATGATAGCCACGGACACCCCAGAAAAAATGGAAATTGAGGAGCGCGAAGCAGAAAAGCAGAGAAAGAAGAAAGCGCATCCCATAAAGAAAAAAGTGTTTCAAGAACCAGAAGATACAACAGATGAAGAAGATACGTTCAGTGTTCATTCTGAGGTAGAAGACTATTATGAAAGCGGTGATGAGGAGAATATTATGACCTCCGACTCTTTTAATCCATTAGAAAAATTACCCAGTGAAGGAGACTATGTGTTGGTTGAATTCAATGGGAAGAATGGTAAAGTCTATTACGTTGCTAAGGTATTACAAGAGGCCAAGGAACAAGAAGTAGAAGTAAGTTTTTTAAGAAGAAACTATAAAATGGAAAACACATTCCGTTTGCCAGACGTTTTAGACGTATCTCCGGTTGCACTGTCAGACGTAAAATGATATTACCAAAACCAACTATTTGTGGGAATACTAAACGACAACAGTCATTCTATTCATTCAAATTAAATTTTACTCAAATAGATATACGCTAGTTTGTACTAGTATGAGTTATCAAAGGTTTTGCTATATCATGCGTTTTCTTTTCTCCAAGAAACCTGCTGATTCTCTGTACCACCATTTGGTTCATTGTTACCCATAGCCTGGTTCACTGTTCACAAGGACGGGGGCACACTGAACCAAGTGACGCTTTGAAAAATATATATTTTAACTAGTACCAAACATCTGGTTATATCATGTTTCACTTATGAGAGCAGAAGTTCGTACCTTATAGCATTCATCATCCAAATTTCAGACATATATGCATATTTTTTTCCTGAGTTACAACCACTCCAAATAAAAAGTGGTTCACTGTAACCCATTCTCCCCTAGAGAATTTGATAAATCTCAAATATGTAAACACGCATGGGATAATGAACATATGGGATGGTAAAAAAAAGAAAAATCAAAGAAGCGGCTCTAATTATGCTAAATGAGGCCAATTGTGTCGCAAATTCCTCGGCAGAATGTAGTAGGATCTGGTTACCAATATTGAAAGAGGAAGTTATTAATAAGAAAATACCAGTATTAGTAAGTCAGTAACATATAGAGGATACATCATTTATGTTTTTAAATAACGTAACATATAAAATCAGAATTTTTTATGTTTGTTGAAGGTAAACTAAATTCACGAACAAATACTTACAATGTCGGGATAGTATTATGAGGTTTTTTTCCTGGTTTTTCCCTCATAATTTACTATGGAATCACTAACAGGAGAATTTTACTGTCATCATGTCATGTGTTTGTCTTTTTAAAGACGAATTACATGCTATGATTTTTTCTGACAAATATTCTCAAGTTAAAGTTGATTTCATGTAATCGAATGAACTATCTTATAAGTAAAGTCGTCCATTCAATCATAAACTGAGGACACACCGAATTAAGGATTACTCTGGGGAGCACGGCCAACAAACATGTCTTCATGAAAAAGAAGTTAAAATTATATACGGGTGTTTTTAAGAAGATTTATTAAGATTAACTAGGATTAGACAACCTTGTGAGCAAGTAGGATTTAGAGCTGGATACGGAACAAATGATCATTTGCAAACCATTAAGTCGTTGATTGAAAAAAAAAAAACGTTGAATATAATAGACCCCTGATACTTGTCTTTGTCGACTTTGAAAAAGCATTTAATACGGTCAATCAAAGTGAAATGCTCCAAGCTCTAACACAATGTAGAATAGATCACCGATACATATCTCTCATCAGATACATCTATCAACATTCTACAGCCTGTGTAAGACTTAATGAAGATACTGGGACTTTTCGTAAAAGAGGCGTTCGGCAAGGAGACAACATGTCTCCTAAATTATTTACAACTTTGCTAGAATAAGCTTGTAAAACAATAGATTGGAACGAAAAGGGCATCAATGTAGATGGAAAATTTTTAAATAACCTTAAATTTGCAGATGATATCGTTCTTATTGCAGACAGCTTTGATCAGGCACAGATAATGCTCCAAGAACTCCATACTGCCTCAAAAAGAGTTGGTCTTAAAATAAATTTTTCAAAAACACAATTTATGACAAATTTAGTCCACAACAAAAACATCTCAGTAGAAGACAAAGATATTAAGCCAGTTGACTCCTATAAATACTTAGGCCATGAGATCAGAATAAGTCGAGACAACCAAACAATCGAGCTGAAAAGAAGAATAAACCTCGCTTGGCTGCATTTGGAAGGATGAAGGATATTTTTAGGTCAAGATTCCAATGCGTCTGAAAAGAAAAGTATTTAATCAATGTATTTTGCCAGTGATGACCTACGTCGCAGAAACCCTAACGCTCACAAGAACAACAGTGAGTAAACTACAAGTTGCGGAAAGAGCAATGGAGAGAATTATGTTAGGGATTTCTCTACGTGATAGAATACCCAATGCTACTATACGCAAAAGATCAGGAGTAGCAGACGTTATTGAAAGGATAACAACACTAAAGTGGAACTGGGCAGGTTATGTAGCAAGATCAGTTGATGACCGGTGGACAAAAAAAATTTTGGAATGGACACCCCGAAAACAAGCTTACAGAAATAGAGGTCGACCCCTAACGAGATGGACAGATGACATAAAAAGAGTGACTACAAATTGGATTCAGATGGCGCAAAATCGGACTAAGTGGAAAAGCATGCGAGAGGCCTATGTTCAGCAGTGGACGTTAGAGGCTAGTTGATAATGATGATGAGACAAAAATAACAATCATAATTTTGACACATTACAAGGGTTACACTCTCCCCGAATCTGCATATTTTGCAGTATCAGACCAAAAAACTTTATTGTCAAAAAACGGAATTAAAGCGGTAGATTAGGTCAAAATGCCAAACTTTTTAGTAGAAACAGATGACATCTGACAACAGTTAGTGCAAGCAATGCCCAAAAAATAAGCAAAACTCGTCGTAATTATACAATTATATTTATTTTCTACCAGCTAGAGATATGTAAAATAAGTAGAGACTATTTAATTTTCTTGATAAACGTTGAATAGCGTCATTTCAAGACAGCCTGAAATCGATTATTACTAGGCCATCGCCAAAGGAGTGTTTAAGTCTCGTATATTTATTCAATTCACGATTACATTCAACAGTTGGTAAGATCTAAAGATCTCGATATTCAAATCGGCCGATGTATCTGAGACTTTCAGTGGGCAATAGCCGAGACATCTCTATAGACATTTCATTAGATTGAATATCACACCATCAATAAAGCCATTACCATAAACAATGGAACAAAAGAAGGTCGCGGCAGCGAAGTGCAGTGGCGGATGCGATCGATATTTTATTAGTCACTTTAACTAGCGTTAGTTCACAAAAGACATTTATTTAGATATTCTGAGATTTATTCATCGCGGTTAATCAACCTTTGATGATAGCTTAACGTAGCTTAATTACGTAGCATAACGAGAAAATAAAAGCGTTTTTCGAAATAAACTTTTTATTTTTCTATATAGCCTTTTACTCGCTTAACAACACATTTATTTACAATTCTACTCACATAACAATTGACAGCTGACAATGTTCAGATATACTAAATGTTAGTAACAGTCAAGATTAAAATCTAGACTCTGATCACTACTCAGTAGAAACTGATAGCAAGAACATCAAATGTGAAGAAGAAAAAAAGCTCAGAAATCCTTACGGAGTGGAAGAGTATAGAAAAAACTTAAAACAGTATTTCGAATACAAAATAATGTAAACTTAAAGATTGACGCAACAAAAAATACTGGCAGATATGCGAAAAGTCAACAAAAAATAGCTAATCCATTAGGACCGTTAAGGTACCATCAAGAAAATGAAATTAATATTGGTTTGGCGAAAAATGGGCTGAAAGAATAAGAAAGAAAAACCAAGCATACCTTCTTCTTCTTACAGTACCTATCCGTTCCGTATGTTGGTGATCAGCATAGCTATCCTAACTTTACTTGCAGCTTTTATAAATACAGTGGTTGTAGACGTATTAAACCACTTTCTTAGGTTTTGAAGCCAAGAAATTCTTCTTCTCCTACTCCTCTCTTTCCAAATACCTTGTCATGAAGAATGATTTGCAATAAACCATATCTGTATTCATTTCTCATAACATGGCCAATGTATTCTGATTTGTACTCTTTGTTAGTGATCTTGCCAATTTTACGTAGGACCTCAATATAAGTCATACAATTCACTCATGAAATTCGTAAGATGCGCATGTAACACCACATCTCGAAGGCTTGGAGCTTTCCCAAAGAAGCGTTCAGAGAGCCTTCATGCCTTTACTCTGTATAATAATGTAGAAAATACATAACATCTAATGATAGAGATTTTGGTACTAAGTGGTAAATCGTGACTTCTGAAAAGAGACTTCAACTTCACAAAGACTGATCTCGCTTTTCTTATGCGTTGTTTTATTTCAGTAGAGTGGTCCCATTGACTGTTTATGTTAGTACCAAGAAATACGTAGCTGTGTACCCTGTCAATTGGCTGTTGTTTGTACCAACAAGATGTCAATTTAATATTTCGCACTTACTAACTACCATGTACTTGTTTTGTTGTTTAGACGCACTTCGTTATCTAAGACGCCTTCCTGTAGTTGTTCCAGTTTGCTCGAAGATACGCTGCGAGTACACGTGAAATAGTACTAGAGACAGAATGTATCCTTGTCTCACTCCGCAATCTCTGAAGATTGTCTCTGTCAACTGGTCATTCACTTTAATGTTGGCAGTTTCGTTGTAATATAAATAATATATAATTCACAAGTCTCTATCATCCAAGCCCGCCTCTTCTAAGATGAATATGAGTTTGTCATGTTTTATCAAATGCTTTTTTGTAGTCGATAAAACAAATATATACATCACAGTTGACATCCATGTACCTCTGGATAAGCACTAGAGCTACTCGGGTGCCTAAGGTATCGCGGAATCCAAATTGTGTACACAAGAAGAGACAAAATGCTAAGGAAAGAAGAAAAAAAGATACAAAGACGAAGAAAAGAAACAAAAAAATGCATGAACTTGAAACTCCTAACAACAGATTAAAGATGATAAAATTATAGCAAAAACTAAACATAATGCGAAAGAGATCAAATATAGAATAACTGTGTCTAACTAAAAATGCAGGAATTGGCTAAAAGTACCATGTCAATGGCATGTCTAAGTTATAGCCCCTGTATTCAAAAAAGAAGGCCTAATAGAAAGAGTCCATTACCAATGCATTACCCGGCTTAATGTTATGATTGTAGTGTAATATATTTACTATCTTTTCTGTGAAGGTTAATACTTCCGATCCATAAGTGAGTACAGGTAACACACATTCGTCAATGAATTTCCGATTGAGGCATATGGGTCAGTCCGATTTATATAAATAGTTTAATTTACCAAACGCTGCCCAGGCTCATCCTATGCAACGTGGGAGCTCACATATCTGCTTATCTCTGCCCATTCCAATTTCATTTTCATTTCAGACAGCCGCCATCAAGTTGGCAATATTATACTATAATCTAAATTGTTAATAATATAAGTAAATAACAACGAAAATATCTTTCCATCGAGCTATTTTTCAGGAATAAAACCGTATAATCTGGGAAGGCACTGGAATAATAATAGTAACTCTAGGAAATAGGGCAAAACACACAATAGTTCAAAATTTAGAAGTAGGTAAGCTCTAAAAAAAAAAATAATATAAAAATAGAGAAAGTAATAGCGAAGGTATAGAATTTGTACAACTTAAAAGAAGAAAGCGTCAAATAATTATATAGGACCAGACAGAACAAAAATTTATAAATTGTCATTATCATCATTCAGCCTTTTGTCTCAAAAGTTGAAATGGGGATCTCCCCTAATTTCTTCCAGTTCTATTGATCTTGTACTTCCTGCAGCCAATTCCCAGCGATTATTTTGACGTCGTCTGTTCATCGTGTACTTGGTCTACCTGTACTTCTTCTGTTTGCTCGTGGGCTTCACACTGTAGTTTTTTGGTTCCACCGCCCGTCATTCGTTCTGGCCACATGGCCCGATCAGTTCCACTTCAGCCATGGTAGGCGCTCTAGGACATCTGTTACGTCTGTCGTTTTCTTTTCGTTTGTTTTTAACCCTATCTCTTAGAATTAGACCAAGTGAACGATCCATTCTTCTTTTGGCTACGAAAGAACGTTTTATTTTTAAATAATTTGGCAACATGCTCTTGCAAGTTGCTATGGGCTATGCGGCCCATGCTAAAGTCATTCTTCTTTGCAGTTCAGCAATTTGGTTGTCCATGGCAATTTTAATTTACAAACTATTCAATTTAATAAGTATTACACTTGCATGTATTGCAGTATATTAATAACAATGAAAATAGAATATAATAGGATTGGAACGCTGAAGAAACATCTTCGACCAACAAAGACTAAAAGGTTATCTTGAGAATAATAAAACAGAAAAGACTTCTGCGGCATTTCATAGAATAAAAAAATAGACTCGTTCTTTTTCTACTTGTACCTCGATCGATTATCGTTCGTTGGTCATCAAATTGGCTATACTAATTTTGTTGATGGCAGCTTGAAAAAGAGATGCAAAGGATCTGCTAAACCATTCTTTCAGGTTTTTAATCTATAACATTCGTCTTCAACCTGGCCTTTGTCTTCTATCTATCTTGCCTTGTACTATTCAATAAAGTATATCATGTCTTTCTAAATCACGCATAACACGGCCAAAGTATTCCAGTTTGCGATTTTTGACTGTTTTGACCATTTCCGTGACTCTTCCCATCCGCTGCAAAACAACCTCGTAACATACTGTGGAAAAAATATACAGTGAAAATCAAAGGTCTCAAAACTATATACTATTTTATAGAGGCCTTGATAAGAACTTAGGTTGATTTGTAAGATTATTAGGTAATAAAAAATTTGAAATGAATGAAACGAGGTACATATGTTAGTCACAACATACAAATAACAATAGAACAGGCTAATGAAACAAGACTTATAAAGCAAATATGCATCAGGAGTAACCAATCCTAAAGAATAAGCATAAACAGCATAAATGCATGTTATGTAGACAAAGTGTACTTATTTTCTGAAAAAATGCTCTACTAAACTATCTGAATATAGTAATGGCTTAAAATCTGGGACTACAAACAGAGATCCCAACCTTAAACGAAATATCAGAAGACCATAACTCTACTCCTAGAAAGAGGCGCATGGGAGTAAGATAACATAGTTTCTAGAAAAAGAAAGAAAACAAAGTGGTCAAATTTAAAGGCCCCAAAGTGGACTAGTGAGCTTAGGAATTTGAAACGTTCCTACAGTTAACAATCCACAAGAAAATGAGGAAACAGTTCTAGAGCTCAAAAATGACATAAAAGAAGTACTAAGAAATAGCACTAATGGGGTTAAGTTTGAAATTTAGGTGAGTAGATGTGAAGGCAGTATGCAGGAAATAAAAGAAATGACAAGGAAAAAGATCAGAACAAAAAAGGGAGCCAGAATATTAAGAAATCAGGAAGTCCAAAATAGGGCAAACAGGCACCAATCGAATATAAAAGTCAAAAGCCAAACGATAGAAAAGCCCATTTCCATGCTACACGCAGAAAACGAAATTTTATAGAAGAGAAAGCGAGTTGATAAAAAAGTCTCTTAAGAGAGATATTAAATTATTAGTAAGGCGAGACCAAAAACATACAGTTTTTTAAATAAATTGAAGAAACAGATTTAGAAACGCCCGAAGCAGAACAAATAATACAGCATCCCGAGAAATAAGTAAACTGATCATAAAAGTTTCTCAAGGAAAGCATCTGGTCTAGACAAAATCACTAACAAAACTCTGTATGTTCTTTCAAAAGCAGTTGTGTATTTAAAAAACATAGAAAACGCAATACTACGATACAGACTTTTTTACCGAAGTCAGGAAAGAAACACATATTTCTGCAAAATTACTCGCCGATTAACTTACTTCCAGCAGTCAGCAAGATAGTAGAGCAAGTCATCTAAACCAGACTCCAATGAGAGACAGAGAAGATTAATCCCAGAGGCATAATTTGGATTCAGAACTCAACATTCCAGCGAAGTAGAAATACTCAGACTTATAGAGTACGTAGCAACTGGATTCAACGACAAATAATATACAGAAGCAGCCGTTTTGGAAGTAAGCAAAGCTTTACATGAATTGATGTATGAACAATGTATTTAAGCAAAGCTTCACATGAACAGAGTGTGGCATGAAGGATCATTCTGAAAATTCCTAAAACATTTTTACTTCAATTAAGTTTTAGTTCCTTATGTGTGTCATTATCATTAATTGAGGTTATTGATGTCATGAGAAACTTGTCTTCGCCATTCTAACTGTTCTGATTAATTCCTCAAAGCCTAATCCTTTCCAGTTTCTTCCTGTTCCACTTTTTTTAAATAAAAACGTAAAAGAGATGGAAACAACTTTACTACTAGGAAAAGTTAATAAAATAAAGTATTATAAAATATCAATAATAAAAATACAATTATAGAAATTGACAAAGAGCCACAGTTTGAAAAAAAAGTTGGTCGGCTGAAAAGAAGTTTGCTGAATTTAAAAGAAAAACGAATTAAAAGCAAAAGTGATTAAAGATAAAACAATTTAAGTAAATTTAATTCTTTGCTAATGGAGTCATCATATTACAACATAAGGTAAGGGAACCACCCAACGGAACTCCTCTGTTCTTCGTCTAACTGCAGAGTCGGCGGGTCTATTTCACCTCAAATTCGACATAATTCAAGCTCTTTAAATTCATTCACCTGGATTATAATGCGAACTGTAAATTGACTTGTCAACTCGGCTAGAATTTCTATAAATTCTCACATTCCTTTCAATTTTTCTTTGGTGGTTAAAAGTGACAAGCCGACCATTATGCGGCGTAACACTCCGAGGAGCATTTACAAAAGGAAAAGAAACTTTTGCTAATAGTCTGTGTTTAAGGGACATTTGTAAGAACAGCTGTTAATGTTGTTGTATAATGTAGAACTGTTGCGGGAATTTGTATTGCGGCTTTTGAATTGTTTGGTTTTTGATGTTGTGTGATGATGTTTCAATAAAGTTTTTAATTATTCAATAGAACAAAATTTACGAAGACAATATGTTCAGCTTTAGACCAGAAAGTGCTTTATTTATTTATTTTCTTAATCCAGTGTTTCTTTATAATACAATCAAATTATAGTAAAAGTTTAGAGAATCGATGGATTAAATACCAGCGGGGTGATATATTTTCGTTTCCGCCGTATAGAATCGTTTTTTTTCTTCTATTTTGCTTAAATTTTAGTTTTATAGAATTTATAATTCATTTTTTTGCCTATCTGCAAAACGTTTTTATTTTTTAGGCGAAATATAATCAATTTTCAATCAAATACAATCGTTTTTATACGTCAGACAGCAAAAACTGTGGGATTTTGTCCAGGAATGGTGTCCATTCTTTAGGCAGATTTAAAGCAGTTCCAACCAAAATCCAAGAAAACGAAATAGTTCAACATTGCAAAGAACTCGACAAAGGATTTTATGGAATGACGCCGAAGTCATTGAGTTTTTTAATTTACTCTTGATCTTGAAGCCACTTGATCGGGCATTTTTCAAACCATTCTTCTTCTTCTTAAGGTGCCCGTGCATTTCTGCGTAGGCGTCCACCGTACATCGTCTTGTCAGGTGAGATGATAAATAGTCAGGATTTAATAATTCTGTTTTTAGCAGCATTGCGAAGCATTTCATAGCTGTGGATTTCAGACCTCTCCTACCCTCTATCTTCCCTTCGAGTATCAGTTGCTGGAAAGTGTATCTTTCTCCTCGTAATATGTGCCCCGAGTATGCAGTCTTCTTACTTTTTACATAACTAAAAAGTCTCCTATCCTGTAAGCCCGCTCTTCTGAGTACTTCCTCATTTCTGACCATGTCCCCATGATATTCTAAGCATAAGAGGACCACATTTCAAACACTTCAAGTTTGTTAATGGCACTGGCCTTTAACGTCCATGCTTCCACTCCGTACAAGAGAACAGGCCACACGTAACACTTAAGCATCTTGTATCGGAAGTTTGAAGTCCAATTTGCGATCAGTCAGATACTTACGAAGCCACAAAAAAGCATTTCTGGCTTGTTCAACTCTGCTCTTTATTTCATTCTCGGGGTCCCAACCCTCAGCAAACAACATCATTTAAAAGGCATTGAAGATGTTCAATGTTATCTGTCACTATGGCTGTATCATTGGCATACCTGGTGTTAAATAAATATGCCGTTAACTTTAATACCCTTATTAGAATCTGCCATTGCTTCTGCGAAGGCTTTTTCTACGTATAAATTGAACAGCATTGGAGACAGTATACAACCTTGCCTTACTCCTTTTTTAATGAAGAAATCTACTATTTCGTTGAAATTTTGAAGACGTACTGTTGCTGTCTGGTTCCAATACAGATTGGCGATAATTCTTATATCCTTGGCATCCAATCCCAGATCTTGTAGGTATTTTATCATCAATTCGTGTTTTACATTATCAATGATTTTCATATCGATGAACAGACAAAAACATCCTTTCTTTGATCTAAACAATTCTGTATTAATGTTTGCATACTAAAGATCGCTTCTCTCGTGCCAAGTCCATTTTTGAAACCAAACTGACTCCATCCACTGACCTCTTCACATTTCTTAAACAATCTAGTGTGCAGTATTCTCAGAAAAAGTTTAAAAAGTGACTCATTAGGCTTATTAGTCGGTGGTCCTTGCAGAAGTTCGCACGTGGTGTTTTTGGAAGGGCGATAAATGTAGAGCGAAGCCAATCTTTTGGAATCTGGCCCGTATCGTAGATGTCGTTAAAGAGCTTGACAATAATATCTAGGTTTTCTTCATTAAGTACCTTGATTGTTTCTGCGTACATATCATCTGGTCCTGGGGTTTTTAATAGTTTGATAGCGTGTTACAATTTCAGCTTTCAAAATACTTGGGCCATATAAAAGGTCTCCCAGTTGTGGTGGTTTTGTGTTCTGTCATCATTGAACAAATTGGCTGTGTACAATTTCCAAGTATTCAGTATATCGCTAGGGCCCGTTATTAGTTCATTTTGGTCATTATGTATACCAGTGACTTGTTTTTTCAAACCATTAAAAGCTTATTATGAGAGCGTCGCTGACAGCTGGACCACTTCCCATCCAGGACAGGGTCTCTTTTCCACAGCATTTGCAAAAAATGCTAGAGAAAATATAGCAAGAGAGGGCTTTCGGTCTACAGAAATCTACCACTAGATAAAAATATTTTTTCGGACGTAGATTTTATGCCGCGGAAGCAACAGAGTAAGATTTAAGTGAAGATTTAGACGATGAATGACATGTTTTTATCCAGCTGTCCAAAATCAGTCAGAAGTTCTGTACCTGGTCCTTCACATATTGGAAAAGAAACTGTTACTGACACGAAAGAGCCTCAGCGGTTATTAAAATCAAACAGTCAGTAATTTCACCTTCAGATATTATTCCCTTGCCAAAAAATAAGATAAAAAGGAAACGAACCAGAAAAGTTTGAAATCAAGCCTACTAACATCGACACCTAATAAGGAACGACTTTTAGAAGAACACAGAAGAAAAGAAGGAAAGCAGAAAAAGAAAAGGAGAGGAAAGACAACCGAAGAATCAAAAGATTAAATCTCAAAGTGCTAAAGTTCGAGCTGCCCAAAGGAAAGTTTTCGACGAATATGATTATCCTCGTCAAAACTCTTAACAATTGGGGGGTTTAGCCCAATTTTTGAATGTCCTAAATACCTCATTTAATTTAAAATATATAACCCATAAAAACCCTTTATTTGATCTATTTTGAAGTCTATAAAATGGAAAAAAATCTCTCAAAGGAGATGGAGGTAAGAGGGGCAAAGTCATTACAAGGATCCAGATAAAAAATGAAGATATTGAGACAAAATGATATACTTAGGAGTCTGGATTACGGAAGATCTGAATCCGAAAGAATAGAGCAATCAAGAGCAGCCTTTTTAAAGATGAGGAAATTTCTGAGTAACCAGGACTCAATCTGCAAAGCCGATATCTGATGGTAAAATGTTATATCCACTCTTTCTTCTTTATGGTGTCGAAGTCTGGACTGTTAATGTTGACTTAAAGAGAAAACTGGAAGCTTTTGAGCTGTGGCTTTTTAGGAGAATTTTGAATATCCCATGGACTGTTCACGACTAGACCGTTTTAAACACATAGACGCTCTTAAGAAAAGCAGAAGATAGAGACGAATTTGTAATGGTTATAGCTAACCTTTATTAGTGGAAACGGCACTAGAAGAAGAAGAAGAATTATTATTGCTAATATCTATCAATATAGTACAAGTAAGTTTCTAATATTTGAACTATTTCTAATAATAATAATAATAAAAGTCAATTTTTACGATTACTGGTTCTTGTAGTTACTTGTTCTTAGAGTATATAACCTCTAAATCAGGGTTGTCCAACTGGCGGCCCGCGGGCCGCATCCGACCCGCGAGGCTATTTCTTGTGTCCCACGTAAGAATTTCGAAAAGCATTTATTTTCTTTATATGCTGCCACTGTGAAAAAAGTTTTTTTAATTTATTTTATATTTTATGGTTTAGCAGTGTTTTTACATCACAAGCACTGTACCGCGTGCCGCTTCGCGGACGTGTAACGAACACAATCGTCCTCCACCACTATGAGAACTGCACTGATTACTGCGCATCACGCAGGCCACACCTCCCACTGCCTACCATCCGTCGCCAGCCGCCATCGTGCCTGTGTGCTACTGACACGTAGGCTAGTAGGCTAATCTATTACGTTGCTAGTGAACAGTGAACTTGATTAATTCTTTGTTTTGATTCCTCTTATACAATAATCAGTGTAAAACCAGTAAAACGGAAAATTGATAGTGAGAACAGAATTTACAAAGAAAGTTGGGAGAGTGATTACTTGATTGATAACACTAATGGAAAGTTGCAGTGCTTAGTGTGCATGAATGTCATTTCAGTGCCTAAAGAATATAATGTGAGAAGACATTACACAACAGTGCATGAAAATAAGTATGCTACGTAGACAAATGAAAGTCGGCGTGCCCTAGTTGCAGATTTGAAGAAAAAACTTAAACAGCAAACTTGTATGTTCAGTAAAATATTACACCCTCAAACGCATTCTTTGCATGCATCTTATGCCGTGTCGCTTGAGCTGACAAAGACCTTTCACTGATGGCAATTTGATAAAAAAATGTGCTGTTGAAATGGCCAAAGCTTTCGGTGATTCTAAAATGGCGGAGAAATTTGAATCAGTGCCACTTTCACATCAAACCATACAAAGAAGGATTGTTGCTATGGGTGAGCAAGTAGAAAAATCTATGCTTAGCCTGGTTAAGAAAAGTTCATATTTCTCACTTTGTTTGGATGAAAGTACTGATCAAACCGATGTTAGTCAGCTGTTAATATTTGTGCGCAGTACTTTTGATAATTTTACCAGTAAAGAGGAGTTATTTGATATTTGTCCTCTTTATGGAAGAACAAAAGGAAAAGACATCTATGAGGCTGTGAAGAAAACAGTTGACAGAATTGGAGGCTTTGATAAATGTTCAGCCATAGCAACAGACGGGGCCCCATCAATGACAGGTAAAAAAATTGGATTAGTGGGTCTGCTTCGAGAGAATGGTGTCACTTGCCCAACAATTCATTGTATTATACATCAGGGAGCTTTATGTGGAAAATCAGTCAAGGAAGATCAAGTTTTCCAAACCGTGATTAAGATTATAAATATAATTAGAGGTGGAAATCGATCTCTTTTACACAGGCAACATAAGCAGTTTTTGTGGAAACAGAGGCTGAGTATGGAGACTTGCTAATGTACAACCATGTAAGGTGGCTGAGTACAGGAAAGTGCATGGAACGATTTTTTGCCATAAGAAAGGAAATCTCTGCATTCCTCAACAAATACATTTCATCTGACACAACTGAACTGGAAGAGAAGTTTAAGGATCCAGAATTCTTAAGATAGTTAGCTTTTATAACAGATCTGACTAATCATCTTAACATGTTAAACTTGAGTCTTCAAGGAAGAAACCAGACGGTTTCAAATTTGATCGGAATGATAAACGGATTCCGGAATAAGCTGAACGTGTTTAAACGTGCTTTGGAAAAGAACAACCTGACACACTTCTCTAGATGTCTGCAAATAGCAGAAGAATTCAACGGTGAGGAAAATATTGAGTTTTGATCCTGCATTTCACAAATTGAACAAGTTATTGATGAATTCAATACAAGATTTGAAGAAATTGAAAGTCTCAAAAGCAGTGTACTACTTTATAATAACCCTCTTGGAGCAACCATTGATGATCAACCACCCAACTTACAGCTTGAGTTATGTGATCTTCAAGCAGACATGTTCCTAATTACCAAACAAGAAAAGGGACCTGAATGTTTCAAATTACTGTCAAAGGAGAAATTGCCAAACCTGCGAGATTTTGGACTGAAAATGACGTCAATGTTCGGAAGCACATATACATGTGAAAGTGCCTTTTCCTCCATGAAATACATAAAAAATAAAAAAGAAGCAACCTTACCGATTCTTCCTTACGTCATCTTATGAGAGTGTCTACAACTGAACTGGAGGTGGACATTTCTTCATTGGTGGATGAAGCCGATCGACCACAGTCCTCACACTAATTGGATACATCTTTTTCGTTGCTTTTGCAATGTTTGTCTTGATTATTGAAAAGTGTTATCAATAAATTTTCCGTTTATAAAAAAATGTAGTTTTTGAGCAATAAAAGAAATAATACTCTTTTTTGTTTTAATTATTTTTATACCTCACTTTATTTTGTTATTACTTGTAACAAAATATTATATGGCCCGCGACAACATCAAAGGTTTTAGTTTTGACCCTTGAGACATTGCAAGTTGGACACCCTTGCTCTAAAGCTTTAGCAGTATAGAAAAGGAGACTAGATTTACCAAAACTAAAACAAGACCAAAATTTATTCCTACAAAACGAGTTTTTTTGACTTTATTTGACACTTATTCCCATGCAGCCTAATAGAAAATGTATCAGTTATGCAGGTGCATTCTAAAAACAATACTGGTATTTCTTACTTCTTGGGGCCCCAATATTTATCTAAAAAACATGTTGTACATAAAAAAATGTTATAATAATAGAGTATGTTACCTACCGTAGATATTATATCCATCCATGTTGATCGATCGTGACAGCAGAAATGACATAAATTAATCGATCTAATTAAATTCGGGTGTCAGTGAAGTATGGTCGGTCCATCAAAGCTATCTCGATGGCCATCTGATCACCGTACCATCGGTCAACTCATTAAGCATTGAGGAAATCAACCAGTGGCATCTCTCTTAACAGATGACTTGGTTCTTATTAATAATGAAGGGTCATACAGGGAGATGTGGCTCGGTAGCGGGTTATCAGATACATGCAGGACAGAAATCAATATATAATGCGGGAAGGAATTTTTAATTTACGTTTTAGAAGAATTTAATTAGTTGCTCGATGATGTTTCTGAATTTTTTTAGTCAGATTAGTTCAAAATATATATGTTTTTATATAATATACAGCTCTAATACCTTCCAAATCATGGATGTTTCAAACAAACCTTTTTAAAATTGTTAATTTGTATTGAAATTGTAAAATTTTGTAAAATTCTATAAAAGAATTAAAAATGTTCTTTAACCGCTTGGCTTACGAATTTTTTTTTTTTTTTTATTTAAAATTAACGTGTCTCGACAGCTTATGGTCATTGACACGGGTACAGTAGTTTACAACATTACACATATTTTATATAGGTATAGGTACAAGAATTTAATATTAACATTTTTTTTTATAGAAAGGTTAGAACAATAAAGCTTATCACTATGCACTGTTTATATTAGCTGAAATAAACTTGTTTCTTTTAAAAATCTAAGAACACTGTCAAAACGGTTTGGAACACTGAGAATGTCTTTTAGACTTCCTTTTAGGCTGTGCTTGTTTCTGGAAGAGTCATACTGGCAGCAGTCCACTATCACGTGTTTGATGGAAAGGACGTTATTACAGTAGTGGCATACTGGAGGGTTTTCTGATGCCATAAGGTATCCATGTGTGAGACGTGTATGCCCTATTCGTAGTCGGCGAATAACTGATTTTTCTTTCCTGTTCATAGAGGAGATATTGACGCGAGATAAGTTGGGCTGAACTTCATGGAGCTTAGTTTTTGTTTTACTCCACAGGTCCGCCCATAAGCTGAGGATTTTTTGTTTTATCAATATTTTAAGATCCGTATGGATTTGGACCTCTTGGAAGGCTATGTCAGAAGAACATGCTGCTTTAGCGGCTTGGTCTGCTTTTTCGTTTTCCAATATACCAACATGAGATGGAGTCCAGATCATTATGACTTTTATGTTAGCAGAATATAGTTGGTTACAGATAGTGTGGATTTCCTGGACTAGTGGGTTTTTCGAGAAAATGCATCTTATTGAATAAATCGAGGAAAGAGAATCAGTGCAAATGGCGATTTTTATGCTTTCATTTGAAGTAGGATTGAAGTCTTTAATGCTTGGAGTATTCCATATAATTCTGCGGTATAGATACTACAACTTTTAGGCAATCGCACAGAGCTTATTGTCGTCGTCAGTGTGGACACAGCGGAGCCACAACAGTCTTCATTCTTGGACGCATCGGTGTATAAAATTTCATCAAATTGTGTTAAGTTAAGGATGTTTTGGAAGGATTTTCTAAGGATTAAGTTTGGGGTTTCTGTTTTGTCGAATCTGCATAAATCTGTATTGAATATTGGAAGATTGTGCATCCATGGAGCTGTCTTGGGGGTATAAATAGAAGTAGTATTGGAGAGGTTGATGGAATCTAATAAAGGAGATAATATTTGTGGTAATGTGAGAGACTGATTGGAAGCGTTTACTGGAGGGCTTACGAATTAATTTTTAAAAATCTGTGACAAATATGACTGTTCAATTTTTTCACATGCGAAAAATCATGCCACTTTTTCGCTGTATTACTAACTACCACTCTACCACAATTTAACAATAATTTCCCACCCTTCAACCCTTCCTACTCACATTTTTACCCCACTCCATTACAAATACAGACAGTTGTACGATAGCAAAGAAAAAGACTCTCTCTTGTCTGTTGACTGCCGTTGAGGAGAGTCCACTCTCTCTCTCTCTCTCTTTCTCTCTCTCTCCCTCTCTTACTCTTTTGCTTAACCAAAAGAACAGTCGCCCTCTTGGCTGTTTATTTATTTATTTAGCGTATGGATAATTACAATACGATAAAAGTAGTATTTAGATAATAATTATGTTCAAATTGGAATTGTAACCTAATTTAAATATTAAATATTAATGTCCAAATTGCACAGCCATTCAATTGCACCAGGAGAACACTCTGCAAAATCTTGAAGGTCTCTTGGCTGTTATCTATCGCTAAAGAGACACTCTCTACTGCTGACTGCCGCTAAATTATTATCTCTCTTCCTCTTTTAGTTACGCGAAAAATACCGCAAATACTATTTTAAATCGTGTACAAAGTCAAAGTGTGCTCTATCTCGTGATCTCAATGCTAGTACCGCGAAACACGTGTTCCGAAACCGGTGCCCGAAAAGATTTCGCATATGAAGAATACTCGCGAGTGTTTGGAACAGAATATTGGTTTGTGTTGAATTAAGACTTTGTATAAACCTAATTTGCTATTGTCTGTATAACCCTTTACTACATATCCTAATTTATTTGAACTAGCCCTATGTAATACAGTCCACATACACTGAAATTACACTCATAATATCACATATATACACGCTTTTTATACAATGACAATGTTTTTATTCTTCTTCTTCAGATGCAAATCCACTAATGGATGTTAGCGATCACATTTTCCATTAATTCTCTATTTCTTGCAATATGTATCAGAGATTGTATGTCGTTAATCCCTGTCCATTGCCTTATGTTTCGGAGCCAGGACATTTTCTTGCGTCCCATTCCTCTCTTGCCTTCAATTTTATCCTCGATTATAGGTTGAAGGAACTGGTATTTTTCATTTCGCATGCTGTGACCTAGATACGCCGTTTTCCTTTTCTTGATGGTTTCGAAAAGTTGGCGTTCTTGGTTTATTCTTTTAAGGACATCTATATTTGTGATATTCGCTGTCCATGGTATTTTTAGGATACGGCGATAAAGCCACATTTCGAAAGCTTCTAATCTATTTATAATCCTCGTTTTGAGTGTCCAGCACTCTACGCCATATAGCAGCACTGACCATACGTAGCACTTAGTAAACCTTAGTGTCAGTTGAAGATCGAACTCTGAACAAGTCAGTACCTTCTTGAATTTTACGAAAGCTTGTCGAGTTTGCTCAATGCGACATTTTACTTCCCTGTCCGATGCCCAGTCTTCAAAAAGCCACGATCCCAGGTATTTAAATTTACTCATTCTTTCAATGGACTTAGTATTCAGTGTTATGGTGAAGTTTTCAAGTGCATCCAAGTTTCTGGAGATGATCATGAATTTGGTCTTTTTGGTATTAATCTCTAATCCCATTCGCTTACTGTATTCTCTGATTATAGTGACAAGTTATTGAAGATCGACTATGTTGTCACAAATTAAGACACCATCATCAGCATATCGTATGTTGTTGATCAATACTCCATTCACCTTGATTCCCATCTCTGCATCCTCCAAAGACTCTTGAAATATGGCTTCCGAATAAATGTTAAATAAAAGAGGGGAAAGCACACATCCCTGTCGAACGCCTCTTCTTATATGTATGGGTTTGGATATAGAATTGTCTATTTTTAACTGTGCCGTTTGATGCCAGTACAAGTTTTCAATGCATCTTATGTCTTTTTGGTCTATATCAACTTTCTTGAGAATCTGCATTAACTTGTGGTGATGGACACGATCAAACGCTTTTTGGTAATCTAAAAAGCATAGGAACACATCCTTCCTCTGATCGTAACAATTTTGGACCAGCACCTGTGTTGCTACTATTGCTTCTCGTGTTCCTAAACCTTCCCTAAACCCGAACTGGGAATCACTGATGTCTCATTCACATTTTTTGTATAATCTTTGATGTAGTATTTTTAAGAATATCTTTAAAGTGTGACTCATCAGGCTAATGAGTCTGTGATCCTCACATCTTTTTGCATTGACTTTCTTGGACAGGGAATAAAAGTAGAGCGTAACCACTGAGGATAGCAGCCAGGTTCATAAATTAAATTAAATATTATGTGTAGTGCTGAAATTCCCCTTTCATCCAGTAATTTGAGTATTTCTGACGGGATCTCATCTGGTCCAGGTGCCTTATTGTTTTTTGAATTTAATATTGCCTTTTCTATCTTCTCTTTGGTGATTGAAGGTTTTTATTGGCATATTTTAATATATAAAAGTAATGCAAAATGTAAATTAACACACAAATAAAAAATAAGACATATTAAAAAAGAAATTCTTCTTCTTCTTGTGGTGCCTATCCGTTACGGATGTTGGCCACTAGCATGGCAATTCTAACTTTATTGACCGCAGCTTGAAATAGTCCTAAAGTGGTCAAAGAAAACCATTTTCATAAGTTCTGAAGCCAAGACATTCTTTTTCTTCCTGGTCCCCTCTTTCCGTAGACATTTCTCTGTAATATAAGTTGCAGCAGGTTACATCTGAAAAAGAATGTTTAAAAGCAACTACACTAGTGTTTTGTTGACTACGAAAAAGTTTTCGATAAAGTATGACATGAAAAACTAATATCAATACTTTTGAACAAGAGCATTGGCAGTAAAATCATAAATATAGTGCAAACATTATATTGGAACCAAAGTGTCACAGTTCGAATTGATGGGTAACACTAAGAAGAAATCAAGATCTGTAGAGGAGTCACACAGGGATGTATTTTATCGTCACTTTTGTTTAACTTATATTCTGAAGAAATTTTCCAAAACACACTTAATAATATCGAAGCGGGAGTCACCGTTAACGAAACCATTAATTAACAACTTAAGATATGTAGACGACACTGTGATCATAGCAACGAGTATAGAGGATCTACAACATCTTATTGAAAGCTTGAGTATGAATAGTGCTGAGATGTAGTAAAAAAAAACGAAGTACATGCTAATTACAAAAAAACCACAAAATATACATCAACTATTAACACTCAATGGTAACGTGATAGAACAAGTAGAAAAATATCAGTACTTGGGAACTTTGATCAACGAAACCAATGATCATTCTGCAGAAATAAACAAGCGAATAGAGATTGCCAGATCAGCATTTATACGAATGAAGCCCTTGAAGTTCAAAAATCTAAATTTGGAGATCAGACTACGTACGTACCATTCTGTGTTATATATTTTCAATATTCTTAGGTGGAGCTGAGACTTCAGCATTAAAAAAATGCCATTTCAAAAGAATAGAGGCTGTCGAACTCTAATTATACCGGACAGTATTAAAAATATCATGGACTGATAGAATTACAAATAAAGAAGTACTGGAGAGAGTTGGTAAAGAAACAGAACTAATCACCACTATACAAACCAGAAAACTGGAATACCTAGTCTACGTGATGAAGGACCAAAATATGAAATTTTGAGACTTATAATACAGGGAAGGATTCAAGGAAGAAGATCTGTTGGCCGAAGGCAGAACTCATGGTTGAAGAATCTACGTGAATGGCATCAATCCAGATCGATTGATTTGTTTAGAGCAGCAAGTTCAAAAATAAAAATAGCCATTATGGATAGCCAACCTCCGTAGGGAGACGGCACTCTAAGAAGAAGAACTGTAATATCTCTTTTTAGCGGTTATGTAACCTTATCGTGGAACTGACAATTATCTGAAAATTAGAGGACTGGAAACCGGTGGAACAAGTTACAATAAAAATAATTGTGAGTTGGTCTTGTCTTTTATTTTCTTATTTAATTTTATTACATTTATCCTAGATAAATCTAATTTGATTAGAATATTAGCTGCTTTCTCCTCATTTAAATGTAAAAATCGACAAATTACGGTTCTCCATCTAATCTTTGAATTATCCCACATATTTAAATTACTAACGCCCTGTATATACAGCAAAAGTATAACAAACGTCAAGTTTCGTTCAAAATAAACGTTATCAAAATGCACCAACGAGCGACTTGTTGATTCAGCTTTTAAAAGTCAACAAGTTTTATTGAAATTAATTCAAAAAGTGTTATGAGCTTGTTTGCTTACGAAATTCACGAGGTTCTCCTAGTTTGAATTCGACAAATATCTGTGAAGTGGTCCTTTTCCGGTGTGGTAACTACACTTAGAGGCGGCCTGGGACTTTGAGATCACAAAAGGACAAATTTATGGTCGGGTGTATAGCTTACCTGACCTTTTTTGATATTATTTCCGTAATTTGATTCAACAAAGGAATCTTTCGTGTCAAATAGAACACTCGAGATAGATAAGTTACGATAAGATTAGGTCTTCTGTATATTTTTCTAAGGTTAGTTTGATTTTGGGTAGAAATCTAGAATATTTGGTAGAAATCTATAAATGTATAATTGTTTCACAACAATACGACTCATGCAACGAATACTGTAGTAAAACATTTTGGATAGTTTTGAAAAAATTAATTGGTATGTTTATTTAAAAGCAGTTTCCAAAATTTATCACCAAAAAATTATATCTTTTTTTAATATATTCTGTTTTAAATATGTAAAGAAATAATAAATAAGACTTACTCACAATCAATTTAATTTAACTATCAGACGACCGGTTTCGCTTTCTACAATATGCAAAGCATCTTCAGTCTCGATACAAAGTTAAATAAATGCTAAAATGATAAAACCCATATTAGGGTGTTGTCTCATAAAGATAAATAAAGTAGATGTTGTAAATTACAATAACTATGCCAATATTACATGTCTGTGGTTTTATTTTAAAAAGAGTAAGTTGAATAAAAAGGTATACAAAGTTTTAAAAGTTTAAACAGACAAGGTAAGGCCCGCAAATTGTTATAAAATAGTCTATTAGATTGTAATAAATTAATAAATGAGCAAATAAATAAACTCAGTCAATTTCTTGAGCCCATAAATTAATTACCATCAATAATTATCCATTTGTTGCTTTGGTTACATATTAATATATTAGATATTAATATATTAATATATCAGAATTTGAATTAAATATCTAAAATATTTAAAAACACCAAGACAGATAACTCACAGCAACAATAATTTCAAATAAAAATAAAAAACTTTTGTAAACTTGTTATACATTTGATTATAAAATGTACATGTTCAGTTGCCAAAGAATCACTATAATTTGTTCAGTAATTTGGACATTAGACTGAGTTAGTTATAATGTGGGATGTATTTCAATTACTCGTATTGTTACATTTAAATTTAATTAATTAAAGATTGTTAAAGTATGCCAATATTAAACACATCAATTTACTTTTGATATCTTAATTGAAACAATTTATAGACATTCATTAATATCAACATATTTCATAAAACTAGATAACTTAACTTGCAGTATTGAGAAACAGAAGAAGAACTGTCACATGCTTACCTACATCTGTCAAATTTACCATTAAAATATAATAAATAACACATAAAAAACTCATTGTGCCCAAGACTGAGATGTAGTGCATAAAAGTACTTCCACCTTTTAAATTTAATGTTTGTTTCGTCCCTTCTAAGTGTTTTCTGTTTTAGTTTGTTTTAAATTGTCCTTAATTGTTTTAATTCTAATATTTTATTTACTTGACTTTGCAATAATCTACTATTTTGCCAATAGAACTTTATCAAAGAAATTTGATAACTACGAGTTGAAAAATAATTGCACACCCACACAATTTGTACATCTAAACTTCATTGTCATAAAACTGTCACCTTCATAAAACAATTACTCAATAAATAACACACATTTCATAAATATATCTCTCGAATAAGTGTAAATAACTTTTAATAATACAATGGTATATTACGTTACTTTCATTTAACAAACAATCACACACATATCTCTGCTTCATTGGATCAAATCTATCTCCTCAAGAACTTCCCGTTTACTGTCAAACAACTACAATAGCAGAATTGAGTTCTCCATTCAACAACACATAGTAGTTTCAACCATGTTCTACCATCCATCAATTAATAGAGTACCGGCATGTAAGTAATGTTTATTTATTTTTAATTGTTTGTGTATTTATTTGCTCATTTATTAATTTAATACAATCTAATAGACTATTTTATAACAATTTGTGGGCCTTACCTTGTCTGTTTAAACTTTTAAAACTTTGTATACCTTTTTATTCAACTTACTCTTTTTGAAATAAAACCACAGACATGTAATATTGGCATAATTATTGTAATTTACAACATCTACTTTGTTTATCTTTATTAGACAACACCCTAATATGGGTTTTTATCATTTCAGCATTTTTTTAACTTTGTATCAAGACCTGAAGATGCTTTGCATATTGTAGAAAGCGAAACCGGTCGTCTGATAGTTAAATTAAATTGATTGTGAGTAAGTCTTGGGGGAAAAAATGACATACGATCATTTTAAAAGAAACATTTTAATATAGTCCGTTCCAAACCCTTCTTTCAGTGCGCCATAGTTGAACGAATTCTCTCTAACGCATTAAGCTAGAAGTGACAGAATTAAATATAATTAAGCAAATAGCAGTAAACAACGGATACAATGAACAAACAATTAATAAAATGTTAAATCAAAAACTACACAAGGAAGCCCTGAGATTAGTATTTCCACCACCAGAGAAAAAACCCAGTACCTTCTGTTCGATTACATATACAAGCAAAATTACAACAAAAATAGCCAAACACATAAAAAAGAAAGGAATAACACCAGTTTTCCGAACAAATAACAACCTAGGCAAATATATCAAAAACAACAAGAGCCAAAATAAAAAACACTTACACAGTGATGTGTACAAACTTAAACGTGGCGACTGCCCAAAAACTTACATCGGTCAAACTGGTAGAAACTTTAACAAACGAATAGTAGAACATAAAAGGGCTTTCAATAATAGAAAAACAGATTCTACATACGCACTTCACCTTCTAGATCACAATCATTCTTTTAACGACGAATTTAAAATTCTTCACGTTCAAAATAAAGGCCTTAAGCTATCCTTGTTAGAATCTATGGAAATCAACAAATTAAAATACATAGATATAATTCTGAATGACCAACTCGAGACAAACAGTTCTCCCCTCTTCAACCTATTTCATTAGAGACTATAAAGTGTAAACGCATGCCAAAATAGATCACTTGAGAAAGGCAATCAGTCGAAACAGCTGTAGAGATAAGAGTAAAAATAAAATTTTTTGTGGAAGTTTGAAAACAAAGTTTTCAGTGTTTTATTGTTACGTAATTTATATACTTATTATATTATATTATTTATATATCTATTTATCTTTTTTATCTTAAAAATATTTTGTTTGATATTTGAGTTTATTTCTAGTATATATTAGACTTTTTAACTCAGTGACTATTTGGCATATTATTTTAATTGCCGGTTTAACTTATATTACAAGAACAGTGCAAGAATATTTTCTTAAGAGTAACATTTTTCATGCTAAATACTTCGACCTCATCCTTTTTGTAACAGTTTCCGCCTCAAAACCCACGGGAACAAATAACTTAAAGAACAATTTATAAACTTTGCGCTTCATGAATCAAATTTTCCACAACTCACGTGTTATTCTAGGTGTCGATCGGTAGACGGTTTGAGGAACAATGCTCACCTTTGCGGGAATCTTACGAAAACGGTGCCGTATTGTCACGCGAACAAAAGTGTGAGGGATCATAGGAAACCGTCACAAAGATGACCGACCTCATTCTTTTTTGTCGGAACGATGTTTTGTCGAAGTCAGAAAAGTTGATTTGTGGTGTTTGTCAATATTATTTTTCGTTTTGATTTTTTATTGTTGCAGTTGGACAGAAGTGGATCAGGATCTTTGTAATAGTCTTAACGTCAATAGACAATGTAACTAATGTGACAGAATCAATTTTGATGTTGAAGTTCGGTTTATTGAAAAAAAATTGTATTGGTTAATTGTAAAAGATAACAGTCAATTTTTTGTAGAAAATATAAATAATCTTGGGCATATATGCATGTTAAAACATATACATATACATATGCTTATAAATATGCTCGACTTTTATCAAGAATATGCAAAAAAGTTAATACATAAAATTCAACAAAACAGTATAAATTTTAAAGTCTATTATATTAAATCGGTAGAAGAAAAACTTACAATAATTTTGTACTTTTATGCTTTAGATGGCTCATAAAAACGGTAGACAATTAAAGGTTTATTAAAATTATCTATTAATTTGTGTTTTCTGTTAGAATATAGATATTTATTATAAATAGAAAAACTTCTTTCGAGATCAACTAATGAGCATAGGTGCAAAATTTCGGGCCAATGCTTTTTAAATGCATTCATTTTTTTCGACTCCTTTGAAAACTAATAAATATTTTTGAAAAATTGAAACGCTGAATGAAAGATTGCCATATTACCGAGGGCCGAAAGTCCCTTAGAATAAACAAAAAGGTTTTTAAATGAGATATTTGAAATTAAAAATCACACTATATTTTCTCTTCTTTTTCACCCCTGTTACTTATTAAGTTTATTAGTTATTTATTAAGTTTTCAGGGACTTTTGGCCCGCAGTAATAATATATTCTTTCATACTGCGTTTAAATTTTTCAAAAATACTTATCAGTTTTCTCAAGATTCGAAAAAAAATTTGCGCCTACGCTCTTATGTGATCGGAGCATATTTTTAGTTTTCTAAGAAGCATTGGTCAACATTGGATTCTTTCGAAAATTTTCCCTAGAAAATATTTGCCACTTAAAGAAGTGTTGGAAATCCTAGGTTTTTTATCAATATTATCATTTCATTTTCGTGAAATTTGTGCTCCAATTATTATCTTCAGTTGTAGAGCAGAAGTTATTGCTAGATTGTTGTTATCAGCTGTCGTTGTATAAAATATCAAGGGCAATTTGCTTTTTTTTGTGAACTTGCAAAAATAATCAAAATATGGTAATTTTAGGTTAATTTGGAGCTGATAAATGATTCAGTGAACTGAAAATGTAGCGAATTTATTAACATTAATACCCTCATTGTGGTACACCGTTGACCGAGGAATAAAAAGGAATAAAAAAAAGCCTTTTGTTTGACCTAACCTTTACCCCATGATCTTTCAGTGTAATAACGTCACATCTCTCGTGATGACACCACAGATCTGTTGTATACATCAATTAATAGTATTATAGGTCTAATTAATATTTCCCAATTTTCAAATTAAAATATTCATTACTTCCTGAATTACAGGATCTTAAAAACATCATGGACCACCCTATAGATTTCTACTAGCAAAAATATATATTAATAATATTATTATAAATAAGCAAGGGCATAGGAACAGGTCCCTATTATGCCGAAAAACAAAGAAATGTTATTTACTACAAAATCATAAAATATCAAAAGAAAAACAATATTTTACCTATAATATAAAACGGTCAAGTCTGTTTTTGAACGACTTGGTAGAGGGAGCAGAGGCAATGTTATTATTAAGGTTATTCCAGCACTCAAAAACTGTATTTGGTAGAAAGATGATCTTTCTGAAAGCTGTCTTGATCTTGTAGAAAAGTTCTCATTTTTTAGTTAAAAAAGTTAAAACTGATGTAAACATTTCATCGAGATTTCCAAAATTGCATAAGAAGGTCTTTTCGGTCCCAAAGTTATTCGAGTAGTTTTTCTTTGAACGTTTTTCAACAAAGTCTTGTCTCGAACCAAATCAGGATACCACGTTGGTCTAGCGCATTCAAGTATGGGTCTTACTTAAAGAGTGTAAAATTTGTAGAATAACTGCAATAAAATTTTCGAAAAACATCTCCGAATTATATATAGTCTGGAGTTCGCACGTTTACAAATAGAGGTAATATGGTCGGACCAAGTTAGGCTGCTGTTTACGATAAGACCAAGGTCGTTATACGAAAACACAGAATTTAATGGCTGCACCTTAACAAAGTACAGCACAAGTGAGTTATTTTAACTAATTCAAAGCACTACACATTTTTCCGCATTTAAGGGTAGTAATCAGTGGAACACCAAGTTAAAATAAAGTCAAAGTCCGTTTGGAGGATTAGCTGATTTGTGATTGGCATATATTTTTGTGTCATCAGCGTAGAATGATATTTTACTTAAAACATAATAAGGAACATCGCTGGTGTAAACGATAAAAAGCAGAGGTCCAAGGAGAGAAACCTGAAGCACTCCACTTTCCACTAACCTGTCCTGTGAGAGAGATTCGCCAACTCTAACTTTGTAATGTCGATCTGCCAGGAAATCATCTATTCAACGAAGTGAAGTACCGCGAAATCCGAAATATTCTAGCTTTTATAGAAGTCTGCGCTTAGGTACATGGTCAAAGGATTGAGAGAAATCTAGATAAACAACGTCGACCGGCTTCCAGTCCTTAACACAATGTAGGAGATTGGTTAGAGTAAAGTGACTAGAGACACATTCGTGTTGTTGTGTTTGAATAATATGTTCCTAGAGAAGGAATTTGGACATCTCCTCAGAAATAATGGCTTTCATGATTTTCCCAACTACTGACAGCAAGCTAATTGGACGATAATTGTTGAGGTCGAGTTTGTTGCCTTGTTGAACAATAGGGGTGATGGATGCTAATTTCCAATTAGGGGGTTAGGAGTTCTGGATAACAAAAGTTTACATAATTAAAGTTAAGGATTTGCAAGCATGTCTGCGCCTATTTTTACCAGTTTTGGTGTTAAACCATCTAAACCAGGTAAAACAGCTTTAGTAAAACCCTGTGAAAAAGATGAAGAAAGAGTTTCGGAAGATTCTTTGTCAGAAGGCATGTCTGGTTGGGTCTTTAAATAGAGGAATGGAAAGTGGCCAAGAAGAAACGTATGTATTTGTAGACTTTTTTAATGTTACCACTTGCAATAAAACTTGCTTTAAAATTTTGCCTTCAAAAAGAGTTTTTAGAGATGTTTGTAAGTTATTTGAAATTCTGCTGTGGCTTTGGAAATCAATGAGAAGCATGGTTTGTACAAATTTCCGCCATAGATGTTGTTTGTGATTAATTTTTAATTGTTGTTCGATTTATCCAGGGTTTTAAGTTGTTTTTATTAATCTTACGGAAGGTGGTATTTGTGGAAATTATATTGTGGACGGTATCTAAAAATGCAGTTCACATTAATGAGGTGGTTTAAGTCTGCAAAAAAAGGCCAGTCGATTTAAGAGAGTTCATTGTCAACTTCAAAAAAATGTGTTATAATATTGATTTAGAATAAAGAGCTTTGTATTAGCAATGGCATTTTAGAATTTTTAGATTTCAAAGCCGATAAACATTTAAGAATAAAATAGAATTAACTTAAAATTTTGCTGCAAATGAAATAGTAAACTTTGTCAAACTCCATATAAAACTTCTTGTATAGCGTAATCCATTTAAGAGCACAGTTAATTTAAGATATTTTTTTAACTTCTTTTTCTTATCTCCGGTAAGAAAGAATTTGTGGGACTATAATGAAATGATATTCTTCAGTGTCGATATTTTAGAAACCACTTGGCAATCTGAACAATAAAATCTAGAATTCATATGGTGCACTTTCAGACTAAATATTTAAGTATAAAAAAGTTCCAAATCACACTCAACACACCCCAAAAACAATAATAAAAAATATTGCTTCTTGAAACAGAAAAAATTTCATATACATATGTGGAAACTGAAGATTCAATAAACCTAATATCCCTTGTGGTCTTCGAGTAAATCGGTAAACAATATGTTACTCAGCTCTAAAAAACGTTTTATCATAATTACTTTATCAACCTTTTATGTTGACAACAATAATGGCCGACATGCATAGAAGGTTCACTTGCATTATAAGTGACGGGGACTTTCCCATTTCTAAAGGAATAAATCCCTACGGAGTAAGGAGATAAATATTTACCTATACATCGAAAGCTGCAAGCTGGCATACAACCAAATCAGCAAATAAGACTTGCTCAGGGCCCAAAGAAACGTCCCATTCAAATGTATATCAAGCATTATGCAGTGAGAATCTAATTTTGAATCAAGTAGACCAGGGGCGGTGCCACGAAATGGTTATTCAATAAAAACAGTTTAAATGTGGTTGTTAAAATTCATTTATTATACTAATTATATGCATACAACATAATCAACAAAAATTTTATTGGTGAAAAATTAGGGAATAAATATATAAAAAAGCTACATTAGTGAGTGTAAGAAATTTAAATAAAGATATAGCGTAGGGTCGCCTATATTGGAGTGGCTCCTAAATTGAACCTTTGTAGATTTCAGCGAACCGACAAGTGTTACATAGCATCTGTTAATGCCAACTAAAACTACATCCTGAAACCTGTTTCAATATACGATAAGGTATCTCTAGATATGGATTAAGATCAACGTATAGGTTTCTGTATAACTTCGTAAAGGTACACAGGTGTGCATCCGCACGGGATAAAAGTCGACCATCCTTTTTATACTCTGAAGAGAGCCATCACATATTAAACATTAAAATCTATAAGATATATTGGGAAAGAAACATCTAGTATACAGTTTTAGAGTATGTGTGTGTGTATGTGTGTGGTTCGTCGTAGATAAAAGATAGTATGCAACTCGTTACGATTATTTTTCAACTCTCTCTCTCTCTCTTCAATCCTGACCCCCAGGGGGAGTGTAGTGGTCGACGTGATGTCGTATATTGTCTGTCTCCAGAGATCTCTGTCTCTGGATATTTCTTTTAATTCATGCATAGGTCTTTGGCATATTCTTGTAATTTGATCTATCCATCTTGTTGAGGATCTTCCTCGTGATCTTCGGCCTTCTACCTTTCCTTGTATTATGAGTCTTTCCATGTTTTTCTGTGTTTGCTCTCATAACAGGCCAAAATATTTTAATTGTTGGAGATGGACTTTACTAGAGAGTCGTTGGCTAACTTTTAGCTCTCTTAAAATTGAATTATTTGTTCTACGGTCGGCCAAGGAATTCGTAATATTCGTCTCCAACAGAACATTTCAGTGGCGTCTATCTTTTTCTCTCCGATTGTCTCAGAGTCCAAGATTCACATCCGTAGGTCAGTATTGGGAATATTAAGCAGTTGATCAACCTCATCTTTATCGCTCTTGAAATTTGACAGTCCTTCCATATTTTGGTCATTTTTGCTGTGGCAACTTTTGCTAGATCACATCTACGTTTAATCTCTTCTTGTAATGTCCCTGTGTTTGTGATTAATGATCCCAGATATAAGTATGTGCTCACAACCTCGAACCGGTCAGTTGTGGTTAGGTGTGGATGATTGTTGTGTAGTCTATCCACTATCATGATCTTTGTCTTTGATATGTTTAATTGCAGACCAAATATTTGACTTTCGTTTTCGATCAGTCGTATAAGTTCCATCAGCTCTGCTTGACTATTTGCAAGAAGGGCTGTGTCATCTGCGAAACGTAGGTTGTTTAGTTTATGACCATTTATTGAGATGTCCTTTTCCCATCCTTCAAGTGCTCTTCGCATCTTCGCTTTTTCAACATTAAAACGTTAAAGGTTTAATATACGTCAAAATGTATGTATCGAGGTAAATTGTTGCCTGATGGCTATCGAAGAACCTTCTATGACCAACATATATTCTAACCGGAGACTGAAAGTACAATAGCAATTTAAAATAAATTACCTGTTCGTCGTAGATAAAATACAGTATGCAGCTCGTTACGGTTTCCACACGTGTGACAGTCTCAAATGGTTAAACATTAAAATATGTCTGTCATGCGTGTATCATATCTCCGCGTCGGTGTAGCTTCGTTCTGACCTTAGCTACGGAAAAGAAGAAGAAATGACAGCTTACAACGAAGAAGAATTAACGGACGAACGGACAAAAAAAGAAGAATAATTGACAGTTGAGAAAATAGTTCCGGTCTTGGCTAAGGTACATGCTCGGCCGGTAATGCAGATTCAACGCTTACCGACAGTGACGTAAGAGTAGTTCAAATGTCCCGTCTTATCTCGCCCAAATGCCCCATACTCTGCTGCTTCCATCACAATAAATTTTAACACAAGAGTTTTATTTTTAGCTTTTGAATAAATGTTTCTTAGAGAATATCGAGAAAAGAAGAAGAGATATACCAGCGTTTTTAAAAAAAATTGTAATTTTTCGGTAACTATTGGCTACTACTCAGTTTTAGTAACAAATAAAACTTTATTACGACCTTACGAATATCATTATTTATTTATTTCTCTCTGATTTATCTGATGTTCTCATTTGTTCAGTTTATTTTCCAACGATTTTACAATATCTTTTTTAGATAAGATTATTTATTACTAGTATCTTCATTAATAAACTGTCATTATCTGGTTTATTTTTATATACATCTGCAGCTTTCCTTTATTTTTATTGCCAATCGCTATTTTTTACTTCTTTTGACTTCTGCTGATACTAAACCTAATAGTACTTCTTATTAAGGATGACCAAGTTGTATTTATTTATTCTGTTTTTAAGCAGATACATTTTTAACACTTTAACATACAAATTCTATGTTGCCTTTACGCTTACGCTCTGAAATTGCTAGAATTGAGTTTTTTTGTCAAGAAATGTTTTATGAATGGTTCTGTTTGTTATACCTGTAACTCTTTTAATCTTCTTATATTATGTTAAAATAATTATGGTTTTTATAGAAAATTATACGAAAAAAAAATAAAGATGATTTCTTCCTATGATTTTTTATGAAAGATATTTATCCCTTTTGTACGCCTCCACTGAGGGTATAAAGCTTCTGCTCCCTCAGTGTCCCGAATGGCTCCAAATAAATGTAAATCCCTTACAAACGTCGCATAAGGAACCCATCTTTTTGTCACCGAAGTACTCGACAATGCTTGTAAACATGTCGCTTTCGTTTAAAGTTTGTCGCATCCATCGCTAAATTAAACAATTACAAAATAGAAAAGCGTAATCTGAGGTTGGGCAATTCGACTGGAAATGATATGGGGACAACGGTAGGTATTTCGCAGAAGGATTTGCTTTCTTAATTCTTTTTTAAACGTCGTCGAGGAAATCATGGCCACCGAGTTTTACGCTTTGGTGAACGAATAATTTTTTGAGGGTACCGCAAGAGGACAGATGTTTGATGACATCTTTCAACGGTAAAAAATCTCGTTAACTAACACTTACGTACGGAGGAATGCAGTGAAAATAGTAAGCTTGCTTTTGTTGTAAATATTTGTTGAGTACTACTTATCGTTGTGAGATGCATCTACTAATAACACATTTTCTTGGTTTATATCTGGACCAACCCTTTAGACATTTGACATTGGAATTAAAAATATTTACCGTTGGTATTTGTAGTTCCTTACAATAGGTAGACAAAACACAGAGAGAAGTCCGCCAGGGTTGCGTGCTGTCCCCACTACTTTTCAATGTCTACAGTGAAGCGGTATTTCAAGAAGCGATTTCAGACTCAATAGAAGGTATATCTATCAATGGAGAAGTTTTGAATAACTTACGTTTTGCAGACGATACAGTACTAATTACGGATAACAACAATGATTTACAGAACCTAATGCAACGCCTTAATGAAGGCTGTCATGAGTACGGACTGAAGATAAATTTAAAGAAAACTAAATGCATGATCATGACTAAATCTGCACATGCAAATGTCCAATTGACTATTGAAGATACTGCAATTGAGAATGTTAATAACTATAAATACTTAGGAACATGGATAACATCAGATGTAGACCAAACCAAAGAAATTAAGACACGTATTGAAATAGCACGTACATCATTTATTAAACTTAAAAAGTTTCTTTGTTGTCGGGATATAAGGTTAGAACTACGCCTGAGAATGCTTCGATGCTACGTGTTCTCTACTCTTCTTTATGGTCTGGAAGCTTGGACACTAAAACAAGTTCATCTGAATAAGTTGGCCGCCTTTGAATTTTGGTGTTACAGAAGAATCCTACGAATATCATGGATTCAAAAAATGTCAAACATGGAAGTAACTAGAAAGATAGGAAATGAGGCGGAAATAATATTAACTATTAAAAGACGAAAACTTGAGTACTTGGGACATGTGATGAGAGGGCAAAAATACGCATTATTACAACTTATTATGCAGGGCAAAATCCGAGGAAAGCGAAATGTGGGAAGACGAAGAATATCCTGGCTTAACAACTTAAGGGAATGGTTTGAATGCAGTAGTGCAGAACTTTTTAGAGCGGCAGTCAACAGAGTCCGCATAGCCATGATAATTTCCAACCTTTGATAGAAGATGGAACTTAAAGAAGAAGACAACAGGTAGAGAATAATTAGACAGTAATAGACAATAGACAATAATTAGAAATAAAAGCATAAAGATAATCCAAACATTGTATTGGAACCAAGGTTCAAAAAGTTGGGCAACAGTCATAAGAAATAAAGATCTGTAGAAGAGTTGCCATTGTAGGAAGAAACAATATATGATATTATTAGTGCTTAATAATTTGTTTTTGATTACACTATAGTAAAATGAATGTAGGTCGGCATGTTGTGGGTGATACAAATAGAGAAACTAAAAAAACTAAGGATTTAACTATTCACAAGACGCGAGCAAAGCAGTTTTTTAACTCAATGAAAGAGGAATCTGCTGATACCGTAGCATATTGCTTTGATGTTCAACAGTTCCATAATCTCCTAAAAGCGCCTATTACGGAAGCATTCTATGCTCAGCAACTGTCTTTTTATGCATTTCGTGTGACAGATACTTTAACAAAAACTTCTGTTTTTTATACATGTTCAGCATAAAGCAGGAAGAGGTGTTGTAGAAATAAGTTCCACGTTGACTGAATTTCTAAAAAAGACTGATTTTGACCTAGATATTAAGCATCTAAGATTGTTTTCGGATAGATGTGGGGGTCAGAATAAAAATTCGCACGTATTACATGCACTCACCTTGTGGCTTTTGAATAATACTCCGAAAACTACTGAAACAATTACGATGACGTTTTCCATTAGTAGCCATTCGTTTATGCCAGCTGATCGGGTTTTTGGTCAAGTTGAGCTAGATTTACGTGCCCATGCTTTTATAAAGTCACCAGACAAATATTATGAAACCTATCCTAAGAAAGGATGCAAGCTGGGCTCTGATTGAACTTTGTATGATATCACTTTCACTCAAAAAAGTTATAAGTATCAGTGGAGCTAAAAGAATAATTCTAACTCGAGGCAAACAAACTGCTGAGGAAAGTAAAATCTTGTATAAAACAGAGGTATTGTATAGAAATAATGACTCTTAAAGTTTTCAAGATTAATTCAACCGCAGAAAAAACTAAGTAAAATAATACTTCTGGAATTGCCAATGAAGCATGTTGTTAAGAATAAAAATCTGAATAGCTTATCAAAATTTTGAGTTACTTTATCAGCAAAGAATGGGCAGTAGATCCAGAGTTAACTTGGTTAGATCCAATTTTGAAAGAGCAGTATTGTGAAAATACAATTGAAAAAGACCAGAACTGCGATCAATGTTAAGATGAAGAAGAATTTGCTGACTCCTGGAGGACGACATACATTTCAAATATTTCAAATCATTTAGGAACAATCAAACTACATTTTTTCATTTAAAGACAACAGAAATGGCGTTTTGTTCATCGATAATTTTTTTTTTGGAAAAACTAATAAAGCTTGATGAAACTTATAAATAGGATAAATTGATAATAAAAAAAGTACATTTATTCATATTTTGTGGTTTTATTTTAACTTAATTAATGATTGAGTAGCAGTTTTTCTTACTTCCTGAAAAATGTTAAAAATAGACAAAGTGCGATAGGAAAGTCTGGTCCTCAGATACGCATTGGTAATTACAATTTACAATATTTCCAGAATTATTTTTTATAAATATCATTTTTACGCTACTTTCACGAACACAATCACAATGATTGCCACATAAGCAATAAAATTAACCTCCTCTGTATTTCTTAAAGAAGAAGAAGAGGATCAAATCGGATTTCGGTATTTTCAATGGATATAATCCTAATGGTAACATTCTTCGTAAAAATTCAATTTTCGAGTGGAATAACTCCACATCGTCTTTGATGCCTACGTCGGTGAAGAAGGCTCAAAATATTCTATATAAGTTAACGAAGTTTTATATGTTCGGTATCAATTTAAATAAAATTTTATGATGAAAAAATACATTTATTTTAAGAATGCTTTACTACAAAATACAGTGGAAATATATATTATAAATTACGCCTAATATTTCAAAACAATGCACCAAATTTGCACTAAATAAAAACGGTGCAATTTTTAACACTTTGACTGCCACTAAATTTACCATAATGGTCCTATGCGCCACACTAATTTTTTTATGAAAATGTATTTAAACATTTTTATCAACATACCTTAGATACATTGCTTTGGTTGTGTGCTTACTTCTCACTAAGTTGCATGATTCTGGTTTTATAACCCAAGGTTACGCAGATGACCTATCTGTTACTAGGAGGGGCAAGCATGACCAGACTATACTAGTCTCATGCAAACTGCTCTTAACGAAATTAAAAGTGGGTGCTCGAAAGAGGGCTTAAGTGTCAACCCCAGTAAAACGACTTTGATACCTTTCACAAGGAAACGTAAATACAATTTACAGGCTCCAACTATGAATGGCATCATATTAGACTATTCCAAGGAAGTAAAATATCTGGGGGTAACCCTAGATCAAAAATCACCTGGAATAGTCATATTAAAAAAATTTTATCCAGAGCTCTGGTGGCAAGTTCGACCTGCCGCAAGACGTTTGGAAAGACTTGGAGCCTACAACCAAAAATGACTCCCTGGTCATATAAAACAATAATTAGGCCCATGGTCACATACGCATCATTCTTATGGTGGCCAAAAACACAACAAACAACAGCTAACGCCAAACTGCAAAAAGTGCAGCAGCTAGCTTGTCTGGGAATCACAGGGGCAATGTCAACATATACCACTGTAGCTGTAGAGGCGATGCTGAACCTTCCTCTCTTGCATTTATACATAAGGAGAGAGGCAGTAACTACCGCCTTAAAACTGCGACAGACACAAATAATGAAACCTGCAGATCTAGTTGGCCACCTAAAAATCTTAGAAGAAATTCCATTGGATTCTAAGGACATGCCGACAGGTGCTATGCCAGTCAAATTCGACTTTGAAACACCCTTTGAAGTGGTCATAAAAGACCACCAGATCAGACAGATAATCAAGATTCTTCGGGAAAGAGAAAAATACAGGGGCTGATTGACTTTTTGTAGACCAAGAAATTATCAGCATGATTACTACATTAATACATTAGCTAACGCACCTAGTAGGAACCCTATGAAAAAATCGGATAGGTATTCGGAAAGAAGTACTGGTAAGCAAACTTGAGAAGGATGAAATTGTAGGAAGAGAGAGAAACGGCATTGTCATTTTTAATGGAAAGATAAGCGCGATGTACTGATGCTTACCACCAAACATAAACTGAATTTTATTAATATTCCAGATAGAATTGAGATTTTTATCTTTTGACAAGCAGATTAACTTTACTTAATCAGTAGACCCATTTGTAGCTTTAAGAGTTGGGCCGTTTATAATACAATTCATTAAATTACAATATTTTATAATCTTCTGAGGTGTCCTAGCTCTAAACGAACCTTCTCCATTCCTTCCTATTGGATACCATCTGTGTTACTTCCTGCCAAGTCTACCCTTACTCTGCAGTATCTGCGAGATGTCACTGTTCCATTCTTTAATGGGTCTTCCTCTTCTGTTCTTCCCTATTGGTTTTGCGTCTCACACTCTTTGTACTTATCCATTATTGTCCATACGGGTTAGATGTCCGAACCATGTCAACTTTTTCTCCTTGATTAAGTCGAGTATCGGTTTGCTGCCTGAATTCTGCTCTGATGTCTTTTGTTTAATATCCAATTTTCTGTTCCATATGTCATTGTAGGTCTATATATTGTTTTGTATATTGTCATCTTGGTCTTTGTTGATATTTCTTTGTTATTAAGAAATCCTCTATTTAGTGCTTATAACAGTTTCCTGTGTTTTCCATTCTGTTGTTAAGATCGTCCTCGATGTCTCCTTTGTTGTTGATTACTGTTCCTAAGTAATTGTATGAATTTGTCTGTATTATTTTTTGTTGGTCTATTATTACTTCTATTTGATCTTCCGTCACTTGTTTCCTTGATATTTTCATTATCTGGGTTTTCTCTTTGTTTACATTTAAGTACTATTTGCTTGCTTCTAGGTTCCATTTCTCTAAGTTTTCTATTTCTATTTCAATTTTTTTGCTGTTTACACAATTAATACTATGTCGTCTGCAAATATGCACATCTCAGCGTTTATCATTTGCATTCTGTTCCAACCGATGCAGTATTTCTTGAATGTTTTCTTACATTCCTTCACTATCTCATCTATTGCATTTATGAATAGCACTAGGCTGAGACTTCCCCCTTGTCTAACTCCTTGAGTTGTTTCAAATAGTTCTGACTGTGTATTTAACATTTTTACTGTATTTGTTGTTTTCATGTATATACTCTTTGTTGCTTCTATCGGTTCTTCACTTACGTGCTTCTTCTTTAGGCTTTCCATATATATTTTCTTTTGACTGAGTTGACAAGCAGTTTGATAAATCTTTCTTTATTGTACAGTTAGAATATTAATTTATTTATGTGATTACCTTCTATACGTGATTTATTTATAACCAATCTTGTATATTTACATCTTAAATCCTGATTTCCGAAAACATATTTACCTACCTGACTTCCGAAAATCAGACAAACGTTATCATCATCATTTAACGACCTGTTAATCTCGTCTCATGAAAAAATTAAAAGCCCCCAGCGACCCTCGTACCGGGTTTGACATCTGACAATGCCACTCAAAGGCCCGTTCCATCAATGTCGCTCCCTTGTACCTTCAAATCTGTATGTTAGTTTCCTTTCGAATCTCCTAAGGGCCCTACACAGGCGTTGAATGATTAATGGCACGAATTGAAAGGTTTGCGAAAGAATGTAATGTTTATAATGCTCTACCGGTTGCATATCACCTTGAAGAATTTTAATAGAATTTGAAAAAATATTAATATCTTATAATGGCTACAAAGAAAAGCAAGTGAGGAATTTATAGGGTGAAAAAAACAGAATATACTGTTAGAATATATTATTTTCTAGATGGGTGCGACTAACACTCGATTAAAATAAATTGTAGGTATATTTTTTCAATAAAAACTGCTTTCTGAAAATTTTCTTACTGGATTGTTTTTTTGCAGGTTAAAGAAGTGTTTCTCTGTGTTCCTTCAACATGGAGAGTGAAGTGATTATTGATTACGTTCTGAGCCAACGCCAAACAAAAATGAAATAACGATTTGGGTACCAGCTTTTGTATAATCTAATATAGCACTTCTTCGAAAATCATCATCATCATCATGATTGTTGCTATAGCCCTAAGAGAGCCTCGATCTTCCTAAGTCTATTACGAAAGTCAGTTCTATCCATTACCAACTGTTGCCAGCTTACTGCACCTATTTTCTTTGGGATAATGCATTAAAAATGTTTTGCTCTGTTGTCTATTTGGGCATCCCAGACCGCCTTTTCCAGAGCTATGTTGAAAAGGAGACACGCCAGCGCATCTCCCTGTCTCAGCCCAACATGTGGTTCAAATGCCTGTGATTGTTCGCCCTGTATTTCGACTTTGCAAACAACTTTACGCATTGTAGCCTTAACCAATCTTATCAGTTTATCGAGTATGTGGAATTCATCGATGGCTTCATACAATTTATTTCTTAGGACACTATATATTGAATTGTTCAAATAAAAAGTTCACTATCAAAAGATTGGCAGATCTTAAAGACTTTGTTGCTTTTCAAAATATGTTCCACCAAGATCCATACACTTCTGTATACGTTCAAACCAATTGATAAATTAGTTATTCCGGTCTTCAGTTGACATCTGCAAAATCACTGTTTTAAAGGCATCTATAGATTTTTCTGGCGACTGGAATCGCTACCCACACATTTAATTCTTGACCTTGGGGTTCGTGAAGAAGTCATTGGGACTTAGGTCGGGGCTATACGGTGGATGGCTTAACAATACGATATTTTGAAGCCCCAAAAACTTCATTTTCTTTTGGGCAGTGTGAGCACTTCTCCTAATGTAGGATGATTCGCCGTTATTGTTGCTATGTTGGAGTTTCGCGATAATTTCTGGTGAACAAACGATTATATACCAACAAAAGTAACAGTTCTTCGATCTTCTTAAACAATTGTTGCTGCATCACCAGATTTTGACACAACAGTTGCGACCATTTTCTTTGACACACTTTGAGAACGCATCACTTTTGTTGGTTTTTCCTTATCGTTGAATACCCACACAGCGGAGTGGCGTTTATTTTCTGGTTCGTAGGAGTAAATCTAAGATTCATCGCTGCCACTAACAATACTATAAACATTTTTTGAGCTTCCTTTGTTGAACAGTTGCAATGTTTTGACACTAATTGACGCGAAAACGCTTTTTGCTCTTCTGTGAGCAAATGAGGGAACCAACGGAAAACCAACTCAGTAACACTCATTTTTTCATGTAGGAGCTTTGGAATCATCGTCTTTAAAATGCCGGTATGTTACACAGTATGTCATCCTTATGTAGCTGAAGAACCGCATCAAATATTTTGCTGTGTGACTGCTGTTTTAGATGGACCTGGACTGGATTCGTCGCTGAGACTGGAGCGATCACGTTGACATTCACAATACCAGCAGGAAATAGACTAGCGTAATGCTTTATTTCCAAACATAAAAACCAGTTCAGCGAAACATTGCTATTGGGATAATCCTTTCCAAAATAGTAAAAAATTATGGCTCGAAAATGTTCTCGGCTAGATCCATTTTTCGACCGACTTGCTAATTTAAAAAATTCACTGTATCTAGATCTCGTATTGTATCGTAATTAAACTCTTGATTTATGTCAACAAAATATTGAGGTTATATTTGTGTTGAAACCTCCTCTATGACAGTGGTACCCTCTAAGCGACTATATGTAAAACTAAAGACAAATCTCGTAGGCCACTTACCGTGACACATTCAATATAAATTTTATATCAGTAAAATTTGAATACAGTTAGCTGAACATAATTTCTGAATTTAATAGATTACCACACAAACAAAAACTGTAAAAGGCAATCTTTTGCTGTTCAACTATCGTCTTGGGATAGAAATGCTGGTGATGAGTTTACCTATCTGAGGTGATCAGTTTACAGGTTTACAAAGGATGCCAGTGACTAGTTTGTTAATGTCCCATAAACTGCAGAATATCGTTTAACACAAAACTTTTGATAGGTATAGTAAAACTAATGCTTCATGTATTGCAAGAATAGCACAATAAATGTGCCTTAAATAGCTGACTTATCTTGATGTAAATATAGTTTGAACTACACCGCGGCGCAGGCTTTTAATTACTTTAACAATTGTTTAAAAATCCTTTATAAAAGGTATATAAAATTGCCCCAAACGGGCTATCACAAACACATTGCAAAACGTTTTCGGATTAATCAATCCATCATCAGTGCAAACCTGAAAGTATATAACCACTTTAATTAAAAAGAACGTTAAATTAAAATGTTGACAAAGGTTAGAGCAAAATGTGGTTAATACTTACGGTTGTACATGCTAGTAGCCACCAAAATATATGGGTCAAAACCCTTTAAATGTTTTAAATTTGTAGTTGTTTTACATTATTAGTAGTTATAATTTGTGATGTTTAAGTTACCGTTGGATAGGTAACATGGCGGCGTATGACTCTACATAAGTAAAATGGTCCTGAGACGAAGTGTCTACGAGGACCTGTTGATAACAACTGATCAAAATGACATTGTTGACATGTTAGGACGGATGTTGTGTCAGAGCAGTCAGTGTAACTTACGGTAGTTGTCTAAAAATGACAGATGTCAGCCTTATTTAAAATTGAAAAAAGTTAAAATTATAATAATGTAACAGTATCAACCATCAATATTGTAATCTGTATTGTAAATTAATAAATAGCTATATTTGAAACATTGAAAATTGGTTTTTTAAAATTAATGTGGGTCAACTGGAATTTATGAAATTTTGTAGGATTGATAGGCAACCAACTATACATGTGTAAGATCTATTTATTTTAAGCTAAAGATTTTGTCAAAAGGCCCTGTATGTTGAGACATTTGGTACCTAAATGGTTACAAAACTTTAGCTTAAAATAAATAGATCCTTACACATGTATAGTTGGTTGCCTATCAATCCTACAAAATTTCATAAATTCCAGTTGACCCACATTAATTTTTAAAAAACCAATTTTCAATGTTTCAAATATAGCTATTTGATTAATTTACAATACAGATTACAATATTGATGGTTGATACTGTTACATTATTATAATTTTAACTTTTTCAATTTTAAATAAGGCTGACATCTGTCATTTTTAGACAACTACCGTAAGTTACACTGACTGCTCTGACACAACATCCGTCCTAACATGTCAACAATGTCATTTTGATCAGTTGTTATCAACAGGTCCTCGTAGACACTTCGTCTCAGGACCATTTTACTTATGTAGAGTCATACGCCGCCATGTTACCTATCCAACGGTAACTTAAACATCACAAATTATAACTATTAATAATGTAAAACAACTACAAATTTAAAACATTTAAAGGGTTTTGACCCATATATTTTGGTGGCTACTAGCATGTACAACCGTAAGTATTAACCACATTTTGCTCTAACCTTTGTCAACATTTTAATTTAACGTTCTTTTTAATTAAAGTGGTTATATACTTTCAGGTTTGCACTGATGATGGATTTATTAATCCGAAAACGTTTTGCAATGTGTTTGTGATAGCCCGTTTGGGGCATTTTTTATATACCTTTTACTAAAGGATTTTAAACAATTTTTTGTGATATATGGTATACAGCCAGCTACAGGAACTTAGCTTCCTCGTGGAATTTTACTTTAAAAATGTTGTCCGTTCATCAATTCGATCATCTAATAGTTGCAGGAAAAGTTATCCCTGTAAAGGGACACATATATCACGGGAGTTCTATTTTTTGTTATAAGTCGAAATGAAATAATTGACATACAGCGGTGGATAGATCTGGCCAATGAATGAGCAGTACGATAAAAGATAAAAAGTTACGGCCAGGTATTATCCACTCTAGTGATCCCCACCGAAAAGCATTGAGGCGCTAGAAAACCAGAAAGCGGCACTATATTAAAATTTTGTTTATATAATGATATAGTTTGCTCGAATATTGTTATCCGCCATTTTTACGTATTTTTTTTATTTCTTACTCATTCTATAATTAATTTAATTTATTATTTATTTGTATTATTTATTTACTTATTTTAAGTCTATTTTATTTTAAATAGTAAATTATATCTAGTTCTTACGAACGGAAAAATCTTCTAACGAATTTTTCATCCCTAGTGGTTCTAATTCTCCTCTACAGTTTTGTGCTAAGCTTTTTTTAAATAACCTTCAAATAGTCGCGAAAATGTTAGTTTTACTTGGACCACTCTGTTTATACAAGTATATCCGGATGAACGGGCTAATTCAAGGCAACGTCATGTCTCATCACAATCAGCTTAAAACTTTCCATTTCCGCATCCTTCGAGGAAGAACAATTTCGAAACAGTAGATACCGAAACTTTAAGGAAAATCATATACTGTAAACTAAACAAAGAACAAGTCTTGGAAGTTTTCGCAGGCTAGCTATAAGATTTGCATGTGAAGTGTGAAGGGCATGAAGTTGTATGCTGCCGGGGCAACTCCTCTAGTCCGATGAAATTAGCTGCATAGATGAGAATTATTCATTTTATACACAATTTAAACTGGTTAAATCTATTTCTAATAAAATTAAAAACTCATAAACTTATAATAACAAAAGCTGACAAAGGAAACTGTCTTCTAATCATGTACAATAGTGATTATGTTAACAAAGTAGAATCTTTTCTATCCAACAACTCATTTATTCCACTTAACAAGAACCCAATGAATAAACTTATAAATGATCTAAAATCAAACATTTCTAATGCAACTAATTTGTTTCAAGAACTTGGAACTAACCCCAAAACTTTCATTTCTAGCAATCCTTTAATACCAAGACTTTATGGTCTCCCTAAAATTCATAAAGCTAATGTTCCAATAAGACCTGTAGTTAGTTTTGTCAATACCCCACTAGCTTCACTAGCAAAATTTATCAACACTCTTCTACTAGATCTACTTAATTACACTCCCAAATATACTATTACCAACACTTTAGATTTAATCTCCAAAATTTCTTCACATACTCTTCCGAATAACTTCACTATGGTCTCTTTCGATGTAACAAATCTGTTCACCAATGTTCCCAGATTAGACACCATTCCAATCATCAATAACCTTCTACAAAGAAAAACCATTGACCAAAATAAATGTTCACAAATTACTTCTCTACTCCAATTTTGCCTTTCCCAAGATTTCTTTATCTTTAATGATAAAATTTATAGACAACCAGAGGGTTTAGCAATGGGAAATCCTTTATCTCCTCTACTTGCAGATCTTTTTCTAGACTCTCTCGAAACTAACTTTGTTCATTCTCAACCACAAATAATCTTATGGTACAGATATGTGGATGACATTTTAGCCTTTATAGAAGGCCCACCTTCAGAACCTCACAATATTTTGTCAATAATTAATAATCTACATCCTGCAATTCATTTTACCTTAGAAGTAGAAAGCAACAACATTATCAACTTTTTAGACCTAACTATCAAAAAGAATGCTTCCTCCTCTTCTTCTTTGCCTACACTAGAATTTTCAATTTTCAGAAAACCTACTCAAACTGACCATATGATACCAACATCCTCAAATCACCCTTTTCAACACAAGATGGCAGCTATTCAATGTTATGTCCACAGACTTCTTAATATCCCTATGTCTCAAGAAAATTACAATAAAGAAATCTCCATCATTAAACAGATAGCAAACAACAATGGTTTTCCTTCTACTACTGTTGATAAAGTCATTAGAAAATCTATACTCAAAAAGAGACTAAACCAAGCTTTTAATGTTGATAAAAAATCCAACACTACTTCCATATATAGATCCTTATCTTACTTAGGACCAATTTCAGAAAAAATTTCAAGAGTACTTGTTAATAAAATCAGTGACTTAAACATCTCCTTTAAAACCAAATATAACATCAAGTCCATCTTCAGCAAGACCAAAGACAAAGTTGACAAACTAAACAGAAGTGGTATTTACAAGCTGTCCTGTGGTGACTGTAATATGACTTATGTAGGTAGAACAATGAGAACTCTGAATCAAAGAATCAAAGAACACCTCAATAACCCAGAAAAATCAAACTTTGGATATCACATTAAATTTAATAATCATTCCTTTTCTCCTTCTGAAAACAGTAAAATTTTACACAACATTCCCAATAAAAACTTTAGACTCATGAATCTCTTGGAAGATCTTGAGATATCCAAAGAAATGAAACTAAACCCTGATTGTTGCTTAAACACACAAATCAACCTCAATTGCAATTATAAACCTCTTTTTAAATTATTATGGGAGACTTTAGAGGAAGAAGGGTGACCTCATGCAATCTTATTACATTTTTTCATAATTTTATATTTTTAAACAAAAATTCTAAACTTTATTATAAATTTACAACATTTTGTAATTCATTTGACAGTTATTCTTAATTGAAACATGAAAATATATTCTTTAAAAATTTTTATGCAAATTTCTTACAAATTTCCATCAAGAGATACAATTCTCAATACACTTAAGTATCAGATAATGTAACATTAATACCATGTTTCTTCTTTATATTATTGTTGAACGATTTGAGCCCTTGTTTCTTAAGGATGACTGTCAGATTGAACATACATTGACCTTGAGCAATGACTTGAGTGAATTTACAAACTAATGTCATTCTGTATGATGTGATGAACACATAAGATTTAATTTAAAAACTTAAAAACTTAATTTTTAGAAAGTCTTTGATGACTATTAGTAATTCCAAACTATTAAATAATTTTGTAAGAATTTAAAACAATCTCTATTTCCTATATATGACATTTGTCAACTGTCACTTTTGAAAAATCGTTTAAAAGGACCGACATTTGATTTCATTAGTTCTATTCTGTCTACCTCCTCACAGCAAACAATGGTCGGGTTCTTACACCCGTACCATGACAAAAAATTTTCAATTTTTTAATGTGTCTGTGAAGTCCAGTGTCGGTTTTTTATATGTTTTTTTAAGAATTTTAACAACTAAGTAATTAAATAAAAAATCAATATTTCAACATATAAGGAAATGAGATCTCTCCATTGTAGTGGTATTTATAAATTGACGTAAGTAAAAAATTAAAATCTTCACCAATTAGTACTTATAAGAACATTTTATTGTAGCATAGCTCCGATGATGGCTTTGTAAAGCCGAAAGCGCTCAGCTAGGAATTATTAAAAATATACACACTTCAAAAATACTTTTTTGCCTTTTCTTTTGACTTAATTATAGATTTGCTTTGAGTGTTTTTTTGGAGGTTTAGGAACTTTGAACGCGAATTAAAGATGATTTTTTTCAATTGATATGAAATTGACTTTTTTCGATCGTTTTTAAAAAAAATCGTGTGAACGAGCTCTCTTTCTTTTTTAAGTCATCAGCTGTTTGTGTTACGCAAATAACCGGAACATAGTTTACAGTATACAGACCACATTGTGACTGTTGCTGTTAACACAAAAGTATCATCTGTAAAGATCTTTTGTTTTGTATTTAGTTTTATTAGGCATTTGTGGCTCTATAGTGGTCACCAGCATCGTTTTTGAAGAATTATCGTCACACAAATACGGCAGCTTTGTTTGTTGACACAGCCATTCAACTAAAAGTGACCTTTACCGCTTAACAAAATTCGCTTATGAAAACCTGGATCAACGCCAATCTCGTTTTGGGCCCACTCACAGAATCTACGCCTGGCTAGGTGATCGTGTAGCTTCAATTCTTGCACGAGTTAGATTTTGTAAACATGCAAACCAAGATCTTTCCGCAAAATCTTCCATAAAGTGAATGAACACATATCCAACTGCTGTGAACGATGGTGGATAAACTGGATTACTCTCTTGACAAAGACAAGTGCCAATAGATGCTTTGAAATCTTAAACACTTAGTTCATCGTTTTTTCTTATACCTAGTAACTGGGTATCTCTTCCATAAATTAACCAAGTATTCACAACTGCTAAATAAAATATATGGAATACAATGCGGAGGTGCTAGTTTTTAGAATGAATCCTAGTACTATATAAAGCTATTAACGAGTTCATTAAGTCCACTCCGCCCATACATTTATTGTAAAACGTTATAATAATAGGACATTCTACAAGAATGATTTCTTTCTTTGCTGTGCCCCATCTCTCAACTTGACTTGTAGGATCATCATCATCATCCAGCCGAATTTTCTCATCCATTGTTGGATATAGGCCTCCTCCAAACGTCTCCAGTTCTCTCTATCTCTAGCTGCTTGCAATCCAGTTTGTTTCTATTCTCCTTAGGTCGTCGGTCCATCGGGTGGGTGGTCTGCCTCGACTTCGCTTGTCGGCTCTTGGTCTCCACTCCAATAATCTCTTCGTCCATCTTCCGTCTTCCATTCTAGCAACATGTCCAGCCCACCTCCACTTTTGTTTATTGATTCGCAGTATAATATCGTCTACGCCAGTTCGTCGGCGTATCTCCTCATTTCTTACGCCATCTTTCAAGGTCAGGCCCAGCATTGATCTCTCCATTCGCCTTTGTGTTACCCTCAGTTTTTTCGGCAGTAGCTTTCGTTAAACTTAAGGTCTCTGCTCCGTAGGTCAAGACTGTAAGATGCATTGGTTAAATGCCTTCCTTTTCAGGTGAATTGGGATATTTGTTTTAAAAATGTCTCTCATCCGTCCATATGCCGCCCATCCCAACATGATTCGTCTATTTAGCTCGCAGGTTTGGTTGTCTCTGGTTATTCTAATTTCATGACCAAGTATGTGTATTTATCGATTAATTCTACCTTGTTGTTATTGACTGTATCTCTTCGCTGGGAACTATATTGGTCATCATTTTGGTTTTCCTCGAAATTTATCTCCAGCCCAGTTTCTTGTAGTATGTCATTCAGTTCTTAAAGCATGTCTTTGATCTCTCCCAGATTATCTGACAGAAGCACGATATCGTCTGCAAAACGTAGATGGTTTAATCTTCTCTATCGATGGATATTCCATTCTGTTGCCACGTTAGTTTTTTAAATGCATACTCAAGAACGGTAATGAACAGCTTTGGTGACATGTATCACCTTGCCTGACTCCCTTTTTTTTTGTAGGATACGTGCCTACAAACGAACTCAGTAAAAGCATTGGGCATTTTAAGGGATATTCCTTCTTCCTTGTAGACGTTTTTCGAAACTCCCCCTTCCTTTCTTTTTCATATCTTTGTCGTTAGACAAATTGCATCCTTTCGATCTATTAGGTCGCGCCGTAGCTACAGAAGGAATACCCATAATGTTTTCAGCAGTTAGTTACCTTACTGAAGACCTGACGATGCACAGTAATTTGTAGTATGCGAAACCGGTCGTTCGAGGTAAAATAAATTGATTGTAAGTCTAATATTTTATTCCTTTTTATCTAAATTGGAACAAAAAAACCCTACTATATTCAAAAATAATTCAGTAAATTATTGCATTGTTTGTTAAACAATTTATATAGCACAAAAAGATAGAACTTCTTGAGCTAGAAAGTTATATTGTTTTATTTATAAAACTCTCAGCCGAATCTATCGACCAATTACTAAAGATTAATTCCAACGTATTAACCAAAGTGACAATTTTCTCCACGCCAAAACAAAAATAAAACCCCACATCCGTTCATGAACTTCTTTTGTCTGCAACTAAGTTTCCTCCCTGTCACAATTTCGTGTCTTATATCGTCTACGCTGGGCCTTATTCTGTTATGATTTGTTTCCCCATTTCCTGATTTGCTTTAGTTCTGTGCCGAGAATGAGTTATTCTGTTTCTGAGTCATGCCTGAAACGGAACATTTAATACTTGATGCTTAAATGATGTTCGTCGGATATCTCGAGAAAGCCGAAAAGGAAAATTGATACGTGAGGTTGTTAGCATGGGCAACTAAAACGAGTAACAGGGCTGGACGACCACTTTATTTCTTTTATTTTCGTTAACAGCACAAAATATTTATGCTTTAGGTGTTTGAAAAATTACCAGGCTTTTCGACTTCTTTTTAAGCTAATTAATTCTTAAGCCTTATTTTAAGTATTGTCAAAAAATGTGTCAGCTCTCTCCCTGTGACAATTTTCTAAAAAAGGTTATTTAAGGTTAAGTTACAACATTTGTCTTAATCTCTCTTTCTCTAAGATACCCATTGAAAAATTCATAACTATAAATAAATATTATTATAAAATATGTGGCGTTCTCTAATACGATTTTCCTACGTGTGCCCACTGTTGCTATAAGTCATCTATATAATTTCACGTATTTGAAAAAAATGTCAGTCATTACCAAAATATTGCTTTTTATGTTGTGAACTAATAATTAAATCACTTCATGAAACATTCATAAATACACGTGGACTCAGGAAATTCGAAACCTAAAATTAGTTATAGACTAAACTGAAAACAACAGATGTAAGAGCATGTAGAGAACTCACTTGCGGCAGTGACCACTACCTCCTACGTTCAGATATTTTATTTTCACATAAAAGAGAACAGAAAACAACACCGTAAGATAACCATACAAAGGAGCAAGTACAAGAAGTACGATACAATTTGAATAGTTTACACTAAGAAAATATTAGAAACCTATATAAACGAGGACTGGAACAAAAACGAATTGAATCAGAAGATAATACCTGGAATGTTAATCAGTTATACAAAACCATTAAATAATGTATACACGCCGCTGCCCTAGAAGCACTAGGGCGATATGAAAAGATAGGACAACAAAAATATTTGTCATCTCAATATTTCCGTCAGACCGGGAGCCCATTCTGTCTCCGGCTTCTATACAACATGTAGCTTCTCCTTTTCAAAAATTTTAAAGTGTTTGTTTGTCTTTGTGTATTGTATTTTGTATTGTTATGTCCAAATTTACATTTATGACATTCTACTCAAGTCGGATAGGCCACAACTGACGAAATACCCCCGAAGATGATCTATTGATCGAAAGTACTTGGGCAAGATTAAATTAATCACCGTGTTCGATAGTTGCCTTGTATACCGTCAAAGTTTAAAAACCATATTGGTGGTATCAAGATATTTCGCAGGAAATAACACAGAAAAGAAAATTGTATTAAAAATATCTGAACACAATAAAAGTGGAAGACAGAATCGAATACAAAAGAATGCAAGCGATGGTCAGAAGAAAAATATGCCAAAAGAAAAATGAATCCTGCGACAACAAAGCTTAAAAGTAAGCAAAGCGGGCGGGTTCTCTTAATGACACAATCTAGAAGAACAAACACCTAAGACAAGACACAAAAACAAGAATCTATAAAGCAGCAATTAGACCTGTAACAACATAAATGGAAGAGGATAGAATAGTACGAATAGCACAAGATAAGCCACCAAATGGGCGCAGAAGTATTGACATACCAAGAAAAAGATGGTGCGACATTTTAAACAATTTAGGAGGCTAATATTGAAGAAGAAATAGGCTTTAAAGCCTACATACTAGAAGGAAGAAGAAGAAGAAGATGTGTCAAGCACTTTAACTGTTCCAGTAATGTGTTAATACAGTCCAGTTTTAAGCGACATTAACTGTTGTGGTACGCCTACTTCTTTTAGTATCTACAATACTAAATATCTTTTAATATCTACAAGTGTTGTCATTTGTATGACAACACTTGTAGATATTAAAAGTGAATGCAAATCATTCGACAGGAGGAGTTTACTAAGTTGAAACTAATTTCATAAAAGATCGGTCTTGAGAAGAACTGATAAGTGCAAGACTGGCAAAAGTTAACAAGAAATAAGAAAGTTTAAGCGGTCTATTAAACCACCAAGTCTATCTAAAAACCTAAAGCTAAAGAACTACTGCGCGAAAATTGGACAATTAAATGCTGAGAAGCAGTTTGGTAGTGATAAAAAGTGGGAAAATAAAGAAATGAGTGACCAATCGTGGAGTTTATAAGCAGTAGAAGAAATCTACAATTATGAAATTTGTCAAGACACAAAGAATTTGGCTCGGGAGTGGTCATTGAATCGCAGCAGGAAGAATGTCAAAACCAGTCTTACGTGGAAGGCCCATAAGAAGACGAAGGAGAGGAAGACCAATGTCAAAATGGTTAGATAACGTTGGAAGTGACTTTAAGAAAAGAGATGTTGGACTGGAGAAGAGAAATAAACGTAAATGGAAAAGTAGTGTCAACAACTTTAGTGAAAAAATACTGGTTTGACATGGCTAGTGTCAGTTGTGTAAGATTTTAAAGCATGCGTCGATAGGTAGTGTTAATAATAAACATATTATCACTTGTCAAACTAGTGTCATTGCACGCTACCTTTATTTTATTTAATCTTTGATTCTTCTTCTTCCCGTGCCATATCAGAACTTACCGACGTTGGCGATCACTATTGCAAAAGCTACTCAATCTTCTGAAATATGGAATAATTGTCCCGCATTTGATATAGGAGTCTAACTCACGAATTTCACTCAACCAAGAATATTCCTCAACCAAGAATGTTCCTCAACTAAAAATGTTCTTTAACCAAGAAATACCTTTTTGATGCATCACGTTTTTAACAGCTGGTAACCCTAATTTGTAACCATTTTTACTCAGGCAACCTTTTATCATCATATTAAAAAAAATTATATTTAATGCAAAAATGATTTATATACGCCATAAGAAGCTTATTGCTCTTTCCTACTGGTAGCACCCGGTAAAATGTTGGATGGTTTCTTGGGTTTGACATTCAAAACGGCATTTGTCTTTTGGATATGTTATATTATTAATATAATTAGTATTTTCAGGTACTTATCGTTAGTGTACATAATGGGTAGATGCCATTACAGTAACATGATAGTCCAGGCTGTAAGGCCGCTCCCGTTGTGAAAATGTTTCTGATTCGGTTTCTTCGCGGATTCCGGTTCAGAAATGCCCCCTTTAAACAAATCTGAAGGGTGCCGGGCGAAATTTTTGGGCAGAAATTGTTTAAACAATTTTTTTTTAAACAAATTCCAAAAATATTTTTTTTAATCTGGAAAACGTTTTTTTAGGTTTTTTGGGTCATTTTAAACAAAAAAGGTTTTGTCTCTAAAGTTGATAGTTTTTGAGTTATAAGCGATTTAAAGTCTGAATAACGCGAAAATACGCATTTTTGAGGCTTGAAAACACATACGTAAATTATTATTTTTGAGGTTACCAAGTGTCTAAATTGAAGTTTAAACATTCAAATTCAAGATTGTGAAGAGTAATCGGGGCTTATTTTAATTTAGACCGTTGTTTTTTAATTGTTAAATATGCGCGTACACTCGATTTTTCAGCCGCCGCGGCGCGGCGCGCTAGAGTGCGCTTCTATCGTACTTATGCATAGTTTACATATACACTTACGCAAAAAAAAACCCGAACAAATCCTTGAAGTTTATTAACATAGTTTTTTCCATAATTTATTTATGTAGGTATTAATTATTGTCATTGGGCTAATTAAATAAATCAATCATCGCAATGTAATAACCGTATATAGTTTTTTTTCTTCCAAATTTGAACAATATAATTATTATTTATTGAGTATATATTTATTTATATCAATTGTAAATAATATTTTTAAATTATTATTTAAATAATACAATGCAGTAAATATTAATATTAGTAAACTTAATTTTAAATTGCGCGGTGTTTAAGAACAATATACTATCGCAAAAATGCAAGTTTTTACCTGTTTAACAATCGCGCGCTCATACACTTGATTTGTTATTACTTAAACGATCATTAGGAAGACTATTGTTTAATGCCCATTAAAAGGGTATTATATTATTAATGTGTTATTAAAAAAATTGTGAATGGATTTAAAATGTCTTTTTCCGTACCTCTTCTTAAATGAAAACTTACCGAAGAAAATTTAGTTTGTATTTTTTGTAATAACATCAACAATATTAAGTTAGTGCAAAAACCTAAAGTAGATTTTTACATAACAATACAAAATGCTGCTCTTCGACGAAAAGACAGTGTGACTGAAAAATTTAATTCAATCTAGCCAATATACCTTGTACCTCTGACGCACTTTACCAACACTTGTTAAGAGCTTTCGCTAAAACATATACCTATTTGGCGAAATGCCATATATTCCCGCTATCAAACTCTCGATTTTACACAATATGGATATTATATATCTGATAGTGGGGGGTTGGGAAACCGTGCAAATGCAAAAAGACTTGCAAAACTAATGCTTGCAACTGCAAGAAAAATCATCTCAACTGTGTACCATTATGTAGATGTGATTTAGATTTTTGTGAAAACAAAGATACTTCTACTGAGTGATATTAGTGTGTTATTTAACAATATTTTGTACAATTATTTTATGTAACTATTATTAGACTTTAGACGAAATTTATATTATAACTCAATTGATATAAATAAATATATACTCAATAAATAATAATTATTTGTAAGTATATGAAAACTATGCATAAGTACGATAGAGGCGCACGGTAGCGCGCGGCGCCGCGGCGGCTGAAAAATCGAGTGTACGCGCATACTTAACAATCAAAAAACAACGGTCTAAATTAAAATAAGCCCCGATTACTCTTCACAATCTTAAAGTTGAATATTTAAACTTTGATTTAGACACTTGGTAACCTCAAAAATAATAATTTACATATGTGTTTTCAAGCCTCAAAAATGCGTATTTTCGCGTTTTTCAGACTTTAAATCGCTTATAACTCGAAAACTATCAACTTTAGAGAAAAATGACAAGAAACTTTTTTTGTTTAAAATGGCCCAAATAACGTAAAAAACGTTTTTCAGATTAAAAAAAAATTATTTTTGGACTTTGTTTAAAAAAATTGTTTAAACAATTTCTGCCCAAAAATTTCGCCTGGCACCCTTCAGATTTGTTTAAAGGGGACATTTTTGAACTGGAATCCGCGAAGAAACCGAATCAGAAACATTTTCCCAACGGGAGCGGCCTCACGGCCTGGACTATGAGGAGAACTACTGTGTTCTCTATCTGCTATTTTTTCGACAAATCTTCTGTTCTACAAAAAGTTGTATAAATGACAAGAAAGTTTACTATATTTTGTTTTTTTTTTTTTTAATAAAAGAGTTTTGTAAACAATTTAACAATTTGCTGTAGTTCACGGTATCGAAACCGAAGGTAAGATCTTTAAATCCTGTCCCAGGTAGAGAGGTTTTCATAATTTATTGAGTTTTAAAATATGCAGTGAATATTGTTACTGAACACACTGTATATTCAGCTACATTCATTACACGATTCTTTCCTTAAACCGCTATACCGCACGCTACTTTAAAAGCTAATTTTTTCGTCAAATTATAACCTTTATTTAGTTTTACCATATCAGTCTACATCGACCAGTTGTAATGGAGGTAATTCCCCGTGCATGCGAAGATATGCAAATGGTTTTCAAATAATAAATCTGCAAGGACTTTTTACTTTTTACTGTGAATGTGAATTATAAACACCACCAATTAGAGAATTTCAAAATAGTTTAAACTGTTTGTGAAATTGGTCACGAAACTGGTTTTTCTGCGAAATATAGAGCTTATTTCATGTTTCGTAACTTTCCGTTATCAATTTTCCTAGTACATGAAATAAATAGTTAGTTGTTTGTTGTTTAGTAGCAGCGAGTAGCAAATATCAAAAAAGTTATTTTTTGCAATATTGTGAGAATGTTTCGGTTGGAATAGATGTAATGTTTTTTAGTTAAATTATAAAATACTTTTATAGATCAATTTGTATTTCTTAGTACACTTTTTATGCTATAATTCATAACAAAAAGAGATGATTGCAAAAGAACGATTATATCATGCCCTGTGATACTTTTCTCTAAAATGGAAATAATTGGTAGACAAATCGAAATTGTGTGAAGAAGTTTTCTCTTCTCTCTCTTTTATTCAAGGAATTTTCAAATTGGGATTGAGATAGTATCATCACGAGAGAAGAAAGGGTCTGGAATACTACAATGATTTATATATATACTATGGTGCGTTACAGAGAAATTTTGACCAACCAATTCCAAGTGCTCTCTGCATAGATTCCATCTTTGGTGGATCATGAATGTTTACATCGTTAATAAAATAAAACAGGTTTTTAAAGACGAGTACAATAAACCAGCATACCTCTGATTTATAGACCTGACAATGGCTTTCTGATCGCATCCAAGTCGAAGACGTCTTACACCTACTGTATAAAAGAAACGTACCAATTAATATTATACAAACCATCGAAAACAGCTACTTACATAATCGAATACAGTCAAAGACAAATTAAAAACTAATGCAGTATATACCAGTACAAAGCGAAGACAGACAGTTGAGCCCACTTCTCTTTAATATAATAATAGACGAAATAATGCAAGCAGTGCGTAAAGATCATGGTTACAGAATGGGGAACAAAGAAATCCAAATTGTATGTTATGCAGACGACTCCACATTAATCGCTGAGACAAAAGACGAAATCCAAAGATAAACACACATCTTGCTACCTATACTATGGAAATGGTTCTTTTGGATTGAGCATATTTGGCATGTAGATTGTTATCATCTACGATATCTTATAGGCGTCGCTTCTAGGATATTGAAGTAATTATCAGGAAGTTCGTTTCCATCCAAGTAAAAAAGTTTGGACGGAAGAAAAAGAACTTATCTAATGGGGTGCCTGGTAAGTATGTGTCCTAGGCGGCGGCAAGAAATTTTTACAACCTCTTTAGCTCTGATGTTGGAGCGAAGAGTTATGGTACGAAGAACGTATCTCTTGCCAATAGTTCGAATTCTACTTTCAATTGTTGGTATAGTCGCCAGTTGGTGAATAAGTGTCGACGGATAGTCAGCACTCCTGCTCATGATCTTTCTTAAGATCTTACATTCGGTGGCCATAATGGCATTTATTTGGCGGTTGTTGAGTAGGGAGAAAAGGACCGCCATTTTTTTAATAATAGGTCTGATGTAGGTTTTGTATGTCTGAAGGAAAGTCTTGCTATATGCTCTCTAAGATTTTCCCGATAAGGCTCCCAGTAGTTTAGCCCTTCTTCTCATTCTGTAACGACTGAGATTAAGTTCAGTCACCCAATTGAGGTTCCTTTGATATTGAATGCCCAAGTGGTTGGCTGAAGTCTTAGACATGAGTCTAGATCCATAAGCTTTACCCTATAGGTTCCTGGATATCTGAAGAGGATGGCTTGTGTCTTCGTTAGGTTGAGAGTGACTCTTTATTTAATGCACCATTTGACGACTTTGTCAGGTTGGTCTTGAGACCTACTGCATTCCGAGCTCGTCTAGCTCGGAGCAGCCTGTGGCGAGCAGTGTTGTATCGTCGGTATGCAGGAGGATCGTTTCAGTTCATAGGGACAGAGGAGGTCGCTGTTGTAAACTCTGTATAGTATTGGTGCTTAAATTGAGCCTTGAGGTACTCCAGCTTGTGAAGTAAAAGGTGTAGAGTATTGGTCGCTGATTTTTACTCTTATTGTCCGACTGAAGAGATATTAGTGGATGGTTTTTTGAAAAGTGGTTGGCAGTCTAGACAGGCGAAGTTTTTCAATCAGACCTGCATGCCAGATCTGATCGGATGCCTTCTGGACGTCTAGGAATTTTGCCTTTTTCGTTAATTGAGCGTAAGATGAAGGTTGCTGCTTCTGTCAATGCATTTTGGGTGGAGTTATCAGCTCTGAATCCGAATTGAAATTTTAATATGATATTGTTTGTTTCTAGGAATTCTATGAGTTTCTCCTTTAGGATTCTCTCGTGGATTTTACCTAAAGTGTTCAGAAGAGAAATTGGTCTATAGGATTCGGTGCTAATTAGGGGTTTCCCTGATTTACGGATCATGATTGTACAGGTCACTTTCCAATGAGTAGGAAAGTAATACAGTAAAAGACATGCATTGATTATGTTGGTAAGTAGCGGGATTATACTCTGAGGGAGTTTTTTGAGACATTTCCTGTGTATTTCATCTGGTCCAGGCGATGTGTTTTTACCGAAGTTACATATCTCACTGACGGTGTTCTCCTGTATAGGAGCCATAATTGGATATTAGATATTATAGTCTCCAAAGTGCTGGGGAGGGTAATAGAGTATGTAATCTACTCTCCCTTCGGTTTAGAGTTTTATTCTGATAAAAATGTCCCACATTTATAAATTTCCTTTTGTCTTACATGGGCTTTTTTAGGTCAATTAGCCATGAAAATTTTAGGGGTTTTAAGGTGGAATGCGTATTAGCCCAAGACTAAGGGCACGCGATGACAATAGGAATCTACTTTAGTAAGAAGCAAGGTCTTAGTTTGTACAGGTATTGTTAAGCAATGAGATTAGAAAATCTTACTTTTTGTGTTTGTTTACGATTCTTAAGGAGTATGGCGTGGAGCTCTTTTCAGTATATGGTGTGAAGGGTGGATATGTAGGTGGTGACTGATAAGTATTCAATATCATTAGTTTGCGAATTGGAAACAAATATTATGCACAAAATATTTAATTTAAAATTTTATTTCAACAATTCTTCGTTACTCTGGCCTTGGTATTTTGATTTATTTTCTAGTGTATTGTATATTATTAGTATATTTTTACTAAATCCTGATATAAATTAGTTTCATAATTATCTAGCTAATCTTGACAGACATCTAAAGAATTACCCACATAAATTTCTACCATTGGGCCCCAGCGGATGTTTTCATTAATAGAACTAACTATATTAAGCACATACCTCTAACCACCTGTTGCTAATAGCTCTATTAGAAAGAATTTCAAAATTTTCTGTTACTTCCTTATGTTCGGTTCGAATTCATCTGTAACGGAAGACACTCTTCAAATATGTGAAAACACGTGTTACGTCACAACTATTCACCGCATTCCCAAATATTAGGACCAGGATTATTGCTTTGGATTTGCCGATATGTAATTTAAGTCCCTTTTGTTAGTAAATAAATTTTTTATTTATTTATTTTTATTTTATACCCTCTTTCAAGGAAATAAATAAATAAGTAATAAATAAATACAAGGAGGAAAAGAAGAAGTTGATCTAGAGGAGCATTAATTTATTTTTTATTAAAAAAGCATTTAGTTATGAATATATAACGTTTATAACATACATAAGAAAATAAAAGAAGTTACAGTACACAATAGAAATACATCCATAACATTAACGGATAATGAAGATCATGCACTATCCCTAGAAGATGAAGTAATGGAGGAATGGGAAAAATACATTAAAGCATTATTTAATGATGATCGACGATCAATACCTAACTTAAGTGCAAATACAGGACCATCAATCTTAAAAGCTGAAGTGAAAAAAGCCATACACCAAGCCAAAAACAACAAAGCCAGTGGACCAGATCAAATATACAGCGAATGGCTAAAATTACTCTCAAATGACAATATAAAAGAACTCACTGTACTTTTCAATCAAATATATGATACCAATGAAATTCCATCGGACTGATTAAAATCGATCTTTATTCCTCTACCTAAGAAACCAAACGTTAAAAAAGGTAGCGATTGTAGACTCATTAGTTTAATGAGCCATGCCGTTAAAATACTGTTGCATATTCTTCTAAACCGAATTAACAACAAGTGCGAAGAAATAATTAGTCAAGAGCAGTTCGGGTTCCGGAGATGACTTGGAACTATAATAGAGAAGCACTATTTTCTATGCAAACACTCCAACGATGTTGGAAGGTAAGAAAACCCGTATATATGTGCTTCATTGATTTTGAAAAGGCATTTGATCGCGTTCAGCATACCAGACTAATTACCGCTTTGCAGAGCATCCAACTAGATGAGAAAGACATCAAACTTATTGCCAAACTTTACTGGAACCAAACAGCCATTATTAATACCAACAACAGAAAATCAAAGCCAATCAGTATTGAACGAGGCGTAAGACAAGGCTGTATACTATCTCCCACCCTCTTTAACGTGTATTCTGAGAATCTATTTAGGGAAGCTTTAAAAGATCAAAAAGGAATTATCATAGGAGGAGAAATAATTAACAATATACGGTACGCCGACGATACTGTGATTCTAGCTGAAAAAATCGACGATCTGCAGGAGCTAATCAATAGAGTTGACATGAAATGCACAAATTGGGGACAGTAAAGTGGATATCGGCGCAACTCAACTGATATTAAACTAACAACCGCTGCAGAGAGTTCAGAGATTCAAATACCTTGGATGTTGGATTACCCAAAATCTAGATCCATCCTTCGAAATTCGATGTAGAATTGAACAGGCAAGAAACTCATTTCAAAAATTCAAGCCTCTATTATCTAATAACTCATTAAATTTGGAAATCCGTGAAAAGTTTACAAGATGTTACGTGTGGTCTGTACTTTTATATGGATGTGAAACTTGGACTTTAAACGACGATATCATGAATAAAATCGAGGCGTTTGAGATGTGGTTGTATCGAAGGATACTAAAAATTCCATGGACTAGCAGAACCAGAAACGAAGAAGTTCTTCGAAAAATGCGACATCAACGAACTCTATTAAATATTATTAAGAGGCGTAAACTAGAATATCTTGGACATATAATCAGAGGACCAAGATATGAGTTCCTTCGGCTAATTCACAACGGTAAAATCGAAGAAAAGAAATGGATAGTACGGAAGAAACTCTCTTGGTTGAGGAATTTGCGGCAGTGGACAGGTTTGACAGCGGACCAATTGCTACACGTAGCGCAAGACCGAGATCAGTATAACAATATTATAAGCATGGTAGTCGCCGACGTTCCGTAGGAATATGGCACTCTAAGAAGAAGATATAACGTTTATGAAAAATAAGTATTTCTTACCCTTTTCAGTCTCAGAGGTACTTATAAGTACCTGTAAGAGGAACAAAAATGTTTAAGAATAGGTGGTAAAGAATATAGGGCAAAAAAGAAAGAGAAAGATGGATCTATAGTTACCCTAAAGAGAAACTCCCGGGAAATGAAACCAAGATGTATTTCAGCAAAATATTTAGCAGCAAAAGAATAAAGGAAATGTTCAATGATCACTGATGAGCAACGAAGAAAGATTTTTGATGAATTTTGGTCTGAGATGGATTGGCATCAACGAAAGATATTTGTGCGTACGTTAGTTAATAAACACCCAACACCGCAAAAAGAACACAAAACAAATCACGGACAAATTTATGTTTATTTTGTTATTTTAAAATTATTGTAATTCCGGTTTGCAAGGAAATGTTTCTCTCCACATTAGGATTGGGTGAATGGAGTGTTCCAAACTGGGTGAAAACTAGTTGTGCATAATTCATAAAATAAATGCATTTATTCACCATCCAATTATTTGAAAATAATTAAAGAGGCCTGTAAAAATTCCAGAAATCCATACAAAGTTAAAGACATTGATCACCAATTTGATGATTATTCCGAAATTAAATATAATTCATCCATTCTTCAAGTAAAAATGTCGGAAATGCATGCGTAAATAATCTGAGGGCTCTAAGGTATTCCAGAGATTTGCCTGCCCAATTCAAACTAAACTTTGACGAGAAGTGGCAGTTTTTAATAGTTCTCAAAAATACTGCAGGAATAACGCTGGAATCACAAGAAAAATGTATAATGACTATTTGCCCATTACAGAATACAAATTTAATCATCTGCAGTCTCTTAAGACCGTTATTCACCCAGATTGTCATGGTTTTATGACCTGTTGAAGCACTAATTTTTTTTGTTTCCAAAATATGGAAAATAGTTGTGTTTATTTAATTTTATATCAGAATGATTATGTTACATGTTTGTTTCATTTCTTTGAAGAATAAACATTTTATTTTTCTTTTGTAATAGTGTTCTTTGTGTATAAAAAAAGCGTAAGAGCTGAAAATATATTACCAAAACCTCTTAAAACCTGAAATAAATACTATTCAAATTTCAAAAACTCGTATCTCACGTTTTTTTTTAAATAATTTTACTTAATTTGTTTCAAATTTGATCACTATCACAAATAATTCATTTCGTGTAACTACCCACATTTTAGAGAAAACAAACAACTTTAAAAGTTATATTTTTTACTATAGGAAGTTTTAGGTGTTTTCCCAAAATACACTAATTTTGAAATACAAAGTTTTGACATCTGAACAACGATATATCAAATGATATATTCCTGCAACTGTATTAAAATGAGCCAAAAATAATTTGTTAGAAAGTTTTTACCCAAGTTTTTTTAAAAGTGTACCGTTAAAAATAAAAATATATCCTTAAACATGATAACAAATCCCATAAATACATTTTTGTGAATCAAAGCTGTGGTGTTTACGTTTTACACTATAGATAATCCCAGTCGATCGAGCATGTATTACCAATTCGTGCCGGAGGTTGCATATCAATCTGTCGATATCGAGGCTTTTGGTCAATTCCACTGGACCAAATTTGACAGATGGTCCAGTCATTACAGTTGCTGGGTCCGCAACAGCTATTCGACCAACTGCTTCTGGCAGAATAACCGCAAGCAGAGAGTTCAGACTGTCTTCTCCATTGGGGCCCAGTCACCGTGTAAATGGGATCTCAATCGTATTCTGTTGTTCTCCGTTTGCGAGTAGAGGTGCTGTAGTTTTTCCAAGGGAAAATACCCTATGTAACAAAATAACGGTAGGAATGTTTAAAATTGTAGTTACTTATTATAATACATATTTTAATCAAATAAAAGGCAGATATCGAGCACAGTCTTGCCCAAGTACTTTCTCCCCTAGAGCATCTCTAGGGGCATTTTTGCAAAATTATAGGCTATCCAACAATTTTTTAAAGAATTAAGGAAGAAATAAGGAATTTATTATATTGACAGAACAGCAAGAAATACTAAGTAGATGGACAAAACATTTTACGGAAAAGCTTGAAGGAGATCGGGGAGAGACGAACCCTGACATACCATTAGACCAAGCAGACAACAGAGAATAGACTCCACCAACAATAGCCAAGATTAAAGCAGCATTAGACAAATTAAAGAACAATAAAGCACCGGGATCGGATCAAATGGCATCGGAGTTACTGAAGGAAGGAGGAGACGCAGTACAAAAAACAATACATGAATTGATAACAAAGATATGGTCGAATAAACAGCTAACAGCGGAGTGGAATAGCGGTATTATTGTACCATTACATAAAAAAGGAAATTAGTTAGAATGTGGAATCTACCGTGGAATCACGCTGCTGAATGCAGCATACAAAGTAATGTCCAACGTCATTTATGAAAGACCAGATACACAGACCAGATATTTGTTCTGCGACAGATCCTCGAAAAAACAAGTGAATATAACATCGACACAGATCATCTTTTCATAGACTTTGAAAACTCATATGACAATATAAACCGAGAATACTTAATAAAAGTAATGAAAGAATTTAATATACCAACACAACTAATAGAACTGATAAAAGAATTTCCAAAAGTAGAAAGTAAAATCCAGATACAAAATGAATTAACGGAAACAATAGATGTGAAAAAGGAACTACGCCAGGGAGACGCTCTATCATGCATCTTGTTCAACATCGTACTCAAAAAAATACTGAGGGACACAACAGTTAATACTCGAGAAACAATAATTATTAAAATTGTGCAAATACTAGCATTTGCAGATGATGTTGACATAACCGCAAGATCAAGAAGAGAAATGATAGAGGCATACAACTAAATAGAACGAGCTGCACAAAGTAGTGGTCTTAAAATCAATCAAACCAAAACAAAATATATGCAGGTAAGTACAAACGCAGAAATAAGGCAGCCACAAAATATAACAATAGGAGAATACGACATTGAGGGGATAAAAATTTTTATATACTTGGGATCCCTAGTCACGTCTGATAATAACGTTGCGGAGGAAGTGAAGACGCAAATATTTATTGCCAATATGTGTTACCATGGCTTAATTAGGCAACTAAGATCAGATAACGTCGCAAGAAAAACAAAATGCCAAATATACAAAACCTTAATAAGACCGGTACTCACATTGTAGCATTTTCAATTTCATTGATTCTTTGAAGTATATTGAAATCCCCTCGTATATGAAATATATTGAAATCTCCTTATATATGTTTAAAAAATAAAACGAAGAATTTTTTTCCGTGTTTGTTAGTTCGTATCTTTCAAGTTAAAATACGCAAAAGTGTTTTCAATAATTGTATTTGCATTGCTGGATGTTAATAAAACCATTTCAGAGTTGTTTATTATTTTAAAGATATTTACTTCGGCAAATTCTTTTAATGTATTATTCGATTCGAGTTGTAATTTTTATACGTCGCAAAAGGATATCTACGTTTTAATTTCCGTTGTTTTGTTTGTTTTCAATTTATATGAACGAATTTTTAGGTTCGTCATATCGTCATTCATACTTGGGTCGTCGTAGGGTATGGATCTTAATTCATGCTTGGGTCCCCGAGCAGTTCGTTAGGCTCAGGTATGGATCCGAATTCGTCGTTGAATTTGTGATTTTCTGTTTTTGGCTCCTTTTGTGGAAATAAGTAGCAGTAGTGGTGGATTTTTATCTATTATGAAGTGACCGGCATTAATTTGCCAAAATTGGTGGAGTTTTCGCTCGATGTAAATGTCATTTTAGAAAGAGTGACCACTGTTTCGTTTTTTTGAAGATTTTAAGATGTTTGAAAAGTGTAGTTCCTGTTGAAAAGTTAAACAAGTTTAGTTCCTGTTTTTTTTTTTTGAGAGTTCCCGTTTTTCCAAGTGTACTAGTTCCAGCCCCCAATGGATACAGCTCTTCGCTGATGATGTCCGGATAGATACTCCAGAGATGTAACAAGTTTTTTTTTGTTAAGTGGAAATATGTGAATCCAGGTAACTGTTTATTGTCTGTTTAATTTCAAAGTAAAGACAGATATTTTTTTAGAACAATAATTGCTTTCGTTAAAATTTAGAAATTGTAACATTTAAAAATTGTAATGCGGTAACATTTGCAAGTTTTATGTAGTATCTCCAACTCCTGGAGTTTGTAAGCGAATGACACACGTAAGTTTTTTGTATTCTTGAATTTCTTCATGTTGTAACTGTTTGTGGTGACCCAAAAATAAATGTTAAATTTTGTTTTCTTAACATTTTATTTATTTTTTTTTGAACTAACCCTTTTTTGATTTTTGATTGAAAAAGATATTTTTTTGATGTTTTATAATTACTTTCCTAGTTACAACTAGTGGTTGTGATAGGTATAATTAGGCACCTCAAGTGGCGCCCTATATTAAATTCCTTGAGGTGTTTCCTGTTTATTTTTATTTTGTTTATCCCAAGAGATTAATGACCCCTTTATTTCATTTTTTTGTAGTTGCCCCAATCCAACCCCCTTATCTTTTACTTATCCACGACCCCAGCTCTCCTACCAAAACCTGAGTGCCGTTCGCACAAGTAGCGATTATTTTGCTTGCCCTCTCTCTACCCCCATAATCTTACCCCATGTGGTAGGCAAAATATTTACGTTACAACATACGGCTCAGAAACCTGGACACTCACTAAAAGAGAGGAAACGTTGTTAGCCAACTTCGAAAGAAAAATCTTGCGACACATATATAAGGGCACAAAAAAAGGAATATGGCGAAGAAGACACAACTTTGAACTACACAAAATATACCAGGATCCAGATATTATAACATTCATTTAAATAGGACGGCTGCGTTGGATAAGACAAGCAGTAGCACTTGGTAGCAAGAATGGAAGAAGGCGAAATACCAAACAAAATATTCAAACAGATGCCAGTAGGAAAAAGAACAAGAAGAAGACCGAAGCTGGAATACTTAGAATAAATAGAAAATGATATAACAACCTTAAAAATAAAAAACTGGGAAAAAAAAGCACAAAACAGATCAGAATGGAGAAGAATCCTGGAACAGGGAAAGACCCAAAAAGGGTTGTCGAGCCAGTGATGATGATGATAATGATGAACAGTTTGTTGAATGTAATAAACAGTAAATAATACATTTACACAACACGAGATAAAGGAAAAACAGTTTTTTAAAGATCATTGGAAAAAATCTCTTCCAAGCTTAGTGATATCCATCTCACCATCAAAAAGCTTAAGTTTTGTTATTTTAAACGGTTTCCCACCTCTAACTGTCTCGCTTTTCACGCCAAGGAAGCGGAAACTGTAAACCTGTAAACCTGCTGAATAAAATATCGAAGGCGGCCGCTATGCCTCCTGAGGTGAGAGACTCCTGCCCGGTAATCTCTGGAGGCGGTTGATGTACGAAATGGACGGACTGCGTTCGAAGTTGACATTTATTTTCTGAATCAATTGTTTGTTTCTATTTGGGTAATGTAAATAAATGGTATTTTCAAACCTCTTAAAGGCATATGTGTTAATAAAAATTTAACAGACGAAATTATTTATTAAATGACAAACTCCTAAATTTCCAAACAATAATCCGTATGAAACTAACTAAAAGTCATAGAGACACCTTTACGACCCCCTAAAATTTAAGAAGAAAATCTCCTTGTATTAGATCTCTCTCTTCAATCCTGACCCCCCAGGGGGAGTGTAGTGGTCGACGTGATGTCGTGTATTGTCCGTCTCCAGAGATCTCTGTCTCTGGTCATTTCTTTTAATTCATGCATAGGTCTTTGGCATATTCCTGTAATTTGATCTATCCATCTTGTTGGGAATCTTCCTCGTGATCTTCGGCCTTCTACCTTTCCTTGTATTATGAGTCTTTCCATGTTTTCTGTGTTTGCTCTCATAACATGCCCAAAATATTTTAATTGTTGAAAATGGACTTTACTAGAGAGTCGTTGGCTAACTTTTAGCTCTCTTAAAATTGAATTATTTGTTCTGCGGTCGGTCCAAGGAATTCGTAACATTCGTCTCCAACAGAACATTTCAGTGGCGTCTATCTTTCTTCTCTCCGATTGTCTCAGAGTCCAAGATTCACATCCGTAGGTCAGTATTGGGAATATTAAGCAGTTGATCAACCTCATCTTTATCGGTCTTGAAATTTGACAGTCCTTCCATATTTTGGTCATTTTTGCTGTGGCAACTTTTGCTAGATCACATCTACGTTTAATCTCTTCTTGTAATGACCCTGTGTTTGTGATTAATGATCCCAGATATAAGTATGAGCTCACAACCTCGAACCGGTCACTTGTGGTTATGTGTGGATAATTGTTGTGTAGTCTATCCACTATCATGATCTTTGTCTTTCATATGTTTAATTGCAGACCAAATATTTGAAGCTCTGCTTGACTATTTGCAAGAAGGGCTGTGTCATCTGCGAAACGTAGGTTGTTTAGTTTATGACCATTTATTGAGATGTATCATGTATTGTGATTGTATTAGATATACTGATATAATAAAAAAGAAAAACAAAAATAACATATTATAGCTATCAGTTATTCAGAAAAAAATTCATTAACATTAATATCAAGATCATTTTATATAATCTTGCCCTAGAATTAGTTGTAAGAAATCAACATAAATTTCAGATTCACAATAGTAAACAACTGCGTGTAAATCATGGCATACAGAGATCATTTAAGTGTCAAAGTTCTCAAAATGATAACGGCTCAAAATGGCAATCGCTGTAGTTGTTGAATAAGAGCGGTCAAACGATGCATCCCTGTTGAACTTCCCTAAATATTTTTGTTTCCTCGGTCAGTTCCCGTTCAACCATAATCTGTTGCTATCTGATTTTAATAAAAATGTAAGTCACTTTTTATATTAACAACGTCTATGGTATTTCTTTTAGAAGTACTCGCAAGCAAGCAATAGTGTTTAACCCAGCTTCCAGTGCTCCAGACCATCCACTTCCCCTCCCCCATCGATAACTCTTTGATGCGCTATAGAGGCTCCCTTATCAGCAAAGTGCTTATTATGGTTATACTATGGTTATCGTAGATCAAGGTAATGTACTAACACCCCCTAAGATGGGTACATTGTATCACTCCTTCATACGGAATAGGCCCATAAGAAACTAGTCTTCGGCGTTTACGGTACCCAGGCTGCTCTTTTAGGCAGGAGGAGCTCCAAGTCTCAGCCCTTCCTGCCGTTCTAAACGTCAAATCCTATATAAATCTTGTGGGCTCACAAAAACACACACGTGTCTTTGAGGGTAACTTCCTCATTTGGCTTGGTTGCATTAAGACCGAAACCAGGATCTGGCTGACACCTTTAAAAGGCTAGTGCCGGGTACTTCCAGACGACATGTGAGGAAGTTTCGTTCTCATTACAAGATAGCACCAAGATGGGCGATTTGCTTATCTAAGCAGATAAAGGTGCTGCCTGAGTCTAGAGTGATTGGTAAGCATACTGAGCACTAAAAAGCATCTTCCACAGTCTAGAAGGAGAAGTAAACTTTTGAAGAGCCCCACTATATGGAGCATACTGTGTCTTATACCTCCAAAACTGGAGTCCTGGAAACTCTGCAGAATACCAGTACTTAAGGACACTCCAAACACAGATTAGAATCCCACCGGCAGTGCAAATAAGGCCTGTCTTGCTACGGTGGCAGCCCGTTCGTTCACTTTCACGCCTGTGTATCCCAATATCCTTAAAAATTTAACCCTATTGGCGCACGCAACATTAGCAAGTGCTCTCTTGTACTCAAGTACCAACTTTAAGTTAACTGTGAGCGCTTCCAAAAGGCCTTATCGCTACCTGAGTCTCAAAGCAGATAGAGATGGTTCTGCCTGAGCAAGCTCTGTCTATTATCTGTTAAGCAAATCTCAGGATCGCGAAAATCTCGGCCTGAAAGACTGATACTTAAGAGCCTAGAGCATGATCAGATTTAAATCGGGGTATAAGGAGACGAAATTATACCCCGAATAATGCAGATCAGCGTAAGACTCTTTATTTCCGCTATTTCTAGTGACTTATCTACGATCTGTATGGCTTGCTGGAACACTCTGGGCTACGCCCAGTTGACTCGACACTCGAAGATGTGGGCAACTCTTGCCGGTTTTTTGAATTTTGTTAGCTTTTCAAACGAGATAATTTCAATCATTATCATCATTATCATCAAACTGTATGTGTCTACTGCTTCACATAGGTCATCCACAGCTGTCTCTGTTTTGTGCGGCTTGCATCCAGTTACTGCTAACATGCTTCAATTCGTCAGTTCATCTGGCTGCTAGGTGTCATTAAAAAACCTCAAGGAATAGTTATCTTGAAGTTTTATATAACTAGGAAGAGTTTAAACAATCGAAATCCGAAGATTTCTTAATTTTCGAAACCAAAATTCAGATACTTGTCCAAATCTGTGCTTTATGAAATTCTCAAAGCAAAACGCAGACGATAAATGGATTGACATAGGGAATCGAGAATATGCATTCCACAACATATCAGTTTATTTATTCAAGAATCTTTCGCGAACTCTATAAGGATTTCGTCCTATCAGGACTCCTCTGAGCGACTATATAGAAGCTCGATACACAGCTCTAAAGCTTCTACATAGTCGCTCTGAGGAGTTCTCATAATGACGAAATACGTAAAAGCGAATAGTAAAAGTACTATACTGAAATCAAAGCTTACATGTCTTTTCTATAGTTAGAGTTTAATTTAACATTACATTTAAGTAGTCAATACTAATCAATGCTGATTTGTTTATTTCAGTACCGTTATTCATGAAATTTTCTTCTCCTCCTAGAATGTGACAAATTTCAAGTAAAGATCTCTTGTAGATAGTATTTCCAGTAACTAGCGATTTAAAGTTCTTAAAGTCTATATTTTTTAGAAGTGATAGAAGGCGTTGTGAGGGCACAGTAGTTCGTACAGTAGGAATATGTCAACAATATATGATATGCTCTGCTTTGTACATCCACATTATAGATAAAATATATCTTCATTACTACTTCATCCAACCATCCCTTTTCATTGAAGTGAACTAAAATGCTCAATTAGGGAATATGATAAAAAAATTTTATTGAAAAAACTTCTCATTGGCAAATTTGAACTACAAGTATAATTTTAAGTTGTGAAGTGAAATTTTGATTTTTTATTTAAATTATACATAATCAAAACTGGGTAAAAATTGTATTGGAATGGTAGTCTCTCAAACAAAAGTTACAAAAAAGTGAATCAATTTATCAAATAATACACAGTAATATCTTCCTTTAAATTTCCAACACCAAATAACTCACATTTTCCCAAGGAATAGAGTTCAAAGGGCTCACACTTCCTTTCCAAAATATGACATGATCTCGGCGGAGAGTCGAATATCAAAAAGCGCCGTTTTCACAAAGACTTTTTGCATGTTCACTATATTAAAATGTCTCCATATCTGCTACGTACAAGAGATAAAAGGGATTTCTTATTTATCATATGGATGACAGAAAAATTTATGAAAGCTTTCCTTATATTTTTGATATTTACCCACTACGTAGATGGCAGGCACACAACCTTTTGAATTGAATTATGAAGAGGAGCTTTCGTATTGTTTGCAAATTATGACTTTCAGATTATCGTAGACGTTCTTGTTGACAAGGGTGACTTTCAATTTTTAAACACTTTTTCTGTATGATTTTTTAAAGCACATTGTTTTCTTTAGACAGTGTGTAAATAACCCAATAAAAACTTATTGGTATAAGACAAATATATTTGACTTAATAATATTTGAACTTTGATTTTAAATAAACCTAAGACTACTTTTTTTACTTCCTTAGTAACTTTAAGCTTGTCTCATTTTATGTATACTTTCTTATTGAATCGTAAGTTTATTACATCATGTTTTTCTTGACTTCTCGTACTTCTGAGGCAACTTGATGATTTATCTGTTTTTTTTTTATTAATTGGCTGTGGCTGTTTAACTTACTTTTTCTGTGAAGTGTGCAGTCATTTGTACTTTGTATGTTCCATTTATTCTTGTGGACTTCTATAACGTTGCCTTGCCAACGAAATGCTGCTGTTGTTAAACGAAATGTAACGGCCTAGTCAATATATGTTAATCTCTTATTTTTTTCGTCAACCATTTTCCATCCACTTTCTTTATCTTGCGCCAATGTCCTTGTCATGTACCAATCTCTTTTAAGGTTTTCCCATGCTACTTGGTCTCCAGTTTAGAATTGTCTCAATATATACTCACCAAAACAATTCAACTGTTTTCGAAAATATAGAACGAACAATAATCACGCTAGTAAAGAAGTAGCAATCTAGATAAAAAGTTCAATAGACCATGAAGCCTTTCCACTCATAACAGATTTCAAAGCCATTGCGGTAAAGATTTCAGAACCACATAGAAAATTCTACATCTGTAATATTTACTTGAATCGTAACATACAAGTTACTTACGAAAACCTCCGCAAACTTCTTGATCAGATACCCACACCACGCCTAATTTTAGGTGACCTGGATAGCCATAATAAAATTTGGGGCGTACAAAATACAAATTTAAGGGGCCAAATATTATTACAGATTTTCATCTACACTTTTTAAATGATGGCAACCCTACTAGATTTAATATATCGACAGATGAATCATTAGTTCTAGATCTTTCTTTATGTGATCCTAACTTAACCATAGGTTTAGACTGGAAAGTATTGGTATTTTACATATGGAAGTGAGTTATTGCGAATCTTAACCATGTGCAGAAACATCAAGAATTTAGTTCAAAGTGGAGAACTAACAACGCAGATTGGGATTCATTTTCTCAATATATTGATAGTCACATGTCTAGGGCCCAAATAACCAATGATATTGACGAGACCATTAAATCACTTAATGACATAAATATATAGGTTCTATATTGTATATTGGTAAAACAAAACAAATACAGGGACGTACGCCAGTACCGTTGTGATCTAAAGAATGCGAAGAGGTCATAAAAAATAGTAAATCTGCTTTTAATAATTGTTCAATTTTCTCACATGCGAAAAATTATGTCATTTTTTCGCTGTATTATTAACTATCCTTATATTACAATTTTATAATCATTATCCTAGTCCAAACCTTAATAACCCTTCCTACTTACAGTTCAACCCCCTCTCTTAAGAAATAAAGACATTTTCAAGATAACAAAGAAGAAAGACACTCTCTTGATTATCAGCTGTCGATAAGGACAGATCTCTCTTAGTCTGGCCATCGCTAGAGCCAGACGCTCTTTCTCTTGATCTGGCCACCGCTTGAGCCAGTCGTACTCTCTCTTTCATTCTCTCTCTCTCTTCGCTTATCAAGAAACACAGCATCTATCTTGGCTGTTTTTCTATTGTAATTACCTCTTTCCCGCTTTAGTTACGCGAGAAATATCGAAAACTGTATTAAATCGTGTGCAGACAAAGTGTGCTCTATATCGTGATATATTTGCGAAACACGTGTTCAGAAACCGGTGCATCGGACAGATTTCGCGGGTGAAGAATAACCACGAGTGAAGACTGGAAACAACCGTGAGAGTGTGGAGCAGAAAAATTATTGGTTAGACTTTCTATAAACTTAGTTTGCTATGGTCTGTATACCTTTTATTACATATCCTAATTTTATTGAACCAGCCCTATATAATACAGTCCACATACACGGAAATTATACTAATAATTTCTCACATATGTACTTCCTTTTTGTACATATTTTGGTCCTTTGAGTCGGATCTGAACCAGCGACTTATGGATGATAATGAGGAAGTCAATTTTGTCAAAATGGACTCTTAACCAGCGAAAAGGCTTCTATTATTTGAAAGAAAGGTTCTCAGAATAATATTTAGCCCTCAAAGAGATGAATTCATAGGAGATTGAAGAACACTCCGCAATTCTGAATTGATGACTCTGTATGGAACTGAAAACATAATTAGACATATCAAAGCAAACCGAATAAGATGGACAGAGTGTTAAAGACAGTGTTTTTTGAAAGACCAGGTGGTAGAATATCAGTAGGCCGCCCGAGAAACAGATGGAAGGATAATTTTGAAGCCGATTTATCTAGAATTGAAGTACAACAATGGGAAATAGAAGCGCAAGATCGTAGACGATGAAGGGCGAAGGCGAGGATGCGGCGAAGACTCACCCCGAGTTGTAAAGCCGGTGAAGAAGAAGATGATGATGATGACGAACTTGTCGGTAAAATAAAAAAAAATAATTAAATGTATTTATTAGGTGTTCCTGTATTTATTCAAAGAAAACAAAAACAGAAAAGTAAATACAAATATTTTCCTAAAGAGAAATATTATTTTCCACTTTAATCTACAAAGTTGCTCGATATAAAAACTTACTGACGGAGAAAATATTTCCTCAGAAAGATCGCAATACTAGATAGTACGTCAAAGTATATCTTTTAACAAAGCCCGCAGTTTCCGTTTGCATTTAAACCTTTTCCTGGAATTGCAGCAGCCTTAGCAGGAGCGCGGATTCAACCACAAATAGACACGCTAGTATTCACACTTGTTCCCTTTTGAAGTGACCCGCTGGAAATTGCGCCTTTTTCAAAGTTTTCCAGCCAACATTTATCAGCGTTGAGACAGCTCCGAGAACTATTTGCACACCCTGAAAGGTGGCTTTATGTGAGTGCTAAGAAAAGTGTAAACAGTTACGAAGATTAACATAGGGATCTACGGTCGTATGAATTGTAAACAGCAGCGAGACGAATAAACGTGATAAATTCCTTTTCTACAGGAAGAACTTTTTCAGCTTAATACTTTTATGAAAAAATGTACCTTTGTATTTAAAAATCCTAATATTTACGTTTTTCTAAAAAAATATTGTATTTTTTTTTTGTTATTTGTCGTTTTTTGCATAAATAAATATGCCACCATTTATGTAAGCTTATATATAACAAATATATTAGTAACTAAATTAGATGGATACGAGGCAAGAGAACAAGCCGGATTTAGAAAGAGATTCAGTACAAGTGACCACCTTTTAACAATGACGATTTTAATCGAAAAAACTAACGAATATCATATTCCACTATACATGGCATTTATTGACTTCGAGAAGTCATTTGATAGTGTGGAACACTGAGCAGTACAGAATTCCCTACAAAATAGCAGGATAGACTACCGATATACCGACTAAATTACAAATATATACAACAAGGCAACAACAACTATTAAGCTAATGAAACAAACGGAGCCTATTAAAATAAACCAAGGAGTAAGACAAGGAGATACCATCTCGCCCAAGCTGTTCAACCAAGCGCTAGAAGATGTTTTTGAACGACTACACTGGGATGGCTTGGGAATTAACATAAACAGGCAAAATCTGAATCATTTACGATATGCTAATGATATTGTATTATTAACAGAAAAAAGTGAAGAATTACAAACAATGATGGAAGAACTAGATAGAGAATCGGCAAAAATTGGACTCAAGATGAATTACAGGAAAACAAAAACCATGAATAATCAACCAGAAGAACTAATAATTACAGTGGCACAAACAAGAATAGAACAAGTAAAAGAGTATATATATATATCTAGGCCAAATCACTAAATTAAATAAAGAAAATCAGACCGAAAAAATAAAGATAAGAATAAGATTGGCCTGGGCATCATTCGGAAAACTGTCTTATATTCTAAAGAATTAAAAATACCCCCAATACCTAAAAACGAGAGTCTTCAATCAATGTATACTCCCTGTCCTCGCATATGGCTCTCAGACATGGACGTTTACAAAGGAAAATATGGAAAAAATAGCAAAGACAGAAAGATCCATGGAAAGACAAATGCTGAACATAAAACTATCAGACAGAAAAAGAAACGAATGGATTCGTTATAAAACAAAAGTGACAGATGTCTCAACCCAAGTAGCAAAGCTTAAATGGAAGTTCGCCGGACACACCCTAAGGCAGAAAGATGAAAGATGGACTAAAACAATTATACATTGGAGACCATGGAATCACAAACGTAAAAGGGGAAGGCCACAAATGCGATGGTCAGATGACCTCAAGAAACACGCCGGGTCAAAATGGATGCAAATTGCCCAAGATAGAGAGGCATGGAAGAAGGAGGAGGAGGCCTATATCCAAGGATGGATGTTAAGGGCTGTATAGATAGAATGGGCTTAGAGGATTACCCAAGTCCTGCACTGGTATTTGTATATATTTGATTATTAAATTCAAAATAGTCCTGATTTATGCAAATTTCAAATTCATTACTTATTTTATGGTTTTATTTTTAATCAAGAATTAATTAACAAATTAAAATTTATATCAAAACCCAATTATTTATTCATTAATTTCCATTTAAATCATTAGTCTCACATTTCACATATGTTCAAAAAGGTGTATAACAAGAGCAATTAATTTTTCACCGACTTTCCCGACCTAATTCCAGCGAAATCCACTTGGACCCTCTCCCGGCAAAAATACGGGTCCCGATAAGAGACAAAATCTCACACTAGCCGTCCCGGCTCGGAAGAAAAATACCCCTAATAGATTGATAAATACGTACAAATTAACGTCAATTAACTTGGATTAGGGAGTCTGGCCTTTCTCGGAAACTATTGACAGGCCAAGATGGATGAGAGGGATTTTCATCCATCAAGTGGACAGGACATTTTCTCCGATTTTATGTTGAGCACGTAATTCGATTCACTTGAAGAGTTACAGCGCGCTAAGGCGTAAGGTAAGGCGAGTGCCAGGGGCGGCCGTCTAGCTAATAATCCTTCGAATATTTCAAATCCCTTTGTGCCGAGCATTGCTTCTTTCTGTTATTAACTTTCTCGTAGCCAGTACAAAAGTAATGGTAAAAAGCATCCATATATTATTGAAATAGGAATCACTTCTAAATTGTATCTTATCGATTTATAAAAATATAGAACCTTCAACAAAATTTGAAGGATCTGATATTTGTACGACTTGTTGGTAGTTTAATTACCAGCCTGAATGGCTTGGTATCTTCATCATCATTAGTGCTCTCTTCAATCCTGACCCCCAGAGGGAGCGTAGTGGTCGACGGGATGTCGTGTATTGTCCGTCTCCAGAGATCTCTGTCTCTGGTCATTTCTTTTAATTTATGCGTAGGTCTTTGGCATATTCCTGTAATTTGATCTATCCATCTTGATGGGGATCTTCCTCGTGATCTTCGGCCTTCTACCTTTCCTTGTATTATGAGTCTTTCCATGTTTTCTGTGTTTGCTCTCATAACATGCCCAAAATATTTTAATTGTTGGAGATGGACTTTACTAGAGAGTCGTTGGCTAACTTTTAGCTCTCTTAAAATTGAATTATTTGTTCTACGGTCGGTCCAAGGAATTCGTAACATTCGTCTCCAACAGAACATTTCACTGGCGTCTATCTTTCTTCTCTCCGATTGTCTTAGAGTCCAAGATTCACATCCGTAGGTCAGTATTGGGAATATTAAGCAGTTGATCAACCTCATCTTTATCGCTCTTGAAATTTGACATCCCTTCCATATTTTGGTCATTTTTGCTGTGGCAACTTGTGCTAGATCACATCTACGTTTAATCGCTTTTTGTAATGAATGTTGCAATGTCTTGTAATAAATAATGTCCTGTGTTTGTGAATAATGATCCCAGATATAAGTATGAGCTCACAACCTCGAACCGGTCAATTGTGGTTATGCATTAGTGCTATAGCCCTATAAAAGAGCATCTATCTTCCCAAGTCTATTACGTCAGTCAGTCCTATCCATTGCCAACTCTTGTCAGATTGCTGCGCCTATTTTTCTACAATCCTCATCTACACCATCTCTCCATCCGAGTTTTGGCCTACTCCTACTTCTACTTCCCACATGTTATGACATAAGGATTCTTCTAGGAGAGTTGTTGTGCTGTGATCTTGCCAGATGTCCTGCTCATCTTAGTCTTCCTAGTTTTATAAGAGATACTAAGTCTTTACCACCAAAATCTGTGATATATCTCGTAGTTGTACCTCCTTCTCCAAACACTATTTTCATAGATGCCACCGAATATTCTTCTCAAGATAAGCAGGAGGTTTTCATCTGCCTTGCAATCTATATGGCGTGGCATACAGATTGATATAGTTTGTTTACAATTGTATATTCTAAATAATCGTGATAGGCCAGGCATGATAATTTTTGAGATAAAAAAATAGTACCAAAAAATAAAAGAAAAAATAATTTGCAGGAGATCTGAGGGCAGTAAATGGAAGGGGTCAGTTTTTAAGGGTAAAATCATAATTTCAAGACAACTACAAGCCTTTACAAAAAAATTAGAGGACAAAGTTGTGAGTAATACACAATATGTTTTACACATAACCTCAACATTTATTCGAAATTGGATTCGAATTTATGGTCTCTTATTTTTATGTTCCACAAACGTTTTATTTGATAAAATCTTGCGAAAACTTACCTTCTCATGTATCAAATACGCTGTATTTTTTATTTAAAATAATGTTTTTTTTTTCGTTCTTCTTCTTCTTCTCCTTCTTCTAGCTCCATGACCGTTATCGATCGTTGGCTACCATATTCGGTATCGTGACTTTATTGACAGCAGCTCTAAATAACGATGTAGTTGATTTTCTATACCATTGCCATAGATTTTTCAGCCAAGATATTCTTCTTCTACCAAGACCACGATTACCTTGGATCTTTTCCTGAATGATCAAATGTAAAAGGTCATATTTTTCAGGGTATCTCATATAGTGACCGAAGTATTCCAGCTTACGTTTTTTTATTATATTGACCAGTTGTGTTGTTTGGTTCAGCCGTCAAGGACCTCCTCATTTATAACTCTGTCGACCCAGCTTATTTTCAGTAGTCGTCTATATAGCCACACCTGTCAAGCGTTTAAGGATAGCCTCAGTTAGAGTCCACGTTTCCACTTCGTACAGCAGGACAGGAAAGATGTAGCAAGATGTCACTCGAACTCTAAGGTCAATACTAAGATTGTGACTGTAAAGTACGTTTCTCATTTTTACAAAAACAGCTTGGGCTTGTTCTATTCGGCTTTTAATTTCTGCGGTTGGATCCCAGCTCTCATTGATATTACTGCCGGGATACACCAGTTTCTCTACTCTGTCCAGTGTGAAATCTCCGATTTTTATACCGTCATCCTGTATATAATTTTGTTTGCTATCATATATTTAGTTTTCTTAACGTTGAGTTTTAATCCATACTGATCACAAGTCTGTTTTATTTTGTTCATTAGATTTTGAAGGTCTTTTCCGCAATTAGCAAGCACTAAGGTATCGTCGGCATATCTAATACTGTTGACGGTTACTCTATTCACAATAGTACCTTCGGTTGTCTCCATTAAGGCTTTCTTAAATATTTCCTCCGAATATAAGTTAAAAAGTAAAGGTGACAATATACAGCCTTCTTTCCGATAGTTCTTGTTCAACCTTTAGTGTTACCACTTGATGCCAGTATAGATACAAACATGTATTGTGAGAACGATTTCCGAAGTGGAAATTGAAACGTCAATAAACGTATTTTTATCTTTAATTGTGGCTTATTCCCAGTTAAATAGTAATTAAAGACCAAAATTGTTTTCACATTTTCACGTGTACTTGTACTTTTCTAAATATATCTTAGAAACTACATCTCGTTTAGGCATTTTTGAAGTATTTTTAACGATTTATATTATATATGGTTTCAGTTAGTTAATTTTTTCGTTTTTTTTTTTCGATAAAAAAGGCAGCGAAAATTTCTTCCAGTTACTTTTTACGATATCAAGTATCGTATATATTTTTTTAATGAGACAAAAAAAAAGCATGCGGTGAGAAAATAATGAATCTTACTGTTTCGATTCTAATTTGTAATTAATTTATTGTTTCGCATTAAAAAATACCAATAAATTAGAAATAAACCCTGATTGGGAGAATACTGCTAATAATTATCAGAAAACCGATTGTAGGATGTTTTTAGTTATGAAATATTTTAGTTTTTTTTTCACTCTACATATAATAAGCAATTTTTTGTATATTGATACAATGTATAATAAGGAATTTTTTGCTTCCTTTAAATGATATTTTTCAACTCATATTATTCACAGAAAACGTGTTTTAGGTATAAATGTAGCAAATTATATTTTATTACGTATTGGCTCTAATCTGTGACCCCTATGCTGCGCCATGGTCTACTAGCTTACAAGCGCAGAGCAGCATTCACCTTTTTAGAATGCGTTGTTTGCATAAATATCAGCTGAATCTCCGTTCTATTTAAGAAAATCAGGTTACTGTGAAAAGGTTTCAGAATACATTCGTTTTGCCGCATCCATCTCGGCTATGGACTGTCTATCTGCTAAAAGGGATCTTAAATGCCAAAGGGTATAAACGACAAGCATGTTAAGTTTAATTTTAGGATATATTGAGGGTTCCCCTTTTCTTATAAAAATTTTACAACCTAACGATAGTGAATGAAGTGCTAAGATTATTTGTTGCAATTTGATCGAATATAATAATAGAGTATACATTAATTAATAAAGACCGGATTATAAGCAGACAGAAAGATCATAATAAGTATTGATACAAGCAGAAACACTTGCAAACGTAGAAAAACTTTTGAAATAAGCAAATTAAAACAAAATGTTGGAGCTATTACACAGGGAATGCTCCAAAAGACCACTTTAGTTACTAATTTGATTTGAGGAATATTGAACAAACCGATTTTACTTAATAATCTTTACTTAATAATCTTTTTTTCACATCGATATAGGTAGATCTGAATAAAACATTTTATTTATTTAAAAGACATTTTAAATTTTAAACATTTAAACATTTAATTTACTGTTTGTATTTTGAGAACGATTTCCGAAGTGGAAATTGAAACGTCAATAAACGTATTTTTATCTTTAATTGTGGCTTATTCCCAGTTAAATAGTAATTAACTGAATAAAACACATTAATATTTTAACATTTTTTATTTGGTAAACATTAGCAAGAAAATTATTTTAATCCTAATAGCTATCTTCTTTAGTGCCATCTCTGTGACAAAGGTAGGCAATCATCATGACTATTCTGACCTTCGAGGCAGCTGCTCTGGACAATTTCCTTGAACTGCAACCAAAGTCTCAGGTTCTTCAACCAGGAAACGCCTTTTCTTCCTACGTTCTCCAACCCTCTATTTTTGTTTGAATTGTCTCAAGTTGTTGTATCTTTCGCCTCTTATCGTATATCCGAGATATTGAAATTTCCTTTCTTTTATTGTATTTTCCATTTCCCTCTCTCTGCCTATTTTTCTTAATACTTCTGTATTCGTGTAGTTGGTTATTCGTTTTATTTCGGCTCCTATTTTCGCAACAGTCCCAATCCCAACCGAAGTGCTATTCGCTCATTTTAAAATTATGTTGCGAGTTTCCTCTCCTCTCGGTCTTATGATGAAAGCTTCACTCATCTCTCATTATTTTCTCCGCTATTTCTCTCACAAAATCAAAACATTCTGCAGTTACATTCTCTTTTTTTAGTGCCTATCCCGTTTCATCTATAGACAATCATCATGTCCACTCATAACTTGTCCACTGCTGCATGAAACAGCCTAGAGTTATCTTGCTTGCCTCTGTCGAAGCTCATAAAAAGGTATTTTCAGAGAAATATAATTTGGTGAAATAAAAATGCGCGAGATATGACACAGAAAAAGGCATTGATAATCCGTTTAATACAAAATATTGAAGGCTTCAGAATTGACTTATCTAACTATTTGAAGTTATTTTATACAAGGCGTTAAAATGTATATTCGAAAGTAATAATCTTGAAGGTGATTATCAGCTTATTTTTAAACAAGTTATTAAAATAATCTAGAGAAGAAATTATTAGGTATTAAGCCTCTCAATTTAATAATGTTCTAAAGCTTTATATAGTGAGAAATTTCTGCTGTGGTTGGGTTCTTGGGAAACACAATGGCAATTAAGCTATTAAAATAATGAATTTTACCTTATGCAAAGAGCAGCTACAAATTCTCATTTACATTTTCGCTCTATTCAAAATAAAACTCAAACTTGTAGTCGTGTTTTTATTATCCGGGACAATAATTTGGATCCCTACCAATCAAAAGGAAAGGTCCGGAGAGGAGTTTCGCTTAAATTGTGTAAGGTAGGTACCAACACACTAAAAACTTCTGGATAGACCTGCAGCAATTAATTTCTTCGCCGCATACCGTTGTCAGCGAAGGACACTCTTGACCCCCTTAGGGTTAAATCCTTAGTGAGGTTAGGGTAAATGATAGGCCTGCATTTAATTACACATCTGGATGCTAGTTTAAAATGAGTTGATGCAGAGACGGTTTTGAGACTATTGATTAAGAATAAGTTCTGTTTTGAAATAAATACAGTATTTTGTTTTTAATATTGATAACTACAGACTGTATTATAATCATTACAGAAAGATAAAATAAGCAAAATACATATTTCTAAAATAAGGAAGGTTCAATACATTTTTAAATGTTAATAAAGTTTAAAAAATCATTTTTCAATTCATTTTAACCAAATGTCACTGTTTATAGTAGTGTAGAGTTCGAAATAAGGGAAATTTTTTACCCTTAAAAAATAAATTTTAAAGTGTTAAAACACTCAAAAATTATATGAAGAATATCAAACTAGTTTTATTCTCCTTAAGTTTTTTTTTATAAATTATAGCAATTCGGAGTAGTTTCCCCCCTTTAAATTGAATTTTTAAAGCGTTGAAATAATCAACAATATAGTTAGAGTATCAGATAATTAATATTTAATTTATCTGAACCAAATTTTACTCTTTTTAAGTTTTTTTATAGATTTTTGCAATTTTACCTTTAAAAAAATAAAAAACAATATACATTTTGAAGTAGAGGGAAAGTTGAACTTAATCCCAAATTTTTTTGCAAATTGGTCTTTTCGAGAAAGCCAGGTTTTGCCCTATTTTAAGCTTCGTTTTTTGGACTAACTGCCCTAAAATCTATTGTACTCTTGTTCATATCTCGTCACTTCTTCTTCTTCTATTTCCATGACCGTTATCGATCATTGGATATCATGTTGGCTACCATATTCGCTATCGTGACTTTATTGACAGCAGCTCTAAATAACGATGTAGTTGATTTTCCATTCCATTGCCTTAGATTTTTCAGCCATGATGTTCTTCGTCTACCAGGACTACGATTACCTTGGATCTTTACCTGAATGATCAGATGTAAAAGATCATATTTTTCAGGGTGTCTCATAATGTGACCGAAGTATTCCAGCTTGCGTTTCTTTATTATATTGACCAGTTGTGTTGTTTGGCTCAGCCGTCTAAGATCTCGTCACTAGGAGCGATTAAAGAATAATTTAGACCAAATTTACCGAGGTCTTTGGTAACAAAGCTTGAAAGGTTTTTTGTTATTAAAATAAGTATTAAAATTTGTTGAGTTATAAATTTCATTAAGATTTTTCCATGAATAAAAAATTGAAAAAAAAATAAGAAAATTGTATGATTTTACATAATGATCAAATAAATATTAAAATGTGTTTTTCAAATTACACATGTGAAACAAATGATTGACTAATGACTAATGTTATTAAAACTAAGAAAAAACTATCTAAAACAGTGATGGTTTATTCGTGTCTATAACTTTTATATTCTCTATAAATTCAAAAATAATTATTACAAGTACAAATATACAAACTTTTGAACACGCCCATATCCAATACATTCTTGGTGAATCATTCTTCATATTATTGGTAATAGGTGTGACATTCCTTATAGATTTTGACGAATGGTAAAATAAAAAGGAAGTACTTAAAAGTCAATTAGTACCAAAAAATTCAACTTTCTTTACACCAACTAATTAGAATACTAGTACAGTGCGGTGGGATGATACCTTTAGTACCGCCTCTCTAATAGATCTCTTTTGATACTAGAAAGTTAGTAATGTGTGTAAAACGGTAATAAAACAAAGAACAATTACATTGTTTAACTTTCAAAACGCCCATATCCAATACATTATTGGTAAATATTCTTCACATTGTTGGTAATAGGTGGGACATTCCTTATAGATTTTGACGAATTGTAAAATATAAGGGAAGTACGTACAAGTTAATTGGTACAAAGAAGTTCCACTTTCTTTACACCAACTAATTAGAATACTAGTACAGTGCCGTGGGATGATACCTTTAGTACCGCTTCTCTAGTAGATCGCTTTTGGTACTAGAAAGCTGTTATGTCTGTAAAACGGTAATAAAACAATGTAAAATAATATTGTTCAATATCAACACTAGTAATAAAAAATAAACTCTTCTTCGTGTGATTGTTTGTCGTTTATCAATTTCTTCCATTTTTTTTTAGTCCGCACTTATACACTCATTGGTTCGATAATCTTACCTCTTTTTCGGCCAACTTTTTTTATTCCAGCTAAAATTTCCTGTCCCATTGTAAATAAAAAGAAAACCTATATAATTGTACGCTTTTTTCAATTATAGCTAAATTGACCTTGTGTAAAATTTTATTCAGTTTTCTACTTGAATAAAATGGTCTTGGCTTAAAACCATTAATATATTCCGATATTGTTACTGTCCCTGGTTGGTTTGAAAAATAAAAAATTGGTAGTATGTAGTTTGAAATCTTAAAAGTGATTTTTTTATTCTTCTCTTTTCTGCACATTGAATCGGTAAACAAACACGTTTTTTTGTAATGTTTAGGCCACTACTTTTTAAATTCAAAAATATTCTATCTTTCTACTATTTTAACAAGAAACTTTTTGTGTCGTGGATCCAGAGTTTAACCTTGTTTAGCTTAGCTTAGCCTCTTCAAGGAAGGGGTACTCCCCTTTTTTTTCGGAGAAATCGTGATGATTGATGTTATATGTGGAGAAGTAACTTCTTACCTATATCTTACGTATGTAATGATTTTGCCGATTCACTCCCGTACAATGTTCTAACGTCGAACGCGCATATAGAAGTATAACTTCAAAAAATGTTTGTAGAAGATAAAAATAAAAAATCTAACTAACTCGGATTATGTTGTAAATATTCATTTTATTTTAAAATTTAGCATTTTTTGTATATTACATATATTTAATAAGATTAACGTGGAGTTTTTAAATATTTCAAAAATAAAAAAGGAAATTTGTATTGGGATTAGAACTCCCATATACAATTGGACATGACACTAACGTATTTCAAAATTGGCAGTTCTCGATCATAGAGTGATTTATTCTAATTACTATTTTGAAATACAGAAGCCTAAAATAATTATGAACATTTAATCAATAATACAAAACATATCACATAAATAATTATATATTAAATATATATACAAAAGGAACATTTTTACTTTCGAAAGAGAAAGAGAGAGAAAATATATCTTCTGTCTCTCTCTTACTCTCTTACAAAATACTTTACTCTCTTACAACATTTTAATATTACTCTGGGCGCTACTGTAACAAATAGTAGCTAGATCACTTGGGACCAGGTCCCTGACGTTATAAGATCTGTAGAGTAGTAGAGATAAGTTTGAAACTAAATTAAAATAAGAGTTGAAACTGAATGCAGTTCGGCTAGCTGGGTATGCTTGAGACTGGCCAGTTGATACTCAAGGTAGGGTTAGGCCTATTTGCATGCCCTGAGAAACAGTAAAGAATAGGAAAGATGTATATTAACTAAGAAAATATAAGAATATCCAAAACGAACTAAGAGTAAGTACTGAAAACCGGAATATAGGAAAGAAGAATGATTTGGGCGCCAGGGAAGATGTTTACTGGACTCTTAGTCTAACAAACACTTCACCGTGTAACTTTATTGCTGCTGCTAACTATGTTTCTATAATTAGATATAACCTTATTAAATATAAAGAAGGTTTAATAAAACAGATTCTTACTTAAAACCCAATTTAATAACAATAAAATAGAAACCTGTAAACCCCGTAATATACAATTTAACTTAAATCCCCTACATAAAATCCCCTTAACAAAGTTTTATATAAACTAATTTTAAATACCCTTATAATATACACTATTATTGACCCCTTTTATATATACAAAATATTTACATTTAATAATTTACTAGAAAAGTATCAACTTATTTTATGAAGTTTTATTTATGAATTAAAGCAAAAATTAATGGCAACCAACATTTGACAATTTAAACAACTATATATATATTATATATATATATATATATATATATATATATATATATATATATATATATATATATATATATATATATTTAAAAGATTTAATGATAAAAATAAACAAATGATATTGAGAAACAAAATTGAACGTTATATAACTAATGATACGAAAATATGAGTTAAGAAAATTGACTAAAATTACTATTAAGGTTTTGTTCTTTGACTGACCAAAGTTTAAACAAAATTTAAGGAAATTATTTTCAAATAGTAGGAACAATTATTATAAAGGAACCTGACTACTCTCAAACTGAGAAAGTTCTTCTTCCGGATGCTTACGTCACTGGGACTCTTAAGGTTGAAACCTACAAGTACACTCTTCTAGTAGTTAACTGAACTGCTACTCCAGTAACCGGGAAAAACCAAAAAAAAAAAACTCCAACCAAACTACATGGACTCCATTACCCCAAATTCAAAATAATCCTGATTTGACTTTATAATCTTTTTTTCCTCCAGCGACTAAAAATAAAATCAAAGAAAGCTCTCATTAGCTTTATTCTGAGCTGATAAACAAAAAGGTGATTAGGACAAAAAAAACTAGCCCGAATGATGATAATTAGTGAAGGTTTGTACACTTTTTGTGACCTTGGAAAATTAATTGGAAACTATGTATTTATAAAAATAATGTTGGGATTTAACTACGAATATTTCAAAGAAGAATTGAATTTTAACATATCTTAACGAATATATTATAGGCAAAGAGTAATGAAGGATCTCCTTACATTACCGAATTGCTTGGATATTGATGAGAACGTGTACTTAGGAGAATTTCTAACAGAAAGAATTCTGAACGTGATTTGACTGATATAATTAGGGTAAAATTATTGAATAAATGATATAAATATGAAACTAGTAATGGTTTAAAAAAAATCATTTACTTTAAATAAAATAAAAATTAAAACAAAATCTTCTTATCCCAAAACTTCTAAACTCAAAACAAAACGCCTTCTGTAACTTAAATAATTGACCTCTGAATAACTTAAAAGGTTTTTCGGCCAACTTGAAAACCACGTGCGTTGGCCGCTGGATTCAATCAGTCCTCTGTCCCGTTCAATGGCTGGATATAAAGTGCTTTCTTACACTTTTAAAATTGTTGGCTTCCGTCAGCTCCAAGGTAAACGGAAACGGCAGGTAGGCAGTTTAACCAACTGACAAACAATTGATAACACCATTACATGTATAGTTGGTTGCATACCCTACAGGCAGAACTAAGTTATTTTATTCCTTTCCATTATTCCATTCATATGTATTCCTTTCACTGATTCACTCCCGTACAAATCTCTAACGTTGAACGCGCGTATAGAAGTATAACTTTAAAAAATTTCATGTTTTGCAAATTTGAAATAATTTACGAAATTAATATAGTCTACACCTATCATAAATTTTAACCTACAAGAAATTGTAGGAAATCGGTGTAGCATTTTGTATTCTATTGATATTTTTCCTCCAAAAGAATAAAATCTGTACTTTATAATTACATTTTATACAGTTTGTCAACAAATTACACTGCCTTCGCTAGATTTTACTATCGTAGTATATCCTTCTGTTTAACTTTCATAGGATTAACAGCAGCTTCTTTATTCCCATTTACCGCAAAATTAAAACCCGTCTCTGCAGCCAAACTAGGGCTGTAAACATCCGAGCTGACCCTGGCCCTAAATTGCCCATACTTAATTCCAGGGTTATTGTCACAGAATTCCTTGCATGGGACCAAAAACGGCCTTCTAAGGTCTAGGGGTTGTTGTTTGACTGGATAGTGGATGACCGGTTGAGTTTCTAGTGGTCAAATTGTAATTATTTTTCGCGTGAGGTATTTCTAGGAATGGCAATTTTATTGGAACATTTTATCCTTTTGTGTGTTCATTGTTTCAGTTAAGTGGCTAACCGGCTTAAAATAATTGGGGAATGGTGAATTTAACTTTCGTAACATATATAATACGCCCATTTAGTTGGTACTGATGTGACAGTGGCACATTCAATTTCAGGTTGTCAATAATATTTAATAATATAATAATATTATTAAATAATTTAATAATAACTTGTAAAGTTCACTTTAACTAAACATGTTAACCTCAAAATTCTAGCAACCATCTTTGTCTTGCTTCAAGTTTGTTTAAATTTTTAGGTTTTTCTTTAATTCAAACCTCTGCTGCATGAATTATTGCAAACATGAAATAAAAAATATTTTTATGTAAAATGATTTTTATTAAGCCATATAAAAGCCATTAGTATATTTAAAGTAACTGTTTAGTCCTATATATAGAAGTTTTTTTGTAAACCCATATGCGAGGATGGCCTTTGCTTGATATTAAACTACCCTTTGATAGATCACGCTACTTGATACCGAATTGGTTTGCCATTGCCATTGATACATTTGCCATTCATGACATGACGTCTGTCAAAATTAAGTTTTAAAAACAATTTGTTTGTTTTTTGCAGCCGTCAAAAGTAAGCAAATTTTGTGTTTTCGGAGAAATGGAAAAAGTCGAGTATTGTTCGGTGATAAGTTCCTCCACAAAAAGAGTAAAACGAATTTGCAAATCAAAGCCGACCTGGACGAAGTTTATGATGAAGTTGCACCTTCGTTAGCAACAGTAAAATTTTGAAAAGCTCAATTTGTTAGTGGTTGTACGAGTGTTTTTGATGATGAGCATCCCGGGAGGCCAAATAAAGTCACCACGCCGGAAATGATGACATGATTATGGTAGATCGTCGAATTAGGCTTCAAGAGGCCTCAATAGAGGTCCTAAAAATTTCCTAAGAACGCGTACACAACATTATTCACCATCATTTGGACATGAAAAAGCTATCAAAGACAATCGATCAAACGCAAAAACGTGTGACCACTTCGGAAACGCTTTTGGCAATGATACGGCAAAATCCGAAGGATTTTTTTGCCGATTTATCACCGTTAATGAAACCTAGGTGCATTATTACATACCGAAAACCAAAGAACAGTCGAATCAGTGGCGCAAACGCGGCGAAAGGCCGCCGAGGAAGGCAAAGAGCCGGCATTCGGCCGGCAAAGTGATGGCGACTGTTTTCTGGGATGCGAAGGACATCATCCACATCAACTACTTGAAAAAAGGAAAAACAATCAATGGTGAGTACTACGCAGCATTATTGGATCGATTCGATGCCGAATTACGTCGAAAGCGCCCCGGTTTGGAACGCAAAAAACTGCTCTTTCATTGAGTCAATGCACCGGCTCACCAATCGGCTGTCGCCATGACAAAATTACACGAATTGGGCTATGAATTGGGTAAACATTCACCGTATTTCCTAGATCTTCCGCCAGCTATTTTTTCCTGTTTCCAAACCTAAAAAGATGTCTCGAAGGACGCCGTTTCGCAATAAATGTTGAAGTCGTCGCTGAAATTCGGCCTATATCGAGCTAAAAGGGGACTATGTAAATAAAATAAAATAAATCGATTTAATTCCAAAAAACTTGTTTTTTCTATCAATCCACACTCGTATGGTTTCGTATGCAATAACTACACTGGAAGATTTTTTGAAAATCCATATGTGGTTTCGCATGCATTAAACAAACATATTTTAATAAAAATTTGGCCTACAAAGATACATAAGTTATGAAATTGTAATAGACAATTCCTTTTTTCATTATCACATAAAAATACTTTACCATTTATAAATTTGGTGTCAGTTTTTTTTTATATTTGACACTGTTGGCGATATTCTTGCCATTATGGCATGTGTCTAATGTTGTCCGCACGCACAGAATTTAACGGTATCTCTTGATGTCTTGCAGGAGTTTTTCTTGATCTTTTTGTTGGTGTTTGGGTTGTTCCATTGGTTAAAACAGGTGGAGTTCCTTGACGACTAGACGTTGGAGTCACATTTTGTCCTATTGGACGACCTTTTTTTCTTGGTAGTGACTTTATGTTGAAGACAGCCCTCAGTTAAAGACATTTACGTAGAGAACAAACATTATAAGTCAGCCGAAGAACAGTACTAAATAGTTAATTTATTAAACCAATCTAAGGCTGAAACAGATAGAAACATTTCAGATGTTTTGGAAAGTCACACTAGTCCTACTAGAAAAAATCTTCAACATAACAATATTGTTATTATTCAAGATACTTGTGCTTCTTCAACACAATTACAAGTTCCGTCTTCAGCAATTGAAGAATTACCTACACCTTCTACATCAAATGATATTTTACCCTCTCCTTTTAAACGAATTCTGTTTTGGCCTGAACCCAGGTAGATGTTTAGAAATAGCTTATTTAAAGTCAAATAATGGCATATAGCAATTTTCATTTTTTCTACACCAGAGTAGCCATTCGATCACAACACATAGATACAACATATGAATCGTTTTTACCATTTTCTTGATCCTAAATATTCTGTAAAGTCTTTAACAAGGCAAATTTTTTCTACAATAAAACCACTTACTTTTTTCTTTGGTTTTCGGATGGGATTCCTGAATTTGGAGCACGGTTTAATCGAACCGTATCTAAAGGCAACAATCCATTTTTTGTAACATAAATCTGTAATTTTGGACCAGTTATCGAAAAATATTTTATGATTAACGTTCTTCGGCACTGTCTCTGTCAATCTAGTAACAACATTTCCACTGACTCTTAAATCAGGCGCTGCATTTGAAAAATATTGGTTTATTCACCAGCAAAAATATTATTATGCATACTACAACACTTTGAAATTTTAAAACCATAAAGGGTTTCGTAAGTGGCAGAGATTTAAAATGCTGCTGATTGCTCCTTCAAGTTTAGATTCTTCTGAAAATGAATTTGTGTGTACATCGCTCAAATCGCGGTCAAATTTTATAACGTTTACATGAAAAAAACGAAATATTTCCATCCTTTCGTTTACTGTTTAATGATTATGCTGAATACCATACCATAATAACCACTGCGAACATGTTAATAAGGAAATTTAATATTTTTACAGTGTATAATTATCTTGAAACCCAGTTGAAGCAAATGAAAATAAAAAAATAATAATGATACTGTACTGCTCTTTATAAGCGAAAACAAACAAGGCTGGTATAAGTTTCTTGTTGGAGTAGAAATTACATTAATTATTTATGTTATTTGCATAGGTATTAACTGGCAAGGGATATTTTTGTAGTGTATAGTGCCTATATAGTATATATATATATATATATATATATATATATATATATATATTATATATATATATATAAACTAGAGCTAAGATTAATATTATTACTAAAATTAATATCAAACTCACCAGTCTTCCGGGTTGAACCTCGTCGATGTCCATTTTGCCAAGCTTTCGGCATCCTCTCTGATGCCTTCCTCAGGGCTTCCGAGGTCTCAGTCTCCCGAGCCCCCAGACACTACTAAACTGTTCACTATTCACGGCACTGTCACTACTACGACTGGGAACAGGAGACGGTTTATTTATACCGTCGATGATGGCGTGGGCTTCGTCATAAAAGCAATATAGGCACTATGATTTAATACCTTGAGTTTGTTTTCAACCCGACGTCGGCCGACGTCGCCCGATGTCGGATCGGGAGAAATACGGTTCCAATGTAGGTGTACACTTACTTTCCGGATCGGAACAGCGAGGAACCGACCAGCAGGACGAGGCAGGTTCTCGGATGGCGGGGGTTTGGTTACATAATGAGCGTAGCCACCTAGTCGGCATCGCCCGGTCTGCAAACCAAAAGAGGTATGGTTCCACTCTGATATATAAATTCGTTCACTGCTTCAATGACGTCGATGTCTTTCAAAGTATTTTTAGGATTTATGGTTGCGTGCTTATTTTCATATACTTTGTTTTCTTGGAGGTTATTATTTATTAAACCCATTTTTGTAGCTAATTCTTATAATGCTACATACGCCTCATGTACAGCGTTTTCCGTTCTCCCAACAATATTGTTATCATTTGTACATCAATATTTGTACCTTCGGTATATTACAATAAAACCGAACAAATAAATTCGATTTATAGCAGATATTTTCCGAAGAGCCTCTATAAACGCTCAAATTTTTATTATCCAAAATATTACTAACAGATACTTGTTTCTGTATCGTAAAAACGAAACAATATGTCTGTTTTGTATTAAACGACAAAATTTTCAAGATTTTATTTGTCTCGTTTGTATTTTTCAGCAGTCAGTTCGCCTTTTTGCAGAAGCCGACACAATTTCTTACAAAGCAATCTACACCGAACCAGGAAAAAGATATAAAATAAAATTTGTCGTTTCTGATATTTCCAGTGTGTTTTCATTCGTGACATCCGTATACCAACAAAATTACGGGAACTAAAAACGTGTACCTATACTCAAAGATATAGAGCGGAAGTCATTATTTCAGCAGAGCCTGCAGTTCCTTCTAAGCGATTGTCGGCATGTATGTAAAATCGTATCGCAAAACAACAACTTTCGGTTTTCGTTTACTTTAGGATAGTAGTTTTTGCTCTTGAATTAATATGTATACATATATTTGGTTATGTATATATTATACAGTACATTTCACTAACACCTCTAAACGATTAATGGACTTAGCAGAAAACCTTTTGTTGTAGTCAAAGGCGCGGTAAACTGCACTGGAGTTCTCCATAATCTTTTTAATTACTAACTTTGTTTTGAATATGTTTGCCTGTATTATCAGTTAAGCCGGAGGTACACATGCCCGTTACTAGCACAATGGTATACCAGTCCAGTACCACAGAATAATAAACAATCAGAATGCCCACTCTCCATGGAAAATTAAGTACGCGCATCTCCTTCGCGCATACATTCCGCCATGTTTTAGAGGGAACCAGTGTTGTTTATGTGGTGTGCATAGAAAAATTAACCCGATTTAATTGACTTACGGCAATCATAGACATACTATACAATTATATTAACATTGTTAAATATAATAACATAAATATAATAGAATTAAACATAAATATAAACAATTACATAACCTCACAAATCATATGTCTCTATTATATGTTTCCTTCTAAAACATGGTGCGCGTGCTGAAAAACTTCAAAGGCGGCATCTGAGAGTGGACATCCACCAAGCAAGTGGAGCAAGCACCAGCTACTGTCCCCAAACTGGCAAGGGTGTACGTTAACTGGCATGCTAGTTCCTGGCATCCTAGCTAATCGCAAAGAATTTGATTTTTCTTGCTAGTAGTACTCTGTAAGATGCAAGGCGCATGCGTGGGGAGTATCACCGGTATGTGTGAACGCGCGCTACCGATATGGGCTTGCCAGTAGCTAGCAGAGAATTGTCAGATTTATTTTGAATAGTATTTCTTGAATTTTTGTGTAGGGCCGTGACAATGCCTACACAAAAATTCAAGAGGAAATGGGTGAAGGTATTACTATAAAAGAGATAAAGGCCAACCCATTCTTTCCTACCAATCCAATTTTTCACCCAATTTTTTCTCTTTTTGAGTTCCTTTTGGAATTCATTATTAAATTTCCAACAATATCTGTGGTCATCAGCAATATTTACTTGTTAAATTCATTCCGAATACCTTCCATGGATCCCCTTTTTTTTTCTTGGAAACTTGAAAACTTTTAATTAAAAAACAATTACTTTAGTTTCAAATGAAAACCACTCGATTGTTTACTAGTACAAGTACCCGTGCCAGTACAGGCAAGCGAGCTACTGGTATGCCAATTACTGGTAAATGTGTTTTGTGCTTTCCAGTTACTGGCCTATGCCAGCAACTTCAAATTTTATTAACAGTTCAGCGTGTGGCAAAAGTGTGTAAAGTGTTGCCGCTTTTTTGAGTAGGAATTTTGTTTATGTTTTAATTTCTTACACAATTTGTTCATAATATAATATATATTAATAAATTGTAATTATAAATATATATTAAATTTAGATTATTAGCTTTAAAAACTTATTATTGTTGTGTATTGTATTTGTGTTATTCCAAAACAAATAAATAGTCTCTAGAAAGCTAATAAGCTTTCATATAAGATAGATTATTTTAAACAAGAAATAATGGTGGGACGTTTTTACTATTCAACCACTAAAAGAAGTAAGTTTAGAATATATAATTTTGTATTTAAATGTTTTCTGATGTATTTTAATGTGTTGCAGTAGTCTTAAAACTAAGTGTATTTACTGTTAATATAATAGTTTGACAAATAATTGAAATTTTAAAAATTCCTCACTTACTAACTATTCTGATGTTTTGGCAACGCTGTGGGGTTTTGACGACGTAAATCTTGAATGACATGCATATATATATATATATATATATATATATATATTATATATATATATATATATATATATATATAAAATATGTATAACGTTGTAAGCTGTACTTGTGCCAATGACCATAAGCTGTCTAGACACGTTAGTTTTAAATTAAAAAACTTTCGTATTTGCTGCTCAAAATAATAAGCGGTGCCACCACTGTAATCTACTTTTTAAATTTAGAAAAGGAATAATTGGATTAATTAAGCAGTGTAAGGAAAATAAAACTCTTTGGTAGTTTGTTTTCCTATTTTCTAATAAAAAATAAACAAACACTACCGAACAATCACCGTATCTGTACCAATATGTTTGTCTCATTAACTGTTTTTCGTTATTATTTTAATTGTGTTTAGTGATACCACTTTTTTATTAATATCCGTCGATTTTTTTACTTTGATTAAACTTATACCTGATTTCACACAACGAGGCCCAAAACCTTCAACGTTTTGAAATCAATTTCCCAAAAAAGGCTATCTCCCAAATACACTTCAAGATTAACACTCCTACAGGCCATCCGACCCTTAGGAGAAAAACTCGATCTGCATATAAATAGAAAGTCCTTTTATTCAAATAATTTATTTAACTGTTATCTGATTGCTGTTCGCCTTTTATTTATTGGTATTTGATAGAATTTTGTAGTGAAGTTATCGATTCGAGGTTATCGGACCACGTAATGATGAGTTGGAGTAATATTTCTTTTTGGGCCTTAGGTGATATTATAAATATCTTTTAATTAGGCGATTTGATTTGGAGCTCATTGGAGCGTTTTTCATCGATAATTGAGTGGCAGCAGTACTTAATTTTATCTGCGCCAGATTTAGTTCTTTTATAAATAATTACTAAGGAATCATACAGAGTGATCCTAGACAATCTAACTTTCTAACATGCTGTCTTTTCTTCCAGTGATATTTATTCATAAATTTCTTTTACTTTTTACTTACTTACTTTTACTTTAATATATTCTATAAGGTAAATATCTACAATAAACTAAAAATGTAAAAATTTTATTTCATGTGGCATTAATTTCATTATCAGTTTTCACAATGGAAGATAAAATTTCTTCACTCGTAAGTTTTAGTAATTTTTTTTTAAATTTAGTAAAATACCAGGTACCATTTTATAAGTATAAAAATAACTTTTTTTATGTAAAATTAAAAAGTTTTTCATTTATAACATTATAACTAGACTTCGGCAAATATGCAAATAAAAATGTAGAAAATATGCGCATAAATATGCACGTGTTTACCCGAAAATATGCAAATATTTTACAAAATATGCATACAAATAAATAAAAAAATCGTAAAATAGTAACAATTTTATTAAAAAAAAAAGTGTACATAACTAAATATTTCCTACTATTCATTAAGATTTACATTTATTTTAAGTAACTACATCATTTTTAAGTATGAATAAACTTATTTAGAATTATGGTAACAATAAATGACCAAGTGGTGTTCAAAATTTTCTAACAAAAACTTGTGGCTTCGGTCTGAGTACATATATTTATATATGGAAAAACTTCGTTCAACATCAACTGATGTAACGGGAGCATTTTTCAAACTAACCAAAACATTTGGTTCTAAATTAATTGTTTCCGAAATATTTCCAGCTAGAACACTGACTACTTCAGAAAGAATATGGTAACCTTTATTTTTTTCCATAGTAGCTTCAAATTTTTTTAAAATATCTTTTCCAATATTACCTCTAACGTTCCGACAACATGACGCAAATTCTTTTATTAATGCTGTACTTTCGAACAATGACAGTTTTGGTGATTCTAACTGAGTAATTGTTTTTTGAACAAAACTAGAATTTGATTTTATAAATGAAAGTTCTTGTTGAAACAAGTTACTCTTAAAAGTTTGTTTAGAATCCAAAAGAGATTGGGAACTTTCATCTGTTAACGTATCAATTATGTTCTTTATTTTAACAAAATGATCTGCATAAAAATTAGCTGCTTCTAACCATGTTCCCCATCGCGTTAAAATAGGTTGTGGTGGAAGAGGAATGTTAGGTAGCATTTCTTTATAAAGTTGAATTCTTATAGGAGATTTAAAAAATACTTTTTTGACACTGGATATCATGGTATTTACAAGAGGAAACTTTTTTCGTATTTCCTCTGCAACTCTGTTTAATCCATGCGCTACACAAGTAACATGTATTAAATCTGGGAAAAATATTTTTAAATTTTGTCCTGCTTTCACCATATAAGGAGCAGCATCCGATAAAATAAGCAGTAATTTATTAGAAGGAATAGTTGTCGGAAGAAAAAAAGTTGCTAATGTTCCTTGTATAAAACGCGAAATTGTTAAAGCATTTGTTGTTAAAGCATTTTGGTAAGGTATCTTCTTTAAGAACACCAATCAATAAATGAGCAATATACTTTCCTGAGGAATCAGTGGTTTCGTCTACAGATATGTAAAAATAATTCTTCCTTAATATTAATTAACACCGATGAGTACCTATAGCCCGTTCACATTATTTCTTCTTAGTAGAAAGTATTGCAAACTTGCAATATTTTTTTTAGAAACGAACTAAAATTTACATTTGTTAATTTTGAAAGCGGTATGTTTGCAGACACTAATGCGCGACACAAGTCTTCATTAAAAGTTTCTTGCTCATCTAATTTTTTTGAAGTAGCTTGGAAACATTTAGCCATTGAAGTTTGATGTTTTCCTCCTATTTTTCCTTTTTTTGCAATGTGTGAAGCAGTTCTCACATGTTGGTCTATCTGAAATTTCTTCTCACATGCTATCTATAAATAAAAATAAAAACCATTATTTTAACCCAACCTTTAAAATATAAAAATATACAAGGTGTTTTTGGTTAATCAATTAACTGGTTTGGAAAAAAAACACTCGCTAAGTGTTTTAAATGCAGTATTAATCCACAAATTAGTTTTTGTTACTAATCATTAGTACATCATATAACTTATTTTAAAATTCAACAAAAGTTTTTTTTTTGTTAATTCAATTACAATAAAAATAATTGTGTTTTAGAATAGCTGACTTCATAAAAAAAGTAAAGGTGAAAAATTTTTCTAAATGCACACCATTGTATTGTAACATGGACAATTTTTTCTCACTAAAGGAAGCTATTTTTCATTTAAAAACAACCTACGAGTACTAAATTTCAAGTAAATACGTTTATTGGTTTTAAAGTTATTGTTGTTATTAACTAAAAGAATTTAATTTTTTTTAAATTTTAACACCCTGTATCTCGAAAAGTAAATAAGTTTGACCCCGCATTAACTATATCGTTTTGTTCAATTTTTCGAGAAGTATCTACAGTCAAACGTTGTAAGTGTCATTTGGAAACACCCTGTATGTATGAAATATTAGATATTGAATAGAAAATATTGGATGCTTTACAATTTTCCCACATACCGAACAGTAGATTTTTCCCATATCCATAGACAGCTCTTTATAAGGTTTAATCCAAGTTGAAGCACTGGTTGTTTGAGGCATTATAAAATCACAATCTTCCTTTTTGTTACGCACAACGAGTGTTTACGCTTTGAATATCAAAACAAAAATGATTTACAAATCTGAGCATCAAATTAGAAATGTTTAGGTACCTAATTCAATAAACTGGGAGATTTTGGAAAATCCCTAAATTAGGAACAAAACTATTAGCCGTTTACCTGCTGTTAAGATACAATCAATTGTAGATAGATTTGGGGATTAGATCATAAAATGCAAATAAGCGAACCATTAGCAATTATCCAATAACTGAATGCCTCAGTGACCGAGACTTTCTAAGAATGTTGAGGGCTACTTAAATTGATCTTCTTTGAAATTGTAAATGTTTTGTACCTGTAGAGATTACGTACTTAGATCATTTCTTGATTAAAATGACTACAAAATTTTATACAAGAATTTAAATAAATTGGTATGTTTAAAAATTTTCAAATACAGTATAAAAATCTGAACTTTTATGCACTTTATGCAAACTTTTATACAAATATGCCAAAATATGAAATATTTGCATAAAATATGCATAATATGCAAAATATGCAATATGCATATTTGCCGAAGTCTAATTATAACATTTGTAAATTATAACCACATAAATTTTAATCTGTTTTGTTAAATAATTGCTTTCGTCACAGGTAAAGAAATTGTAATAATTAAAATTATAAATGTTAGGGTGTGGCTAAGCTGTCATGTTAATTATTCTCAAAGTTTAGTTCAACAAGCTGAAATGATAGTGACGTTGGGTAATGGAATCGAAACAAGATCAGTAAAAATTAACTGAGGCGTAAGACAAGGACACACAATATCTTCAAAATTATTTACAGTTGCCCTAGAAGATATCTTTAAGTCAATAGACTGGGAAAATAAGGGAATCCCTATTAACGGAAGATACTTGAACCATCTTAGATACGCAGATGATGTAGTACTATTAGCCGACACGTGGAACGCACTGAATACAATGATTGAAGAGCTACACACAGAATCCTTAAAAAAAGGACTGAAAATGAATTTTAGCAAAACTAAACTAATATCAAACAAAGATGATAAACCTATGATGAACACCGAAGTGACGGAGATAGAACACGTAGATGAATATATCTATCTGGGTCAAAATGTCAAGGTAAGCAAAGAAAATTAGACTACCGAAATAAACAGACGTGTAAAAATGAGGTGGGCAGCATTCGGAAGACTCTCATACGTACTTAAAAATAAAAATATACCTCAAAGACTGCGAACCAAAGTAGTGAATTCCTGTATCCTACATGTACTCACATATGGAGCTCGAATCTGGACATTTACTAAAACAAACATGGAGAAGATCAGAAAACTCAGAGAGCTATGAAACGACAGATGGTTCGTACTAGAACAAAAGTAAAAGATGCTGTCGAACAAACAGCTAAACTAAAATTGAAATGAGCTGGACATAACAAACGTCTTACGGATGACCGATGGAATAAAGAAATCGGGAATTGGTGACCATATGACGCCAAAAAACCAAGAGGAAGACCGCAAATGTGATGGAGCGACGATATTAAAAGAACTGTAAGGCCAACGTGCTAAAACGTTGATACATATCTAACATCTTTTGACAGTTAATACATATCTAATCCTATTTATACCAACATTGTTTAACCTGGCACTGGAGTATGCGGTCAGGCAAATGCAAACTGGACGAGAAAACCTACTGACCAATAAAACGGTTCAACTGGCTGCCTACGCCGATGATATTAATATTATGAGTAGAACATCAACAGGAGCACAGGAAGCATACGCAGGGTTAAAAACACAAACGAAAAGGCTAGGTCTGGAAATTAACACAGAAAAAACAAAAATAATGGTACAGACGAGAAGAAATATAATCCCACAAAACATTATACATGAAGATGACATTGAAACGGTTGGAAAGTTTACATACCTGGGAGTAGAAATATATGCCGATGGAGCAGAGGATGGAGAAATACGAAAAAGGATAACGCAGGCAAACAAAGCTTATTTTGCCCTCTCCCATATATTTCGGTGTCTAAAAGTGTCCACCGAAATACAAAGATGAGAATATATAAAACTTTAATTCGGCCAATAGCATGTTATGGCAGCGAAGAATGGGTCCTGAAAGAAACATCCAAAAACAAACTCGACACATTCGAAAGAAAAGTACTGAGGAGAATACTAGGACCTGTGAGGGAAAACGGAATCTTCAGAATTCGATATAACAACGAGCTCTATCAACTGTATAAGGAAACACCCCTGTCAAACTTCATTAGAATACAAAGATTGCAATGGGCCGGACATGTGATACGAATGGGAGAGGATAGGCTACCAAAACGAGCACTGAACGCCAGAATGCAGGGAAAAAGACCAGTTGGAAAGCCAAGAAAGCGCTGGGAAGACACAGTAAGCAGCGACGCACAAGCACTTTTAGGAGTCCGTGTATGGAGAAGAGCAGCCACAGACAGACAAGGGTGGAGGCAAAAAATAAAGGAGGCCAAGGCTCATTTTAGGCTGTAGTGCCGTAGAAGAAGAATCCTATTTGAGATTTTGTTTTTGTTTTTTAATGAACGTTAACCACTATACATAGTTCCATTTAAAAGCTATTTTTCATTTCAAATTTTTTCCATTACAAATTGTCGCCCATTATTTGTAAGTTCTTGTAGTATCACCAACTTTAGAGTTTGTAAACGGATAGAACATAATAAGTTTGTTTCTTTGTTATTTTGTGTTTATTTTGTAACTATTTATATAGTATTTTTTGTACTATTTAGAGGTGTAACTGTTTGTGGTGAGACAACAATAAATATTTAATTTTTCCCTAAACTAATTTGTTTATTTCTTAAAAATAAAGGTTTTAGCCCTTTTTGTGTTTTTTGGAAGAAAAAGCCTTTTCTTTTATCGAGCAGAAAGATTCTTCCAAGCGGGGTCCTTATTTTAAATAGCTGGAGAACATTCTTGTGTTTTGTTTGTTCAGGAGACTTATCTAAGTACCCTTCTTGCTTTACTTTTTGTAGTTACCCCAATCCAGCCCCTTTTTATTCATTTATGCATGACCACAGCTCTCCAAATAAATCGTGAGTAACCGTTCGTAAACGTTCCGGTTTATTTTACTTACCCTATCTCTACCCCAATAATTTCTGCCCCCAATTTTCAACCCCTTATAGTAATAGTGGCAGGAAAAGTAGTCATTACAACCGGAAGATATATCATAACAAACAGAGATAATAATCTAGCTAGATCCAAAAAATAAATGATCTAATCTACTGCATCTAGTTTTTGGCTAAAAGTAAACTGAAGGTAGTTCATAATGTGATCTACCTTGTGTTTATTCACTTGGGACAAGCTATATCAGAGCTGAAAATTTCTTCATCTGCGTGGAGTACTAGAGCTCAAACTTAGTCTCAGATAATTTTTGTTTTTGGTCCCAAGCAACTCAACTTTGGCCTGAATACTGTCAATTAGGCATTAAATGAATTTTAGCAAGTAGTCAAAGGTTTATTTCTCCGCAAAAAAGTATTTTCAAGAAATAAACTTGTCAAACCATCCGTTTGTCGAGACCTTCTCTTTGATATCTATTTCTCATGATATTAATATCCGTGTATGTCTTGCCTAAAGTGTTGAAAAAACGTGAGCGCGTCATCCATTTCAAAGTCCGTTTAAGAGGCGATGATGGGGTTTCTTTTAGCTAAGAAACCGCAGATGTCAGCGATCGAATAATTCATACTAACGATCGTAATAAATTTCAAATACTTTCTCGAGCTCTAAAATTAACATAAAAACCGTTGTTGGTACACATGTTGACATGTCATGATTTGTTGTAGATGATATCTGTGACAGCTGGAAAAAATATGCCAGAGGTTATCAACAGTAATTATAATTTTAATGATATTATTGTTGGGGGAGGACGACACGTTTTTAGGGATGTTTAAAAAACCTCTTTATGAGTATTCAGTTCCGGGTTTCAAGATCTTTAGACAGTAGCGGAACGACATAAAAAAATGTAAATAGAGAAGATTTTGATATTTCATAAATATGTAACTTTTTTGGAGCTTTTGTTAAAACTATTTCATTGCTACTGACAAGTCATTTCTAAAAATATATTTCTTGATGGGGAGGTTAAGTTTTAGATGGCAACGATCTTTCAAATGAATAAACTTATAATTAAAAAGACTGGTGAGATACCAAATGACATTGTGTTTTTTAACATTTTATAGAGGATCCATAAGTTTGTATGACGAGTAATTTTAAACAAATGTTATTTTACAGCACATAAATCTGAACAATTAATCTAAATTACAAGTTCTTCTTTCTTCATTATAATAATTGGCAAAAAGTCTGACAACAAAGTGTAATATCTAATCAATGGTCTAATATCTTTACAATATTTGACATAGGATGCAATGAAGGATTTTGCTACATGTGGGATGAAACCAGAGGAAGGAAGGGAGCTAACTAAATAAGTAGCAGTGTTTATAATTTCATTGCAACTAATGTTTTAAAAGGATATAAAAATTTTATATTGTATAGTGATAATTGCAGAGAACAAAATAGAAACAGAATAATATTTGTGATGTATTCTTTTGCAGTTGAAAAATTTTCTATAGACATAACGCACAATTATTTTGGGGCAGGTCAATCCCAAAATGACGGAGATTCCATGCACGTCTTAATAGAACGACGTAAAAAGAACCAAACAGTTTTTATTCCCGAAAAATGGATGAGCTTAGTAAGATGTGCAAAAACAACAGGTAAACCGTATTTGGTAACTGAACTGCACAAAGACAGTATATTTGATTTTAAAAAACTTATGACAACATTTCCAAATTGGTATATAAATGAAGAAAATGAAAAAATGGTCTAGAACATGGTGAAATACATAAATATTTCTGAAACAAATCCTGGCGCGGTGAATATTCAATATGATTTCATATCTGATAAAAAAATTAAGTTAAACTTGCTACAGAAATCTATCTCCAGGAAACCAAAAAGGGAAACAAATTCTAGTGAAGGTCTTTCTAAGAATCTACATCTAGCATATTCATCTAATCTAGGGATAACAAAAGCAAAATATGATGATCTGCAGAGTTTATTCCTGTCCTGGTCGAAGCCAGTGCATTCCTGTCACTTACCACGATTATTTTAAAAATCTTCCAGTGTTGATTGCAACGACATTTATCAAGACAGCGATATGGAAGACTAGACATAAAATAAGTTGTATGTTCTTTTTTTTTATTGGGTTAATGCCTCGACAACTATGATCATTGGCATGGTACAGTTAGGTACCTTGTGTAGTGTGTGTGTTTGTGTATAGTAATTGTCTTGATACTTAGCAAAGTCGACGTCATTGTCTTTGCTAACAGACGCTAATTGTATCCGAACGTCTGCGGTCCCTCTGGTGACTACCGATCGCACAAGGATAGAAATTATTTTCATTCATTAATTTTTAATAAATGAAAATTTCTCCACCCAGATGAGATTCGAACTCACGACCTTTAGGTTTAAAGGTAGGCGCTCTTACCACTGAGCCACAGAGGGGGTTAATATGTTCATTTTAAATTTAATTCGAATTTATATTTAGTTTGTAATAAAATTTGCATTTTAAAAACTATCTACTGTTATTATTCCGTAACCTACAACGAGCAATAATTTGAAATTAATATTAACTTTTCCGATGAGAACATTGTAAGTGCAGTTACAAGATTATTCGATAAAACTTTATATTTATATCAAAAACTGTAACTGCCACAGTTCACAAATTTATTCTATAATAAAAAAACATTTCAACATTTATGTAACTAATTACTTCTTACACTGAACAAATGTCACATACATATAAAAAAAGAAATCAAAGAAATTGGTATCTTTTTTTATCATTTTTGAAGAATATCATAAATGTTGGTTACAACGTTATTCTTTGCAGGGGTCGAAATGTTTGTTGAGTTTTTCCAATTAATTTTAAATGGGGTCAATAATAATATCCCACTTGGGTTATTATATACTTACACACATTTTTCACCTGGGTGACGCCGGGTTAAATAATAAGATGGGCGCCACTGGTATGGCACGTTCATTTGGTCTAGTATTTTACAACGACGTAGATCATAATTTTCTCATAACCAAAGGCCAATGGGCAAGTGGAACGCAGTTAAAATATGAAAAGGACGCGCGGAATTCCCGCAGGACGTGAAATCTAAAAAAACATTCTCCGTACAGTGGAATCGATGCTGATCGGCGGGCTTTGGTCGCTGCGGTCTCGGAATACTGAACATGTTTATGAATTATTGGTAGAGATGTTATTCCGTTTATCGAGACTCCCAAATGGAATATTTTCGGAGAGGAATTATGAAATGTCAACTGGGTAGATTTGTTAGTTTAATTTGGTCTGATGTGATTGGATGTCGGTCTCTCATTATATATCCTCTGGTGAATACAAAATTTGTTGTTAGTTTGAGATTCGGTTATAGTATTGACTGACACAAGATCTGAGATATGTTGATAACAGAGTAATTGTATTAGATTTTCGATCCACAGAAAATTATTTCCAGTGAAATACATTACAGATTTAAAAAATATGGATATTTATTGTTTAATAATCATAATCCTCTTGTAGCCCAATTACGAGAGATGAACTTAGACATCCCGAGATAAAAGTCAAGCTTACAAATAGCATTAATAGTAATTTGCTTTAACAAACAATACTGATGATATTGAAAGAGACTGGATCAACTTAAGTGACGCTATATGCAACGGTGCGAAAGAAGTAATTGGTAACTACGAGCGGAAGATGAAGAACGAATGGATGACAGATGAAATATTACACCTTATGGACAGAAGGAGGGAAAATAAGAATAATCCCGAACAATATAAAAAACTGGGTAGAACTGTCAGCAGAAAGATAAAAGAATCCAAAGAGAAATGGTTACAAGAAAAATGTCAAGAGATAGAAGAGCTAGAACGAAGACATGATAGTTTTAACATACACTAAAAAAATCAATAAGTTTACTTATATTTACAAGAAAAAACAGTTTGTTAGGTAAATAGACGAGAACAACAAACTTATTGTAGATAAAGGAGAATAGTTACAGACTTGGGCAAATTACATAAAAGATTTGTTTACGGATTCTTGTCATATTTCTACGAACACTCTTGATCTGAATGGACGAAAAATATTGAAAAGTGAGGTAGTAAAAGCTAGAGATCAAACGAAAGATGGGAAAGCAACAGGATGCGATGAAATACCAGTCAAATTTTTAAGTTTAAGTTTTTAACGAGAACAACCTGAATACAGTATTGAAACTGTTTAATAAGATATATGATACTGGACAAATTCCATCGGACTGGTTGAAATCTACATTTGTGCCCTTTCCCAAGAAATCCAATTCTAAAACGTGTAGTGAATATCGCCTTATAAGTTTAATGAGTCACACCCTTTAAGTATTCTTGGGTATTATCCGTTCCAGAATACGAGCAAAATTAGAACACAGCATAAGTAAAACACAGTTCGCTTTTAGATGCGGTTTTGGAACTCGAGAGCCCCTCTTTGCAATACAAGTCTTGATTCAAAAATGACTGGATCAACAGAAAGATGTTGACGCCTGTTTTATCGACTATGAGAAAACATTCGATACTGTTAAACATGACAAACTCATAGAACTATTACATCTTATTGGATTGGACACTAACGACATCCAGATTATAAAAAATCTATATTGGAATCAAACAGTCCACATGAAGAATGGACATATGGTGAGTAAAAACGTAACCATTTAGAGAGGGGTTAGACAGAGCTGTATTCTTTCGCCACTGCTTTTCAACCTGTACACGGAACAAATATTTGTAGAGGCATTGGAAGAGTACAACGAAGGCATCAATATTAATGGCGTACCAATAAGTAGTTTTTGATATGCAGATGATACTGTTATACTGGCCTATAACATCTAAGATTTACAGATGATGCTAAATAGAGTAAATACAACTGGCAACCGATTTGGACTAAAGATCAATAGAAAGAAAACTAAATTTATGGTGATCAGTAAAAAGAACATTCAACATATCGACCTGAATATTTAAGCCGAACGTATTGAAAGAGTACACCGATTTAAATATCTATGTAGGATATACAGTAAATGATAAGTGGGACGCAGACGTAGAGATTAAGATCCAACTTGAAATACCAAGATCCAAATTCATCAGACTGAATAAGCTCTTTAGCAACCGCAACCTAAGCGTTAACCTCCAATGGCGCGCCACGAAATGCTACGTGCTCTCTACGCTACTTTACGGAGTAGAAGGGTGGACGTTAACAGCAGCAACTATAAAGAAGTTAGCGGCTCTAGAAATGTGGCTTTATCGACGCATACTAAGAATACCTTGGACAGACATAGTGACCAACACAGAGACATTAAAACGAATAACAACTGTTAAAAGAAGGAAAGCATCATACCTGGGCCATGTGTTCCGTAATGATAATATAGATAATAGTCTGCTACAGCTTCTCGTTGAAGTCAAGATTGAAGGTAGAAGAGGTTTGAACAGAAAGAAGAAATCCTGGCTGAGAAACTTTAGAGAATGGTTTCAAATATCAGAAGCTGCGAACATAATACATGAGGCACAAAATAGAGAAACCTATCGTTTGATGGTCGCCACCTTCGGTAGAAGACGGTACATAAAGAAGAAGAATAACAGAAACATATTCAAAGCAGAACAATAACTGGCAGAAAATATCGCAAATTAATATTTTAAGCGCAAAAGGAAAATATATGTTATAGTTATAGCAGATTTAACTCGACACATTAAATGTTTCACATCAAAAATTAAAAAAAAAACTCTCGCAAACCTTATTCTTTACACAAAAAAGCAAAGATTCATTCATAGGCGCAATCGTACGATTAATATTTGGCTTACAATTGCAAAAAGCTTCCAACACTTGACCGTTGGTCATTCCACAGAATTTGTATCATTCTTTTCCAATAGAACATTTTAGTAGCGCCTATCTTCTGTCTTTCCGCTTCTCGTAGAATCCAAGATTTATCTGTATGTCATGACCGGGATTAAGATTAGTCAGTTCATGAACCTCTTACAAATAGAATATTAAGAATCAACTTCTTATAAAAAAGTTAGTAGCAGTCTTGTTATTTGAAATAAAATACAAGAATTCAAGCACGCAAGTCGACACAAAATTCGATAGAAGAACTAGAAAGGACATAATAATTAGACTAACGATTACATCGTCTGACCTAACTCAATAAGAAGAGAAGCTTTCATCCTAAGTAAAGAAGCTAATCGATATATTTCTTCTCTTTTCGGTGTTGGCTCTCAAAAGAGTAAGGGGGCATCTTCTCAAAAAAAGTGAAGAGAAATGAAACTGAACAAGAGACTCGTTGGATACAAAGTTTATATATATATATATATATATATATATATAATATATATATATATATATATATATAAAAAAATAAGGATCACTCTTAGAGTGATCCTTATTTTATATTGGATTGACGGTCGTACTCCTTTTTTTTCGATAGATATATATATATATATATATATATATATATATATATATATATATATATATATGTATATATATATACTTACCCCAAGGGAGTAGAGAAACGGTATTTTGTAACTTCCCGCAATTTCACATTCACATGGAACGATATTCCCACCGCTAATAATTAAACTGTCAACAATTTTTTTGTTTCGGCAACGTTTATGTTCCAGCGGCAAATAGGGACGGTTCCTTTGAGGTAAACAGTATTGTTTGTAGAGGATTGCTTGTTTGCTTAATTAATAAAAGGATGAAAAAAACGTTTGTTTAATCTATCTCTTTACTAGAGGCCTGCGGACCGCAAGAAAAACACGTTTGTGTATGATAATGCCATATTTGCAAGTAAGCAACAGAAAGAGAATATATAGGAGGTTTATTCGTATTTTGCTTATATAAATATATATATATATATATATATATATATATATATATATATATATACGTTCCGAAAGATTTCTGAGGTCAGTACAATTACTGTTCAGTAAAGGAAGCATTAAAGGTTACAAAGAAAAACGATATCAATATCATAAAGGGGCGATTTTAATGCCAAAGTCGGTAGGGGTAGATGTGGTAATGCGGTCGGAGATTTCGTTCTGGGTAACAAAAATGAGCGAGGAGAGTTACTAATTGAATTTTGTAATGACCACGATTTCGTCATGTCCAATACGTGGTACCAAGAAGATTGTATACATGCCGAGCACCAGGAGATCGTCCAGGTCATATGATATGAAATCAAATTGATTACATATTGATAAACAAAAGATTCCGCAACTATATTAAAAGAGTGGCCGCTTACCCTGGTGCGGACATTTCCTCTGACCACAACCACCTAATCGCAAATATAAGACTTCGATTGGCAAAGGTTAAAAAGCCATCTAATAAAAAATACATAAACACTAAAGAATTAATGGGAGATGAAGAGCTTAGATCTACAGACAGTAAGCACACCAACGAGAACTTGAGAAACACACAAGGAAATTGCATTGAGGTAACCTGTGAGAAAATGAAAATAGCTATTTGAGTCTGACGAAGTAGTCGCGAGTAAAATAAAAAGAAATCACAAAAACGAGTGGATGACGGAAGAGATACTTGATCTATTGGAGCAACTCAGACAGAACAAAATACATCATAATCAACAGGAATGCAAGGAAGTCCAACATACGATAAGGCAAGAATTAAAAACGCAAAGGAAAGCTGGATGCAAGCTTGTGAAGAATTGGAATTACTACATATAAAGGGAGACAGCTTTGGACTATATAAAAATGCCAAAGAAATTTTAAGTCTATACAAGAAACACCATGAGACTTTCGAGGAATTTCTCTTCTCCAGGAATTTGGTGGTCTTCCCCCTTTCCTTCTTTCTGGCGGAACATACATTAAGGCTTTCTTTGGCCACCACTCCTCCTCCATTATCATCACGTGACCATACCATTGTAATTGCCTTCCTTATATTCTATCTGAAAGAGTATCTAATTCCTGTACTGCTTCCATGACTAAGCAGTATAGGCACTATCATTTAATACCTTGAGTTTGTTTTCAATCCGTCGTCCGACGTCGCCTGATATCGGATCGGGAGAAATACAGTTCCAATGTGGGTGTACACTTATAATTACAACAAAACTAAAAGTGCACACGTTCGCAATGAGAAGTCTAAAATAGAGAAATAAAAACTATGAGCACAAAACATTCGCGTTGTATAAATCTACACAACGGCACCCGACGGAAGTTTAAGAAAATTCCAGAATTAATTTCTTCGTGCGTTTTTGAACATTTAATACTCATCTTATATTCTACCTACACACATGAATATACAACGCTCACAATGTTAAACCTTTATGTTTAAGGTAAAATTACATTAGTTTAGTAAATTGACGCAATCCTGATGCACAACCATAATTCTCATCAGAACGTCCGGTGTACATATTTGCTAATCGACCATGCGTCAGCAGTTACAGATAATAACGAAACGGCATAACAAGTGACTATTGTACGAACTAATGAACTACCAGTGCATGAAAGCGCGTTTGAACTATTATAGCCCCGGTATCAAATAACAATTCAGCACTATACATCATCAATTAGAGAACAAAGCTAGCCGTTTATTACTCCACTGTTAAAAGCAGAGCTTCAGGTAAAGGGATACGAACATTGACAATGAATAACTTCATTTGCTTCTACCAACAATAATATGATAAATTGTAAATTAATTGGAATTCACAGCGACTGCTGCCTTCAACAAATACATCGTAATTGAATTGAAATGATCTTATTATTAATTTCATTTAGCGTTGGAATATATTCATGTGCAAGTAAATTTCGGATGCTGACATTTATCTGCATAATGACCTGTTATAATCACTATCAATCTGGGACAGAGCATCACCAATAATTAAGCAGTCTCAATCAAATAGAAAATGAATTTTTTAGTTCTTTTATTACTATACTATAATCTGGTAATCTTTTAGAATAATAAGCAATTTTATTTTGAACAAAATTCATCTTCTCATATCATTATGCTTCCTCAGGCATAAAATTGGCGTTCCGGTTCTCCCTTTACCCATTTTTTATACATTTCTATTTTTTGCTGTTGTCTTTAATTGTTCAATAGTGTTTCCTTTCTTACTTGCTATTTCTTCGATCTCATCTATTCATTTCCTTCTAGATCTTCCCTTTTTTTCTCTTTATCGTGTCCCATTAACACCTTTACTGGCTCTAGGGTATTGACTGAAGGCCACCCACTTCTGCTACAGTATTGATCTAGTGGCAGTTCCTTACTCGATCAGGAGTATTGATCTAAGACAGATCTATTCTTTCCTGTGACTTAGTACTGATTAGTCGCTGTCTCATCTTCGCCGGACCGAGTATTTATTGATCCTTTCTATCTCGATTCCTTTGACATGTCCCTTCCCATCTTCACCAAGTGTATATTAACACACCGAAGTTACCGTTTAGATTTTATAGCATTAATTGGATTTTATTTTTCGCAGGTATTTCTATATTTTTTTTTGTCAGTCGAATCAAAAGCTGCCTATAAGTTTTTGTTTAACGTATTCCCTTAGCCATTTCTCTATTATCGATGTGTGGAGTTTAAAGCTGACTTGAGTTAGGCATCTAGCTCTGTATCTTCTCCTTTTTGAGTATCGGTACGATTAAATTATTTTTACATTCCTGGGGCTTCTTTTAATTTTCCAAGCTTCTTTGCCTATTATACAGACCGACATGATTTTTGGTGTTTTCAGTTTGACATAATGTCCTTAGCTAATACGGGTACGCTGATTCTGAATATCAATTCGATTTAAGTCCATCACGTCAAAATTTTTCACAAAATAAAAAAACCTTGCATTAAAAGTATTTCTTTAAAAGACTTATATTTCGAAAGAAAATATTTTTTCTTTAAACGTCAAATAATGATGACATTACTTATCTAACTTGGTCCTGTCAAAGTTTGATGTCTCCGCCGGCAGAAGTTTTTTTTTCCCATTTCTTTGCGGCGGAGAGAAAAATGTTGTCAAGGCAGCAATATGAAACATGTCACAAAGCAACAATACAAATGTCATTAACAACAATTAAACATCATTTTTATTTATAGTAATATTAAAAGTACAATTAGTTAATGAAGCATTTTCAAAATTGAAACCGTGCAAAAATGTTCCCGACTCTTGATAAACATTTGTAATTGTTGATGATACTGATGGTCGAGAACAACTTTCAGCAATCATTTCCGATGTTGGCGAATCATGGGTGTTTAAAATTTTTTGAGCATTATCGTTCTTATCGGACTTGGAGGGCCCCAAACGTGCTACTGCATCGTTAGCGGCGGACTCAATTTCGTTTAGGTTTTCCATTTTCGCACTAAATTTGCGCTTGCGGTTGCAACAACAATAAGCTGTCTTTAATAATTGCTAACAACTGTAACCAGGGAGACGCAAATCCCACCGACGACTTAATTATTTTAATTTCTAACATCTAGACGACTTTGATAGTTGTCACAGTTAATTTCGAGTAAAAATAGCGTATGAATTGTACTATTTATGGTTGAAAATTGCTACGTTTGAAGAAAAAATAGTATACTTTATTCGGCAAAGAAGCGACTTTTCTTGACTTGCCCTCTATTACGCGCCTCACTTCGTTCGGCGCGTAATATCGGGTGCGTCAAGAAAAGTCTTGCTTCTCCGCCTCATAAAGTAATATACTATTAATGCATTATTTTAATATCATTTGACTGGTAAGACTGCCGACGCCGCCAAGTTGACGGCAACGGGAGTTGTGTATTGCGTAAATAGAGTTAGTATCAGTTGTTTATAGCATCGAGTTGTATTTTGTTTATGAGTGTTTATCGCGCTATAATATCATCAAGAAAGTGTAAGAACAGTCTTGATATATTTTGTTAGGTGTGTGGTGATTTAACAATAGAAAAGCATCAACGAAACGTAACAGACTTTATAAAGAAAGTTTATCACGCTAACTTCGGTGTAAAGCTTGATGATCAGGTCAAACCTTGGGCTCCACAGAGTGTGCTTTCAGTGTGTCGAACTACTGAAAAAATGGACAAAAGGTACACGTAACTCTTCGGCATTCCTATGGTATGGAGTGAACTAAAAAACCATGGAGACGACGCACCTATGGTATGGAGTGAACTAAATAACCATGGAGACGACGCATTCCTATGGTATGGAGTGAACTAAAAAACCATGGAGACGACTGCTACTTTTGCTCCTGCGATATCAAAAGTTTTACTTCAAAAAATAAACACACAATTCAATATCCTGATTTGCGATATGCTAAACAACCTGTATCTCATGAACCAGGAAACCCTATTCCTCCACCTTTTCTTTACACCATTCAACAGCAATTATCAGATGAAAGTTCAGAACGAAAAACTGATGAAGACGAATTCAATCCTGAGATAGACCAACCTCAAAAGTTTAACCAAACTGAACTAAATGACTTAGCGAGAGACTTGGGCCTATCGAAGAATGCTGCACAAATCTTAGGATCACGACTAAAAGATAAAAATCTATTGGCTCCAGGTACTACATTTTCGTGGTATAGGCATCGTAAAAACGAGTTCGCGAAATATTTTTCTCAAGAGGGCTTACTGGTGTATTGTCTTAATATTCCTGAAGTAGTCGTGTAACTGGGAGCTGACAATTACGAATCCACATCATGGCGGTTATTTATTGATTCTTCTAAGAGAAGTCTGAAGGGTGTCTTGTTCCACAATGGTAATATTTATGCCTCAGTACCTGTTGCTCACTCCGTGCATTTCAAAGAAACATATAAGAAGCTTGAGATGTTGCTAAATAAAATAAAGTATAGCGAATACTGTTGGCAACTCTCTGGAGATCTCAAACTAATATCCATGCTTTTCGGTCAGCAGTCTGGATTCACAAAGTATCCATGTTTTTTGTGCGGGTTGGATAGTTGAGCACGAAATTTACATTATGTTATGAAAAAGTGGCCACGCAGAGAAAGACTTGTACCGGGACAACAAAATGTGCAACGTTATACACTAGTTGACCCAAAATTAGTTCTTTTGCCTCCTTTTCACATAAAGTTAGAATTGATGAAGCAGTTGGTCAAAGCTTTAAATAAACAAGGTCACTTAACTTTAAATATCTGTGCGACCAATTTCCTGAACTTTCTAAAGCTAAACTTAAAGAAGGAGTTTTTTAGGCCCTCAAATTCGAACCTTAAAATTGGATAGATTGTTCCAGAATACAATGACTCAGGATGAATCTGAAGACGGTTTCCTTGGAAGCAACAAGATCCACGCTATAAAGAAATTGTAGCCAACATGGTCGAAAATTATAAAAATGTGGGAAGCAATATGAGCGTCAAACTTTATTTTCTGGATTCCCACGTTGACTATGAGGTTCTATCAAGATATAAAGCAGATGGAGAGACGTTTCCAAGGAAGATAGGATGTAAGAATGATGGCTGATTACTGCTGGACCTTGACTATAGACTTGATCACAAAAATTCATATAAAAGACCACAAAACGCAGTTTTCATGGAAAATGAAAACGGTTTTATTCAAAATGACCAAATATTGTCTAACGTAGGTTATACCGAATACCATTTTTGTTGTAAGAACAACTTACAGTGTAATTTTCTCAGTATTTTTGGCACTTTCTATGAAAAATTTCAAACATGCTTTTCTTGAAAACCTAACTTTTTTAAAAAAATTTAAATACAGATTCGTAATCAGCACATTCCGTTTACTATAGGACACCTATTAAACTTGCACTTTTGCATAAAAAAAATGTATACTCCATTCCACGAATATACGACTGTTTTAAATTCGCTTTAAGATGTCGATTCAATTGGTCCAATGTACTGATTTGTACAATAGTAAATTCTCCCCATTTTTAAAATACTGTTACGACAGATATAAACCTTAGATTTAAATATGTAGTCATGATATAAATATAAAGTAATAGTTTATAAAACAGTTGTAATTCAGATTTTGAAGTATATAATTACTATCATGGAGTTTATTTTTTCATTTCAATTATTTCATTGTAAACAAGTTGGTTTTTGAATTATGTGATTTAAACGAAATGTAACAATACTTAAATGATCAAATATTATAAATTTTTTAGTCGAATATTCAATTAATATTAAAAAAACAAAAAATCTTACTTGTTCACTTATTCTTCTAAAACTATCATCAACGATCAGATTCACAGCCATAATCAGTCGGCGATATATGAAACTGTATATAAATTTTCGTTACTTTTTAATATCTGTAACGACCCGGTACTTTAACTATCAATAGTCGATATGTTATACCCATTACTTTCGTAACTTTTAAGAGTACATAAACTCAAAGCAAATAAATATTTAAAACTAACAAAGTGAAATATTAGATCCTTTTTCTGGTTTGTGAACCATCGTTCTGCCAATTTCTTTTCATTTATATTAAAAATAGTATATTTCTTTTTATTACAGTCATAATACCTAAAAAAGTAATAAAATGTGTTATATCAAAGAAACCCGGCACGCCTCTTTGGTGTTTACATTTCACGAAAAGCTTACCCAAATGTCTGATGAACACATTTGGCTTCATAGACGTCATTGTATTTATTTGTAGATTTTAACTAAAATAATTTTAGTTTAGATGTCATACTAGTAGACCCTTTTTATTGGAATAATGGTTAGACCAATTGACTTTCATACTTCTACTTGCACAGTAAAATATTCGTTGTCGCAGTAAACCAAAACAGTCGTATATTCGTGGAATAGCCTATAGGCCTGTGTTATCCATAGCCAATCCTTTCCCTTTTCTCCTATAGATACCTTATCATTTGTGGCTAGATTTCTTCGTCTCAACATCCTTTTTCTGTTTTGATGCTATTTATAGCTTCGTCTATTTCCTCCCTTATTATCTCTAATAAGCTTTCTACAACCCTTCCTCTGAGTATTTTTTTGCCAGTTTACTCTATATTTCTAGTATTAGCCAAATATTTCTCTATAACGTTGTGTCCAAATTTCTAATATTTATATCTCCTTAATTTTTGTTGACTCTTCTTGTCTTTTATTAGTCCTATTCTCTTTTTTTGCCTTTTCACCTCTTTATGCGAGTCCAAAATTGTCGGCTACCTCAAAATTTTTCCCAGCACCAATATGTACCAATCATTTGCACCTAATCTAATTACAAATCTCTCTTTTAAATAATGCAAACTGAGGATTAAATCAATAATTTTGGTGTGATTAAATTATATGAAATCCACCCAAGAGACCTACCGAACGCTTAGAATTAATATTCATTCAATATCTATTAAGTAAGTTCTAGGAATTTCATTTCGCACACATGCTTTGTGTATTTCCTTTAATTACTCCAGATGTATCATTGTTAAATTCGTGTGAAAAGTGATGAACAGCTGATCATTAGGTATGCTTTGAGTTTCTTTAACGGGGGCAAACACTGTCTGTTCACGCTGATTAGTCTAACGCGTTTTTGGGGGTCGTGGCTTAGCTCGGTTTCTGTACGGGATGTTTTTGGTTGAGGTCGTTTTACGCAGCGGTTCTCAAACAACTACAAGCTTAAGATCTCGCTTATTTCCATATGTCACTGATATATGTTTATAATATTAAAACTAAACATATTAGTTTTCTAAACTAAACATATTTTTATGAAAACAGATACGATAAAGTCCTCGTAGACACACCGTCTCAGGACTAGCAACTTCACGTGGAGTCATATGTCGCCATGTTACCTAATCCAACGGTAACTTTAACATCTTAATATTTTATAAGAAATAATGTAAACTAAATTTACTCAAATAATTTTTTTACCCACATATGTAGTGGCTACATTCATGTACACCTAGACACTGATGATGGAATATGGATTCCGAAAACGTTTTGTCTAACATTGCCCGTTTGGGTTTTAAATATATACCTTTTACAAAGGATTTTATGATTTTTTTTATTTTATGGTATACAGCCATCGAGCAAAAAGACAAAAGAGGGAATGTAAAGGTAGTGGGTGCAAAATATTGTTAGACAGGAAGTGCGGTCTTAAGAGGTCACATTGAACAAGGAAAGAGTGTCTCTCTCCTTGTTTGACATCAAATTTAGTTGGGTTGTTATTGTTTGTCCCAAATGTCACATGAAATCCTATTTATATTGAAGTTTTTTAACAATTGTGTCGCATTTTAGACTATTATCGTTAATAATTAATAAAAACTTTCTCGTCTAAGACACATTCTGAAAAATATTATATAGCTACTGTTAATAAGTGTCAGAAAATTTAAATTTGGCGCATTCGCATTTCCGGATATGTCCGCCATCAGAGGCCACTTTTTTGGTCTCCTTTTCATAAGGATTAGATTCTCTCTTTTGTCTTTTTGCTCGATGTATACAGCCAACTACAGGAACCTAGATTTATTGTGGAAAAAAACAGTTATCATAATCACAAATATCGCAAAACACACTCATAATACATAGAGAAACATGAAAAATACTTAACGGTATTTATTTTGTTGATTTAAACTTCAACTTAAGTTTAAACTAAAATAATTTTTAACTAACTACGGATGAAACTAATTAGCATAACCTCACTTTTTCAAACTAGCATTTGCCACAACACACAGATTAACAAATAATCAGAGTAGACGCTATCTGTAGTGATTAACATCCCGGTCATTAGATGGCGCCACTTATTTTTAAATTATCGTCGTCATCCCGTTTTACCAGACTATTCTGTTTTAGCTATTTAACTCTCCTCTATACAAAACAGAGTATATACATAGATAACCATGAATTTCAATGACAACAGTTGGTCATCATACTCTTTGGCTATTATACACCAATCCTTGGTACTTAAAAATTTTCAAATATTGTTTTAACCTTCCCATTGGTCATTCTGATCACGTGGTGAATAAACCCAGCTTATTAGAAAATGAATTAGGTACTGATTTACGTCAGTTTTCTCTGTTGCACTGGTGGAATGCGACTCTATAGTAGCGCTCAATCTATTTGTATTTAATATCAATGGTTTTAGAGCGTTTTTTGGGGTTATGTAGCAGCATGATATAACTTTTCTCCTAGATACTGTTATAACTATCGTAAAGTATAGTTCGTTTAGAGATATTTCATTTTACAGTTTTTTATCTAGTTGTAGAAATTTGGCAGAGTCAATTCGGCAATATGGAGGCCAGATTTGTATTGCGCGCAACAAAAACCAACGGAAAAATATACTCTGTTTTTTGGGTATCAGGCTTGTCGGTCTGTGTTATTCTTCAGGACCATATTTTTCTGTTGCTGATACAACATTCGATATTAGCCATATTTTTTTCCGATGATTAAATTATGTTACGTGACTGAGAGCTCCATTTGCGGTCACCAAAAATACAACATCCTTCAAATAAATCTCTGTATTATATCGGTATCTAGAGAAATAATATGGATGAGCAATTTATTTTTATATAAGAACTTTACTTTTTGGATACCATTTAGATTTACCGTCTGCAATAAAAGTGTTCACTTTGGTGATAGGAGGATGGCTTGAATATTCCCATCACTTGATCTAAGTTCGTGTTAATTTTGGCTGCCCAGAGCATTGTCAAGTAGGTACGAATAAAGATTTTATTAGTAAGTTAAATCTTTTCATAAACGTCTTCACTTTTTAATGAAACCGTGATTATGGAACCATTCAGTAAATATTTCTCTCGAAACCCAACTTTTAAATTGGTTCTTGTAGTAGACTGACAGACAAATATTATTTAAAGCTCCGTGATTTTTAGCTTTATAAACCGCTAATGAATCCAATTTTGCTATTCCAGTAGCATTTGAACATGGCACAATTACTTGAAAATCTAGTGCGCGTTTGCGCTTCTTTACAGGATAGAGAATGTTTTGTTTGGCAATAATCTGCAAGACTAGGTGAAGAAATAGGCGATGGAGACGCTGACGGAGGGTGCCGCATAATTGGACATGTCAGTTTATTAAAGTGCCGGATTAGTGAGATTCTACTGTACTTTGGCATAAAATATATTTATAATTTGAAATCCATTGGTTATTGCAATGAAGTTTTTATCCATCTGACTCTGATTATTTTGTAATTATTAATATTTTACTAGTAAGATATTTTTTTATTTATGACTTACGTCTTTCGGAATAATTTTATTTCACCAATTCATCTCTCAAACTTTTTGTAGCCGCTGGATAGATACGCTATGGGACAAAGTGAATATTTACCCCTGTGACTAATCTTCGTTATGCTCATTACTCGAGGACGAATAAGGATAATGCCTTTAGTGTGTCCTCTGGGCGTGCAAATCCTTTTTAGAAACATTCAACCACACTTATTCATTCGGAAATGTCTTTAGAACCCGAAACGATACCTACTGACGAAGTTAACAAGAAAGGAGGACAACGAATAAAAAATATGTGGATCAAAAGAAAGTGTTTTATTGGGTAATTGGGACATGTTAAATGTTAAGGTGTTTAACTCTAATTGTTAGCCGTCTGCATATAGCTGAATATATATATATATATATATATATATATATATATATATATATATATATATATATATATATATATATATATATTGTTATGATATGTAAAATCGAGAAAAATATTGGTTTGTTTAAAATATTTCAAAGTTCAAAAACATTAAAATAATTCAGATAAGTAGGATAATACCCAACAAACATTTCGAAAAAGGAAAGTCTTTATATTTTTGGATTACCTGTATTAAACAAAATGTAAGCTATGCATAAATTATTTTCTTTGTTATAATATACTTGAGTGACCCGCATAATTTTAAGTGAAATCCAAAGACAATTAACCGGGTTTTCCAAATACATTAATGCAGTGATTAAGGACAATAGAATAGATTTTATAAAGATAGGTTTTTGTTAGTTTTTAAGAATCGTAGAAAAATATTATTTGTAAATAAGTTTTAGGAAATTTTATTATTATAGGTAAAAATTTGTTTGTTATCGAAATGAAAAAATTGGAGAATTGTGACGAGCTTTGATTGGCGGAGATTGAAAAAGGTGGGATAGGTATGTAGGAATGAAAGTTTAGCTAGATTTTTGAGAGAAAAAAGATAATCAGTTGGTTTCCAAGGGTGCAAGGCGAACGGCCGTTTTTTCTCGTGTAGTTTCCCAGAGGTAGGAAGCAGTAGCAGTGAAAGTTTGTGAGTTTTCGTGTAGTTAGTGTATCTGACAGAAGCTGATCCAGTAAAAGATTGTAAGTCATATTTTTCTACTTATATTCCAAGAGTCACTGTTCAGGCCAACGAGAGATTCAGTTTATCGTAAAGAAAAGATATTCCAAGAGTCATTTTTCACTCAGGCCAACGAGAGATTCAGTTTATTGAGAGAAGAAGAAGCTAGCATAATTTGAACGATTCGTGCATTTGAAGGAGATCATTAAGGACGATAAACTTGCAATAATTTGTTGTAAGATTGCTGATTACCTAGGGAGCGGCTGAGAGTAGATAATATAGTCTACAAGGAACAAGGATTTGGACCACTCATCATCAGAGAGAGATAGTTTTGTTTCTGCGCAGTTTTTCTTTTATTGATAACACAATTTTTACACTTAATTTAGAAAGGATATAAATATTTTGATTGGGAGATTTAAAATAATATTTGGGATTTTGAGATTTCAACTAATATTTTTTGTACCATTAATTTTGAAGGTTCACGTACGTAGAACAAAATTTTGAGAATCATTATATGAGATATTGTTTATTGAAAACATTTGAGTGTGAATTTTATTTCATTATTTTTATTTCAATATATAATGTTAGATCATATATGTTTTTTATTATTCCGGTATTCTTTGGACCTTACCTTTCATATGTAATAGCATAGATATTGAAGCACGAATTTAACCCTGAGATAAGAGAATTAAAAAGTGTGATAGAGTCATAATCATATCATTTAAATAATTTTAATTATTTAATTAATTAATTAGCTAAAAAATTGCTTGGCGCACCAAGACTTTAAATATCACAATAATATATATAAAACTCTTTTGGATGGGTTGAAGTCAATAAAAGGGGCTATTTGTTGACTATTTTTTACTCGAGCTTTCAATTGTGATTACAATTATTATCAAGAGCTTCTAAAAAATACAAAATATCTTACAAAGTTGAACTAGAAATAAAAAATTTTTTGTTAAACTTAAAATTTGAGCGGTAGGTATACGTGCTTTCTGTGTCTACCTCGTTTATTTTCTTTCTGCGTTCCCAAATTTGTTAATGTTCTGATAATGCTTGCATTAAATTCAAGCAGACGTTTTTTTGGATTTCTGTTTTTGTTGTACAAAATCCATGCATTTACAACCAGAACATCCACAAAATGCATAAAAACTATTATGTACCAGTGTTTGTTTCTTCTCCTTAGAGGATACACGGCCAACAGCTAGTCCATGTTTTTGTCTACTCCTCCCATGTTTTTGTTATAAAACTAAACAGAAAATGGTCTGTTCACTTCTATAGCAGTCTTAGTAGATTTACACCAGCTTTTTGTTTTATTCTGAGATTCTATTCCAGCACAATTAAAAACAATGTAAATAGTCTTGTTATCTAGCAATTTAGAAACAATTATTGCAACCTTCAGTATTTGCAACGGATGAAGTTTCCCTATTCACCTGTTTCATTTGTTTATCTGTTTTATAACATAATTACAATTTTGTAGTCGATTCAATCGGAGAGTTCCTGTCGCCTATATATCTCTTTTATGCAGTTCTTTCAACTCTTTCCCAAACTTTAACTCCCACTTTTTACGTTTTTTATACCTATTTTTCCTGTTAGTGGAATAATTTGCTCATCAAATGATTGGTATTCCTCTGGGTCTGTGGCACCTAAGAAGTTTATTTGAATTTTATCCAAAAATGGTCTAATTTTTCGCAATTTGTCCGTGTTATTTTGATTTACATTATCATTATTTACGAAATGTGAAAACCTCAAAATAGATTCAAATCTATTAACAGGCATAACATCTGCAATAAGGTCTGTATACTCAGACTATTATCACTTGTCCAGTCAAACCATATTAGGGGATATCTTATGTACGCCATCACTTAATTTATGCCAAAGAAAACATATACCTATATTTTGTAAAACTAAAATTTAATTTATTGTTTTGGCCAGCACATAAATTAGTCTGAAAGACGATATCATTTATTATGTCTGCAGTTAACAGTGTTAAAAAATAATCAATGGTATTGTTTCCTTGAACATAAATATTTTCTGTTCCTCTAATTGTGGCAAAGTTACTGGCCCATACATGCTGTCATTATTGCACTACTTCCAGTCTTTTCTCAGCCTTTTTTAGTTTTTTCTCTTGATTTTTATGTTTTGATTGAAATGCCAAAATACGCTGAGCTAATGGAATGTCATCTTCACTCATCATCGTCACTATTTTCTGGCTGTATTTCTTCTAAGTTACTTTCAACAATTTGGTCTTCAGCCGTTACAGGTTCAAGCGAATACGTCTATTTGTCATAGTAATCAGATTCCAAATCTAAACCTTCTGGTAAATCGTAAATAATGTCATCATTGTCAATATCTATAAATTCTTTATTTTCTGGTAAACATAAAGGTGTTTCATCCCTATTGTCGTCTTTATTGTCAAAAAGTGCTTTCTGAAATAGAATGAAATTTTCCATTGAAGAAGTAATATTTTGTTAATAAATAAAATATATTTATTTCCACTAAAAGGTATGTTCATAAGAAAATGCCCTCGAAAATCCCTAAATAAATAATAAATATCTGACAAGAAAATAACAAAAATATGTGAACAAGAAACCTACTACCCCTATGAAAATTATACTCATTAAACATACCATAAGAGTGGAATTCTAAGTTACATATTGCATGATGTCCCCTCTAGTGGACATGACTTTAAGGTGATATTTTCAGTGAGTTTTTCAATTATTTTGAAATTATAACGAAGGCTAATTGTGTAAAATACATAATTCTATAAAAAATATTTTGTTACCTTTTTTTTTGCTTTTCCAGAGAAACTACGGGCACACTTTTTTCAGTCAATTCACAGGTAGCCATCGCGGTCAGGTGATTTATAGGTACTAACATAAACACACTTTGTCTTTCAAAATAAATTTTGTCGATGGCGGTAGTAGGTAGTTGATTATTTGAATCCACTAAAAGGGATTTGATGCATTTTGCAGAAATTCCATAGAATTAAAATATATTTTTTGGCGTTAAAAAAATCTGTCCACTGAAGTGGATTTTTTGTGGCACGAGAGGGTTTTAAGGGAATCTAATTGTGATTATTTGGGATATTCAGCTGAAAAAGCCACTGTAAATGTTCAGAAATGAATTCATCGATGTTATTTCTCTCCAAGGCGTAACGAAATAAAAAAACCGCCATATTTGTGTTTACTGTGAAAAATAAATGTATGCAGAATACCAATTTAGTTTTTTTGGAGATTTTAAATAATATAAGAATAAACTATTCAACTTCCAACTTGTTTTTTAATTTACTTTTGATATCCTAACACTTTGTGGAGATTAAGATTTTGTTTATTATTAAAATAAGGCTTCTTGTATAAAAACTTCCAATTTTAGTCAATTTAGAACCCAAATTGCAAATCTTTCCAAACCAGCTCCGGCGTCTTCAAATTCAAAAGACTTGTTATTTATTCATTGTATTTCTAGCCCAAAATAAAAGATTCCTTTAACTTTGCACCCCATTTCCGTAAAACTTTTATTAATTTATACTCTTATACTCACAGGACATTATTTCCCGGTTTTTGCTTTTTAAAATGTAATTTTTGCGGGCAAGCCTTCTTTGTGAGTGGAATTCGAACACCTTCCTTGAGCGCCAGTGGCGGAACTCTTTTAAATCTAGAAAAAGTGTAAAAAAGTAATACAGAATAATATAAAATGGCTTTTCATTTATTTAGTTTTCATATTTTTACTTTGTTTCTATTTAATCTATTTTTATATCATATTCTCCCCTCTCTGTTTTTGTTTTATCGTTTTTTTATATAAGTATATTTTACCAGATTTATTTATTTATTTAGCGTATGGCTACATCACAGGTTTGTATATATACATATAATATAAATTATATAAATTACAAACAACAGTAAATATAAAAAAAAATATTCTACAAACAAATATCTAGATTATAAATATATTCGATTGACTCTTTTGTAGCAGCCAGGAAATCTGAAGGGTTGCCGTTATAGGATCTAATCGGGCATTCCTCTACCATGTGTTTTACTATTTGCCTTTCGGCGCCGCAGTCGCAATTTGGTGATTGTATTTTTCCCCATCTAAAAAGTGAGTCGGAATATCTACCACAGTTCGTCCTTATTCTATTGAGTGTGGTTCAAATTCGTCTCGGTTGGCTGAAGCCCTCAGGTTTGCTTGTAATACATGGCATGTTATAGTTAGCTGGTGCAGCGTTATTCTCCCATTGTTCTCTCCACCGTTTAGTTACATTAAAGTTTTGATCTACTAGCCTTTTTGCTGTTTTTAGAGGCGGGTGTCTTGAACGGAGCCTAGTTTACCAGAAAATTATTGGAATCCATTTCGACCTCTCTTGTGGTGCTTTTATACATCTTACAAGCTAACCACTGTTCCACTATCAGAATGTGCAATATTAACGAAAGATCGAAAAAAAAAAATGGAGGAATGTAAGAGCAACTTTTGATAACTAATGATAACACAATATCTGCATGGTACTGGAACGGGTTCTAATAAGACTGATTTTCTGAGTTTTTTTTTCGAGATTTTCTTCTTCTGAGATTTTCTTTCGTCTCGTAATTGGTCTAAAAGCGCTATTAATTAAGATTTATTTTTATATAAATCGTAATTCTTTTACTAAACAGTATATAATTTTTATTACTTACCGCAGAGACTAACCATGATACTGTGACTTCTAAGATAAAACCACTTCGCAATCGAATTTTGTACGTCGATGCGCATGACGTCACTTGGCGATAAAAGTTCCTTGGCGTAAAAACTCTATGCAAAACAGAACATTTCTGGTGATATTTGTCGCCAAGTGACGTCACACGTGCAAAAGAGATAGACTGATCGCGTGCGCGTGGGTTTATCTTTAGTTCATAGTATCATGGAGAGTAACGAAGTTAGCAATTCCTGTATTTACCGCAAAGATTAAGTACCCCAGATTGTGGTGGTGCCACGATCAGGCTATAGCACAGTATAAAGAGGTTCCACAGTAGAACCACTCTCTGAAAAATTGGAAGTAAAGTCTGTCAACGCGCAGAGCGACTGCGCTTATTTCTTAGTCGCTCGAGAACCATTCTTCCGTTGCTAGTCGCGTAGAAACGTACGGGTTAACAGTGCCGTATTTTGCTTAAACTGGGTTAGTTTTGTGAATAATTGTTAGTATTGTGAAGTTGAACATGAGTAAAATTCGAAGTGGTATTAATAATTTTAAACTTCCAAATTTGGTAAATATATCTGCCGATAGACCATACTTCTATCATGAAAATAATAAAATTGTCTTTTCTTTTGATACACCTCATTTATTAAGAGCACTTCATAATAACTTCCTAAGAAACAAATTTGTTATTGATGATATTATGTTTCTTGGGAATATATTAAAAAATTTTACGAACATGATAAACAATATCCTATACGTACAGCGCCAAAATTGACCGAATTACCTATATCTCCTAACAATTTTGAAAATATGAAAGTGAAATATGCTTCTCAGATATTTAGTAACACTGTTGCTGCCGGTCTGCATCTGTATATTAGATTTATTGTATTCGACGAGGAAGCAACAACAACCGAAAGATTTATTAGGAACATTAATAATTTATTTGATATGCTCAATTCTTCTTCATTAAGAGGAGCAACTGAGTACCAAAGACCGTATAGAGGAACCGATGCTTAGCAAGAATTTCTTAATGCGTGTTTCAGATTGTTTAATAATTTACAGGTAATTAATTTTAAAGCTAAAAATGTAACACCAAGAGTAAAATATGTTAATGGTTGGAAAATAACCATTAATGGAGTAATTCATTTGTGGAATCTATTACAGTCACATGGAATGGATTATTTTTTAACAAGACGGATGAATAAAGATTGGCTAGAAACCTTTTTTGGTTCAATCAGGCAGCAAGGTGGCAATTGTGTTAACCCTACTCTGGTATAATTTACCGCAGCATTCAAAAGATATTTTTGTTTAGACATGATGCATTCCGGTACAGAAAATTGCGAAAGAGATGCAGGCCATATTTTGTTAAATTTAACTGATAATATGTACCGACGATTATCTGCCTGAAACCACTGCTTTGGTTCCTGAAAACACTTTGTATGACCAAAAATATCAAACTTCAAATAAATTACAGAAAAACTTCACAAGATATATATGTATATGTGATATATATATATATATATATATATATATATATAATATTATATATATATATATATATTTATATATATATATATATATATATATATATATATTTATATTATATATATATATATATATATATATATATATATATATTATAAAATATAAATATTAGTCATCAACCGAAAATCTTACAAAACTACGTTAGCTTATTCGAAAAAATACCATATACGCATCCTTGCAGCAATTTTCCAAAGGGCTATCTCATTAGATTATAGGCTAGAATAAGAATATATTACACATTAAAAATAATTAATAGAAATTTTGAAGTATCTAAGACAAAAGGACATAGGAAATAAATAATTAGGAAACATAATTAGCTTTAAAACGTGTTGTTTGTTTGGGTTTATATAACTGCAAACACTAAGTACATTCTCAAATTTTAATTTTTGTTTTTACTTATAAGTCATGTTTTGTATACAATTTTATGCGTAAACTAATACTAACATTAATTTCTAATAAATAATCCTTTTTATATTTTTTGATCATTTAGTTAGTTAAGTAATTCATAATTTAGTTTTATAATGTATTTTTTTTGATAATTACTTCTTCTATAATATAATAAATTCTTATGCAGCTCTACATTTATTTCAAGAGCTATTTTGCCATATATTGTCCAAGTTCCTCATTTTTTTAGGAGGAGAATAGGAATCACCCGGTACTCTCTCCAACTGTCTGAAATATCTTCTGATTTGATTTGTTCTTGATTTAAAAAAAATTAATATTGTTCTTTTTCTATTTTGATATAAATTTTTCAACATAATATAACGTACATATATTCCTATTCCCGGCGAAATATTTTTCTTATTCTTAAAACTGATTTCTAATTCATACAACCTAAATGTTACTGAAAGTGGATAATATTGTGTAATAGATAACACTGGACATAATTTTCTTAAAAACGCATCAACTCATTCTCCTTTGATCACTGTATTTACTTATAGTTTAAAAATGGATTTGACTAGACTATCTCTGGCAGACATCCTGACAATGCAGATGCTTTGTTGATCTGACTCCTCACGTCCTTACTAGGACACAATTTAACTTGAAAACAATAATTTTATTACCGTTTTGACTTCCAATTCGGACGTCGTTGTCAAAATACAAAATAATAATTTATTTTTGTATTTTGACAACGACGTCTGACTTGGAAGACGAAACGTTAATAAAATTATTTTGTCAAGTTAAATTGTAGCTTATTTCCGAATAAGAATAGTTGATATTCGTTTATTTTATTAAAAAATTGTTGAAATTGTTAAAAATAAGAAAGACGAAGAGAATTTTTTTTATTTAAATTTGTGGCTAAAAATCACCACAAAACATCTTTTCAGCAGTTTGAATTTTAGTTGATGTATTCTTGCACATTACGCGATTGATTTGACGAAAAGACTATTAAAAAATTTAATTAAATTTTTGCAGACTACAACTAAAACTAAACGAATAATGCAGAAAGCACAAAAAATCGCCGATATGACCAAATTCACCTACGAAATGTAAATAAGGACAAAATTTCATAAATGTCAAAATTTCATAACAGTGGAGTAAACTTGCCTGCCGTTGGATGAATTATAAACAAGCGTTATGACGCGGTAAACTTGAATTACTCCTCCTGGTTTAAAAACAGAGTATAGTAATGTCGATGCCGTGAGAGCTTCGAAATTAATCTCCTTTTTATTTAACGTTTATATGACATGTACAATATATTAAAAACCATTGAGATTTTACTCAATACCGCAAAGAAAGTTATTGCGCAAGTTTCTTTAAAAGAAACTTGCGCAATACCGTTGATATTTAAAATACCGTTGAAAAATAAAAACGAATTATAATATTGTTTTTAATTTATTAAACCCTTTGTTTTTGTAATATTAACATTTAGTGAGAACATCTGGACAGTTAAATATGGGAAGCCGCATTTTTTATTTAAATAAATTAATAGTAGTAGGCTCAGAAAATTTTAATACGGCTCTGTAAGGTTAACGGTGGTGGATTACCAATTTCGTACTTTGCCGGTATTACTTCCTGAGATCAAAGTGCCGACAGACGAGTAGTTTTACTGTGGAACCTCTTTATACTGTGGCTATAGTTTGTTCAAAGGTTTGAGATACGGCTGCTTGAGAATTCACCTTGAGTGGAGTGTTGGTAAAAAGAACTGAAATTAAGTAGTTGGAGTTCCTTTATTTTCATTCTTTAGAGCAATTTCCTTATTTCATTACGCTCATTCACATCAATTTATTTATTTTCTAACTGCTTTTCATATTTATTCGTTCTTTACGTTTAGTCTTTGAAGGGCATGCAAACTAGCCAAATCCTTTCTTGAGTATCAATTGGTCATTTTTCGGTAAACTTAGCCTAGTTGCATTAAGTCCCACACATTTTATGTTGTGAATATACTTCTAATTTGTGTTACATGTCTTTCTTGCTATATTGGCGCACACCAAAGTCCAATTCTACATTTCTTGTTAACTTCTCCTCCTCCTCAGTCCTAATCTCTTTTGGGATGTGGTGATATCATCAGGCCTTTACAGTTTTTTACGATGTCCATGCATCCTTTCCTGTCCTGAACTAGTTGTTCAGCTTCATGTAACCCTTGTTAATCAATATTTTTGTTTGATCTACGCAACGGCTTGGAGATCTTCCCCTAGGTCTCCTATCCTTAGATCTTCTTGCCTTTAACTCTATCCTCGACTATTAGTTTTTCCATCGTACCTGTTCTTTTAGCAATTTATCCAAAATACTGCAAATATCTCTGTTGTATTTGTTTAAGCAATTTATGCGTTACTTTAAGTTGTTCTAATATCGATACGTTTGTGCAATGATCAATCCAGGATATTCTTAACATGCAGCGGCATACCCACATTTCAAAAGCGTCTAGTTTATTTTTATCCGCTTTCTTTAAGGTCCAGGTTTGGGATGTATATGTGAAAAATGAGTGCCCTTACCAGCCTTAGTTTTTTTGTATTGTTATGCTTGAATTTTTCCAAATTGTTACCAGTTTCATCATAGCTGTTCTAGCAATAGTCAACCTTTTACGTATCTCTCTGACACACCCTCTCTCATTTGTTATTAGGGACCTTAGGTATATGAAAGTATTTACTACTTCAAAGCTCCCAATTTTTTTATTAGGGTTACCGCTCTGTAGTTGCTGCAATCTAGTGGAGTTCTTTTTTTGAATATGGGGATGAAAGTGGATTTTGTCCAGTCGTTGGGCCACTCTCCGCTTTCCCAAATATTTTTGCAGATCATATGCATAATATTTACTCCAATATCTCCAGTCTCTTTTAAAACTTCTGCGGTGATCTGGTCTGCGCTAGGAAATTTTCTATTTTTCAACTTTTTGATTGCTTTTTATACCTCTGACTTTAGAATTTGGTTATCTCTGTGCAGTGAACTCGTCGTGATTTGTATTCTGGGGATCATCTGCATATAGACTTTGACAATATTTTTTCCATAACTCCACAATCCCTTTCTCGTCATTTATAATATGTTGGTTTTGATTCATTATTGTTTGCGTGATTGGTTTAAATTCCCTGGATAGATATCGGACTTTGTTATATAGCTCATGGTATTCATATCGGTTCGCATGTCTCTCTAGTTCTTCGCATTCTTCATTTATATGTTTATTTTTATCATCTCCAAATGCTCTTTTAATTTCTCTATTTAACCTTGCTAATTCGTTTTTGTTGCTCTCGTTTTGATATATTTAAGAGATTTGATTCTCATTCGGTCTTCGAGAAGTTGCAGCGTTCTGTCTGTCATCCAGTGTGTTCTTTTGAATAACTTTTTTTCGGTTCTGTTTCTTTCTACAAAGATTTCTATGGCATTTTTAAAACTTTTCCACATATCTTCTGGGTTGTCTTGTGTGTTCAACATACTAGTTTCCTTTACTTGTTACACTGAATCCAAAACAACAAATTAGACTTATTAGATGAATCTTAAATCTTATATTATTAAAATTTAGATCTGATGTTTAACGTAACCAATTGTCTTTTAGAAGTTACGTCTTCAAAATTGTCCAGTAAATTGTTGGATATATCATAACAGAAACGTAAAATAATATTAATTGACTGTGTGATAATGGTGCATTTCTTCTACAAAAATAGTTGATATTGGGTAAATTAAATAGCAAAACTTAAAAAATAAAATATACTACAATCATATACTACAACCATCAGCAACCATTCGGGTGAAAGACCAACTAACAGAGGATGTTGCAATAAAGAGAGAAGTACGACAGGGCTGCATACTCTCTCCTATATTATTTAACGTCTATTCGGAACACGTCATGAGCCAGGCCTTAGAGCATATCGAAAAGGGTATTCTCATAAATGGTGAGCGCCTGAATAACATCAGATATTCAGACGACACCATCCTCTTTGTAGGCAGTTTAGAAGGTTTATAAACACTAGTAACGCAGTTGTGGAGAATCAGTCAGGAGTACGGGCTTGATTTTACCATCAAGAAAACAAAGTACATGGTCATCAGTAAGAAGCATATTCCATCTAGTCAATTACTGGTAGATCAGCAACAATACTCCAAGTGCCCCATTACTACCATTTAGGAACCACCATAAACGACCACTCGTTTGAGATAAAACAAAAAATTCAAAAAGCCAGGTCAGCGTTTGTCAGAATAAGCAAGATATTTAAGACCTACGACCTACCCTTAAAAACAAAAATCCGTTTATTGAGATGCTACGTGTTTACAGTGCTGCTCTATGGGTTGAATCATGGACACTAACCGAGGCATCCATGGGAAAACTCGAGGCGTTTGAGATGTGGTGTTATAGACGGATACTGAGGATCTTCTGGGTGGACCGAATAACAAACATTGAGGTTCTACGCCGGATGGATAAAACATGTGAAATTATATCCACAGTTAAACTGCGCAATCTAGAATATCTTGGACATACAATGCGAAATAACCATAGATATAACCTGCTGCAACTTATATTACAGGGAAAGGTCTACGGACCAGGAAGAAAAAGAAAATCTTGGCTCCAGAACTTACGAAAATGGTTTTCGTTGACCACTTCAGGACTATTTCGAGCTGCGGTCAATAAAGTTAGAATTGCCATGCTAGTAGCCAACATACGTAATGGATAGGCACCACAAAAAAAGAAGAAGAAAAAATAAAATAAATTTCAGTAGAAGGAAGGCTGTGAATCAAGAAGAGTACATAATTTTCCAATACATTCTAATCTTTTACACTTAAAGCAATATTTATTGAAAAACGTTCCGCCCGTGGTGTTGTATTCTCCCCGAACTATCACGACAGGTTCTACAAGAGGGCGAAAAGTAACCGCAAGGGATATTTTCCTTCATTCTGTATTGAACAATATATTTCGCGGGTATGCGCCGAGGCGTATAGCTCCTAAGTGGATCCCCCATTCAGCCGTTTTTTCCGGATAAACGTGTTATGAACAAAGCGGCTAACAAGCCGGGGTTTGGAGAGCTAAATTTTATTATATTCTTTATTAAATAAAAAAAGTTACAATGCTACGCGGCGCTTCATATGGAGATTACTTGTTTTATAGGTACAAATCACGTCATCTGTTGAAAAAGTTTTGCGATTATTAATTTTCTAAAATGTTGTTCTGAAATATGAAGGATTTCTGAGTTTAAAATCGTGAATACAATTGTTGTTCATTCTCAAAACACACAGTCAATAATGTTCCTACCCCATTTGATTATAGCATAACTTGTTGGCAATTAAATTTAGATTTTTTACGGGAAGCTCTTGATCCACTTTGACATTTTATAAAAGTAAAATTACGATATATTTTATCTATGACGCCTTGGGGAAACTAATTCTCCCATTCATTTATTAAATTAAGATATCTTGGATTATCCATGTTGTCTTGGACAAATAAAGTAAAATAAGAACGTGGAAAGAATATCTAGAAAAACTGTTTGAAGACCAAAGAGATAACACCTTTGAGCTTGAAGAAGAGGTAAATGATGGACCAATAATATTACAGCAGGAAGTTTATTTTGCAATAACACAGTTTATTGGACTTCCAAAAAAACCAGGAGCTAAAAAATGCGAAGATTACCGTACTATAAGCCTCATGAGTTATCTCCTAAAATTGTTCCTAAAAATAACTTATAAGAGAATCTACAAGCTGTGTCAAAGTCAAACTTCCTCCAACCAGTTCGAGTTCACAAATGCTGTTGACACGTACACTTACCTAGGAACACTTATAACAGAAAATAATGACTACACGGCAGAAATCAAAGTCAGAATCGAAAAAGCACGTTCTAATTTTATAAAAATGAAAAAGGTCCTATGTGGCAAAGATCTAACATTAGCTCTTAAAGTACGCCTAACAAAATGTTACGTATACAGTGTACTATATTATGGAGTGGAATCATGAACGTTAAATCTAGATACCATGAGACGACTTAACGCCTTTGAAATGTGGACCTATAGAAGAATTATGAGGGTTTCCTGGGTAGATAGAGTAACAAACAATGAAATACTGAGAAGAATAGGCAAAGAGAAGGAAATTGAACTTACTATTAAAGAAAGAAAGCTACAGTATCTCGGACATGTGATGCGGGGCGATAAGTATGGCATCCTGCGACTCATAATGCAAGGAAAAATAGATGGCAGAAGAAGCATCGGAAGAAGACGAATTTCATGGCTGAAGAACCTGAGAGAATGGTTTGGATGCAGCTCAAAACAACTATTTAGAGCTACTGCCTCAAAAATTAAGATAGCTATGATGATTGCCAACCTCCGTAACGGAGATGGCACCTGAAGAAGAAGAAGAAGTTGACACTAGAGCGGCTTTGTTCTCAGTTCAAGTCTTATTCCAGAGATGCAGACACGTCAACTGCGACGTATACGCATGTATGGTTGATTACGAGAAAGCGTTTGATCGAATACAGCACGCCAAGATGATGAAAATACTAAAAGAAGCAGGAATTAATAACCGAGATTTGAAAATAATTAGAAATCTTTATTGGAATTAGACAGCAAATCTCAGAGTTCAAGATGAACATATTGACTATATGAAAATCATGCGTGGAGTGAGGCAAGGCTATATTTTGTCTTCTCTAGTCTTCAATTTGTACTCTGAAAGAATAATTATCGAAGCTTTGCACGAAGCTTTGTCATAGTCTCTATTTTTATTGTTTATTTCATTCTCACTTATTCTAAGACTAAGGGGCTTGAAGTTTCTCCGAGACAAAAATCTGTACATTCACATGGTATTTTGTGTATTTGGTATTTCACAAGAGATACGGAGAATCTGAAAGTTGCATTCCACAACGTATCTCTTCATATAACCAAATTTCATTACATCTTTTACAAAAAGAGATGTATCTTCAAATTTTTAAATCATTATCCCTATTTCGTTTGCGAGTTCATCGTAGGTTAGACAGTCCGGTTTCTTTCTTTGTAGCTCTCATACCAAACGGTTTTTTATAGGGTTGGATAGTCAACTCAACGTCAAACCCCATTTTTGAAGGGCCATTTCACCCGCTCTCGTCCGTTCCCGACCCAACTTTCTACCCAGGTTGGATGCCGGATCTCCAGTTGGTTACTCGGTTTACAGGGGACACCAGTATGAAGGTGTGACTCGGATTTGAGTAGAAGAGGTTAATTGGAGTAAACTAGAATCAACTTGTTTTTGCACTCTACTCCTTTATCCCCCTTAGCAAATTTACCTTCTAGTAATTCTCAAAGTTGTTCCCTACCTATCACCTAACCATATTTTGCAGTACTTTGCGTAACTTTACATATACATATTATATCCAGAGGCCCTTTCTGATATTCTCATACGTTATAAATAAAGTATATCGTATATGTAGAAAGCAACACTTTTCCATGTTAGTTTCCAAGCAAGATGTTCCATGTTTACGTTTTTCGTGATAAGGTAAGTAGACAAAAAAAATCTACCGAATTTCTCTTAAATAATGAAAGATTAGATTTCATAGTTTAAAGTTTAGAATAGAAAGCAGTTTTTAGTGTGTGTTTGTATACAGAGTCAAATTTTTCGTTTTTAATTAATCAAAGATTGATCGAAAAAATATTTACCAGATTTAGCTGGTTTCTCTTCAATAATATATATTTCAAACCTTGTTTCTTAGCTGCTACAGTAAATTTATCTTGTAGTTGCACCTTTTGTTTAAATTAAATTGAACAAATTAACTTTATACAATAAAGTGAAACATAAATACAATGTCTGCTAAATTAGGAGCAATAATTCAGATTTTCTAATAAAGTTTCCCCAGTTACACAACGAAGACAGCGGAATCTAATACAGGAAGCCTAATAATTAGGATATAAGCAATAAAATATAAACCCCAGATGCAAATTCAACGAAACTCAACGTATACCCGTGTTCTGCTCTGTACAATATTATTCCCGGGAGTATTATTTCTACAGACAAACTTTAAATAACGTCGCAGTTGGCGAAGATTTGGATTTCGCGGATAAGTATTTGTCTCCGGCAAATATCTTCAAATAGCTTAAGCATTAAACCGGAAAAGTGTTTCTAAGAAATCCAAACTTGGAGAAAATGTAGAGGTTATGCTTAAATAGGTCTAGAAGATATATACAGGGTGTTTCAATAAAAGGTATATTTATTTTAACTGCAAAATGTTGATGTAAAAACATGACGGCCTAACCCAAATGAATTAGAGCGATTACTGATATCCAGTACCCTCCAGTACATTATATTTTCCTAAACTATTGTTATGATATCTACAACTTTTAATGGAATATATACAGGGTGGATTTGTAGGAAAGCATATGATAGTGTCCCGTTAAAGAAAATTTTTGAGGTCCTCGAAAGGTCCGGATTGGATTCGACGTATATCCGAGCGATATATAAATAGTACGAAAATGCAGTTAGTTGTGTAAAAATTGGAATCTGAACTTCAAATGAATTTAAAGTCACTAAAGGCCTAAAGCAAGGATGCTGTTTGTCACCGACCTTCTTTAAAATATACGTCCGAGAAGCATTGAGGAATTGGAGAAATAAATGTAGATTTATTTCTCAACCGATGAGGAAGATATAAATTCTATGAATCGAAAATTATTTGAGGAATATGCCAAATGGGGGCTTACTGTAAACATAAGCAAAACAGAATATTTAAAAATTGGAGGAAATACCACAAATCTTAGGTTTGAAAACGCAGTCCTAAAAGGTTGCAACCAGTATAAATATCTAGGAAGTATCATATCAGCAGATGGCAGAGTTAAAATAGATGTACAAAACCGAATAAAAGGGAAAAAATGCATCCGAATACTGAATTCATTACTGTGGTCTAATAAAATAAAGATGCATACCAAACTTCGTGTATACAGAGCAATTGTAGAACCGATTACCACATATGGTGCTGAATGTTGGACGATGACAAAGAATGAACGAGATAAAGTAGACGTTGTGGAAATGGATTATCTTAGAAGGTCATGTCTATTACCGAGAATGGAAAGAATCAGGAATGAGGAAATACGAAACCGTACAGGAATTAGAGATACCCTTTCAGATAGAATACAATGGTATGGTCACGTGATGAGAATGGAGGAGGAGCGGTGGCCAAAGAAAGCCTTAATATATGTTCCGCCAGAAAGAAGGAAAAGGGGAAGACCACCAAATTTCTGGAGAAGAGAAATTACAAAAACAATGCAATCTAGAGGCTTAGAAGAGGGAGATTGGAGAGATAGGAAAAGATGGAGGCTGAAATGCGGGAAGCGGCAATCGCCGTAGAATCCCCATTATATGATGATGATTTTTAGGAATGCGGGCAATGATATTTTCCAGGCTTAGTAATATGCCATATATTTTCCCATATTTACGCTCAGGTGTACGCTCCAACGAGTACCTACCTACAGCGATGAAGATAATGAACATTTCTACGAAAACATAACAACAGCTATGACAGAAAAGAAATCAAAATTAACGCTAATAATCGAGGACTTCAATGCCAAAATAGAAGAACAACTATATAAAGAAAAAGACAAAGTAGGACACCATGGATACGGCAAAAGAAATGATAGAGGACACACTTTGATGAATTACTTGGAGGAGAAGCAACTATATGCAATGAATACATTTTTTAAGAAAAACCCCAAAGAAAATGGACATGGATTAGTTCCAATGGTGAAACTAAAAAGGAATTTGATTACATATATTCTTTCTACGCAAAAATTAAAGGTTAAAAACGTAACAGCCTAAAATCGCTTGTCAACTGGTAGCGACCGTGGACTACTCTGAGCCAAGCTGATGATTGATAGTAGATTTTGAAACAAGAAAGAAAATGAAAAATATTCAGAAATTAGACATGGAAAAACTAAAACAAAAAAAACAGACATACGGAGAGAGAATAAAGGAAATATTGCCGACCAAGGAAGATATAGAAAAACAAACATATCTTTGAAATAAACACGATATTTACTGAAACTCTAATGAAATTGGTTAAAGAATTAGCACAGACAACAACAAAAAAAATTGAAATTTGTCAAAAAACTGTCAAACTTATAAGACGCTTTTTGAAGTTCCTTACAAATTTTTTGAGATTTAATCAGTATTAAATACAGTTCCGTAGTAGTTTTCATAGAAATTAGACGAGCAATAATTTACAATTAATATTGTGCTTTAAATTGTGAAATTTGTGGCGTTGGCTAACAACAATATCGCTTATTGAACCACCTACCGTATGAGTGTCAATAGCGGGGGGAGACCCCCTGACCCCAAAAAAACCCTCAAAACCAGGTATATCTGGAAACATATTCGATAATCAAAGTGATGCCGAAATGGATCTTTCTGTAAGTACTCCAACACCAATAAATTTGATGAATAATGCAAATACAACCCTTCTGAATGAAACACAACAAAAAGTAACAAAACAGGTAAGACAAGCATTTTTATTTAATAGCAATGATCTAGGCCCATATCATGTATATATCGAGAATAGCTCTATGGAGTTTAAAGGTAAATTAAATCCTCTAAAGATTGGTGAAATTATTTTGTCTAACTTTCCTGAAGCAGACAATATGATTTCAAGTATAGACGCCATTGGCCGAAATAGAATTAGAGTCAAATGCAAAGATTATAAAACTGCTAATAACCTCATTAAAAACAAAACTCTAGAAATATTTCGTTTAAATAATTTAGATTTGTATATTCCAAAATTTATTTTACACAGACAAGGAGTTATTAGGGATATAGACGCAGATTTATCGGAAGAGTATATTAAAAATAGAATTAAACAGTATGATAGTCATTGCATATTTGAAATTGCAAATGTTAAAAGAATTACGCGTAAAGTAGAAAAAAATGTTAATGAGGAAAAAATTGTCGAATATGTCCCTACTAAGTCTTGTATTGTGACCTTTAAATCGCAAAATTTACCAAAATATATAGTAATCAATAAGGTTATTAAAGAAGTTGAAATATATAAACAGAAAGTTTTGTTATGCTTTAACTGTCTTAGATACGGCCACTTAGGAAATCAATGTAGGAGTCAGCCAAGATGTAACAGATGCCAAGAAACGCATAATTCAAAAGATTGTGAAACAAATATAATGTGTGAAATTGACAAAGTTCAGAAGAACTGAAAGAGAAGTGATGAAAAAAAATACTAAAAATAGGGCTAAGCTCAGAGGAACAAAGTTAAATAGCCAAAGAGACGCTAAATCTCAAGTGAGTGTTCGGGCTAGCTTCAATGCACTGGATTGTGGCTTTAAAGATATAGACAACAATAACAAGAGATAATGAGCTAATGAGACAAGAAAGAAATGAGACCTGGTAATATCAAACGTGATACAACTGAAGAAGGTCACTGGGAATAAATTTATAGAAAGAGAACAATAAGAAGAGAAAAGAAGGGCGCCAACTCAACGATAGTTGAGATTTTGAAGTAACAAATGAATCTGGAGATAATACTCTGAAATACAAAAATACTAAATAATAATCTTGTTTTGCTATGTTATATACTGGTTAGTAGAACTGAAATAAAACTCAAAATAGCAACAATAATATATTTATAAAAAATGTATATAGGTATATGTGTATAAACAATTTACATACAATGCAAAGCCAAATAACAGTGGTAGTGGATGATGTACAGATACAATGGGACCTAATAGCCCCTCAACAAACGAATAATCACTACCACTGGCCAAATAAAATATGAAATATTAGTATAAACCAAGAATAGTCCGTAGGATAGCCAAAGTCTTAAAACAAAAAGGTAGTCATTTAAATTTAAATTAGTTCTACTAAAATGAGGTACTAATGACAATATTGTAAAGATATCAAACTTGATAAATCTCTATTACAATTATATTAAATATATATATTACATCCAAAAAATGAGTTGTTCCATACTCATTATATAATATTTAAAAACAAACCACATTAAATTTATGTCCCTCTTAATATCAAATTGTATTATATTAACAAAAATATTATATCCAAAAAAAAGTGAGTTTGGTCAGACTCTCTAAATCCTAGTTAAAACCTAATAACACATGAAGTGTCCCTTTTTCCTCCCGAATATTTTATAATTAAATTATCAAAAAAAAATTATCATAAAGGTATTCACCTTATCATATGCATATGTAAAGTTAACAGTAAATAGGAAGTAATACGTAATACAAAAAGTCAAATAGTTAACCACCTTATCTTTACAGCCCCATAAGTCCATAGGAAAATTCCTCTTGGCACGGCTAAGTCAGTTTATGGCTGTAAAGATGAATCCTGGTCACAAAAGCCACAATCAGTCACTGGTCTCTGGGTGACAGCAAAATCCACGGGTTTGCTAACTATGTATCTAAGGATTCTGTTACTAGTATCCTTGAGGGAATATTCTCAAGAGAATATCCTCAAGTAACGTGAAATTAATATTTTCACGTGACGGAATATGGAGCTCGCAACACGCCAAAAAACTCTTCCTTTTTATGTGGAACTCATAAATGAATATTGATTTTAAAATTAATTATTACTATTATTATAAATGAATTATATTTTTCCCCAAATTATCTTCCTTGCTCCAATTCCGTCACTTTGAATGTGAACAATTTCACCGGTTGGCGTGTCTGCGTTGGCGAGTTCTGACCAAAACTCATCGTTTTCGTACAAACTCGACCAATCTTTCAAAGCGCTAACCGCGTGTGGGGGAAAATGTCGATTTAAAAAATCGATCGTAGGCGGGTAATAAAAATTTCTTGAGGGGTTTAAATTGGACTAGTCAGTAGCGTAAACGCTACATTCTCCCTCATCTCCAGCAAAAAAAAAAAGGAACTTTTTTTTTTTTTTTTGTGGCAGAACGATCTAACGCTGGGTCGACAATGAACGTTGATACGTTAAAATTGAACATTTTCCTCACCAGTCAACCATTTGCTCAGGAATTGGAACAAAATCAAGGACGAAATAAAAAATATGGAACGAAGAATATAAGACAAAGTCATACATTTTTTTTTAATGCGATAATGTATGTTAATTTAGTATAAACCAAAAGATAAAAAAAAAATAATAATAAAAAGGTATACATTTTAAGTTTAATTCTATAACCTTACAGATCAAGTTAACTTTTAACACTACTTATCTACATTCTCAAGTATTGGTAAAAACAACCATCGTTAAAACTACATTATATATGTGTATTAACAACCCCTAACACAATATCTCCAAGAACCATTCATAACAACGAAATTCAAACAAAGTCCTATGAACTTTACCCAACGTTGACACTAGAGCGACCCGATTCTATTCGTCACCATAGAGTTCAATGAGGGCCTAATTACTCAGAACTAGTTGAAACTACAAACCTAAACATATATATGGTTCGGGATATCAACAACAAGGTAAAAGATAATTCAATACACCTACTTGATTTAGCAGCGGTAGGAAAACACACAATCGGCAAAGGCACAAGTAAGCCTAGATACTAGCAAGCCCACTATACTCATGGTATAGGGTATGCTAAAAAAAGGTAAGTAAGATAACTGCAATCCCAACTCATAGTAAAGGATATGCACAAAAGGTAAAAGATAATTGCACGTCCAGATCTACTCATGGTAGAGGATATGCACAAAACTCACTTCTACCAGCTATACACTTGGTAGAAGGAAAGATAAAAGAGATCCTAACTGTAATACCTAAACTGTACTATTGACGTGTTCCAATTCTTTACTCACGACAAGAACAGTAAAGGACAGATTTTTAGGACTCTATAATCAAGATAAAGATAAGAAATAACCTTATCCAGGTAAAGGTAAAGATAATTAACTTCAGGTAAAGTTACGAGATAAACTCAATTAAGGTAAAGATACAGATACGCTCAAGGTAAAGGTACGAAATAAACTCCATTACAGGTATGAGATGAACTCAATTACAGGTAAAGATAAATTCATTTAAGATACAGATAAAGATAACACACATCTACCAATCCATATCACTAGTAGGGAGACAGGTAAACAAACAGTATACCAGGTGCAAACTCAAGATACTAAGATATGTTAAACTCAAATTTTTGAGAAGATAATAACATAGGAGATAACAAACTAAGTTAAACAGACTTACTGCTGAATATCAGAACGATCCAATTCTAAATGACACATTCTAATTTCAACCTAAGAGACACTCAAGGAACAACTAATATGTATTGATATATTTCTGAGCCAAGTGAGGGCACACATCCAGGGTGATCAATCCTGAACCCACGCTAAAACACCGACACAGTTAAGTGAATATGAATGCATAAGCTTTATGGCCATAGTCTACGTACGAGCCTATGCAAACATCAATAAAAGAAAATGTTAAAGTGTTTCCTAATTATCTCTGTAAACATCTATTTAACTCAGAACTCAAGATGGGGAAATTTCCATATATCCATCCTGTACTCCTATGATATGCAGTTGGACTTTTAAGAAAAAACAAACAACAAAATTAACAAGTCCATAAACTAAGATAATAACCAACATTAAGATAAGATAAAAAAAATAGAAGGCAAAATAACACAACTTATGGTTTTTGCCAGGTAAACAAAATAGATAATCAGATCTTAAACAACCAAACTGGAACAGAGGTGATAGGGACCAATGAGATCTAACGATATGAAGTTGAAACGGAAAATCAATCCGTCGATAACTACCCATTAAACCTGGTTGGGGAAGATTTGTCGGTTTGCAGGTAGCACAGATTTTGCATTTAGCGATATAGCTACGTACAGTTTGACTCATCTTCGGCCAGTTATAAAGTTCAGATATTTGACGGAAAGTTTTTGTAGAAACCAAAATGAGCTTCAGTAGGATGGTCATGAAAAGTGGCCAAAACCTCTGCTCTATTAGGAGTTGGAACGACTATCTTCCAATCCGACATTCCAGTAAAGGAATCTATGGAACTTAAGACATGTTTATACAAAACACCATGTTCAACTTTAAAATCGGGAAATTTACCTGGTACATTCTGTACATCATAAAACATTTTTTAACAATGGACTGATTAGATGACGGACTCTCAACTCATACTCTAATTCAGGAGCTAACAGATGCTCTACCTTAAAAGCAGACATATTACACAACTGAGCGATATACAAGAGAATGAGTAAAAGTAGGTAAAGTTTAACTTACTCTCTGACTCCAAATTAATATTCTGAAGGGATACCAATACCAGTAATGTTTAATTGTTTTGGTCCAGTTATGAAATCCAATGAAATATACTGCTACAACACCCTAAGGAACCTAAAATTTCAAAAACTGTTATTTCAAGGTAGTGACTCAACTTATTGGCTACTCCGGACTTGTAAAAATATGTGAAATAGTTAACTTTAGTTATTTAAATTTTTAATTAATTTATTATTAATTTAAATTGTTATTTAATCAATCAAAAACAAAGCAATTTATTCAGTCTACACAGTATATAGCAAAAACAAGTCAATTTAAGATATAGATATAGATATAAGGTAATGTCCAAAAAAAAATTGAAAAACAAAACTAAAAGTTAAAATGAAAATCTAAAAGCACAACAGTGAAAACCACAACAACCCAAGATCAAAACCAAAAGTTAAAGGAGATATATATACATATATATATATATATATATATATATATATATACACATATATATATTTTTTTTTTTTAAGGCAGAAGTGGAAAAGAAGCCACACGTTGGGTCTAGCCAATTGAAACGAATAAAATGTGTGAAATTGACAAAGTTCAGAAGAACTGAAAGAGAAGTGATGAAAAAAATACTAAAAATAGGGCTAAGCTCAGAGGAACAAAGTTAAATAGCCAAAGAGACGCTAAATCTCAAGTGAGTGTTCGGGCTAGCTTCAATGCACTGGATTGTGGCTTTAAAGATATAGACAACAATTAACAAGAGATAATGAGCTAATGAGACAAGAAAGAAATGAGACCTGGTAATATCAAACGTGATACAACTGAAGAAGGTCACTGGGAATAAATTTATAGAAAGAGAACAATAAGAAGAGAAAAGAAGGGCGCCAACTCAACGATAGTTGAGATTTTGAAGTAACAAAATGAATCTGGAGATAATACTCTGAAATACAAAAATACTAAATAATAATCTTGTTTTGCTATGTTATATACTGGTTAGTAGAACTGAAATAAACTCAAAATAGCAACAATAAATATATTTATAAAAAATGTATATAGGTATATGTGTATAAACAATTTACATACAATGCAAAGCCAAATAACAGTGGTAGTGGATGATGTACAGATACAATGGGACCTAATAGCCCCTCAACAAACGAATAATCACTACCACTGGCCAAATAAAATATGAAATATTAGTATAAACCAAGAATAGTCCGTAGGATAGCCAAAGTCTTAAAACAAAAAGGTAGTCATTTAAATTTAAATTAGTTCTACTAAAATGAGGTACTAATGACAATATTGTAAAGATATCAAACTTGATAAATCTCTATTACAATTATATTAAATATATATATTACATCCAAAAAATGAGTTGTTCCATACTCATTATATAATATTTAAAAACAAACCACATTAAATTTATGTCCCTCTTAATATCAAATTGTATTATATTAACAAAAATATTATATCCAAAAAAAAGTGAGTTTGGTCAGACTCTCTAAATCCTAGTTAAAACCTAATAACACATGAAGTGTCCCTTTTTCCTCCGAATATTTTATAATTAAATTATCAAAAAAAAATTATCATAAAGGTATTCACCTTATCATATGCATATGTAAAGTTAACAGTAAATAGGAAGTAATACGTAATACAAAAAGTCAAATAGTTAACCACCTTATCTTTACAGCCCCATAAGTCCATAGGAAAATTCCTCTTGGCACGGCTAAGTCAGTTTATGGCTGTAAAGATGAATCCTGGTCACAAAAGCCACAATCAGTCACTGGTCTCTGGGTGGACAGCAAAATCCACGGGTTTGCTAACTATGTATCTAAGGATTCTGTTACTAGTATCCTTGAGGGAATATTCTCAAGAGAATATCCTCAAGTAACGTGAAATTAATATTTTCACGTGACGGAATATGGAGCTCGCAACACGCCAAAAAACTCTTCCTTTTTATGTGGAACTCATAAATGAATATTGATTTTAAAATTAATTATTACTATTATTATAAATGAATTATATTTTTCCCCAAATTATCTTCCTTGCTCCAATTCCGTCACTTTGAATGTGAACAATTTCACGGTTGGCGTGTCTGCGTTGGCGAGTTCTGACCAAAACTCATCGTTTTCGTACAAACTCGACCAATCTTTCAAAGCGCTAACCGCGTGTGGGGGAAAATGTCGATTTAAAAATCGATCGTAGGCGGGTAATAAAAATTTCTTGAGGGGTTTAAATTGGACTAGTCAGTAGCGTAAACGCTACAATTGTACAAAAGTTGATTTCGAACACGTATGTTTTAGTTGTAAGGGGAAACATTTGACCACAAATCTAAGCGCATGCCCAGAATTCTCACGACAAAAGTTAATAAAAGAGACGATGGGTTTAACAAACATTAATTTTTACGATGCAAATAAACAAGTGCATAAAAAATCATATGCTAGTATTCTTAGGACCAATACAGTCAACAATGATACAAATTTTCCACAAAATTCACAACCTTCTACTTCCTCCCAGGGAAATAATTTTGCTAAATTTATATTTAATCCTCACACAAACACCAGTAGGCCAAATAAAAGGCAGAAACCAAATAATTCAGACCCAACTGATATAGCTAGAAAAGAAATAATATCTACAGTTTCCCCTCCAAAACATCCTGAGGGAATAGTTAAAAGTCAATTCTACCAAAAAAACTTAAACATTGCAGATTCACGGTCAGAAGAATTAAATTCTTCTGTAATAAATGTCATTTTAGATTCGGTTCTTACAATTGTTAATTCAATTAAACAAAATAATAATTTTAATATTTCAAAAGCTGATGTAATTCAGATAATTAGTAACCATTTTAACCAAAATCTAACATCAAATTCGCAGACTTAAATAAAATAAATATTTTACAGTGGAACTGTCGTTCAGCAGTTGCTAATAAAGAGAATTTAGAATACTTACTTCATCAGAACCACATTACTATAGCTCTATTATCTGAAACCTGGTTCAAACCAGGAAAATATTATAATTTTAAAGAATTTAATTGTGTTCGAGCTGATCGCCCTGATGGATATGGCGGTTGTGCCATTCTTTTGAAATCCAACATAATATATGAAGAAATAAATTTTCAAAATACGTATTCGTTTACATATAAGTGTATTTCAATAAAAATTGCACATTTCAAGAAACCTTTACATATAATTTCTCTATATAATGAACCCAGGAACAAAATTTTAATTCAGCAATGGATCAGTTTTTTAGAAAATATACCAAAACCATTTATAATTGGAGGCGATTTTAACGCACACAATTTGGCATGGGGCTGCGAAGTTGATGATAGATTAGGTAAAGATCTTCTAGATGCTATAGAATACTGTAATTTAGAATATTTAAACGACGGGTCCCCCACTCTTGCTATTTCCAATAAACCTTCTGCTGTAGACTTAACCATTTGTTCCCGAGATATTGCCTCTCATTTTCGTTGGAATACTCTACAAGAACCTTATGGATCCAATCATGTCCCAATTATTTTGTCATCACAAAACTTCTCCGCAGCAAAAGCCACCTCCAGTAGAAAACATAGAATATGGAACCTTAGCAGAGCCAATTGGGTGATATATACCAGTGCTTTGGAAGCAATGAAAATACCATTAATCTACGAAGAATTATTAACAAATATAAACCAGGCAGCCAACGTCGCTATCCCAAAACATTCTTCCAATAAAGAAAAAAACAACGGTCATATTCCGAAACCATGGTGGAACAATCATTGTCAGTTAGCAGCTGAAAATAGAAAACATGCATTTATAAATTATAAACAGAATCCAACACTACAAAACCTAATGGAGTATAAACGACTAGATGCTATTGCAAAGAAAATCTTCAAACAGAAGAAAAAGAAGAATTGGATTGAATTTTGCGAAAGTCTAAACTCAAGAACACCAATAAAAGATGTCTGGCGAAAAGTTAATTGTTTTAAAAACCGCAAACAAGCCAACAAAGTACCCATTGATCCAGAAGATAGATGGTTGCAGGAATTCCATAGAAAAATTGCCCCTGCATGGGTTCCAAATGACGACACTGAACAAGAATATATCCAAACGGTACCCAGACAAAATCACAATTTTGACGAAAATTTTCATTTATGGGAATTGCATCGAGCCCTTGAACAAAGAAATAATACTTCTCCAGGTATTGACAATGTGTCATACTCACTGTTATACAACTTACCTATAGAATATAAAAATTCACTAGTACACATTTTCAACAATATTTGGACAAATAAGACACCAGTACCGAATAGTTGGAAAGAGTACCTGATAATTCCGATTAAAAAACCTGGCAGACGAGAACGTGATCCAAGTTCTTACCGACCTATCTCCTTATCTTCATGTCTTTTAAAAACATTTGAGAGAATAATTAAAAATAGATTTGAACATTGGCTAGAACACGATGGTATACTTCCAAGTTCCCAATATGGTTTTCGCAAGTCTAGGTCCACTCAAGATGCAACTACAGCTCTAGTTACTTCAATTCAGCTTAATTTTACGTCAAATAAGTCTACAGCAGCTGCGTTCCTTGACATTTCTGCTGCTTTTGATAATGTCAATTTAGACATTCTTTACCGAAAAATGTTGTATATTGGAATCCCTAGATCATTTGCCCTCTTTTTAAAATCTTTATATTCTAACAGACTAACTTTTTTAAAAATTAATAATGAGGAATTTTCATACCCCCGACTAACCAATATTGGATTGCCGCAGGGGAGTATTTTAAGCCCGATTTTATATATCCTGTACAACATAGATCTTGAAGTTAGTATACCCAACCATACAAAAATTCTTCAATATGCTGATGATGTTGTTTTATATACAGCAGGAAAATTGTTAAGTACCTGTGAGGATAATTTGAAAGCCACATTAGAAATCGTAAATCAGTACTATGAAGAAATAGGATTATCAATTTCTGACACAAAAACTGAGGTGTGTTACTTTTCACAAAAACATAGAGTTCCACAAGGCAATCTTAATGTGGGAAAATTTAATTTTCCTATAAAAAACTGTATTAAGTATCTTGGTACCTATCTAGACAGAAAATTATTATGGAAAGATCACATTCATCAAATTGTTAAAAAATCAGAAAGCTCATTAAACATTTTAAGAGCTTTCTGTAAAACAAATTGGGGAGCAGACCCAAATATTGCTTTGATGTTTTACCGTAACATGATCAGGCCAATTTTCGACTATAACTGTCATTTATTTGGATCAGCGACCAATACACATCTAAACAAACTTGAAGTTCAAAAAAATAAATGCCTGAGATTATGCCTAGGTTATTTAAAATCCACTCCAGTCCAAATAATGGAAATTGAAGCGGTGGAACCTCCATTGCATTTACGCCGCCAATTCCTTAGCGACAAATTTACAGTCCGAATTATGTCCAAAAATTGTAAATACCTGCAAGATCTTAATGAGCTATCAGTTTTAGACCTCACTCATAGATACTGGAGAACTAAAAAATCTATACCTTTGGTAGAAAGCTATCTAAGTACGATTAAATATAACGATATTCTCTATACAAGCCAAATTCCGCCCTACTACGGTGAAATGGCAAAAACACTATTTTCTAAAAAGGTTAAAATATGTTACTTAAACTCACATTTACTCCCAAATATGTTTGATATAATTATTAAAGAAAAATGGACAAACTATCAGTACATTTTTACTGATGGGTCAAAAGATGCAAATGGAACGGGCTGTGCAATGTTCCACGAAAATAAAAATTACCATCACCAGTATAGCTTACCCAGTGAATGCTCAATATACACAGCAGAAATGATGGCAATAATGTTTGCTCTTCAGTATGTAAAGTCCTTACGTTCAGTCGTGATAGCCAGCGTAAACAAGTAGGCGTGGTCTATTGTTTCAGGACTGGACTTGTTTTCGGTGATGTTCTGTCTACGTTCATTTTACGTTCATATCATTTTTAATACGTTTGTAATTCTTTAATACTTCCCAATTTTGTATTGTTTAAAAACGGCTTTCAAAAAGATAGGGAAAATGATTATTTTTGAAATTCTTAGTATGCTATACTATAGAAATAATCTAAACAAGATGTTCCGGCCAGTCTTAGCGAATTTGAATAACATTAAAGTAATACCTACCTTAAAAGGTTTGCAGGTATAATAATAAACTATAATCTTTTAACAACAGGGCAATATCTTAACCATAATAAAAGTATTTTAATTTGAATATTTCTTATGTAGCATTCTGTGAATTTTTATAGATAATAATTTTATGGTATTTCCTAAAACTTAAGATCGTTGGTGGTCAATGTCTTCATTTAACAATGAACATCGCGCATCCCTATTCAGTATCAGTCGAGTAGTTTCGCGTTAACGTTTATTTCTGTATCTCGATCTAAAAATGAACTATTTGTGTTTATAATAATTATTTGTTTGCTAATTTAAAGTTTATGTGGTAGTTTTTTAGTTTTATTAAGACTTTTCAAAGTTGTGCGTTCTAATTTTTAATTTAAAATAGTAGTTTTTTAGTTTTATTAAGTCCAAGTTTGTGCGTTCTAATTTTTAAGTTAAAATGTCCAGTTCTACCGATTCTGCGGAGGAAGTTACACCAAAAAAGCGATCAAAAATGCGTCCTTTTAGTAGTACTGAAAAAAGTGTTATTTATAATGTTTATACATCGACAATAGAATCGCATCCAGAAGCTTTGGTATCGGAAATAGTGAAACAGACAGCTATTTCTTGTGGCGTAGGTGAAGCTTCTGTGTACAGAATTCTTAAAGAGCAGAAGAATACCGGAACATTTTCTTCCCCGAAAAAGACTAAGCCCAGGAAAACTATATTGGACAAAATTGATGATGCCGATAAATCGGCCATACGACGAATTGTGCATCAATTTTTTTTTAAAAACGAAATACCTACTATACACAAAGTTCTTTCAGTTGTTAATGAGGACGAAAGCTTGCCGAATTTTAAAAGCACTACATTTTATAAACTCCTCAAATCACTTGATTTTAAATACGTACGGAGGGGCAGAAATAGTGCTTTGTTAGATCGAGACGACATCATCTTGTGGAGACGAAATTTCTTAAAATCCATAAAAAAATTTCGGGAACAAAATAGAAAAATTTACTATTTAGACGAAACATGGGTAAATTCAGGACACACAAAATCCCATGTTTGGGTTGACGAAACGGTGAAATCTTCCATGCAGGCATTTTTGTCTGGTTTTTCAACAGGTCTTAAAAATCCATCGGGCAAGGGAAAAAGACTTATTATTACCCACATAGGGAGTGAAACAGGATTTGTAGAAGATTGTTTATGGATGTTTGACTCAAAAAAGAGCGGCGATTATCATGAAGAGATGAACGCTGAGAGCTTCGAAAGGTGGTTTGCAAGTACATTGCCTCGGTTAGAAGATAATTGTGTGATAGTTCTTGATAATGCCTCTTATCATTCCCGGAAAATTGAAAAGATACCCACAACATCATGGAATAAACAAAAAATAAAACAATGGCTACAGTCAAAAGACATTTATTTCGATGATGATATGTTAAAAGTGGAACTTTTACAATTAGTGGCCCCCCTTAAGGCAAAGTTCAATAAATGTGTCGTAGACGAAATGGCAAGAGAACAAAATAAAACCGTGTTACGTTTACCACCATACCATTGTGAGCTCAATCCAATTGAGCTCATATGGGCTGACGCTAAAAATTTTGTTGCTGCTAATAACAAAACTTTCAAGTTCGCAGATGTAAAAAACCTTTTTGATGAAGCTGTTAACAACATCACCCCAGAAAAATGGAAAAATTGTGTGGATCACGTTAAGAATATAGTGGAAAAAAAGTTCTGGGAGCTGGATAATATTATGGAGGTTATAGTGGAACCAGTAATTATAGAAGTTGGTCCTAATAGTGAGAGTGACATATGCAGTTATTCCTCATCGGAGTAAAAATACTGATTGTATTTTTACAACAACTTATCAGCATCAACACTGACATAAAAATTTGCGAATAAACTCAGAGTTACACAACGAGCCATGGAACGTGCAATGCCTTCGAGACCACATAACAAACCAACAAATCAGGTAAAGATCAGGAGTTCACGACGTCATTGAAAGAACTACTAAGCTTACGTATCATGGAATGACGAATCATGGAATGGAGGCCCAGAAACTATAATAAAAGAATCCCAGGACGACCACCCAGGACATCCCAGAATTATATAAAAGAATCCCAGGACAACCACCGACTAGATGGACAAGTAGCCCAGTGAAGTGAACACTGGAAGGAATTGAGGGGTACCTATGTCCAGCAGTGGACGCAATTGGCTGATTGATGATCAACATCAAGGAACTAACCACATAAAGTAAGTACTGATATAAATTTAGGCAGCCATTTTGATTTATTCTTCTGAAATTGAAATATTTGAGATCACTTAGTAGTATTGGCTGAATTTTTGGTTTAGCTTTGATAAATATCTATATAACTTTAGAAACTTGCTTAGGAATAATTAATATTTTTAAATGCCAAACCACATTTTATTTATTTCACACACTCTTACAAATTTTGTTAACTTTAAAATGGATAATATAGACGCTCTTTATACTTTATATTAATGTTTATTATTATTTTACCATATTTTTCTGACAACCTGAATGACCTCTTTTTTTCACTTATTTTCTTTTATATTGTAAGGGTTCTGTCACATAAATGTCGCTCATTAAATATTTTTCATTTACAAACAAATCCCTATTTCTAATATCATTTAATTTTCTTTGAATATATTAATAAATACCTTGTTTATTATTATTTTATTAATGAATATTTAAATTAATCTTTCATTTCTAATCTGAAAGTGTAAAACTCAATCACAATCAAAAATCTATAATTTTCATACAATTAAAAGGTTTAATCAACTAAATGTCACATTATGTGACATTTTTAAAATAACAATAAATTCAACATTATAATTAAAACTTTAAACATTTCAAAACTGCCAAAAACCCATCCTAAAAAATTCTTGCCTTTCCTAGTATATTACTTAAGCTAAAAATTTGACGTAGTTTCAAGTGTTATGTAAAAAACATATTAATCGTGTCAGAGTACACCCCTGAAGAGGGTGGAGCGGTCAGAACCTTCAACCAGTTAAAATATTCGTATCCCTATACAAGGCCTATTTATTTGTTTTGGTGCACTATCTCGACTCGGTGAAGATACTTTAGTACTGAAGCCGTCTAGCAACTATGTTATATTTACTGACAGTAAAAGTGTGGTCGACAGATTCAACAACATTCAAACAGCCAAACATATAAACCACATTGAACTGAAAATTCTAAAAATTCTTTCTGAAACTATACAATTAGGACTAAATGTAATAATTACATGGATCAAGGGCCATTCAGGAATAAAAGGCAATGAGATCGTTGACAATTTAGCTAAATCAGCATATATGCTTGGAGAAAAAGTAAACAAAAATTTAATTCCAGCGACAGATATTGACACCGTTAGTAGACAAAAACTTAAAAATAATTGGCATTTACATTACAGAGAATGTAAGACGGGCTTAAACTTTTATCATTGTAACACTAGGATACCCTCAAGAAGATGGTTTTACACAGAATCTAATCGACATTTTATAAAGACCATTAATCGGCTGAGAGCAAATCATGCTCTTACGCCATCTTACATGAATGGAATCGGCTTATCAAATACTCCCAATTGTACTTGCGGCAAAATAGGCGATCTAACACATATTATATTAGAATGTGATTTACAAATGAATAATATAAACGAACTTTATAAGGAACTAATAAATTCTAAGTGTTGTTTTCCAATAAACCTTAATATTTTATTATTTTCAAATAATATGGAAATTCTTCATTGCATTTACAAACATGTTAAAATATGTAAATACAAGTTGTAAATAGTATATAGTCATAATCTGTTAATATGGTTTGAAAAAATAAAAACAAAAAAAAAACAAAAAAAAAACAAAAAAAAAAAACGTTACCAAAAATTAATAAAAAAAAAAGAATTAAGAAAATAGAAATAGAACAAAAACAAAAGATAAATACAAAAAAAATAACAAAAAAAAAAGAAAAAAACAATACAAAAAACAAAAAAAAAACCAAAACAAAAAAATTAAACAAAAAAAAAACAAAAAAAAAGAGAAAACAAAAACAAAAAAAAAAACTAGAAAACAAAAGAATAAAAAAAAAACAAAATAAAAATATATCAAAACAAAATTTATGTATCTATAAAAATATTAGGTATATGTAGTAATAACATTGATAACTGATAAGAAAATTTTGACTATGAATCTGCAATCTATAATAATTAAAATTCAGTCGATTTTAACAATCAACACAAACAAGTCTGGCTAATTGGCTCTGCCAAAGCCATTTTTCAGAAAAAAAAAAAAAAAAAAAAAAAAAAAAAAAAAAAAACAACAAAAAAATAAAGTTTTATTTTTTTTTAAATAAATAACGTTTATCCAACACCATTAGTGAATAAGATTTTGTTTAACACTGTCCATAACGAAAGTACTTCACCTTCCTTCGCCACTAACAATGCTGATCCTAATGTCTTAAGTGGAAACTTAGTCTCGGATACTCCTATCAACAAATATTTTTCATTACCATATTTTAGAGATATTACTCCGGGGTTAACAAGGATTCTGAAAAGTGTTGAAAATAGTTTTGGTAATAATAATAACAACATTAAACTTAATGTGGCTTGTAGATCAGCCCTAATAATTAATAATCTTTACTCCAAGATAAAAGATAAGACTCCCATAGATAGGCTTAGTAACATTGTCTACAACATTCCATGCCTCACTTGCAACCTCCTACATCGGCCAAACAGCTCAATTATTAAAATCACGTATTACACTACACAAAAGTGATTCTCGACTTCAGCCTGACCGCTGTGCATTAGCAAAACATGTCCATTCCACTGGTCATCCCATGGACTATACAAACACTACAATTCTCCACAGTGAGAACAATAAATCTAAAAGAGAGTTCATTGAAATGCCTCATATTTTCCTTAACGATTTCTCCATCAATGTTAAGAGTGACATTAAGAATCTAAGCAATACAACAGCACAGATAACTAACTGACTGATATATCCATTAACAACTAACCTACTTTAATAATAATTTTCATTAATTAAAAAAGATAACATTCCCTTGCTTTTCTTAGATACATTTTAATAAGATATTATAATAATAATACTAAATATATAAAAAAACTTCAATTAAGAAGATCTAAAATAATAATATTTCCCTAAACTGGGATTTACCTTCATTCTGTTTTTACCAATGAACCTTAACGACATAAAGATTTAAAAACACTACTTTGAATTGTCAGCGCACGCGTTCTGATAAATCAGAACCTCGCATTTACACTTTCAAACAATCAAAAAATTTAGTTAATGGCGACAATTCAAAGAATTACTTCCTTTTAAATGTAGTTACATTGGGTTTTTCGAGTAACCTTGGGTACACCTTAGATTTAAATTCAAAGTTACCATATATTTCCAACTGTAAAAAACAGTTTTTTACAAAAACCACTATGTGTTCTAGTTTTTAACTCTACAATTCTAAGTTACGGTAAGATCACCAGTTTTTTAATAGATAATAAATATATGGTAGCTAATTATAATTTCTTCTTTCTCTTTCAGCCCTGAAGAAGCCAAATTAATTTTTTTGGCGAAAACGTTCGACGAAACAATTGTTACTCATTACAGTCATTCTTGCAGATTTCTCCAATATTTAAGTTTACTATATATATATATATATATAATATATATAATATATATATATATAATATATATTTATATATATATATATTATATTATATATATTAATTCCATAATTAGTTCAAGTCGAACTTAACCTACTACTAAGAATTTGAAGGACTTCCATTTGCGATAATTAAACTATCCCAATCTACCGCTGTTGGTAAACCTGTGATCCAGCACGCATACCAACCTCCCGTGTTTGGAGTATTAGGGGTAATTACCGGCGGACATCACAGCTCGTTAGTCGTTATGCGAAACATGTCCCGGAATGCGATGTCGTCAAACATATGCCACTCTCCACACTTACACTGTGCTTCTGCGAATATACCGTTTGGTGTATTACTATTCTTGAGAGGGCAATTCTATATAATTATGGTGGTTTGTTTTGAAACTAAATACTACAGAATATTTGGAGCATCTAAACAATGTAGTAACTTAAATATATTAATCACGGAAATGGAAAACGGAAGTTATATCCAAGAACAAAGTTTATGCTGCAAATATAAGCTAGAAACAAAATAGTGTAGACAGGATCAAGGGAAGCACGGAAAATGGCAAAAAATCAGAGAACAAACAGAAAAGAAACGAGTAGAATACATTTAATGGGAGAAAGATCTTGGATCGAACATTACTCAAAACTTCGGAGTGAAGCAAAACCATAATTCTCGAACTCCATTACAACATATGAAGTGAAATACGATGAAGACGATAGAATAACAGTACAGAAAATCGAACATGTAATAAGAAGTCTAAAAAATCGAACAGAAAGCGGACAAGGTATACCGAACGTATTACTAAAATACAGTCCACAAGTATTACGGAAGTTACTAGAGTATGTGGTTACCTTATTTTATTAAGGACATGATTTACCATCTATAAAAAACAAAGACAGAAAAAATAATTATTCAAATTTGATTATTATTATATGGAAAAATCATAAAAATAAAATTTGAAAAAATTGATAGATTTAAAAGCATAAAATGGCTTACACGCTGGTAGATCCTATATAGACAGCATATTTTCTTTCTTCTTCTTCTCATGGCGCCGTCTCCTTTCGAAGGTTGGCGATCCAAATGGACAGGTCTTTCAGCCACGAGTTGTGGCGTCTTCCTACTGATCTTTTGCCCTATTTTTTCCTTCTAGTATAACTTAAAGTAATTAATATCTTTTGCCTCTCAACACATGACCAAAGTATTGAATTTTCCTCTCTTTCATTGGACCTGGTGTAATGCTTCTCTGAATATAGATTCCGAATACTAATTAAACAGTAGCGGTGATAAGACGCAACCCTGTCTCACTCCTCGTCGGATTTGTATATCTTCGGATGTTGTATTCTCTATTTCAATTGTTGCCGTTTGGTGCCAGTATAGTTCTGAGATAATTCGCAAGTCTTGTTCATCAACTCAAGTTGTTCTCCGAACTTCGATCATCTTTTGATGGTTAACGCAGTCAAATGCTTTTTGGTAGTCAATAAAACATGCATATACATCTACATTCATGTCTCTGCATCGTTGCGTTGACACATTTAAAGCAAAAGGAGCCTCTTGAGTTCCCAATCCGTTTCGAAATCCGAATTGAGTGTCACTTATCTGGAACTCGCACTTTTTGTAAATTCGTGTATAGATTCTTATTCTTAAAGTACTTTAGATTAAATACATTTAAAATACCTAAATGTATGTTAAAGTGTATAAGATTTATTTTCTTCAATTTTATACCAAACTTAATAATAGTAAAGATTTATATTACTAGGAAAATCAACTTATAAAGGAGCGAAAATAAGGCAACCTTACAATCACACGCCCTCACACCTATTTATTATTTTATTTAATTTTAAATATTTGGATAAAATTATGCAAAACGCTGAAATTATTTTATAATTATTTTGTTTACAAACTTCGATGATATATGTGTACAATTTAGTGTATTAATTAAAAAGTAATAATACTATAAGGTCCACTGACAAGGTCATTTAGGAGATATTACCATATAATTATGAAGTATTGGACCACCCAAGTTGACTAATTCAGTAGAAGAATTAATGCATCTATTATTAACTAGTACTTACTAGAACCTTTAGAAAGGATAAACCGACAAGTTTTATGCCATCTTGTTTGCCCATACCGTCAGAGAAGAGTTAGAGATTTTTTATTTTTTTATGAAAATATGTGACTCCGGCAGGTAAATAAACTAATGTAAGTATGGATTTATTTTTTATTCAAGTAATGGAAATGACATTAGGAACATCTTCTTTTTCTTCTTCTTTTTATATAGACATGACTCTGTCTTTCAATGTGCCTCCAGGAAGATATCATTCCATCGGTTTCGTGGTCTTCCTATTGGGGAACCGTCCACCTTTACTACTCTATTTATTGTATCATTCGGCTTATATGATCGTTCCATTCTACATTAATTCTAAAAATGTCTACTGTTATCCATACCTTTTTTCTTTTTGAATGTTACTTTCAGGTATTTTTCTATTACGTTGTTCATTTTTTCTTTATTAATTTTCCACATAACGTTAACGTCATCTGACTCGATAATTATAAGGTAGTCCATATGGACCACAGGAGTGATGACGTAGATTTTACTGACATACGTCAGTTTCACTTTCCAAACAAACCTGGTTTAGTGTGAATTATTTGTATTTTTCGTTATTTTTTCATTTATTTTATAGAATCTTTCCGCTTATTGCAATATTTAAGTATTCTAATAGTTACTACAACAATTTTACAAGGTTGTATAAATAATAAAGCACATTGTTTTATGCTCATAGCAATAAAATGCATGTATCAATAAAGTAAGGTTACAATTTCTTTATTTAATCTTTTAAACTATATTTCATAGAAATAGAACTCTGAATTATGATGGTATTATCATAAAAACACTATGCTTACAAGAAAAAGCAGCAGAGGAAGCAAAATGTTAACTTTATAGAAATTAAAAAGTCTTGAGGTTTGACATTTCAACTTTTGTTTGGAAAGTAATAATGTCAATGTGACAGTCGTGACGTCACACTCCTGCAGTCCATTTCCTAAGTTTTTGGTTTTATTCTTTGTCTTCTTCTTCTTTTCTTGTTTACATTTTCCTTGACGTTTTTGTTTCTTTATTAGTTTCATGCACTTTCACGCATTTTTACAATGACAGGAATTTGATCAGAATTGACGTCAGTTCCTTAATATGTTTTGAACTGATAATAGCACTGTGATATCTTTTATTGACCAATATAATAATCTCTTTGGTTATAAATTGTCTTATTTTAGTCATACATACATTAAGTCAATTTTACTGGTTTTCCGGATAGTTGAATAAAGTAGATATCGGTCAGAGACTGAGACAAAATTTGTGACAACATTGTTGTATTTGCTACTATATGTGACTATATTCGGATTCAGGCATGCCATATTTCAAGAAAGTTATTTTAGAAATTGCAAGAAGCTCCAATTTATTGAGCTTTTAGTCGAAAGTGTTTGAGTCAACCTACAACAAATTAACCAAACAATCCTAGATAAATATCTTCGCCTAAAAACGGTTAAAAAGAAAGAGTGGATTACTGATAAAATCCTAAATCTGATGGGGAATAGAAGAAGAGCTAAAAGTAGAGACACGTGGGAGTATAAACGAATTGACAAAGAAATAAGAAAAACTATTAGAGAAACCAAAAACAATTGGTTGGAAGATCAATGTAGAGAAATATAATTATTATACAAGAAGGTAAAAGAGTCTGCAGGAATGTACAAACCCAAGAGATCAGGATATACAGTGTAGGTAAAATTTTATGGTCGGTATGGTAAAACTTAACAGGATATCTAACACAGATATAAAATCATATTTTCAGCGAATAGACAAAGATAACAATCATATTTCCCCTTGGTCTCCCCTCCATAAATCTTCTTGACGCCCATTTTGCCTGTTAGTGAGACGATTAGTTCCGATCAGAGATATTTTACATATTCTGTGGTTCCGATCCTCATAAAGCTAAGAAACTAGAGGTGGGTCCTTTAGTTTTTTAAATTTTTATCGGAACCGTTTTTCGTAAACTGTAACTAGTTGATTGTTTACCAGTATTCAAACTAGCGAGTACACAAACATATTGGCTATTATCGTTTATGTGTATAAGTATTAAAGTGAAAGAAACTAACGAAGAATATATTTATTATAACTTGAAAAATAAATTAAACAATACAAATAGTACTTACATTTACATGGACTTAAGTCATCTTTATCAGTTTCTTTTTCTTGTACTAGTCAATTTTCAATAGTATAATCTTCTTTTTCTTTTTTTTTTATAGAAGTAACCAGCTTCAACCATCAACTAGTTGATTTTAACGAATTTAACCGAAAATTTAGAGTTTAACACGGTTTATATTGGTCTGAAGCTATTTTCTTGTGGCATTGTAAATTAATTACTATTTATAACTGGGAATAAGCCACAATTAAAGATAAAAATACGTTTATTGACGTTTCAATTTCCAATTCGGAAATCGTTCTCAAAATACAAATCTTTGTATTTTGAGAACGATTTCCGAATTGGAAATTGAAACGTCAATAAACGTACTTTTATCTTTAATTGTGGCTTATTCCCAGTTATAAATAGTAATTAACACGGTTTAATTAGACTGCTGCCATTTTTCTGGAAACCATAATTCAGAAAACATTGCTTTTAAAATTAGTGAAATTATTATTCAGTGGGGTCTAAAACAAAAGTAAATTTTGCAGTAACTGATAATGCCTCAAATATGGTCATAGCTATTAAATATGTTTTGGAATGAAAACATTTAAATTGTTTTGCTCATACGTTAAATTTATTGATGGAGGACGCACGTAAATGCTGTCGTGTACAAATAGATAAAATAAAAAGTCATTTTTTTGACAATTCGGCAAAAAACACATTTCAAAAAAGTACCTTATCTTCAGAAACGCTTTTAAAGTATCAATTACAACATAACAAAGATCCCAAACGGCCAATCCAAGACGTGGAAACTAGGTAGAACTTTATCTATTACATGTTAGAAAGAATGACGGAGTTAGAAGAGGCAATCCGTTCCACATTGGTATCAGTTAATACAGACTTAGACTTAGACCAAATCTAAATAATGAAGACTGGATTATTTTTTCGTAATGGTCCTAAATTTTACGGCCTTTTAAAGAAATAACAAGTACAATGAGTGGCCAAAAATACTTGAATGATAGTTCAGTGATTGTTCTGGTATGCTGCCTGCAAAAATCTTGCAATCAAATTTTAGCAAACAGTAACCTTACATCCATAGTTAGTATCCGACGTAGTACGGGTTTTTATTACTAATTACGGGATAATTACTAATCTCGGGTTTAGCAAAAAGATTTAGAGGGATAGAATACAGTGGCATATTGTCATTATGTACGTTTATGGATTCACGATTTAAAGTGCAGGGATTTTCTGATAAAAATGACGCGAAAAAAACAAAAGAAAGAGTTAAGAAGCTGGTTACTTCTATAATTAAAGAACAAGAAGATTGTACTATTGAAAATCAACCAGTATAAGAAAAAGAAACCGATAAAGATGACTTAAGTCCATGGTGTATTTTTGATCAATTAATTGGACATGACTCATCTAAACGTACACCTGTAGCGAGAGTCCATTACAATGGTGGAAAAAACCATCGCCATGTATCTCCTAACTTAACCACCATATTCATAAAGTATTGTAAATGTGAACACATGTTCAAAATCAGGTTTAATTTTATATAAAAGAAAAACACAATTAATAAGAAGTAAAGTAAAAAAACTTATGTTTTCAAATGTCAATTTAGACGATTCGTGATTTAATAATAACGTGTAATGTAAACGTAGGTACGATTTACTATTTGTATTGTTTAGTTTAGTTTTCAGGTTATAATAAAATCTTTTATTAGTTTCCTTCACTTCTATAAGTATACAGATAAACGATAATAGCCCTTATGTTTGTTTATGTAGGTAGTTTCTTACTTGAAACTACTATTAAAAAATCATAGTTACTTGTTTACGAAAATCGGTTTTGCGACGTCAATGACCCACCTCTATTCGTAAATACCTGTTTACGTTTTGATTCGGTGATTTGACCACGCGACACGCCACGTTGGCAAATAGTTTTGTACGAAGCTTTTTTATTTATATGCAGTTTAATATTTTTATTGGAAATAAGGCATAATGTCACTTTAAAATAAGCTTATTTTGATGTTTAGATTTTTAATTCGAAAATCGTTTTTAAAATACCAAACATTAATAAATTTTATTTATATAAAACGATTTCCGAAGTATAAATCAAAATGTTATATTACACTTATTGTAAAGTAAAATTGTGGCATATTCCCAATAAAAAACAATAAGCTGCCATTTAAATCCATTTCGCCCAAATTTCATTATCTTGGAGCATTGTTCAAATGCGAAAAAGACAACAGGTCAAATAAATCCAATAAGTTTGGCAACGTTGAATTTCCCCTTTTTATTATATCCACTCCATATCCACTCATTTATGTTCGGTGATATAAAAGGCGGACACCTAATATATCTCTCTCTTTTTAAAACAGTTGTTTCTCACTCCATCTCATGTAAGGTCCATACCGACCATAAACTTTTACCTATACTGTATAACTGATGATCATGGCTACCCGGTAATAGACATTGAACAAACTAATAATATATGGAAGAGATAAGTTTAGAAGACATTCGATGACGACAGAGATAACAATCAGCTAATTATGGATTACGACACAGGACTACCAATCACTCAAGACGAAGTCAACGCCGCAATTAAAGCAACCAAAGCAGGTAAAGCACCAGGACCCGACAACTTTTATTTAGAATTTCTTAAAATCATGGGAGACGAAGGAGTAAAATGGCTTACGACAACGTTCAATAAAATCTATGACTCATAAAACAAAGTACGTGGTCATCAACTCATCAATTAGAAGCATATTCCACCTAGTAAATTACTGGTAGATCAGCAACAAATACTCCAAGTGCCTCGTTACTACTATTTAGGAACCACCATAAACGACCAATGGGACCACTCAGTTGAGATAAAACAAAAAATTAAAAAAGCCAGGACAGCGTTTGTCAGAATGAGCCACGACCTACCCTTAAAAACAAAAATCCGTTTATTGAGATGCTTCGTGTTTACATTGCCGCTTTATGGGGTTGAATTATGGACACTAACCGAGGCATGCATGGGAAAACTCGAGGCGTTTGAGATGTGGTGTTATACACGGATACTCAAAATCTCCTGGGTGGACCGAATAACAATCATTGAGGCTCTACGCTGGATGGATAAAACATGTAAAATTATATCCACACTGAAACAGCGCAAGCTAGAATATCTTGGACATATAAAGCAAAACGATCATAGATATAACCTGCTGCAACTTATATTACAGGGAGAGGTCTACGGAAAGAGGGGACCAGGAAGAAGAAGAATATTTTGGCTCCAGAACTTACGAAAATGGTTTTCCTTGACCACTTTAGGACTATTTCGAGCTGCGGTCAATTAAGTTAGAATTGTCATGATACTAGCCAACATATTTGATTAAAATGCATACTGTGTTGCTGATGATTCTAGACGCGAACATAATATATTTTGTTTATACAAAAGGTCCTATTATTGTAACATATTCATTTATTTTTATATCTGGTACTGATGATAAAACAATTGCTTGTTTTTAGATAGTAAATTAAAATTACTTACGGAATTGGAATAGGCTGATGTTAAAGATTTTTTAGATGAGATTGATGCTGAATATGCTGATAATTGTTTGGTGACTGCTAGAATAGTTTTTATTTTGCTATTCATTTTGAATTTTTATTTTCGTTATTTTCTAGTTTTGTATGGTTCTAGTATGGATTGAATAAAAATTGTGCTTACATTTTTTTTTTCTATAATTAAAAAAATTCTTTAATTTCACTCTTAAATTTAATTTTGCTTATAAATATTTTAACAGTACTCTCAATAAATATTTTGAGCGTTTTTCCAATACAATATAATATTATTTTCCGCAAATCGCCAGGAAATTTTGACATTCCTGTCAAAATTTCTTGAAGAAAAAGTCAGGACTTCCTTACTGTAAGGAAATGTCATTTCCTTACTGTAAGGAAATGATATTTCCGTACAGTTGTTAGTGTTCTACATAAATTGTCAAGTTTGACAATTCAACCTCAATACGTTTCCATAGTAACCCAAGTAATTTTATTAGGAATTTCAAAGCACCATTTATTTGGGAATAAAATTGTCGCGTTTTTTTAAAATCAATCAATATCTGTCGAATTTTAAACGATTTGCGGAAAAATAGTATGTTTACCTCGTAGGAAAAGCCACATTCCTGGACTCTGTGTTGCTAAGTCTCGGCTTGCGCCTCGACTTAGCAATCTTCACAGTCGTCCAGGAATGTTAAGCTTTTCCTACCCGGTAAACAATGTACTATTTAAGCGATTTTAAACCAATTTTAAGATACATTGTTTTAATTTAAAAATATATCAAATTAACTGAAAACTTCAGATCTCTTACGTAAAAAAAACATTAGTTGCCTGTATATTAGTTACTCCTACATAATGATTGATATGATAGTTTTAAGTTTAATTCAATGACTTTTTAACAACTATGTCGTTAAAAAAATATTATCGTCTACCACCTTCTCAAAGATCCCAAATCGGTGACAATATTTCTTAGCGAGATACGAACACCAAAAACAAGATTTTTATATAATTCCATATCTGTACTTTCGCTGCCTTTTTGGGTAGTGAATATCTATTAAAAAACACCATAAGAAGTACCTACCTATTTTTCTAATACTATCATTATAGGACCACCCAAGTTGATTATAGAGAAACTGAGAGTTAGATGGACTGGACAGTTTCGTCAACTTAATTTATGCATCTATTAAGTTTTGGTTTTAATTAACCATAAATATATAATTAAGGCGTTGGAATTGTCTCTTTGAAGAATCTTACAAATGTAAAAAAACAACGTGGAGATTTGTAAAATACGAAATAAAACACTGTTATTATAATGGAATAGAATAAAATAGAATTTATTTAGTCAATATACAAAAATAGTTTTGTTTTTAACAAGTCAAATGAATAGTGACAATTTTTACATACATACACATAAAATTTTTGCGAATTTAAACATTACAAACAGATATTTCATATTAACAATTTAAGAAACAACAAACACACTAAATAAAAATATAAAAACATAAAATATCATCATAATAGACAAATACCCTGGCCAAACTAGTACTACTGTGTAAAAGGTATACTTAGGTAGTCCGTTTTTGAACAGAAACAATGTTTCAAAAAGTGTGTTTTGATTTTAAGCTCAAGTGATAAGTGAAGACTTTTTACTTTACCTGGCATAAAGTTATACAAATCAGTCGAATTTTTTATGCTCTTTGTCAACCTAAAACGTTGTGCTCTAATAGCATCTCTAGATCTTGTACCGTGATCATGGAAGTTGAAGTTTTGTTAAACTTACCTTTCTTGGCATGAATATCAAATAGAATGCAATCCAAAACTAAAGGTCTGCAGTGTCCCCTATACTCTGCTCTTGCAAATATCCTCACTACTCTTTTTTGTAGTTTAAAAATGCAATATGTGTGAGAAGCATTACCCCCAAACAGTTATTCCATACTGTAAATGGCTTTGGAATAGTGCAAAATAGCACATTCTAAGGGTACTTTTAGGAATCATACAAACTAAGTTGCCTATTAAAAATATACTTGCAGCAAGTCTGGAACTTAAGTAATCTGTATGAGCACTACAATCCAAATTATCATCTATAAAGATTCCTAATAGTTTAAACCTACTTCTTGAGGTATACTTACAATCGGAACTAAAAATCAAATTCTGATTTTTATCTTCATTGACCTTCAGCCCATTATGTACAAACCAGTTTTTTGCTTTCTGGGTATCACTATTTTAATTTTTAAAATATGCTGACTAATATCAATACTTTTAAAATATGCTGAGAATAGAAGAAATCTTTGTTAAAAGTGGTGTACATAGTGAAAGGGAAAAAGCTAGTTTAAGAAACCTCAATAAAGAAATAAATCGAAGATGTAAGGCCGACAAAAAAACAGTACTATCAAAGTATATGCAAAGAAATTGAGAAACATGGTCAGAATAATCAGCCGAGAGATCTATTTAGAAAAATACTCTACCTGACAAGAGACTTCAGAGCCAGAACTTGGGCCATTGAAGATAACACTGGAACCCTGAGAACAAACAGAGAAGACATAGCAGAGACATGGAGATCGTATTGCAGGGACCTATATAAAGATGACCAACGCCAAGAGCTTGTTAGCCAAATCTCTGACGAGGTGGAAGAAGAACCTGATATACTCGAAAATTAAGTAAGACAGGCTATCAACAAGCTCAAATATAAAAAAGCACCAGGTCCAGATATGATAACAGCAGAAATGCTTAAAGCCACAGAAGAAACCGGCGTAAAGTTACTTCATCTACTCTGTAACCAAATATGGCATTCCAAACAATGGCCTGAAGACTGGACAAAATCTACAATAACGACCATACATAAAAAAGGCAGCTTCCATAAATGCGACAATTATAGAACTATCTCTCTTATATCCCATGCCAGCAAGATAATGCTACATATAATCAATGAGAGACTGAAAACATTCCTTCAAAGAGAAATTCCACAAGAGCAAACTGGATTTACCAAAGGTAGAGGCACTCGAGAACACCTGCTGAATATAAGACAGATAATCGAGAAATCTAGGGAATTCAACATCCCACTATACATCTGTTTTATAGATTACCGTAAAGCGTTCGACAGGGTCAAGTGGAGACACTTATGGCGAATACTAAAAGAAGTAGGCGTACCACAACATCTAATTACGCTTATAACCGAACTATATGAACACACTACTGGATCAGTTAAAGTACTTGACACACTTTCGAACGAATTTCATCCAGAACGGGGTGTCAGACAAGGATGTATACTATCTCCACAATTATTCAACATATATGGGGAGTATATTATGCGAAGAGCACTTGAAGGATGGGAAAAAGGGCATCTCAATAAATGGTCATAAACTAAACAACCTACGTTTCGCAGATGACACAGCCCTTCTTGCAAATAGTCAAGCAGAGCTGATAGAACTTATACGACTTATCGAAAACGAAAGTCAAATATTTGGTCTGCAATTAAACATATCAAAGACAAAGATCATGATAGTGGATAGACTACACAACAAGCATCCACACATAACCACAATTGATCGGTTCGAGGTTGTGAGCTCATACTTATATCTGGGATCATTAATCACAAACACAGGGTCATTACAAGAAGAGATTAAACGTAGATCTGATCTAGCAAAAGTTGCCACAGCAAAAATGACCAAGATATGGAAGGACTGTCAAATTTCAAGAGCGATAAAGATGAGGTTGATCAACTAGTTAATATTCCCAATACTGACCTACGGATGTGAATCTTGGACTCTGAGACAATCGGAGAGAAGAAAGATAGAAGCCACTGAAATGTTCTGTTGGAGACGAATGTTACGAATTCCTTGGACCGACCGCAGAACAAATAATTCAATTTTAAGAGAGCTAAAAGTTAGCCAACGACTCTTTAGTAAAGTCCATCTCCAACAATTAAAATATTTTGGGCATGTTATGAGAGCCAACACAGAAAACATGGAAAGACTCATAATACAAGGAAAGGTAGAAGGCCGGAGATCACGAGGAAGATCCCCAACAAGATGGATAGATCAAATTACAGGAATATGCCAAAGACCTATGCATGAATTAAAAGAAATGACCAGAGACAGAGATCTTTGGAGACGGACAATACACGACATCACGTCGACCACTACACTCCCCCTGGGGGGTCAGGATTGAAGAGAGAGAGAATATCAGTGTTAATGAGAGTTGTATCATTTGCGAAGCAAAGGCCTATAACACATGTTATAGGAAAACTATAGTGAAATAAATCGTTCAGATAAATAAGAAACAAAGTAGGTCCTAATATCGAACCTTAAGCTACCTCATATTCGACAGTGTTAAACTCAGAATCGCTGTTATTAAGAAAAACTGTTCATTTTCTATTGTCAGGTATGATTTGAATAGATTTAGAGTGTTTCCCCTAATACCGTATTTATGAATTTTTTTAACAGTAATTCATACGAAACACCGTCAGTGTTTTTGCAGAATTACCAAAAATATTGGTTGCCGTAATTTTAAGATAAGATTTAATAATGAAAGCAATTTAAAGCTTAATGTTAGTTTAGATTTAATGTTCGTAGAATATCTCTAGGAGATACAAAAAATTTTAATGAATGAGTGTAGATTCTGCGAAATGTATGATTTTTAGTTTTCAAATATCCTAAAGTTAATTTTTTTTGTAGTATTTTCTTTTCATAATGCAATTTCCAAATTGAGTGTAAAATATCTCTGTCATTTATTATTTAACATTGTTTGTTTTTCTTATATGTGTATATTTTGTGTAATTTAGAGCGAATAAGATTAAATACAATTTTTATAGAACTCATTACATGTACACACTAAAACTTCTGGTTTTCCTGTTGCAGCTGTTAATGAAACCAGACAGTCTTTGTTATATTCGCTGAGCTTACTAATGAGTTTGTTATCGTAACGCCCAGATGAACCAAATGGCGTCCGTAATGTATAGAGCAGATATTTCACGACAGAGATATCACAATGATGATATATGCCTTTCATAAACTAACACACCAGATAATAAGCTGATGGACTAAAATGAGATGTATGCGGCCATCTCTACGTGCGAATCGATGAAGTATTTAGTCGAAGATCGTACGGTTGTCGGCAATAATTCAATCCAAGGTGGAATCCGGCGGAACAACAAGAGACCGGCTTAATTGGTTATCTCCATTGATTAATTGATTAGTAAGATAACAGAGATTACATTATGCTTCCATGTAATGGTTACTTAATTAAATAATAGCTATTTGGATATCATCATTTGTACTTTCGTATTTAGTGTTACCCGAAGGAGGACCAATATTTCTTAGAATCAGCGAGGACCAATAAATATCATCATATATTCTAACTAATAATATGCATTTTAAAGCAATATTATACAATAATAAATAGTTAATTATTATTATTACATCTAATTTACGATAAGTAATTAGAGGATAAGTAATACAGGATTCAAATTAGAGACAGAAAATGGTACTGGATATTGCTTACATGGCTTCTTGATGTTTCAGTCAATAACGCATGGTGTTTGTATCGAAAATTAAACAAATCTCAGTTGTCTCAAACAGACTTTTGAAGGCCTATCGTGTAAGTTTATTTGAAGAAATAGTCGTCATCTCCCAAAGGCATTGGCAGGACTGCATCTCCATCTTGTAATGCTCAAAGAGTAGCTGAAGAAATTAGATATGATAGGGTAGAACACTAAGTGGATAAAATTACAAACGACAAAATCACACAAACCAAAATATTTAAATTCCTGTTTCATTATTATTAGTTTTTAAATAAATAGAATTGTTTACAGATATATTTTGTATTTTTTGCACCCATTAGCTCCTAGCGTTACATATATGTAACATCATATACTGAGTGATTTATAAATACGAATGCGTAAATTCATTTATTTTTATCTTTTTTTAATAAAACTGTTATCAAAAAATATTAACATCACATTAAAAACTGCTAAAAAATAATCTGGTCACCAATGGGTTAAAATAAAATCACTCAATATGCTTCAATTGAAGATCTTGGCATGAAAGGGATGCAAGCCACAAAATCTAAAAAATTTGTATCTATAGTACAAATAGTTTAAAATAAACGGTACAAGCCACATACAACCTAGTTTCACTATTTTACAATAGATGGAAATGGTGCGGCAAAATAACCTTTTCACAATATCGCTAGACGGTGAATACTTTGTACAACAGTACAAGCCACCATCATGAGTGAAACACGTGCTGGGTATTCTCGCGTTTTTTATGAGTTTTCTAGTGATTTAAGCGACAAAAATCAGTGTGAGTATAACTCAGATGATAGTATAAAGGACAAGGACTATTGAGAGTGATATTGGAAACGGCTCATCATCCTCTGAGTTTGTAAGTTATGTTGAATGCCCCCTTTTCTAAAAATTTAGGCGATACATTTTGCAAGTCATGTGGCTTATTTTGTGACATGTGCCATTTTACCGAAATTTTATTAAATCGGTTCTTGTCTTTTGGGGTAGGCTATGACGGGGAAAACGGATTAGTTTATTTTGAACAAGACAAAGCGGAGGTCGTGAAACTGTATGTACACTAGAGAGAGGATGCAGAAACAACAACCATCCTGACGAAGATCCAGATTTTGAAGATGAAGTGGAAAGAAGGAGCAGATACCTAAAGAGAAGTAGAGGCATCATATCCCTCAGACATACCACCCCTGAGGAAATCCAGCTGCTCATCAAAATGACCAACGCTAAGAAGGCTGCAGGCCCAGAAAATATTACAAACAGGGCCTTAAAAAACCTGCCAGTGATCGTTCATCTAATGAACACAATCCACCATAAGATTAAGACACTTTCCTGACAGGTGGAAGGAGGCTCATGTTATAATGATAAGGATACCGGGAACTTTTCCACAAAACTACCAACCCATTAGCTTACTATCATCAGTAAGTAAAATTGCTGAACGAGTCATCTTGGCCAAATTAAGAGAGGAATCTAAAGCTATGGACACGATTCCTGAAGCGCAGTTCGGATTTAGGAGCAATCACTCCTGCGAACTGCAAATACTAAGGCTGACAGAGTATATCACTAAAGGGTATAATGAAAGGAAATATACGGCAGCCGCCTTCCTAGATGTCGGTAAAGCTTTCGACAGAGTATGGCATGACGGACTGCTGTATAAAATGAACGAACTGGGGTACAGTGAAGCGATGACATGTCTTCTCTCCTCGTACCTAGCCAACAGAAGATTCAGAGTTCGTATAGGGCCCACCCTATCCAAAGTCGGAATCATGGAGGCAGGAGTACCACAGGGAGCCGTGCTGCCACCTTTCCTGTACACCATATACACTTCAGATACCCCTAGTGACCCACGTACTTTGCTCAGTCTATACGCCGACGACACTGCTATAGCTGCTAGCAGTATGAACCCTGATCTGGTCACTAGATACTTGCAAACGGCCCTTGACCAGCTGCAATCTTGGTGTGTTATGTGGAAAATTGCTGTCAACCCGGACAAAATACAGGCTGTCATGTACAAAAAACGTCAAGGACTCCCAGACAGGGAAATATCTATCTTAGGTACTTACCGATCACATAAACCAAACGATATACAAGGCAAAAATCCTTAGAAGTCAGCTCTCCTTGCTAATAGGGAGGAAAAGTAATCTGAGGTTCAAAACGAAAAAAAGAATGGCAAACGCCATCATTCTGCCATCCCTCACATACGCCTCAGCAGCGTAGGGGCATGCATGTAAATCAAACAGAAAGAAAATCCAGACTGTACAGAACTTCATGATCAGAGATTCTCTTAAAATACCTAAATACGTACCGCTAAGATACGTATATATGGATTCGCAGCAAATTGCATTTGCTACCATACATACCTGAAGTTCACCACCAATTTTATTTGGAAATTGGTGCAAAAAATTTAGTTATTCAAGAGGCTGAGCAACAAACAATGGCAGTAGAAGATATAGATGAAGAATACCTGTCAAGTGAAAACTAAGTTAAGATTTTTTTATATAAAAGGATACAAGCCAGAATTGTCTCAACAATTAAATCTAAAAACACAAAATTGATGCTTTTTTCAATTTCTATTTATTGGTAAGATACTCGACCAGTTATATATTTTGTACCTCAAATCAAATAAATTTCATTAAATTGGATTTTGTGGATTTAAAATTATTTTCAAACATTAATTTTCTCTAAAGTTATTGTGTGTGGCATACATCTTTTTCACGTCAAGGATGCTGAAGAGCTGTATGTTTATCCTTATCATCTTAAATAATTCATAACCTAATATTCTAAGAAATTATCTTTCTAATGTGATATTAATTACTTTCACATCTACATTAAGTATTAACAATTTATAGGGTCGTAATTAAGAAGGATACTATATTCAAAACGCACTTATAAGTTAAATATATCTTTAAAGTTTTCTAGCTAATTTGCTGCAAAAGTTTTCCCATTGTAATAATTCTCTCCGCAGTCCCACAGACTGAACTCCTTTGAAAACTGTCAAGAAAAGTAAATCAATCATTTCAGAAACTAATCTGTCACACACAATGCCTCTCAACGACTAATTGGTATAAATCTCTCTCCAATTAGTCATTCTCGATGATTATAGTAATAATGAGATCCCAAATAATCCGGTTTCAAAGAAGACACCCCTCTGACGACTTCCCTTTCCTGAAATCTCCCGCACAATAACTTATCATCCCTATAACTTGGGGTTATTACTGTCTCTTGAATTAACCCTTCGTCTAACTTATATACCGGATACTCTCTGGTGGCGTTTACTGAATAAACAGATATCTAGATAGGATGCCCATGAAGGTAATATTTATGGAAGTGGTAGTATTTGATAAGGGCAAGTCAAGTATTGAGGGCAAATTTGTGGGTTTTGCTGACCGCCTTAGAGCATAACCGGCGATCTTGGTCAATGTATTGGAAAAATTATTACTGTACATAAGTTTTCAACTGTAAAAGGTTTTTTGATATCAGAAGTGGCGTAAAATAGGGGTTTTTATGTTTATACATTTTTATAGTAATTCGGGTCTCTACTCGACCAGGCTTGAAAACCTCTACAAAGATATACAGGGTGGTCCAAAAGTTAAACAATTAAATTACAAAGATAATTACTATAGTTATAATTTAAGTTCCATTTGTACGTTTTTTTTTTCGATTGACGATGAAACTAAATTCTGAATTAGAGCACATTTGTCAAATATATTGGTCTCTCTCCTGTCGTTTCCCTGAGGACTGAGGATCTTGATTTCTTACAATATTTCTATCAATTTTCCCTATTGTTTCTATCTGCAGCTGCTCTGACAGCTTTGCAGAATAAATTTTTAACTGAATTCTTAATTTAGTCGGACCATTTAGTTATTGATCGTCCTCTTGATCTTCTCCCTGAACGTTTCTAGAAACAATTAATCTCTCCAAACTACCGTCATCTCTGCGAACCATGTGACCGAAAAATTGCAAAATTGCAGACATATTGTGGACAGCCTGTTTTTAATTCGAGTTGTTTTAGCATGGAAACGCTGTCCAAGGTATGCGCAACATTCCTCTTCATCACCACATCTCAAAGGCATTAATGTTTTATCGCTCACGTCCGCAAAGGGTCCAAGTGTCTGACCCGTATAGAAATATTGAGAATACAAAGGCATTCTTTAGTCCCATCTTTCCGAACTTTAATTAGGCCACTCATCGCATTTTTTGCCATACCAATAAGTCTCCGAACTTGTGCTTCACAGTTACCATCGTTACATTTTCGCCACATTTTCAAGTCATCTGACCATCTCATTTATTAAATGTACATCACCTATTGAAAATCAATGGTAACTTGATAGAACAAGTATAAAAATATCAGTACTTGGGAAGTTTGATCAATGAAACCAATGTTCATACTGCAGATATATTTTTAATATAATTATATGGAGCTGAATTACAAATAAAGAAGTAATGGAGAAGGTTGCTAAAGAAACAGAACTAATCACCACTATATAAACCAGAAAACTGGAATACCTAGGCCACGTGATGAGGGGACCAAAATATGAAATTTTGAGACTCATACAGGGAAAAATTCAAGGAAGAAGATCTGTTGATCGAAGGCAGAACTCATGGTTAAAGAATCTACGTGATTAATATTAATGCCTTTACAAACCCCGCTTGTTTCTGAGGTATTTGGTAATGTAGATAAGTTTTTAATCTCTTTTTGATGATACGCAACAAGATTTTACATGTGTTATTAGTGGCAGTATGCGGTAGTTTTCACACCTGGTAGTAGTTTCTTTTTGTGCAGCGGTATATACATAAATTGAGGTACATCAATCAGATAGCCATTTTCCTGAATTTCAAACAGCGACACAGATAGAATAGATTATACGTAATTATTTGTTACATAGTAACAACGCCTGAGGATTTATTTATTTTTAGTAATTTAATTGCGAAATTCTTTGACTTCAGCGAGTAAGACAATGAGTTCTCTATGATAATCAGCTGATGATTTTCTGCTGATTCCTTGTTATTTTTATATAGCTTTTAGCATGTATAAATTCCTTATAACTATCAAATATTTTAGGTATAAAAATTTTTTGATACGTCCTTGGGACATGTATAAAATTTCGTGTGTCTTTGTTTATATTCCACATCAAAGAAACAATTTAATTACGTGATAAACATATGGTTATATTTGTACGTGTTAGTTTTGCAATTTTAAAAGCTAGGAATCATTAAGGTCAAATTCTCTCTTGAAAAGAATTCTGATTTTCCTGCTACGAAGACTGATACGAGGGGAGGAGCGCGATAGAGGAAGCCGGTGGACAGACTGAGGCAAAGTCAAATTTAGGTTTGGGAGAATTTCTGAAGAAACAACACGCGGCGTGGGTCGGCGTTAACACACCGCCAAATTTGTTGTGAAAAAGTGAATTTTACTCAATGTAATGTGTCAGTTTTGGTAAGAGAAGTCACTGTTTTATTTTCATGCCGTCTCTCATCTCAGAGATTTGTAAAACCGCGTTTTCCAACAACTTAGTAGGTTGTAGTACCCACATGGTTCGATTGTGTTTGGGTTTTTAAGAAACCAAGTTTATAAAGTTTGAGTCCCAGGTGCTTAGTTTCTATCCTTATTTTGTTTGTCCCTGGTTGGCATCTCAGGCTATTTCGCAGTGTGAGATGCAGTTTTTTGCGTTGCAGTGAATTCGAGTGCAGTTACAACCTCAGAATTAAAAAAAATGACATTTTCAGGTGACTCTTGTTGAACTTTTAAAGTAAAAATAGACATTTGTCATAAATATTTGCTTTCATGATAAGTTAAGAAATTGTAATAAGTCAAATTATAATTGTTAGGGTGTGGCCTAATGGTCATATTAAATAATATCAAGTTTTAAAATTTAATGTTGTTTTGTTTTGTTTAAAAAAAAAGGTTAACCTTTATGTACAGTCCCATTTAAAAAGATATTTTTTATTTGTAATAATTTATTTCTGCTACAAAATATAGCCCATTTATAATTGTAAGTTTTTATAGTATCTTCTCTCTATCTCTAGAAGTTTTTATAGTAACTTCTAGAGTTTGTAAACCGATAGTATTACAGTAAGTTTGTTTTTTGTTATTTTGTATCACTATTTATATTTGTAACTGGTTGTGATGAGACAACAATAAATATTTAATTTTTTTCCCTAAAAAAATGATTTCATTTAAAAAGTTTCTAATCCTTTTTTATATTTTTTAGGAAGAAAGAGCCTTTCTTTCATTTAGCAGGAAGATTCTTCTAAGCGGCGTCCTTACTTTAAATAGCTCAAGAACCTTCTTGTATTGTGTTTGTCCAGAAGATTAATGTAAGTATCCCTTTTTGTTTCATGTTTGTAGTTACCCCAATGCAATCCTCTTGTTATTTACTTATCCATGACCCAGATCTCCAAATAAATCCTGAGTAACCGTTCGCAAACCGTTGAGTACAAGCTCAACACAGTGGTTTCGCCATGTTTCCAATATTTCCTTAGTATCGGTCTTTAGATTACCTTCCTTATCTGTTACAGACCATGTTTGAGATTTAAATTCTTTGATAAGGAGTTTGATCTTCTGAAATAAATCCTTCGGTTTATTTCGACAACCATGTTCCTCTATCTCTGCATATTTAAGAGATGTAATCAGCTTTGTCTTTGTGGCACTGTTTTCTGATTTCTTTCAGGAACATTAGCTATACGATGGCAGGACACAAAATATTTTATTGTATGACATCTGTGTAGGATCTACTACAACGTTCTAATGATGGATGTATACAATTCGTATATTCTATATACTAAGTTACATACCAGAAATAAGAAAATAGCCTTTCTAAATGACCTGGTTGACTAAGCTGAGATTCTTATCGGTACTGGCCGACAACAACTCCAAAGAAGAAGAAAAAACAAACATGTTGGCCATCGAAGCATGTCAGCCTCAATGATGAGTAATGTTAGCGACCATTTACCTATGGTAGGAAAATCCAGTCGCTTGAGGTGTACAAGGTGTACGCAACATAAGAAAGATAAACGTACCAAAGGCTATAATCTAAATCATTTATCTACTACATTTTAAGGTTATGAGCCAATAAAGTGGGAAAATATTATAAATACATGATTTATTCGCATTTTAAGAATTTGTAAGTTAAAAATGATTATTTTAACAATGATGATTCATAGCCCGTAAGAGCATAGATGGAAAAGCATACATCTAATTATCTGATTTTGAGTTAAGGTAAAAAAGTGCGAAATGGATAAATAACGTGGTATTTTCGAATTTTATCCTTTTGAAAGGGTTAAATGGGGACTTATACAATAGAATTTGATAATGTGGAAAGAAAAAATGTTGAAAAATGTTCAATTAACAACTGAGTTTTAAGGTTATGTGCAAATAAATGAGTAAAAAAAACGGTTTTTTTTTTATTTTTCGATACTTTCCGCTCAGAATTTGAAAATTTTGCCTTGGCAATTCAAAAGAACAAAGAAAAAATACACAAAAAATTACTATTTAAAAGTTAGCCAAAAATTATTAACATAACCTAAAAAATTATTGAAAATTTCAATAATTTTTCCTAGGCTCAATTTTCAATATAAAAATTTGAAAAAAATCAGGCTATTTTGACTTCAAAAGATACATCTTCATGAATTTTTTCAGATTTTTTAAAGCAAAATTGCGTCCAGAAAAAAAATAAAGTCGAAAAAATCTTCTTTTTTAGATTTAAGCGGTTCCGTGGCCTCTGGAAAACTGAAAATTTGTATGAAGTCATGTTTTTTATACACTTTATTGAAAGCACAGATCGCGCTGCTGATCGGTGCGGGGGCACTTTTGACCATCTTATCCCGCTATAGCCTTTATTTGTAAAATGTGTGGTGTTCCGTTATGTAGCGATTGTTTTACTCCATATCGTGTATAAACATTTATCGTTCATGTATACTGCTGGGATTATATATCCCATACAAAAATACTGTTGGGATATATAATCCCATGCATTTTTAGCAATAAAAAATAAAATGTTTTAAATACATTCTTAGTTTTTTTAGATGCTCTAGAATAACAAACTGCAGACAAATATATCAAACTTTAAAACAAGAGTAAAAGGGTTAAATGACTGGCTCGATGAATGGCAAAATTCAAATTCAAAACTCGGGCAAATTAAAGACACAGAAAAAAATCAAAGCAGTTTATAAGTTGTTTGTGTGTAATGAGCAAACAGTATTCAACCGCCTACGACTGGGCTATACCAAACTAACTCACATATATTTGTTCTCAAGAACTGAACCACAATGTGTGAGTCTTGTAACAAACAACTTACTGTCAGACATATTTTCATTGAATGCAAAAAAATTGCACAAGAACGTATTGGTTTTAATATAGTGTCAAGTAAATCTGTCCTGCTTGACAATAATAAGGAACACAAAAATTTAATTGACATTTTAAAAGCAATTACAAAAATTATTTCCGTAACCCATTTCTAACTTCCATTTATCACGAACCGCGAGCCGAAGTCCAGAGTTAAGTAGCATTGCTGAATGCTCGACTGGGGGTCGAGTATACAGTGTAAGTAGAGCACTCACGACGAAGAGTTGTTATGCATATGACGGCATCTCATCTCTAAACAACGTACGACGAAAGACGTTCATATTTTTGCTTTTAAGCCACGGTCCTATTTTAGGTTATAGTTACTGTCTACGTTAGGTATATATTGTTGTAATTTTGGAGTAGAACAATAAAGTGTTTGTTCTAATTCGAATCGACCTGTGAACATTTAATTAAACCCTAGACAACAAGAAAAACCTTACATATGTAACCCTATACTTATATTCTACCACCAAATTGTAAATTATCTATTGTTCCGTCGCTAATCCATAAGGTGGATGCGATTATTTTTTTCAAATAAAACAATAACAGCTAAATCTGCAGAAACACATTAAAGTATTTATCACGTTCCAATTATCTACATTAAGAATAAAAACTTAATCTAAAAGTGAAACCTTAATAACAATGTAGCTTTCCGTCTTCGGTGGCGAAGAAAGTCAATGAAAAATACATTATCCAGTTCATTACTTTTTACGACGAACACAAAAGGATTTTGATTAAATCCACGCAAACATCACTGCAAGTCGAGAATCTCCCCCACAAAGAAAAAGCGCAAGGGGATGAAAAATTAAATGGCAACAACTGGCCTTTCTAAAAAACCATTAAAATGCCATAGATCTTTGATTCCCCCATATATTCCACTTGATGAAACTCATAAGTTAGAATGCTACTGTAATATCTCTCCTGTCGGTAATGCCAAAAAAGATCGTATATAAGCAAGTGTGTCCCTAAGGATAGCGAGAAAATGTAGTCTCCCTACTTTATTCTCAAACTAAATAAATCTTTACAGTACTTCAAACAGAATGTGACTCTTAGATTAATGTCTGTTATGAGTTAGGCAATGAGGGTGATCTGTTTGTTTGTTATTAATCTAGTTGATTTTGTGTGCTACTCTTTGATAACATTCCTTTTAGGTTGCGTTTTAAACAATGTCAATATCATTTATTTTTAGAAAAAATATTGTCTCTTTATTAAACATTTAAAATGAAATATTTTTTATTGTGTTGCTTGGATACAATTTTAAAAAAGTTTACGCTGTCGTTATATAATACAGTTTACTTCTTACATAATATTGATTATTTTAAATATATTGACGACTTGGATATTTGTTTATACATTCAAAATTAATTAGTATGACTTTAAAGAGCTACAACATTTAAGTATGTTAAGATTATAATAGTAGGTCAGGCCGTGGAGTTGGGGTGCCTACATTGTAAAAAATGACATGCACCATTCCCTACCTACTATGGCATGCTGGACGAGCCATACAGTCTGAAGTCAATACCCTGAGATATGAGCGGGAACACAAAGTGTATTAATAATAAGGGCCTTCACATTTCACTCTTTTTCAACTAGTCTTGAGTTAAATGTCTTTAATCTTTCCTATCGGCCTCTCTTGGCTAGCTCTTGTTTCTTCCGACCCCGAATGGCTATTAGGTTTTCGAGGGCAGACGGGTCACTATATTTTCTTCTATTACACACTCTAGGAAGACAACGGGAAACCTTCTTCTTCTGGTTCCTATCCGTTTCGGATATTGGAAATCATATTGGCAATCATAACCTTGCTCGCTGCGGCTCGAAACAGCTCCGTTGAGGTTTTCTTAAACCATGTTCTTAAATTCCGCAGCCATGATATTCTCCTTCTACCGGGTCCTCGCTTACCTTTGACTTTACCTTGCAATATAGACTGTAGCAGGGAGTAATGGTGCTGATTTCTCATAACGTGTCCCAGATATTGCAATTTTATGCGTTTGATCGTAAACACAATCTCTGGTTCCTTCTTCATTTTTCCTAGAACTTCCTTGTTCGTGATCCTTGCTGTCCATGATATTCTCAGCATTCTTCTATAAAGCCACATCTCAAATGCTTCAAGTTTTTTAATAGTGGTGTCTGTAAGCGTCCATGCCTCCGCCCCGTACAACAACACAGAGAAAACATAGCATCTCAAATGTCTCATTTTTGTATCAAGGGATAAGTTGTGACTTTTAAAGATGGCGCTCATTTTGTTAAAGACCGTTCTTGCCTTTCCTATGCGGCACTTTATTTCCTGTAAATTGCTCCACTGTTCGTTAATAATAGTTCCCAGGTAACAATACTGTTTTACTCGCTCTATCTGCGTCCCATTAATGTATAGATGAGCCCCGTTTATATTCTCCTTGCTGATAATCATTTGTTTCGTTTTGTGGGTATTAATGTTTAGTCCGTACTGTTGACTGTACTCGTTTATTCTGTCCATTAGCCTCTGAAGTCCCTCTAAACTATCTGCTATCACCATGGTGTCGTCGGCATATCTAACATTGTTTACTCTTTCACCATTTAGAAGGATGCCTTCGTCTATTCCGTAAAGAGCCTCGTTAAAAATTTTCTCTGAGTACATATTAAATATCAACGGCGATAGGATACATCCCTGTCTAACTCCACGTAGTACTTTTATGTGATCTGTTTCTTCTCCGTTAATTTTCATGTATGCGGTCTGATTCCAGTAGAGTTCTGAAATTATTCTGAGGTCTTTGTCATCCAGGTCTGCCTCTTTTAAAATGTTTATCATCTTTTGATGTTGAACTCTGTCAAATGCCTTTTCATAGTCGATCAAGCACGCGTATACGTCGCAGTTAACGTCCCTGCATCCTTGAATCAGTACCTGTACTCCGAAAAGTGCCTCTCTGGTACCCACTGCGTTAATGAAGCCGAACTGTCTGTCCGATATTTGTTCCTCGCACTTCTTATAAATTCTTCCATGGATGACTCTAAGAAACAGTTTCAACATATGGCTCATTAGGCTGATTGTTCGATATTCTTCGCACTTTTTAGCCCTCTAATTTTTAGGTATCGCTATGAATTCTGATTCTAGCCATTTATCAGGGATGATTCCTGTATTGTATATTTTATTGAAGACAGCCGTGATCCAAATTATTCCTTCTTCCTCCAAGAGTTTTAAAAATTCAGTTTCGATATTATCAGGCCCTACAGCTTTCCTGCTTTTCATCCGTTTTATTGCTTCTTCTACCTCGGATTTAAGTATGTCCGGGCCCGTCATCATCTGTGAAAATGGATGCCTATAATCCGTTCTTTGATCTTGAAAAAGTGTCTCCAAATATATTCTCCATTTGTCTTTCATCTCTTGGGTGTCAATGATTAATTTTCCATTGGTGTCCACGGAAAACCACCTAGAGCCTAATTTTCCTAAGAAACAATCATGGAAATGGCTGATAAATACAACGGCCGCGAGGATTGGCGCTCCTTAAATGAAGCAGGGATGCTAAGAATCTCCCGATCAGCTAGAAACATAAAAACATTTTCTAAAGAAAGAAAAATAGGTACATGGAATGTAAGAAGCATGTACGAACCAGGAAAAATTTACAACATCATTAAAGAAGTGAAGGGTCTTAAGTATCCTTGGAATAAGTGAAAAGAGATGGCCAGGGTCTGGAAAAGTAACTGTAGATGATCACATTGTATACTATTTAGGAGATGACAGATCAAAACACAAAAATGGTGTAGCAATAATTGTGTCGAAGGAAACAGATAAAGCTGTAAAAAACGTCGTCCTATTCTCAGACAGGATACTGATGATAAAAGTATATGCACCCACACAAAACTATGAACAAGAAGAAATTGAAAAATTTTATCATGATTTAGAAAAAGTATTAGCACCTACAAAGAAACACGATCTCAATATTATCATGGAAGATTTTAATACAAAGATTGGTGAAGGTGAACAGGAAGATATCATAGTCATTTTCAAACGTTTACCTGCTACCAAATCAAAGTCCAGGGAAAACTGCAGCCATTTAACCCACGGATTCCAGACAAATTGGCACAGAAACATATTTATAAAGAAAGCTGAAAAGAAACTTAAAGAAGAAGAGAAACTTGCACCAAAAAGGAAAGCATCCAAGCATCATCCTATACCTGTAAGCAAATTTCATCTTATTTCTAATTCTAATATCATTTCGCAAGCATCATTCTTTAGAATAAGCTATTCTTTTTTAACAATTTTTTAATCTAACATAGAGGCTAGTGAAAATAATAAACAGACTTACATTTAGTTGACAATAATCATATAAAGTCCACAATATCGTTTGAAATACCTTCCATAATTATTACACCAGTATACAGTTCAAATAATTTTAATATGGCACCTATTTTTGATGTTTTTATCTTTCGTAGAGTACGACGGCAATCCAAATAAACTTCACAATTTTATTGATGTTATTTCCATACTTCTAAAGCATTTCTGGATCATACAAATCCGGAAAATTTTCAAAATCATAAAACACCAGAGAAATTATTTCTGTATACGGATGTAAAAACTGGCGGTCAATAAAATCAATTAATTTTGCAGAAAAACTTAACAAAAACTCATTAACTAGAGATTTAGTCAACCTTAAGTCCCAAACGAAAATCCTCATCAATTCCATGAAAAAGTCATGAGTCCTTTAAATACCATTTTAAATCGCATTGAATTGCCCACAGAACATGAAGAAGTTAAAAGAAGTAACAAAAAATTTTTCCAACAACAAGCTCTAACTACATTTTTGGCAGGTCTAAGAGAACCCCTAGTATCAACAATTCGATTCATAAGATCACCGAATCTCGCTCTTGCTATCCAATATATTCATATTAGATACCTCCAAAAATCTCATAATTATTTCTTATCATCTTCTCACAAACCATCTGCTACTTCAAAAACGCAGGGACACAATTTAACTCATACACCGCTCCTACACGATTGCAGCCTGAGGTGCCCAGGCTCCAATGGTCACAACCATTCTTTAGGCCGAATTAAATGCCTTTGCAACAACAGCAATTCAACAATTATCCAAAAGGGACATTTCAACCCCCTAGATTTTAATTTTCATTAACCAGTTCCATATCAATCATATAAGCCAACACCTATGAGCTTATCCATACGTCAAACAAGCTTTAATAGACCCCAATCTCAAAGATACTACAGATTTTAACAAACAGCCACCCATTCACCGGAGAAGAACTCTATAATATCAAACAATAAGATGAAAACAATTACGATGAAGGTGTAGACAATGACACATACCCAGATTACCCTTCCTATGTACAAGAAAGCCAAGAATATGGGAAAGAAGATGTAAATGTTCAAACATTACAATAAGAAAAAGAAGAAACATAATAGAATTGCATTCCTATGCTGACAAGGAACAGCTTTCTTACATTAAAATTCAAAATTCTCTCCGTAAACTTCTTATTGATACAGGAGCCACTAAAGATTTCCTTAATCCTGATATAGCCAATAAATTTTACAAAAATAATATTAAATATGAACCATTTACACAAGTAAAATCGTTTAAAAAAAGAAAGGATTTACTAGAGTTCAAAACTGACAAATAAATTTAATCGAGGAGATTCAGATTACCGTATTTCAACAGATGGACTGTCTGTGTTGAAGTAGATGGATTGCGGAAGTGTGATTCTTTTTAACAAAATCCAGCAACAATCCCTCTGAATAAGGTTTCATGTCCACAAATGGTAGTGCTCTAAAACCCATACAGATTGAACCAAATTAAAACGGAACATACAATTTAATACATGTCTGTTTAAACTGCATTTGAAATAGTGGACCAATATAAAACTTGGACAAAAATAAATCCATACCTGGGTATAGACATTGTATAAAATATCGTTCAACTATCTGTCTCGCAACAAAGTTGTTTGCGTAAGACGGGTTTGTCTAAGAAGGCGATAATAGTTCAGGAAATGAATCTCGAAAAAAGTTAAAACCTCGCAATTTTTTCCTCCTGCATGTATCCAGTTGAAATTTTAGCAGAAGGTAGGTAATAGCCCGAGGATCAAAATCTATATCGAACCAAAGTGCGCTGAAGGGTTTTAGGGGTGAAAACTACCCCTAATTGTCAAAAATTATAAAATAAGATATTAAACCTGAATATGGGTAAGATTTGGTTTGAATTAGTTAAATAATGATTATTTTATACTTTTGAGTAGAGTTCCATCATATTTCAACCCTTAAAAAGCAACCCTTGTTAGAGATTAATGTAAAAAATTACTAATTCTAAAAAAATGATTTCGCCTTGGATCGATTTGGATAAAAATTTGGATTTAAGCTCAATTCACTCGCTGCTTTATAGTTTATGTCATGTCGACGAACCCTGATTGTTCTTAGGGGTGAGAACTACCCCTAATTGTCAAAAATTATAAAATAACATATTAAACCTGAATATGGGTAAAATTTGGTTTGAATTAATTAAATAATGATAGTTTCGTACTTTTGAATAAAGTTCCATCATATTTTAACCCTTAAAAAACGACCCTTATTAGAGATTAATATAAAAAAATTAGTAATGCGAAGAAAATTATTTCACCTTGGAACGATTTGCATAAAAATTTGGAATTAAGTTCAACTCACCCTCTGCTTTATAGTTTATGTCATGCCGATGAACCCTGATTGTTCTTAGAGGTGAAAACTACCCTTAATTTTAAAAAATTGTAAATAATATTACAAATCTTAAGATGAGTGAAATTTGGTTTGGATTAGTTAAATAGTGAGTTTTTTATACTTTAAAATACAAATTCATATATTTTCAACCCTTAAAAATCAATTGTTATGAGTGCTATAGGTGAAAACAATTTTTTGCCAAAATTTTGCAACTTTTCAACTTTTGAAAATCACCCTTTACAACATTGCAGTTTTTATAAACTAATTTATAAGATATAAATTGAAAAAAGTAGAATTAAATACAAAAAAAATTATCAACATAAAAAGGCACCATATATTCTTATACATTTACATAAATAGTTGAAAATATTTACATTTATAGGTAAAACAATTATAATATTCATTTTATTCGTCATCAATTACATCTTCATGGTGATCTATGTCATCCTCATCTTCTTCAATTATTGGTGGACTGTTATTGCACCCTTCACCTGAGCACCCAGAACAAGTGGAGTTACAGTATAAACCAACTTTTTTGCACCCATATGAAACGCCGCATCTTTTTTTGCATTGGCAAAAAATAATTTTCAAAAATTTATCGGGTGCAGGTGGTTTGTTCATGCGTACGGGTAATAACAAACCATCTTTAGAATACCATCCCCAATCTGTTGCTCTGATATTTTCATTGCCAAGCCATAGACATATGAGCAGATGTTTTATTCTGTTGTATGGGATTTCAAAATAAGAACGCTTAAAATTTCGAATGTATAACGCCCCACTAGCTAATATACCGGTTTTTGATTATTATGCTCCGAAATGTACTGTACTATACTAGTGGAATTTTCCGGAAAAAAATTAACTGGTTTTTTTAACGTATTTCCTTTAATTTTTAACGATAGAGTGTTTCTTCAAAAACGATTTGTAGAGATTTTTATTAGCTACAAGGATCTGTAAATTAAATCTTTTTGGAACCCTTGGTTTTTAAATGGGGTGAGTTTAAAGGGCTCGAAAAAGATGGTGCTTGATCGTAAATCGATGCTTTAAACGGCTATATCTCGCCAAATATTCATTGTACAACAAATCTAAATAAAGTGTAATTTTAGTTATTAAAAAAGCTACAATTTGGTAATTTTTATTTTTTTCATATATTCAGTATTTTCGGGCATATTTAAAAAAAGAAGGGTAAAAAATATGAAATTGTAAATCGTTTCTCGCTTTAAGCTGTACTTTTTCTAAAACTAAGCATTTTTAATGGGTCAAACTTCTTGGACGTATTAACAATACATCTACAAAGGGAATTGCAGAAGGGTGAAGATCGATTTTAATTATGGGGGTGGTTAGGGTGTTGTTTTCCTCGATTTTTTCGTAAAAAATGAGGTATTGACCTTATTTTTTTATGATAGGTCTATTTATGCTCTTTAATAAAGGTTTTGTGAGTTTTCTTCCAAAAATGCATCAATTTCCCGATATTTGAGTTTGAATATTTCAAATTTGGCATTTGAAGAAAACCGCTGAACATTGATATTGTATTTGTAATTGTATTTGTCTTTTTAAAAGCTACAAATTTGTTCTCCACAATTTTTTTGATAAAATGCACCATTTTCGAGTTATTCGCGAAAAATCGATTAAAAACGTGGATTTTTTCGTCTAAAAGTTGTTACTTTCAATCGCGAATAACTTGAAAAGTATCATTTTATAAAAAAAATGTATAGCACATTTTTGTTTAGAATCACTTTTTTAATCTAAACCTGTAGTTAGAACGTAAAAAAAAATTTCACCCCGGAGATGGGGTGGCAACCACCCCCTAGGCTTTGGTGCACTTTGGTTCGATATAGATTTTGATCCTTAGGCTATTACCTACCTTCTGTTAAATTTCAAGTCAATCCACGCCGCAGGAAAAAATTGCGAGGTGAAATGCTACATTTCCTGGACTATAACTGGTTTGACAGCATAAATCGTAGATTTATGTGTAGCTTTCAATTTTTATGAGTTCAGAATCCAGCAGCCCGCTGAAGTATTGGATTTTTATAATATAATTATTTGACAATCTTTTGTTGGCCAACCAGCTACAGCAGAATTGAGCCGAAATACATTATATTCCTATGTTCCGAATTTATTTCGTTCAATCTGTATATGGGATATGTTGAAAAATTTGATATGCTGAAAAATCTTTATGAATGGTGTCACATAATTGGTGGCATGGAATATTTTTTTTATTTTGTCAATGATTGCGCCGTAAACGCATTCATTTTATTTCAACTTAGAAGCCAATCCAAAAGCATGTCTTTGAAAGAATGCCGGCTCTCTGTGATTAGAGGTCTTATTGGAGCTTCAGAATAATTAAAAGGGGAAGAGCATCAGCAGAAGAAACAGTGCCGTTCAAAGTCTTCTCATATGCCCGAAAGAACTACTTCTTCGAGATATGCCCACTGCATCACAACAGCAAATGTTAGCAGAACACAAAGAAAATGTTAATCTTGCAATGTCAGACTTTGTCTCAAACACGATAAAAATTGTTTTGCAACGTTCCTTGCAAAACAATAGGAAGAATAGGAAGAAAGAAGTGCTACCTGGTTTTTATTTCTCATTTAGTTTTTTGTTATGCTATTTTCCTGTTGGTGTCTTGAGAATACCACATTCTGCAGGATATACTTCAGGATCAGCATTGTAAGAATATACTAAAATAAATCAATTTCAAAAAAATCCTGTTTTTCTTTAATTTACTCAAAATCGGCCTCCAAAGGGTTGAAAATCTATCCTAAATATATGATTGTCGATTATGTATAGGTATTAATCAATGACTTTAAAATCTCCATCCTTAATCACGAAAATTCGAAGCGTATGCACTCGTTTTACCTGCTATCAGGAGTTGTTACTCATTTGCGAGTACTAGAGAGGAATTGAATTATGGCGCGAACTTCCCTTTAATTAAGTTCAACAACTGAAACAAGACCTTAATGGCCTAAGTTTAATTTGTTCTGCCCCAACTAATCTCACTTATATCAAATATTTTATTTTATCATTGACCGCTCTAACCCCTTTGTAGCTGTTCAAACATTAACGATGTAGGATTCAGGTTTAATTTGTAATTGCAGAGATAAATGAGTGCGAGGGGGAAATATGCGACGAGGAAAGGAATAGATTGGCGATGGGGGTTTGAATTTAAATTGTTAATTAAATAGGGGAAGGTGTTTGTGTCACCGTTCTAGGAAAAGTTTGCAGACGACAAATAGCGTTCTGTGTTTGTTTCAGAATTCAGGAAAATTTAGTTGTTGTGGTAAGTTGTTACACAGATAATATAATATTCTGCGAATTATATACTCTTATCCATTAAGGTATTTTTCCGCAAATCGCCAGGAAATTTTGACATTCCTGTCAAAATTTCTTGAAGAAAAAGTCAGGACTTCCTTACTGTACGGAAATGTCATTTCCTTACTGTAAGGAAATGATATTTCCGTACAGTTGTTAGTGTTCTACATAAATGATAGAAAACACATTGCTTATAAGGAATTAATTTATATTTCATCTTTAAACAATGGTCTAGGAAGTATGCCATTACAACATTTTCTGAGAAAGAACTCGTATTTTTACTCATGCGATAATCCATAAAACGTCTGTATGCATTTTCGTACTTTTCTCTTGATTTCTTTGGCAATAATTCTAATGAAGCAGTATTCACTGCCTCAACCAGCTCTGGAGGAGTCCCAGGAATGGAAATTTCATCATCACTTATCATTTTACTTTCGAGAACACGAGCAATTAAATTTATAAGCGTCAAGTTTGACAATTCAACCTCAATACGTTTCCATAGTAACCCAAGTAATTTTATTAGGAATTTCAAAGCACCATTTATTTGGGAATAAAATTATCGCGTTTTTTTTAAATCAATCAATATCTGTCGAATTTTAAACGATTTGCGGAAAAATAGTATGTTTACCTCGTAGGAAATGCCACATTCCTGGACTCTGCGTTGCTAAGTCTCGGCTTGCGCCTCGACTTAGCAATCTTCACAGTCGTCCAGGAATGTTAAGCTTTTCCTACCCGGTAAACAATATACTATTTCCGCAAATCGCCAGGAAATTTTGACATTCCTGTCAAAATTTCTTGAAGAAAAAGTCAGGACTTCCTTACTGTAAGGAAATGATATTCCCGTACAGTTGTTAGTGTTAACCAGCAATTAAATTTATAAGTGTTAAGTTTGACAGTTCAACCTCAATACGTTTCCATAGTAACCCAAGTAATTTTATTAGGAATTTCAAAGCACCATTTATTTGGGAATAAAATTATCGCGTTTTTTTTTTTAAATCAATCAATATCTGTCGAATTTTAAACGATTTGCGGAAAAATAGTATGTTTACCTCGTAGGAAAAGCCACATTCCTGGACTCTGTGTTGCTAAGTCTCGGCTTGCGCCTCGACTTAGCAATCTTCACAGTCGTCCAGGAATGTTAAGCTTTTCCTACCCGGTAAACAATGTACTATTGTTTAATAAAAAGATTCATATTTCCTTGCTATTTCCTCTTTACTGGTAAATCTACCCCAACATTCGTTTTTCTAGTAACATTATTGATGAAACTTCCACCAAGTTAATGCATTTTTTTTACTTGTAGTAAAATCTCTTTCGCGCATCTCTTTGTTTTCTACCGAAAAAATTACCAATTACTTCATTGGTTGGTATCGATCCAAAACTTTTTCTTTAGTTTTATATTTTGCATATTATTTAGGGGGTGGTCTTATACCTTGGTGCCAGAGTTTGTTTCAAACAATCGTGAAATGCAAAAATATGCTTGTCTAAAACCAAACCTAACAATGAACAAGAAAGGACAAAGAATTGTATTTATAAAATGCCTTGTAAATGCGATCAGTTTTATTTAGGTGAAACATCAAGGTCATTAAATGTTAGAATAAGTGAACATCAATCTTATATTAAAAATAGAGAATTTGATAGATCTGAAATATGTAAACATGCATGAGATACTGAACATAGGGTTCAATGGAGTGATTCCAATATAGTCATAAAAGAAACGAGGAAGTTATTAAAAGGAAAATACCAGTACAAATTAGTAAGTCAGTTTGGATTTGAAAGAATTTGGTATTTATTGAAAGTAAATGTTTATTGAAAATAAATGCACGACCATGTCGGGATAGTATTATGAGGTTTTTTTTCTGGGTTTTCCTTCATAATTTAGTATGGAATCACTAACAGAAGAATTTTTACTGTCATTATGGGATGTGTTTGCCTTTTTGAAGACGAATTACATACTATGATTGTTTTTGACAAATATTCTCAAGTTAAAGTTGATTTCGCGTAATCAAATGAACTATCTTACAAGTAAAGTCGTCCCAGGAACGCAACAAAGTCATCTACTTTAAAATGAATAATGTATGTCTAAATTGTCAATATAAATGAGTCAAATAAAATTAAATTATTTGAATTTTTCACTAAGTAACAAAAAAATAAAATTTGTTTAATTTACTAATGTTTATATTTTGAGAACGATTTCCGAAGTGGAATAAAATTTTTAAATTAATAAAACTACTTTAATCTGTAATTGCGGCTTGTTCCCATTTAAATAGTAATTACTTTAAAATGCCACGAGAAAATAGCTTCAGATCTTTGTATCTGTTGTTTTTTTTAATTAAATTTATTTCGAATCATTCCTGAGCATTGTAATGAGACTATTTTTCCCATTTACGTCGTTATTTCAACAATTTTTCTTCCCTGAAAAATAAAACATATTTCAATTTGCCGCTTCCAACTCAGGAATCAAATCAAAATTCTTTCTGGATCCGCACTTCGAACTCACCTGAACTCAAGAAGCGACACGTCATATGGACGAGTATCCATCAATTTCAAATGGTCCAATAGTTTCGTGTAATTGAAACTCCATAAAATGACTCCCAGATTTTTTAGCTGAGAATTCAATTTATCTAGTGACAGGTTGATATATGGTAAAAGGTAAGCGCTTGGAAACGGGATAATAATCTCTTATACTACATGGTTTATTCTTTTTCAAGGAAACAGAAACTAAATTAAATTTTGGAATAACAACCAACTTTGATGATTTTATTACTGTTTTACTTATTTTGTTCACAAATAATTTGCAATTTGTTAGTTAATGTTTTGACAAAAAAAAACTATATATCAATCTTATACTTTAATTGTTTTTTTTTCCTTTCCTTCTCATCTCAAAAAACTAAAATCATGAAATTTAGCAGAAAAACGACAAAAGGTAATCCAATTTTGACATACAACGGAGTATTATTAGATGTTATGGATCATCAATAAATCTTAGAACTGACCTTCGACTCCAGACTTACTTGGAATACACACATACAGGAAACGAAAGGCAACTGCTAAAAAAATATTAATATCCTAAATAGTTTAGCACATCTCAAATAGTCAGCTGACGAAGAGATATTGCTTACAGTTTACAGATCCATTATTTGCTCCGAAAGAGACTATGGTAATTTTGTCTATATGTCTACCTCCAAGTCACATCTGAAAGCTCTTGACTCCATACACAATACAGGTCTTAGGATCTGCCTAGGTGCCTTAAGATCTAGCTCAGCTCAAAGCATGTACTGTGAAGCTAACGAACCGCCACTCTGGTTAAGGAAACAACATCTTCTTTTGTCATATGCAGCTAGCTTATTAGCCAATCCATAAAATCCAACCTACCAACTAATTATTCAACCAAATAATCTCATTCATCGTTGTCAGACCACTAGAGCTACACAACCACTCTGTTTGTATACTAAATTCTATTCTCGACGATTTCGTCAATACCTCTCTTTACTCTTTCAATAAACATGATACCCCTATAGCTTCAAGCTATAATTAAACAATTGTTCCTAGACAGACTTAATCAAAATCAGTTTCATAAAGTTCTTTATACAGATGCCTCTAAACATAATGTAGGAGTGGGTAGTGCTGTTGTTTTCACTTTCAGCACTACAAAACTTATCAGTCTTCCGAAGTTTGTAGTGAATATACCGAATTATCGAAATTGAGATGGCAATGGAGCACATGTAGCACATGTAGCAAGACAAGACACCAACAGATGGTCTCATAAAGTGGCATTCTGGAGACCTCGAGAAACAAAAAGAAGCGTGGGAAGGTAGGGAAGAAGCTTCCGGTAGGGATCTATGGAGGAGTATCACCTAGCTGCAAGCCTTATCTCTTGCCGAAATGCTCCACAATAGGCCGATCGGACACCATCATATTCTGGTCTAAGCTGCAGATTCGTTTTAGAATTTTAAACTGCTGCGTTAGTCTTTTTTTATTTTTCTGTAAATTGAGCCAGGGTTTGAACGCACATCCACTTAACCATTCGACAGTGGAGCGAATGAGAGTCGGCCGCCTGATCCACTTGGCTATCTGACCGACAAAAACCAAGTAAGTAACTTAAATTAAAATTACTTGGGAATTAAGAGTAAATACAAACGACAGCTAAATATAATAAAATAAAATTGAAAGCTTTAAACCAACGGAAGATATGTCATTACTTTTGACAGAATTGGCATTGCAGAATTAAGCTTCTTTTGATCATTTTATCTGTGACACCTTGAGATAGTGTTAAAATAAATGGTTAAAGTCTTCGTGAGCGAAATAGGCTGTCATTTCTCTTTATTAACTGACTGGGGTCAAAGTGATGGGAGAAATTTCCAAGGTTATTCATATAAGTTTCCTGGGTATGGGTATTCTCTCCTGCGTTAAAGTGATGGTTCGCCTGATTCAACATACATACTTTGAACTAAGCTTATGTAGTGTGCTTTCAGTGTAATTCTAATTGAGTTATGTACTGGATCTAGAAATTTGAATAGTGAACCTTTAGCTACGTTGCAGGCAACAGCAGTACAATCTAATTTTGAACGAATTAAGGTTTTTTAAGGTTTTAAGCATAGTTGTTGTTGGATTCTTTGAACTTGATCTGTAATCTGATGTTTAATGTGATTTGAAAGTTATTTATGTAAGAAATGTTGACGATCGGCGGGAAGAATAACTAGATTTGAATTTAACTGAAGTTATTTTTTTATCTTTTCTCTCGAATTGCCTAATGTTCGGAATAGGAGTCTTCGAAAATCTCTAGCTATGTTTTGTCTAGTTATTTCACCATTTTCGAAAGGTAAACTTGAGATGGGTCCTTCAGTTTGACAGATAGTTTTTTCAATTGGAATGTGATCTGGGATAACAGAGAAATAGAAGCCTTTTGCTATATATAGCTAGAGTGGTAATGGTCGAAATCTGTGAAAGCCATAAAACTGTATGTTGATACGGTTGAAACTATCCCATAATATAGAATATACATTGAAATATTGAAAGGATGACCAAATACTGAAAATATTGATACTTTTGACATCTATTTTTTGTCTAGTGAAATAATTAACTTTACAGAGACGCGCAAAACTAATATTTTTAAAAAGTTGTGACATTTGGGAGAAGAAGAAGAAGTATGGTGTTTGAGTTTTAGAAATTTAGAAATGACTGTATTGTCTCGACAGACTATAAGGAATGTTCATCATCATCCAGCCTCAAGAGTCCACTGCTGAACATAGGCCTCTTCCTCATGTTTCCAGCCCCGTCTATCTTGCGCCGCTTTTATCCAGTTTTTATTGAGTCTTCTTAAATCGTCAGTCCATCTTGTAGGTAGGCGACCGACGCTTCTCTTGTCTTCCCTTGGCCTCCATTGAAATAACCTCTTTGTCCATCGCCCATCTGTCATTCTGGCTTTGTGTCTTGCCCATCTCCATTTTAGTCTGGCTCTCTTCTGGATGATGTCAGTCACTCCGGTTCTTCTCCTGATATGTTAGTATGTAATCTGAAAGTGGTTGTTGCCTGCAGGTATATTTTGTATAATAATTAAGTATGTCTATAATCTAGCCTGCATTCTTTAAGCGCCTGTAATATTTTGCTTAGCTCAACTGTGTCAAAGGCTTTGTGAAAATCGATAAATATTAGGACTAGAGCTTTATTGTATTCCACTGCTTTCTCTATTAAGGTTTTTATACTTTGTAGATGGTCATTTGTTCCGTAACTTTTTCGGAATCCTGCCTGTTCCCTTGGTTAAAGTCTCTAATTTTCTTTCCATTCTCTTAACTAGAATTCGCGTAAACAACTTCTAAATTCGTAATTCTCTAAATTTGCTTTGTCTCCTGCTTTGTGTAATAGAATCATAGTAGCCTTGTTCCAGTTTGTTGGAATATTGGCGCCGAGAAGGCAGATATTGAAAAGTTGTTTAATTTTTTCAAGTAATACATCCCTTCCAATTTTTACTGCTTCTGATACTATTCCATCTTCACCTGGGATTCGATTATTTTTCATTTTTTTCAGGGCTTCTTTGATTTCTGATTTTGTTATATCGGCATTAAATCTGATCCTTGGTTTAATACCCCAGTTTTTAGTGTAATTGGAGGTTCCGTATTGTTATTTTTTTTTTGATCTATATAACTCTGTGTAGAACTCTTCTACTATTCTTAATATTTCATCTCTGTTCGTTGTTTCTTCTCCAGTTCTGTTTCTCCGTTTGTTAATTTCTATTTTCCCCTTTTGTACGCTCCTCTTCAAAACTTTCATGTTCTTATTTTGCTTTATTGCCTGTTTTGTTTTTTTCTACAATGTAGTTTCTTATGTCTCTTCTTATTGCCTTTGTGGTCGTCTTATTTATTTGATTTATCGCTTCTTTGCTTGTAGTGTTATCTCCTTTCATTTGTCGCCTTAGTTCTATAAGGGTTTTCGTGGGTTGACTCAGTTTTTCATCTTTTTTGCTTGTCGGACAATATTTAGTTTGAGCCTGTTGCATTGTGTTGACTATTTGTTTGTTCAATATATTGATGTCTGCTGTTGTTGTATCTTTCAATGAATTACCAATATATTTTTCGAACTCCTGAATGTTAGTTGGTTTTGTCCATTTTTTTGGTTGTTTCTTATTTATCATTTTGAGTCTTTCGTTTTCGGTTGATACCGTTATGTTAGCTCTTACTAACCTATGATCACTGCTTGTACTGAACTGGTTTAGCACATTTACGTCTTTAAATAATTATTTTTTGTTTGTTAAGAAATAGTCGATTTTGTTCCATGTTTTTCCATCAGGACTTTCCCATGTCCATCTTCTGGGTTTTTTCGTTTTAAAGAAGCTGTTCATTTGATAAAGATTGTTTTCCAAAAGGAAAGTCAATAGTTTTTTGCCTCTATCATTTCTGCCTTCGCTTCCAAAATTTCCCAATATTATTTCAGAGGGATCTTCCTTAGTGCCTTTTTGGCGTTGAAGTCACCACCTATTATTAAGAAGTGGCTAGGATTTTCCTTGATTGCACAGGATATTTGATCGTAGAATATTTGGACTTCTTTGTCTGGATGCCCTGTAGTAGGGGCGCACACTTGAATGAACTTTAGGATATATCTGGCGTTTATTTTGATATTTAAGTAGACCATTCTTATTGAGATTTGGTTTATTGACATAATTCTGTTAGCAATTCTTTTGTGAATAAAGAAGCCGACGCCTCCGACTGTAGATTCCTCTTCTCCTGTGTAGTAAAATAAATGGCATGATGGGAGTGAGGTAAGACTCTCCCTTTTTTCTAACTTCGCTGATACCTACAATATCCCAGTTCACTTTTGAGAGTTCTTCCTTCATTTCTTCGAATCTTTCTTCGGTAGAGAGTGACTGAACATTATATGTGGCGATGTTGAGGTTTATCTTTTTGACGCACATTGAATAGGGTTGGTTGGTTTGTAGAGCCCCGCGTACAGGAACAAGGTTAGTGTTCAATGGGATTTCGCCCGGTGTCCCAAGAGCATCGTTAGCGGCCGCGTGGCGTGCAACCATTCAGTTTTTAGCACGATAGCTTCCACCTTAACTTACGGATTTTTTGCATCTGGTTTTCTCCATATTTTTGTTGGGAAGGATGGGGAGGAAAAGAAGGTGTGGATGGAAAGAATATATTAGAAAGAAATATAGTGACCCGTCTGCCTTCGGAAACCTAATCGCCATTCGGGGTCGGAAGAAAACAAGAGTTAGCCAAGAGAGGCTGATAGAAAAAGATTAAAGACATTTCACTCAAGACAAGTTGAAGAAGAGTAAAATGTGAAGGCTCTTATGAGGAATATTAAATTATAAAAATGTAAATCTATATGATTTAGTAAGCTGGTAAAATTCCTCCTTCGTAGAAGCGAATAAAATGTGCGGAAAGATTTCCGCAGTAAGTACAATTAAACCTAAAAGATGAATACTGTTATAAAAATTAATATTAAACTCACCTTGTAACCCTTTCCACCTTGCTATTGTCTACGCCATTGAAATCTAGCAGCACGGGCCTACGAGATAATTGTTATTATTCCGAGAATACTTACACAGTTTCGTTATAGAAAAGTGTTTGAAGTGTCGGAAAATTGTGACAGAATGGCGACACTAAACGGAAGCCTAACGAAATAATTACAATTTGTATGCAAGGAACAATTATCGCCAAGGTGTTTTTATTCTAGTTTGGGATTATTCAGTAATTGGAGAAATTAAGGTTTTTTTTGGACATTTAAGGTTGTTTGAAAGGGGAAAATTTAAAAGCTTAATTGAAGATGCTAGGAGGTAACAAAATTTAAACAAAGCAATTGCAAATTGTTATTTTTATTACACTGAAGTTACAGCTTACGAACAATGTAATTAAGGTTATAATGAATTTGTACAATACTAATTATATACATTGGAAGCTGGAGCTGAATAAGCAGAATGCATTACTGTTTGTATATTAGTAAAAGGTATAGAGACTTTGTAAGTTATGGAAACAAAATTAAACTTAATTTTAAATGTGCTGACAGAAATATTGTTAAAGCAATACGGAAGTTATATTATAACAAGTGTTTTTAATATGTAGGTATATTACGGTATACGGGAAAGTTACTATACTCGTTCTGATTTTTTGAGTCTCGCTAATTACGGTGAAGTAACCCCGGATGTCAACAATCCCAATATCAACAGTTTTGTCGGCATATAATTTTTATATAAAAAAATAGTGTTGTAATTAAATTCAATTATTTTCGATCAATAAAGGATTGCAGTGTTTCAAAAAAGGTAACCCCTTCTCTAGGTTTGGTTTGCTTTATAAAAAAATTTTGTAACGCCATCCGTTTTCAAGATACAGGGTGTTGAAGAAAAACAAACTTTACGCATTTTTTACGATTTTGCCGAAACTACTGGCAACATTGTAATGCAATTTTATACGAATACGTTTTGGAAGCTGATACGTCACCATAAATTTATTTTTATATCTGATTCTCATAGAGGGCGCTAGTTACACGGATCGTACTAAATATTAGTCAATATAACTTTTTTAAGAGTATAATTATTATTCAAAATTTCAAGTAGACTTAAACATCATTCAATTTTACACGAAAAAGGTAGTCTTGGTAAAACTCGATACTGTGTACGGTTTTCGGAATATTTTGATTTGAAAATTCTGAAGTAATAATTGATGCTGGTAGTAATGATAAAGTTCTAATAGGTAAACCTCTATTTTCTCCAAGTGTGCCATCGAAATCTGACATTTATTGATTGTTACGACGATAAATCAACAATAATTAGAGTTTTGAAACCTTGTTATTTGTAAAATCAAATCAAAATATATTCTACAAGCACATCTTAATTTCCCAGCATCCACACTAACTACAGCACACTCAATTCTCCCTATCTTTTATTACTAAACAAACAAAAATCACCATACTTATACCAAACAAGAATTATCAGGGGCATTCTAAGAGAAACTCTCAGTGAAGCCTGCAATCAACTAGCCTGGACCGAAATGATTAACATCAGTGTGAAGCTATTCAAGTAGCACTCATCGATCCTGTTAGAAGCAATCCAATAAATCTTCATGAATAACACCTATATACTTCGGACATAATTCCTATGAAAACAGAAACAATAATAGATAGCGATCCTTTCACTGAGAACGATCATCCAAATCCAGAAGAAGAGATGCACATCAGACGTTTATTCAGAAAATTTCCAGATATATTCCATAATTCTGATTATACTTTAACATTTACAAATCAAATAAAACACCACATACGAACAACGGATGAAGTCCTAGTTTTCACAAAATCATATCGATATCTACACGCACATCGAGAAGAGGTTCAAACACAGATAACATCAATGCTGGACCAAGGGATCATCAGACCAAGTCAGTCACCCTGGTCATCTCCAATTTGTGTCGTACCAAAAAAACCAGACGCGTCTGGAAAAATTAAATGAAGAATCGTAGTCGATTACATATAGATAAATGAGAAGACTATAGACGATAGGTATCCAATTCCATTCTTGATAAACTCTGACGCTGTCAATATTTTTCCACCCTCGATCTAGCCAGTGGATTTTACCAAATAGAAAAGGCAGAGGAAAATATACAGAAAAAAGCATTATACGCGGAAAATGGCCATTATGAATACCTTAGAATGCCTTTTGGTTTAAAGAATGCAACCTCTACATTTCACAGAATAATGGACAATGTGCTTAAAGCACTCATAGGAAAAATCTGCTTAGTATATAGTCCATTTCCATCATATTGATAGCACATTATGTATGCAAATCCGTAAACTATTGATACGGGTGACTCAATGAAAAATAGATATTTGTCAACAAGTTTACAGAAGGGCGTTATTACTTAAAGGGCGTTGATGTACAAGTGCATAGTGTACATTTAATATTATATTTTTCTCTCTTAGACTGAAGGCACCTTTAAAACTACACTTAACCTGGATAAAACCTGTTGTCGACGTCATTTTTAAATGATTAAATTGACAAAATATCGACACCAAAAACGTAGATAGGTAAGACATGAACAATGTACATCTACAAACTAAATGGAAGATGCAAACAATTTCTAATTTATATTATTGGCATAAGCTGTAATGTGGCATAAAAACTACTTAAACTATCATTAGTGAAGACTTATCAGTAATTCCAGGTAATCGTTCAAAGAAGGTATTCTTTTTGTGTCAGGCGATAACTTGTATAGAAAACAATAATCACCTTTAAATTACTGTTTACATTAATTTATTTCGTGAAACATTGAATTCTCTCGTTAATCACCCGTGTATAATTAACAATAATCGTGTGGCATATATATCGACGTTTTTTACGTACAAAAAAAGTATAGTGAGATTAGTGGACACTTATTTTATAGAAGATTTTTTAAAAGATAATGAATTGTTGACGGCATCTTAAAATATTAATTTTTTTTATTTATTTCAAAACAAGTATAGGGTGACGCCTAAGGATTTTTTGACCTGTTTAGGATTTGCATACATAATGTGCTATCAATATGATAGAAAAGGACTATACATAGATGACATCATTGTATACTCAACCTCACTTCAGGAACACAATATGTTCAACCTTAAGAAAATCTTTGAAAGACTACGAGAAACTAGGTTCAAGATACAGATAGACAAATGCGAATTTTTAAAAAAAGAAGTTAAATTTTAGTACATAACATTTTTATGCTTTTTGAACATTTTTTCAATATTTTTTTTGTCGAATTTAAGCTTTTATAACGATTATTTCGAAGTGAAGTACTTAAATCTTCTCTATAAAACGAACAAATTTACAATAACGAATAAATACTAATGAGCAACAATACGATGTTGGAACATTAAAATTTCCACACGTATATAAACAAGTAGAACCTATTTCCAGCTTCGACACCATTGCCCCGGCAGTTTCTCTAATTTCTAAAATATATTTATTTCAGTAACATTATAATCAAAGACCTGAATCCTAGCAGATACACAGCGTGCTTCATCTCGTCATCTTGCGCCATTGTTACAGTTAGCTCTGTCGAAGTGAAGTGCCCAAATTAGGGTAATTAGAAAGCGGCATGTTTTGTAGAGAAGCAAATTGGAATTTATTGTTCTATGAACAAATCTCGTCTCGTGCCCGAGGAGCTCAGCTCGTATCGTCTTTTCAACGTTATTTTGCAACTTAGATAAATTCTCGTCTAAGAGACTTTTATGCGCGAAATAGGTCCGTGGGATTTGAAGGGTTTATTTTCAAGGTAACGTTCATTGTTTGTTGAAATGCTATGCCCGAAATAGCTTTATTTAGACAATTACACGGGAATTCATTATATTAAAGTGTACTGTTCGAGTTCATATTTGAAACTTATCTCAATTCTTTAACAGGCTATAAACTCTTTAAAAAAATTAGTTTGCGCTGCTTTATTGAGTTATTGAAGTTACTGCAATATTACAATTAATTAAAGATATATTTCTGTCCACTAGAAGTACTTCATATTTTTGGTTTGATAAATTCATCATCATCATCCAGCCGAATTTTCACATCCATTGTTGGATATAGGCCTCCTCCAAACGTCTCCAGTTCTCTCAATCTCTAGCTGCTACAATCCAGTTTGTTTCTATTCTCCTTAGGTCATCGGTCCATCGGGTGGATGGTCTGCCTCGACTTCGCTTGTCAGCTCTTGGTCTCCACTCCAATAATCTCTTCGTCCATCTTCCGTCTTCCATTCTAGCAACATGTCCAGCCCACCTTCACTTTTGTTTCATTGATTCGCAGTATAATATCGTCTACGCCAGTTCGTCGGCGTATCTCCTCATTTCTTACGCGATCTTTCAAGGTCAGGCCCAGCATTGATCTCTCCATTCGCCTTTGTGTTACCCTCAGTTTTTCGGCAGTAGCTTTCGTTAAAGTTAAGGTCTCTGCTCCGTAGGTCAAGACTGGTAAGATGCATTGTTTAAATGCCTTCCTTTTCAGGTGAATTGGGATATTTGTTTTAAAAATGTCTCTCATCCGTCCATATACCGCCCATCCCAACATGATTCGTCTATTTAGCTCGCAGGTTTGGTTGTCTTTGGTTATTCTAATTTCATGACCCAAGTATGTGTATTTATCGATTAATTCTACCTTGTTGTTATTGATCTGTATCTCTTCGCTGGGAACCATATTGGTTATCATTTTGGTTTTCTCGAAATTTATCTCCAGCCCAGTTTCTTGTAGTATGTCATTCAGTTCTTAGAGCATGTCTTTGATCTCTCCCAGATTATCTGACAGAAGCACGATATCGTCCACAAAACGTAGATGGTTTAATCTTTCTCCATCGATGGATATTCCTTTCTGTTGCCATGTTAGTCTTTTAAACGCATACTCAAGAACGGTAATGAACAGCTTTGGTGACATGGTATCACCTTGCCTAACTCCCCTTTTTATCTTTATTTTATTATTTGCAGAATATAGACTTATGGTTGTTGTGGCATTTTCATATATATTTTTAATTATATTACAATAAATGCGGTCGATCCTGCAATCTTGTAGTGCTCTTAAGATGGACGGTAGTTCCACTGTATCAAACGCCTTTTTAAAGTCTACAAATATCAAAGCTAAGGGACGGTTGTATTCGTTAGTTTTTTCTATTAGGGTTCTTAGGCACTGCAGGTGATCGTTTGTGCCGTAATTAGGGCGGAAACCAGCTTGTTCCCGAGGTTGGTAAAAATCCAGTTTTGTCTCTAATCTATTTGTTATTATTCGGGTGTATAATTTATAAAGATGGTTAAGGAGACTGATTGGTCTGTATCTTTCCAGGTCTGCTATATCTCTCTTCTTGTGTAAGAGTACAGTTATTGAATTATTCCGCTTTTTTGGGATATTTTGATTCCATAGGCATAGATTAAAGAGCTTTTGAATTTTGACTATCAGTACTGAGCCTCCTACCTTTATCGCTTCCGTGACGACACCGTCCTTCCCCGGAGCTTTGTTATTCTTCATCTTTTTTAGGGCCTTGTAAATTTCGTACAAGGAGATTTCTGGAATATCTTCGGAACCCTGATTTTGAACCTTCCTCTGTTGATATTCGACTATATCTAGAGTCGATTGGTTGCTATATAATGTCTCATAGAATGATTCCACAATTTGTAACAAATGTTCTCTGTTTGATGTGATGTTGCCATTTCTATCCTTGAGTTTGACTATTTGTTTATTTCCATTTGTGAGTTTGCGTCTCATTATTTTCATACTCTTATTTTTCTCAATGGTTTTGATAATTTTCTCATCATTGTATTTTCTTAAGTCTTTTCTGATTTCTCTTGATACTTCCTTGTTCATTCTATTTATATCGTCGTTACTAGAGTTTTCGTCGCTTCTCAGTATTCTTCTTTGTTCCATTTTTTTCTGTGTTTCCAGACTAATTTTTTCTTCCTTCACGCTTTTTGGGCAGCATTTCTTTTGAGCTTCTGTTATTGCTTCTACTATTATGTCATTTAGAATGTTAATATCATTTGTTGATGATTTTTCTTGAAGGAATTTACCTGAATTTATTTGTTTATTTGCTTCTTTTTTATCATATTGTGTCGTTCATAGTTGGTATATGAGACGACGGGGTAGACCAAAGCTGAGGTGGATGGATGGGATAACACAAGATGCGGAGAAGATCGGATTCGGCAACTGGAAAATTCAAGCAAGGGACAGAACAGAATGGCGTAGAAAGCTTGAGAAGGTCGAGGCCCTCTAAGGGCTGTAGCACCAAGATGATGATGATGATGATGATCATAGTTGGTATTTAACACAATGGTGGCTCTACCATACGATGGTCGCTTGATTTCGCAAATTTATTTAGCACTGTCACTTCTGTAAATATGTATCTTTTATCAGTGATAAAGTAATCGATCTCGTTTGGCATGTTCCCATCTGGGCTTTTCCACGTCCATCTGCGGTGAGGTTTCTTGTAGTAGTAACTGTTCATTAGGAATAGGTTTTTCTCTAGTAGGAAGTTTAAAAGAGTGTCGCCACGGTCGTTCCGTCCCTGACTTCCAAAATTTCCAAGAGCAGTTTCTGCTGGATCCAGTTTTGTTTCTATTTTGGCGTTAAAGTCTACACATATAACTGTGAAATGTGTACGGTTGTTTGTGATGGCTCTACTTAAATCATCATAAAAGACTTCGATCTCCTTGTCTGTATATTCTGTTGTTGGAGCATAGACTTGGATAACTTTTAGATTATATCTAGTATTTATTTTAAAGGTGGCATATGTAACTCTAGTGGATACTGGTTGGACAGTTTTTAGATTTCCTGCTAGCTGTTTGTTTATGAAGAATCCGACGCCTCCTACTGACTTATGTTGTTCTCCGTGATAGTAAAACAAGTGACCGGATTTTAGGGTCTCGAGGCCTTCACCTCGCCTTCTCACTTTACTAACTCCGACGATGTCCCATCTGATCTTTTCTAATTCTTCTTCCATTTCTTTAAAGCATTCATCAGGAAGTAGAGTTCTAGTATTCATGGTTCCAATTTTGAGAACTGTTTGTTTTTTAAAGCATGCTCTTGTCAAATTTGTGTCCACCCCAGAATCCTTGGGACAGACTGATAAATCAGTGTTAGAGTGTCTACTCACCTAAGGTAGTTTCCGTTTTGTTTTAAAATTTGACATTTGTAAGAGTTTTTGGCTAAGTTCAATGCCACGGGAGCCACTGCGTGTTGGCAAGGTTTCCGTTTCAGCCGCCCACTCTGGGAACAGACGCTGTTTGCAGCCGCCCACTCTGGATCAGACGCCGCTGTTGTCGCAGTATCACAGCCGCTTAACACATAATGTGAGTGACGCCTGTGAGTATCTGGAATTAAGCCTATAGGATTTTTACTTTCCATAGCCCTAAATCCAGTAATGATATTACTGCTGCGTAATGTCATATCCTCAGTTGATCCGCGGGTACTTATTTGGCAATGCCTTATTCGTACCTGTCCTGCATATCTGCAGGAACTTTCCCTATCAGCCATATGGGACGTGCCGTGTCGAGGCTGAGGACATCCCCCGTCCAGTCTGTCTTCCGTGGAGTACAGAAGAGCCCCTCCTCAGTTCAGAGCTCCTCCTCCACGAAAGCTAAGACCAGCACAAGTTTGATAAATTATTCACTTGTAATTCTTATTTCCCTATTTTTTCCTCGTATATATTTTTCTTGATAGTTGTTTTCCTCGTATTCTACTATCCCACTCTTGCTTTTTTATTGAACAACTGTTTTAATATTATTTCAGTTTCCTTATATTTCAACGATTCATTGAGAAATGATTCCTAATCTATAAACGCTTTAAGAAATTTCATTAAACATCGACCTCGCTTCGAAAAATATCGTTTGCTCGATGCCTTGCCCGTTATTAAATTATCAATAAAAATTCTGTGCATTATAACTTAAGGTATTTTTCCAGTTGGATAAGCGTATTGTCTTATAAAACTCGAGTGTTGGCTAAAATGAGCAAAATCGAATTAGACTCAGTTCAGAGATTTCTTTTAATTCTTGTTGAAAGTAAGCAATTTCGAATTTTCTAAGACAGAGTTTCAAAATAAAACAAAAGAACATTTTTGGTCATTGAACTTTAATAAATGATCATTGATTCGAAGCCGTTGTTTATTTTCTTTGATGTTTTGTGCAAGGAGCTTAATAAAATTTAGAAGAGCAATGTAATTATGAGATTTTTAATAATATACCTTTTTATCTTTCCTCTCTCTACTTACTAAATTAATTAGAACAAAGTATGTGAGATATCATCATAAATTTGTATTTATTTGAAAGGCCTCTCGCTGCCATTATATGAAATATAAAATCGTCCAAAAGAAGCCGAAGCTTCGTTGAGTGGTACGCATCCGAAAAATTCAATTTCCCATTACTCTGAGGCATAAATCAGACTGAAGTTGATCTCGATGACCAACTCACACGAGATGTTCAGAAACCAAATCTCTCGTGCAATATGCCAATGTGTTATGGGCTATGTGGCTCGTAGAGCTCTAAACCAGTCTTTTCTCTATCGCCTTTGTAATTGTCCAGGCCTCAACTCCATATAACAGAACAGAGAGTACGTAGCATCTCAATACTCTAGTTCTAATTTCATTTTGAATTTTCCATAATATTGCTTTCATTTTATTATCTGCATATGTGCGGCGTTTTTTAGTGAAGAAGATTCCTTTACTTCAAATAGTATAAATGTATAAATCAATCTCAAAAGTTGACAGTTTGTCACTTAAATTATAAAATAAAAAAAAAAGTTTGAGGTACAAAATTCAATATTTGGAGGAATTGAGGGTGTCTCTAAATTACCCAGAAGTATTTTGTGTTAGTGAAGTGTGGTGTGATAAACATGAAATTTTAAATTTGTTCTAAAATGTATTAAGCGATTTCTTCCATCGTTCAGACTCAGGTGGGGAGGGGTCGCAATATTTGTAAATGTAAGTTGTTATTTTACTATTAAAAACTGTTCGCTGGCTAAGATTGATAAAATATTTGAGTATGCTTTGATTGATTTGGAATATCAAAATATAATTATAACTGTTGGCTGTTTTTACAGATCTTCAAAGGATACACAAACTTTCATAAATAAAATGGACGAAATGTTATCAGAAATATTAAACAAAAATAATATTATTTTCATCTGTGGTGACTTCAATATAAATTTTAATCCAAAGGTGCACAATATAGATGCATTAAGATTAAAAAATGTTTTTACTTCTTATGGTTTAAATCAATGTATTTTTGAATATACTAGAATACATAATGACTCTAAAACTGTGATTGATAATATTTTCTGCAATGTAAATATTAAGTTATTATTTTCTTCTGTTGTTTATACCAATGTGAGCGATCACTTTTTACAGAAAGTTGAATACAACTTGAATGCTTCTTTTTTGGTGGATAATATTGTTTATAAACGTGATTTTGATAGCAATCTTAATATTAATTATTTTAATCAATTACTCTCTAGTGAATCTTGGTGCTTTCTAAACTCAGATCTTCTTCTTCTTCAAGTGCCCTGTCCGTTGCGAACGTAGGCTATTAACATGGCAATTTTTGATCTTGTTTGCGGCGCTTCTGAATAGTTCGACCGATGTGAGCCCGAACCACTTCCGCAGATTTTGGAGCCACGAGTGTCTTCTCCTGCCTGGCCCTCGCTTACTGTCTATTTTTCCCTGGACCATCAATTGTAGCAGACGGTACTTATCGTGTCTCAATATGTGGCCTAGATATTCAAGCTTTCTTTGTTTAATTGTATTCACGATTTCTTTCTCCTTTCCGATTCTTTGGAGTACCTCTATGTTGGTGACATGTTCGGTCCAGGATATACGAAGAATGCGTCGGTACACCCACATTTCGAATGCTTCTAGTTTTCTCGTTAGCGTCTCCGTCAGCCTCCAGGCCTCCACGCCATACAGCAAGATCGGAAAAATGTAGCATTTAACTATACGTAGTTTTAGGGGAAGAGACAAATCCATTTCAATCCCTCCAAACAAAAAGTCTGTTTCCATTTTGCATTTACGTTGGTGCCAAGGTACACATAAGACTCTACATGGTCAATTAATATGTTACTTATCCGTAATTGTCGAGCAGGTTGTTGCTTTTTGCTTATCAGCATCCACTTTGTCTTCTTGAAGTTGAGGCTCAGGCTCAGGCCGTATTCCTCACTAACTGAATAAAGTCTTTCCATTACTTGTTGTAATTCGTCTATGGTACTGGCAAGGATCACCGTGTCGTCGGCGTATCTTATATTGTTCGTTAACTCGCCGTTTATTTTAATGCCCTCATTTGCATTTTCCATACATTTGTTAAATATTTCCTCGGAATACATATTGAATAGGAGTGGGGATAATATACACCCCTGACGGACACGTCTTTTGATCTGCACGCTTTCAGTGAGTTCGTTGCCAATATTTGCTCTTGCTGTTTGACCCCTTGTTTGTTTTTGCTCTTGTTTATTTGCTCTTGTTTGTTTTTGTCAGACCGTGGAGTTGAGGTGCCTACATTGTAAAAAATGTCATGCGCCCTTACCTCCATGCTATGGCATGCTGGACGAGCCATACAGTCTGTAGTCAATTCCCCGAGGTATGAGCGGGAACACAAAGTGTATTAATACTCATACGCTTATGAAACGCACCTGGCGTATCATAAGGGCCTTCACATTTCACTCTTTTTCAACTTGTCTTGAGTGAAATGTCTTTAATCTTTCCTATAGGCCTCTCTTGGCTAACTCTTGTTTCTTCCGACCCCGAATGGCTATTAGGTTTCCGAGGGCAGACGGGTCACTATATTTCCTTCTATTACACACTCTAGGAAGGCAACGGGAAACCACCTAGAGCCTAATTTTCCCAAGAAACAATCATGGAAATGGCTGATAAATACAACGGCCCCGAGTACGGGCGCTCCTTAAATGGAGCAGGGGTGCTAAGAATCTCCCGGTCAGCTAGAAACATGAACACATTTTCTAAAGAAAGAAAAATAGGTACATGGAATGTAAGAAGCATGTACGAACCAGGAAAAATTCATAACACCATTAAAGAAATGAAGCGTCTAAATATAAGTATCCTTGGGATTAGTGAAATGAGATGGCCGGGGTCTGGAAAAGTAACTGTAGATGACCACATTGTATACTATTCAGGAGAAGACAGCTCAAAACACAAAAATGGTGTAGCAATAATTGTGTCGAAGGAAACAGATGAAGCTGTAAAAAACGTCGTCCTATTCTCAGACAGGATACTGATGATACAAATACAATCAACAACAATCAATGTGAACATATTACAAGTATATGCACCCACACAAGACTATGAACAAGAAGAAATTGAAAAATTCTATCATGATTTAGAAAAAGTATTAGCACCTACAAAGAAACACGATCTCAATATTATCATGGGAGATTTTAATGCAAAGATTGGTGAAGGTGAACAGGAAGATGTCATAGGGAAATATGGTCTGGGAATACGAAATGAAAGAGGAGATATGTTGGCATCTTTTTGCGTAGAAAAGCAATTAGTAATAATGAACACAATTTTCAAACTTCCAAAACGCCGTCTTTACACCTGGAAATCACCAGCAGATACACCTGAACGAGTTATTCGTAACCAAATAGACTTCATATGTATAAATAAGAGATACAGAAATTCAGTATTATCAGTAAAAACATATCCAGGAGCAGATGTACCAACCGATCACAATATTTTAGTAGGAAAAATCCGACTGAGATTAAAAAGAGTTGCAAGGACGAATAAGCAAACAGTTACTATTGATAGAGAAACGATGCTAAATGATACTGTAAAACAAGAAATAACTAGTATATTAGAACAAAAGATGAAGTTAACATCAAGCAAAGAAGAAAGTACTGAGGAAAACTGGACGAGAATTAAAGACATCTTAAAGACTGTTCAAGAAACAAAATTGAGTGCGCTAAAAGCAAGAAAAAAACAAGGGTGGATGACAGAAGAAATACTGAGACTTATGGATCAAAGAAGAGAAGTCAGAAATAAAGATAAAAACGAATACAAGAGGATCCACGCAATAATCAGGCAGAAGATAAGACACGCGAAAACACAATTTCATAGTAAAGAATGTAATGAAATTCAACAATATGAAAAGAAACACGATACATTTCATCTGCACAAGAAATTGAAAGAGGTCGCTGGAAACAAATGGAAACAAGTATCCCAAAGTTTAGAAGACAGAAACGGACACAGAATATTAGACATCAATGAAAAGTTAAAAGAATGGGAAAACTACATTTCTGAACTATTTGAAGATGAGAGAGTAGAACACTATACACCGATTGCTATATCAGGTCCATCTATAACAGAAAGTGAGGTAAGACGTTCAATACAAACGGCAAAAAATGGAAAAGCACTTGGCCCCGATGAAGTAAGTGCTGAAATACTAAAGTTTTTGGGAGAAAATGGAATTAAAGCTCTGTGTAATCTCTTTAACAGAATTTATGACACTGGGATATTACCAACTGATTGGTTAAAGTCGACATTTGTCACAATACCTAAGAAACATCGTCCAAAGACATGCGGTGATTATCGGACAATAAGTCTGATGAGTCACGTTTTGAAAATCTTTCTGCGAGTAATACACAGCAGAATTTATACGCTGTTAGAGGACAGAATTAGCAATACTCAATTTGGGTTTAGGAGTGGCTTGGGTACAAGAGAAGCCTTGTTTAGTATACAGGTGCTAGTACAGAGATGCAGAGATATAAATCAAAATGTGTATATTTGTGCAATCGATTTTGAAAAAGCTTTTGACAAAGTCCGACATAACAAAATGCTAGAAATATTGGAAACAGCTGGATTGGACGATAAAGATCTACGAATAATTACAAATCTATACTGGCATCAAGTGGCAAGAATAAAGGTTAAACAAGAACTGTCGGATGAAATAAATATAAAAAGAGGAGTGAGACAAGGCTGTATATTGTCGCCTTTACTTTTTAACTTATATTCGGAGGAAATATTTAAGGAAGCCTTGATGGAGACAACCGAAGGTATTATTGTGAATGGAGTAACCGTCAACAATATTAGATATGCCGACGATACCTTAGTCCTTGCCAATTGCGGAGAAGACCTTCAAAATCTAATGAACAAAATAAAGCAGACTTGTGATCAGTATGGACTAAAACTCAACGTTAAGAAAACTAAATATATGATAGTTAGCAAACAAAATTATATACATCATGACGGTATAAAAGTCGGAGATGCCACACTGGACAGAGTAGAGAAACTCGTGTATCTCGGCAGTAATATCAATGAGAGCTGGGATCCAACCGCAGAAATTAAAAGCCGAATAGAACAAGCCCGAGCTGCCTTTGTAAAAATGAGAAACGTACTTTGCAGTCATGATCTTAGCATTGACCTTAGAGTTCGAATGATATCTTGCTACATCTTTCCTGTCCTACTGTATGGAGTAGAAGCGTGGACCCTAACTGAGGCTATGCTTAAACGCTTGACAGCCTTTGAGATGTGGGTATACAGACGACTACTGAAAATAAACTGGGTCGACAGAGTTAGAAATGAGGAGGTCCTTAGACGGCTGAACCAAACAACACAACTGGTCAATATAATAAAGAAACGCAAGTTGGAATACTTCGGTCATATTATGAGACACCCTGAAAAATATGATCTTTTACATCTGATCATTCAGGGAAAGATCCAAGGTAATCGTGGTCCTGGTAGAAGAAGAACATCATGGCTGAAAAATCTAAGGCAATGGTATGGAAAATCAACTACATCGTTATTTAGAGCTGCTGTCAATAAAGTCACGATAGCGAATATGGTAGCCAACATGATATCCAACGATCGATAACGGTCATGGAACTAGAAGAAGAAGAAGTTTGACCCCAGTATAGGTTTGCCACAATTCGAATGTCCTTGTCGTCAATACCTGTCTTTCGCAGAATACCTATCAATTGTTCATGGTTGACATTGTCAAATGCTTTTCTAAAATCTACAAAGCACAGATACACGTCTTTATCAACGTCTCTACACCGTTGTATAAGCACCTGGAGAGCGAAAATTGCTTCTCTAGTTCCAAGTGCTTTCCGAAAACCAAACTGCGATCTATCAATATTTGACTCACGTTTATCATATATTCTTCTGTGAATGATCTTAGTGAACGCTTTAGTGACATGATTGATCAAGCTTATAAGCCGGTAGTCATCACAAATCTGGGCATTTGGTTTCTTCGGGATTGTAATAAATGTTGACTGTAGCCAGTTCTCCGGGATTTTACCGCTATTATATATGTTGTTAAAAAGTACAACTAGATTATCAAGGAACTGTTTGTCTGATTTACATAGGATCTTTAATATTTCGCAGGGTACATTGTCCGGACCTGCTGACTTATTGTTTTTTAGTGCTGCAATGGCATCTTCTATCTCCGATTTAAGAATTGAAGGTCCTGTTTCTCCTTCTCCATATAGGTGATCATCAGTCCTGTTAGATGCAAATAATTTTTCTATGTATGATTTCCATGTTTTTAAGATCGTTGATGGCTCCGAGATAAGATTTCCATCGCTATCTTTTATGCTGTTGGGTGACTTATTGAATTTCCTTTTGTTTGTCATCGATTTTATTTTTTTGTGCATATTGATCTATCTCAGATCTATCTTCGGATAACAAGTTTTGCATATTTTATGAAAAAACTTTGGAACTATTCGATAAAGCATTTCTTTTGCAAACGGTGAATACTTGACGATTTTCTAAACAGTCTAAAAAAAGAGATGGTTGACTTCTAATTTAATAAATGAGGGAGATTTTGTTAGAGACATTTTCAGATCTATAAAATATTCAGAAAGTCATGAGCTCAGAATACGGTATACCATCCAAAAAAAAATCATGAATATAAAGTTAAGTTAGCCAAGCAAACTTATTTTAATAATAAAATGATAAATGCGCAGAATAGTACGGCTGACGCTTGGCGCATCATAAATCGGAACTCTTCTAAATACCCAAGTAAATTTAAAAATAATTTGGGAATTTCTGTGGATGACCCTCGTGATATAGCTGAATCTTTTAGTTAACATTTTTCGAATTCCGTAAAAAATTTAATTTGTCAAACTTCGCCTGACTATAATCCTAAGAATCCTTCTTCGCCTATACGCTCCCTTTTCCTTTATCCTGTTAGAAATGAAAAAATGAAGAGTATAATTAACTTTGACATACTATACAGTTATTTCACGATATGGAGACTTGAGTCGAATGACAACAACAAATCAAATGAAAGTATAATGATGCAACTTGGAAATATAAACTTTGGACATAATAAGTATCTAGATTACACATACAAATGTAGCACTTGATTCTATCCCCTAGTATCGTTGCCAAAATCAGAACACCTAGAAAATACCGCTGCTAACATCAGAACTCGCAATAATTTAATCCAAAAACTGCAACTACATTACGTACTTTATATATTGCCTTAATATTCTTTATAGCTGAATACTGCGCTCCAGTTTGGACAAATATCTAATACATCAAGCTTATTGATAGACAGATCAGAGTGTGATGCCACTTTTACTGGCAACGAAAAATGTGTCGAGACTAACGATAACAAAAAGAAGAATGAAACTATCAGTAATATATGTTACGCTGAAAGATAAGATCAGAAACACAAGATCTACAAATTAAGATTACAAAAATGTCAAAGAAAGGGTGTGTAAACTGAAAAGGAAATAAGTTGACGGTGTGGCAAGAATGAAGGGTGAAAGCAGCGAAAAACTAATCACTCTTACTATGGCAGAATAAAAGAAAGATAAACAAAATCTGATTACAAACCGTTCAAGACCGAAAACTTTAAATACAAAATACCACAGGAGGAAAATAATGTACTCTCAGATGTATTTGCTTTGAAATAATTTTTATTTGTAGCAAATATTGCAGTTCTTTGTTATTTCCAGAGCAAAACTTTTTCTTTTGTAACCAAAACTTTGGGACATAGGGTATATTATCAATCAAATAATATTTTGTTTTATGGATTCTCTTGTTTTGCAGGATTTTTCATTTAAAATGCAAAAAACAACAACCGAAAATGAATAAATATTCATTTGTAGGCTTTTTGATTTGAAAATATTAATACACGTTTCATATCTGTATAAATTTATACAGAATATCCCAGGTTTTTATAATATACTATGAAGATATTAATTTTTTTAATATATTATTTGATACATTGCCATTTGTTCGTATTTTTTTGTACCTAACTTAAGACAGTAGGTCCGTTTTAAGCATAGGCTGATCATACGGTAATGTTTTGCGTTGGAATCAATCGATTATATTGACTACTTTTTTCTATAAGACCGACTATTTTCTCGCAATGTTCCAGTTCCTCCCAAGTCTCGTTTAGACAGTTCTTCAAGTAAGGACACAGAAGTGAATAAATTGAATAAACAAAATATAATTTAGTCCCGCTAGGAACGTTGGCATATTCAGCAAGTCCTAGTACTACATTTCCTCCTTGTCCGAGTCCAGTAACAGGAAGCTTTGTATGTGCACCGCAGTATGGTTCAGCATAAGACACAAATCCATTAGGGCTTGCTAAAACCCACTATTTAAACCCAAAACGAATAGGTTTGCCCCGTATAAATTGTTTTGTAGGATGACGTCCATAATACGGGACTATGCTCTCATCTATGTCAAATGAATTTCCAACTGGTGCTTGCTTGAATGAATTATTTAGATAATCAAACAGAGGGCAGACTTTGTAAAATCTGTCAGTGTTTATCTTCGAGGTATCATTTAGATGGAGATACCGTAATATATCCTCAAATCGACGTCTTCGCATTGCTTCTGCAACTATAGCTACCTTGCAGTCAGGTTCATTTTGCCAATACATCCGCTTACTCGGCACTTGGTGGTAACCAGATAATAAGATTATTCCGAAGAAGACAGAAATTTCATCATAACTTACATTTAAACTATGCATTCCCTTTTGTTCGGCATAAAGATTAGTTTGTGTAATGATATGTTCAATTGGAGTATCAGTAAAGAATCAATTGAAAGCTTGAAGTGGAGAATTTATTGAGTTTTTCAAAAATTTTATAGTCGATGGTCTAGAGGGTATAGTAACGGCAGGTAAATTCCAACTGTTTTCTTTATTTTGAGACCAAACACTGTTTGAAGATGCAATTACTTTTCGCTTTTTATTTCCAATAGGTTTTGAAGTACCTGGCTGTGGCAAATCAATATTTTTCTCATCCAAACAGATATATTTATTGTACTGTTTGAATGATTCTCAACAATTTCCTCATCCAACTCAACAATCGCTTCCGATCTGAGGATTCTACCTGGTAAATGATTTGGATTTCCTTCAGTTTCGTCATCTGATAAATCTGAATCTTCGTCAGTATCAGCTTCAGCAGATTCTATAGGAGGAACTATTCTTACAAACCTGATTCTTCTAAAAAAACTTGATCCGTAATTTTCTTCGCAAGCTTTCATAATTTCATCTACGCTAAACGTATTATCTTCAGATCTAAAAGAAAAAAATAAATCATTCTAGTGCTCAGTGGCAACTAAAGTGGCCACGTGAATTTAGAGTATCATAATTATGTTATAATTCAATGAACAGTTAATTTTCTTAGATCGGTATATATAATAAACCTTTGGTTTAAAATGTATTGGGTATAAACACAAAATATTATAAATTAAATAAAAAATACTTACATTGTATAGAACTAAGTTTGGTTGCTGCAAAACTGTAATATTGAAATAAATACTAATACTGAAATTACAAGCAAATTTGTAGGTTATAAATACATGTGGACACGCTAAAAATTATATACCACTTAAATATAGGCCACACACAATACACAAGAGATTTTACGGGTGTTGAAAGTCACTGGCAACCAAAGTTGCCACTGAGCGCTAACGGGTTAAGTTTGTTACCCTGGCAACACAGCGTTTTTCATACCATTTGTAACTAAAAGTACCACCTCTCTCATTTGTTCGTCCATCATAAATGTTGTTGTTGTCATATGTTGTTGTCGACGAACGGTTTTTGCAGTTTTATTGAGACGCACCATACTGCAAATAAACAATGACTAATTTTAATGTTTTACCAAAAAGAAAATAACATAATTTTATAAGGGATTAGTTAGACAACTTGTCTCACATAAAATGTCCCACTGTAACCCACATATGAAATGTCTCATTGTACTCATATCACAATTTTTTCAGTTAAACGACTTAAATAGTTTTTTCTCATACAAACTTTAAAATTACGAGCGACACAATTACTTTGACAAGGACTGAACACTTGATCCCCACTAAGAACAAAATGCTTCAAACTGTCACTGCTTCTAAAATATACAATGAGCCGAGAGTTGCGAAAAAACACACTTTATTAATTTATAAATTAGGTAGACTAATTTATAAAAGTCTACCTCTCTCTACTTCCGGTAAACATTGTAAGCTTATTGTATAAGAGAATCTGTTAAAAAAAAAACAATAATTTTATTTACACAGATATTAAGAATATAGAGTGGCCCAAAAGTCTGGAAACGGCTAATTATCTCGTAAAATTCTAATCATAATTGTACAAAATTTAAGGTACACCTATTTTGGGATACGGAGATTCCATATTTGATATTTACAATGTTGCCAGATTTGCCGTTTTTCTTATATTATTAGTAACTTTGGATTTTCAAATACATCACCCTGTATGTTCAGTCATTATTGGAATTTCCTATTCAATACGAGTTCAACCATATGTAACACTTATGATTTTATGTAATCTGGAAGGTCATAAATACATAAAACACTATTTTCAAATACATTAAAACGTAACAATTGATAGTTTAGAACATTTTTTAACATAGTAGGTACGTTATTAAGTGTTCAAAATGTGCTCAATTGTGAGTTAACAGCACCCTAATCGATGGTATAAGGCGTCTACCACATTTCTTCATGATTGTCTAGAAATTATTCGAGATTCATTGATAATTCGTTGCCTTAGCTCTGCAAGACTTGCTGGTTAAGTTTTGTAAACTGAATTTTTCAAGTATCCCTAATAAAAATAATCTTTAAAATTGAAATCGGGTGAACGTGGAGGTCAACATTTACACCAACTATTTGACGTTAAATTTCTTTCCACAAAAAATTACCCAATTGAATAAGTAACTACTATATCTGACCATACATTTAATTTTTGTGGTCTTTAAGTATGGTTTTCACGCATTCAGTCTTCAGTGTGAATTTACATCACACCAGTACCTTAAATTGTGTCGATTTACACTTCCACACAGTGTAAAAGTTGCTTCATCGGAAAAACTTATTTTGTTAACGAAATTTTAATAATTTTCAATTTAATCCATCCTTACCTCAGAAAACTCTAATCTACGAACTAATTTTGTATGATTTAAATTTATTTTTACGTAATAAACGTAACACTGAAGAATGACCTACATCATGTACTTGTGCAACCCTGCCTGGGGATGTATGTGGATCTTCAACAAAACTTTGCTTATATCTGAAGTTTTGTTGTCGTTGATAACTCGTTTCGGTCAACCTGATCGGTATCTATCTTTTACTTCTCCAGATTCCTCAAATCGCCTTACAGTTTTTTGTACCGTCGTCTTATGAATAGGAGAACGGTTTAGACAACGGCATTTTAGAGAAGCAATTTAAATTGCAGAACTTTTTGAATCACAACTACTGTCAATTTTAATTCATAATTTAAATGGTGAACAAATGTCAAAATCACAGCACTCTCCATTTAAATATTTAAATTTATTAAAATCTACATATTTTGCACTGTTTTATGTATTTAAGATCTTTCAGACTACATAAAATCAAGTGAACGTATGGTTGAACTCGTATTGAATAGCTGAAATCGTGTGAAATTCACACTGAATGCGTGAAAACCATTATCAAAGACCACAAAAATTAAATGTGTGGTCAGTTATAGTAGGTACTTATTTAATTGGGCCATTTTTTATCGAAAGAAATTTAACGTCAGATAGTTGGTGTAAATGTTCGGCGTTATTTAGATGAGATATTTCCCGGACGATAAATTGGTAGACAAGGTAGAATTGAATGGCCTCCACGTTCACCCGATCTCAATCCTAAAGATTATTTTTATTTATGATACTTAAAAAATTCAGTTTACAAAACTTAACCAGCAAGTCTTGCATAGCTAAGGCAATGAATTATCGATGAATCTCGAATAATTTCTAGACAATCACGGAGAAATGTGGTAGACGCATTCTACCATCGATTAAAGTGCTGTCAAATCACAGATGGAGCACATTTTGAACACTTAATAACGTAACTATTATGTTAAAAAATATTCTAAATTATCAATTGTTACGTTTTAATGTATTTGAAAAAATTTAGTATTAAAAAATGTATTAAAACAATTTAGGCGTTGCCAGACTTCTGTTTTATGTATTTAAGACCTTCCAGACTACATAAAATCATAAGTGTTACATATGGTTGAACTCGTATTTAATAGGAGATTCCAATAATGACTGAATATACAGGGTGATGTATTTGAAAAACCAAAGTTACTAGTAATATAAGAGAAACTGAAAATCTGGCAACATTGCAAATACCAAATATAGAATCTCCGTATCCCAAAATAGGCGTCTCTCAAATTTTGTATAATTATGTCAAGTAGTTTACGAGATAATTTGCCGTTTCCAGACTTTTGGGCCACTCTGTACATACGAAAATTATTTGTTCGTTTCCGTTAAATATAAAATGCATTATCTAAATTTGTTATTATTTAAAAAATGAACAGTTAATTTACATTACAAATATTCTCAAATGAATTAAACCTACTAGTATCCTACCACTTAGAATTCTCGCTGGTTTTTTGAGAAAAATACAATTTCGACTTCAATATTGCATTAGCGTAAAGACGAAGATAAAAAGTATGACAGTCCGAGGCGTCTAAGCAGAATGAGAAAACAGACACCCACATTGCTCATATGCATAATGATACAAGCACGCACACCAGCTCACACTAACACGGACGCTCAATCCATATGTATGAGAGAATGGCCTGCTCATTCGGCTACGACTAGGCCAGGCCCAGCCCGGCAGGATGCCACACCGAGGATAATGGACTCCACACGTCCCTATCGATTACATCAAAATCACCATTTAACGGAGAGAAAAACAAAAGCTGTTCAATTATGCTACATTAACGAGTGAACCTAATGGGAGAGCGATATATGCAAAAAAAATCGCCGAAAAATGCAGGATGTAGAATTATGCCTGAGTACACTGAATGCCAATCATACATTTGATGAAATGGGGTGTACAAATTTATGTACAACAGACAGGGTAGTTTTAGGATTTACAAACATGAAAATGAAATGTATATTTGTCCATTTAGAGGGTTTTTTATTTGAAAAATAAAAACAGTGCATATACAGTTTGTCTCACAATGTCAGAACATAAATAACTTAAGACTGTCCTTATTTTATTTAATCTACTATTGATGTTGCAGATATATTTTTTTAAAATTATCCTCTTGAAAATCAGGATAAATATAGATTTAATTCCAACTAGCCAGTATTTGTTGATTTGCATTGCTCAGGCGTACTAAAATGTTTTATAATTTTATCCTTTTTATTCTCAATTTGCCCATTTATCTGTCAATTACTCTCTCTTATAGTAACGCTGCACTGAGTAAAGCGAGTTACCGCCCCATCGCTTTACTCAGTGCAGCTTACAAGCTCCTCGAAAGACTGGTCCTGAACAGAATTGGCCCAAAGCTACTTCAAAAAATACCAATTGAACAAGCAGGATTCAGGCCTCAACGAAGCACCACTGACCAAGTGCTCTCTATAACTACCTACATAGAGGCAGGTTACCAAAGAAAACTGAAGATGTCTGTGGCATTCATCGATTTATCGGCTGCCTATAACACGGTTTGGAAAGATGGCCTCATCTATAAGCTCCTTAAAATAATCCCCTGCAAAGCAACCGCCCGAGTCATAAATACTATGCTGAGCAGTAGAAACATCCGTGTAACCATGGGAACTACAGTGAGCAAACAAAGAACGCTTAATAATGGCCTCCCCCAGGGCTCCGTACTTGCACCGCTCCTATTTAGTATGTATATAGCTGATATGCCCCCTACCAGATCTAAAAAATTTGGATATGCAGACGACTAGGCACTTGCAACTCAAAGCTCCTTAATACAAAACTCCGAGGCAATCCTTACGGAAGATCTGGAACGCCTGGTTAAGTACTTTAAACAATGGAGACTTAAACCTACCCCAAAAAAACCGAGGTTAGCTGCTTTCACCTGAACAACAAAATGGCCCACACAAAACTTAAAGTATACATTGATAACCAACTGCTCACGCACAACTATAATCCCAAGTACCTCGGCGTCACCCTGGACAGAACACTCTCCTTTAAGAAACATCTTGAGAACACCGCAGCAAAGCTGAGAACCCGTAACAACATCATACAGAAGCTTTGCGGGATTACATGGGGCTCATCAGCAAGTACACTTCGGTGTTCAGCCCTTGGACTCGTATACTCCGCAGCTGAATACTGCTCTCCTGTTTGGCTGAATAGCGTTCACACAAAAATTATAGATACCCAGCTCAATGTCGCCATGCGTCTCATATCTGGAACGATCAAGTCTACACCTGTGGAGTGGCTTCCACTACTGAGCCATATACCTCCACCTAATCTTCGTCGTCAGCATGCTCTGCTTAGAGAATTTCAAAAGCTGCTTAACAACCCGCAATTACCTATACACACATATGTCGCCGACGCTAATTCACATCGATTGCGCTCCAGAAAACCTCCGACTAGAGATGCAATAAACTTGAGTTCCAACAATTTCCAAATAAACTCCCAGTGGAAGAACATGCAGAGCGACAGACCGAACCTAATAATGAGAAACACACCATGCATCACAGAAACTCCACCAGGTTTTGACCTCCCCCGACAATCATGGTCAACTCTTAACAGGATAAGAACGGGTCATGGAGTCTGCGCAGATTCCCTTTATAAATGGAGGATGAGAACCTCTGCTGAGTGCGACTGCGGCGCCGAGAAACAGACCATCCAGCATATGATTGCCGAATGCCCTCGGAGGAAATATTATGGAGATCCTCTAGACTTCGCCTCTGCAACACCAGCGTCGATTGAATATATTAATACATTAGATGTTAGATTGTAACATATATGTGATAATGTTGTGTATCAAATTGCCATACGCTAAATAAAATAAATAAAATCTCTCTTATAATTTCATTGTAGGACTAAGTAGTCATATGGTCTTGTATTGTGTTTTCTTCTTATATATTATGAAAATACGTTATTAGACAAATAGATAGATTTATTCAAGTGGCATTTGGCCTGTTTTACTGCGTCCTTTTCAGATATATTGTGATCTTCTAATTCTAGACTACATTCTTTAGCCTGACCCTTTTTAAAAGGTCCAATAGCTTCGAAATTAAACCTTTACTGTAGTTCTTTGCCGCTGACCTTTCTTTACCTAATGTAAAGAACCGCACATTTGACAGGCTATCACTCTGATATAAAATATGCTATTTCTTCCTCTAGCTGACAAAGTCTGCATAGATCATCATCTGCCTATCCCATTAGCTTCAACTCCCTATGCAGCTTACAATGCCCTGTTAACAGACCCACTATGGCTTTGACTGTTTTCTGTCTTTACTGATTAGATCTGATGTAAATTTTGGCGAATGCTCTATAATGAATTGTTTCGTCTGTCTTTGTGCTGGTAAATTCATCCACCATTCTAAAGATTTGTGTTTGTGTGCTACCTACTTTCTTGTAGCTGTTCTTGTTACTGCCTTTGCAATGCCGCAGAAGGTTTCCGGTTCAATGAATGGCTTGTTTGGCTGTGTACAATGATTTCCTTGTTTGGCTATTGCATCTCATCTCCTTTTTCATTGCTTTTATGACCCTCGTGCCCTGGTAACAGGCTACCGTAACCTTTGTACGGACATCTAGTTTATTTAGGGCACCCACACATTCCCATAAGTTACAGCACTATCTCGTGTTCTTTTCTGCCTTTTTAATTCTTCCACGCAGTAATGGATTGCCGTTATTACTGCCTTGAGAGTTGTGACATCCTTAGATAGACTTACCGGATAATGTATCCCTTAATTTGTCCTTAATGTGTCGGCTCCTGCAACCTCAGATCTTTTTGAGCCATCAGTATACTAGGTAGCCTCTGCTTATTTCGGCAGAGCTTCCTTCCAATCTTCTCTGCCTGATATATTGATGATTTTAAACTTGTCAAAGCTATATTTCATATCTGTTGCATCGATGGGTTGCCTCATTAGGATATCTGCTTTAAGCTTTTTTATTAGCTTTATATTGTCAGCACTAGGCGTCTGGCTTATGTGTCGCTGAGTATGTATTAATCTGTACGTCACAGATCTGGCTTCGTCCTGTACAAAGATGTGTAGTGATGGAATATTCAGCAGAACACTGCTGTAGGAGTTATTTTTATTGACCCCCAATAAACCTTCTACATCCTTCTACATCTGCCTAAGAACATAGTAGCTTTCTGTCTAGTTTTTAATATTTGAGTATCCCTTGTAAGCCTATGATCAAAATATACCTTCAAATGCTTTGTTTCTTTGGCAAATGGAATCTCTTCCAGAACTTGTATTTTTAGGATTTGTAATGCTGTCTTGTTTGTGAAGTTGATAATTTGTGTTTTTTGAGAATTGACCATCAATCCATCTTGTTTACACCAGTTTTCAACTATATACCTGTATTTTCCCAGATACAATCTCATATCGTCAGCGTATCCTAGAAATTAAGTCTCTTGTGGACAGATTTTTGAGTAGATCATCTAACAAGTTTGCCCAAAGTAAATATGACAGAACTTCTCCTTATGGACAGCCTCCACCTGCTCTTGCTTTGATGTTGACTTTATCCAGAGTGGATATTACTATCCTATTCTTCAGGCATGCCCTTATCTATCTGCATATTACGGCAGGCTTGCCTTGTCTAGTCACTGCTGTAACCAGGGTTGGTGGTAACATTAATAAATGTCCCTTCAGGTCTGATACTTTAGCTATATTAGGCAAGTATAGGCCTTAAGGGTTGGTTTAAAGTGGTCGGGTTTTTGGCATTTAAACCAAACTGATAGTGACACAGAGAAGAATGGAGCGGTCCATGTTAGGAATAATTCTGCGAGACAGAATAACCAACGAAGACATCAGGAGAAGAACCGGAGTGACTGACATCATCGAGAAGATAGCCAGACTAAAATGGAGATGGGCAGGACACATAGCCAGAATGACAGATGGGCGATGGACAAAGAGGTTGTTGGAATGGAGGCCAAGGGAAGACAAGAGAAGCGTCGGTCGACCACCTACAAGATGAACTGACGATTTAAGAAGACTCAATAAAAACTGGATAAGAGCGGCGCAAGATAGACGGGGTTGGAAACATGAGGAATAGGCCTATGTTCAGCAGTGGACTCTTGAGGATAGATGATGAAGCCACAATTAAAGGTTAAAGTACGTTTATTGACGTTTCAATTTCCACTTCGTAAATCATTCTCAATATACAAAATGTTTGTATTTTGAGAACGATTTCCGAATATAATAGAAAAAGATACACAGATGAAAAAAATACGCATTAGTAAGAAATATAATGCAGGGTAAAATCAAAGGCAAAAGAAGCGTAGGAAGACGTAAAATTCCGTGGCTACACAATCTCCATGAATGGTTTGGATGCAGTTCAATTGAACTATTCAGACTCGTCCCAATAAAATTATAATTGACAGAATAATTTCTAATACATCTAACTTTAAGATTAAATGTTGAAAAAAGTGAATAGAAAATGTCATAGTATGTAAGTTTTTTAATAACCCAAGTCCAGAAAATTATACTCAAAAATATTTAACACAACTATGTGTTGTTTGATTAGCTTTATTCGGTTGTGTCTCTACGTTTAAATAAATAATACACTAATCTATTTCGTGTGTAGTTGCCGTGTTCATGTTCAAGCTATTAGAATTTTAAATAGGTGAAAGATAGACATACCGTGGCGAGTGGGTTGATCAGTTAGACATAAGTACATGCTCAATGGGGGCCATTTACTTGATGTTGTACATGCTTTTGGTGTTGAGTTACTTGTGGAATTCATGACATCATTTAAATACTTCTAAAAGGGGGAGTGATTTAACCAAAGTGGAAAAGATACAGAAATGTTAACGATATGGAAAAGATTTCAATAAATTTTAATATATTATTTTGCTAAATTACCTATTGGTTTAAATACGTAGGTTATATGCTCTTGATATCCAAATGATTGTACATCCTTGTAGCTACTAAATTATAGTTGCTGAATTAAACTTAAAAGGCTTTTTAAAATTCACGATTTGTTATAAAAAAATCACACAATAAAACATATAATATGGATCGTTATAGTTAACTCGCAGAAGTACCCTAAAGAGAAAAAGCTTGATGTTTCAATCCAAAAACTGATTATAAAGAAAATGAAGTCATCACCGCAACACACAGCGGAAATGACCTGTGAGAAAAACTTTTCTGCTTTGGCTACTTTCATAGTAGGACTAACACTGTAATTTTGTGTTCCTCTTGAGGATTTTACGCCGTGAAACATTCTTGCTGTGGGACGAACAAGACAAAAAAATAAATTGCATGTTCGTTTAATTTACTCCACTTTTTGAGTTTTGAAAAATACGCTGCTAGTTTTTCACTTTATAAAAGGAAAGTTGGGTATATAAGGGTTTAGACTATAAGACGTATGTTATCTAAAAATAAGCTTTTATAAATTCATTCTTTTCTTGTAAATTTCGTTTTTTGCATCTGTTGTTAACTTGATATAACGAGTCATTACAATCATACAATCAACACATACAATATTATTTCGATGAGGTGGCCATAATCGATTATTTATGTCGATGTCCGCTCATATCGAATAGGACATGAATATTTAGTATACATAAATAACTAGAGATGAGAGCGGCTGTTGAATGTCTTTTTATTAAGTGCTGTAATTACACTGCTATCGAGGAAGATACCGCGAGTTGCTATGTATCACGTTGAGAAGTTTTTGAATTATTATCGGAAAATTTATTGATCACAGAATCGGCTTGAGCTAGCCTGAGCGATTATCAGGTTTTCAAAAAAGTATCATATTTTTAACACCTTTAATTAAGATACCTTCGGATTTTCGCTTAGTAGTCTATAAGTTTAGTAGAGTCTATAATAGCATAATCTATTATATTTAGGTAAAAGAAATAATAAATAAGACTTACTCACAATCAATTTAATTTAACTATCCAGACGACTGGTTTCGCTTTCTACAATATGCACAGCATCTTCAGGTCTCGATACAAAGTTAAATAAATGCTGAAATAATAAACTCATATTAGAGTGTCTAATAAAGATAAACAAACATAGATGATATAAATTACAGTAATTATGCCAATATTGGTTATCTCTGGTTGTTCAGAATGAATAAAATGTTTAAGCAGACAAGGTAAGACCCACAACTTGGTATAAAAGAGTCTATTAAATTGTAATAAGTTAATAAATGAACAAATAAATAAAAGATTACTTACATGCCGGTACTCTATTAATTGATGGTTGGAAGAACATGGTTCAAACTATCCTGTATTGTTGAATGGGGAATTTAAGTCTGCTATTGTAATTGTTTGACAATAAACGGGGAAGTTCTTGAGGAGATAGATTTTATCCAATGAAGTATAGATAGGTGTAATGTGATTGTTTGTTAGATGAAAGTGAAGTTCTATACCATTGAATTATTTAAAAGTTATTTATATTTATTGAAGAGATATATTTATGAAATGTGTGTTATTTATTGAGATTTTATTTTATGAAGGTGACAGTTATATGACAATGAATGAGATTAGATGTACAAATTGTGTGGGTGTGCAATTCTTTAAACTTTTAATTATCAAATTTCTTTGATAAAGTTCTACATATATGGCAAATGATTGCAAAGTCAAGTATATAAAATATAAAATTATTAAAGTTAAAACAATTAAGGACAATTTAAGACACACAGAAAACACTTAAGGGGGACGAAACAAACATTAAATTTAAAAAAGGACGGACTTAAATGCACTACATCTCTGACTTGGAGACAATGAGTTTTTATGTTATCTATTAGATTTAGAGTATCGAGTTAGAATCTAGAATCGAGTTAGATTCTAACTCGATGATTTAGAGGTAAATTCGACAAATGTAGGTTAAAGTGTGACAGTTCTTCTTCTATTTCCAAATACTGTAAGTTAAGTTATCCAGTCTTATGAAATAAGCTGATATTAAGGAATGTCTCTAATTTTTTTTTATTTTAGGTATCAAAAGTAAGTTGATGTGTTTAAAATTGGCATACTTTAACAATCATTAATAACTTAATTTAAATGTAACAATATGAATTTAGTCAAAATTACAGAAAAAAACTTGCACAAACAAGTGATTATTTGGTAATTAAACATTTACATTTGTAAAAAAAATGTATAACAAAGTTACAAAATTTTCTTTGAAAATTATTGTTAGTGTGAGTTGTCTGTCATGGTGTGTATAAATATTTTTAAATATTTTATTCCAGTTCTGATATGTTAATATGGAACTAAAGGAATAAGTAGATAAATTATTGATGGAAGTACTAAGAAAAATAGAGAAGAGTAGGGAGAAATGTGGTTCCTCAAAATAAGAAAAATACAATATCTGGGTCATATAACAAATGATGACAGTTATGAATTCCTAAAACTAATATTGCAGGAAAAGATTCAAGCAAAGTGCAGCATAGGTGGAAGAACAATGTCTTGGCTAAGAAACTTCAGAGAATGGTTTGGATGCAGCTCAATTAAACTCTTTCGGGCTGTACTGACAAAAGTTTCTAACTTTTAGCAGTGATGATTGCCAACCTTCGTCGCGGAGATGGCACGTAAAGAAGAAGAAGCTGCTGGAATTCAAATCTTGATTTACTGTTTCCTCTTCTAATGTCCTGTCTAAAAGAACATATTCTTTATCACATTTGGAAGATCAGTCATCTTCTATAATTTAATCTTTCTGTACAAGTTCATCATTGGAATCTTTCTTTTGTTCGTCATCATATCGAATCATTTTCTAAGCATTATCTTAGACTTAGACTAAGCATTATCTTATTTTTCAAGATCCTATAATGCTTTAACTGAAGGAAAAACGCGGTAAATTGCTACAATGTCAAAAAAGTCGTTAAACTATTATTACAAATAATGAGTCCGAGGAATCTTTGCTACGTCATACACTTGGCTCAGCTGTCAAATGTCATGCGCAATATCATACCTTGTGTTTATTGTACCATGGCTTAAAATTATCACGTCGTTCTGTCCGCTGTTATGAAAGATTGAATTTTAAGTAACGGTATAGGATACCATACTCACGGTTTAAGGGTTAAATACAATTATTCTTATATTAGGTACCATTTATTGTCTCATCTAGTCGGGTACCCAGATATTTAGCCATCTATCAAAGTCTTAAAAAGCACTTGACGAGTTTGATTGCACGTTTTTGAGATTTCTGGTTGGTAGCGCTTCAAAAAAAACTTCAAATACATACAAAATTATATTTGAATAATTTTTTCAAAAATAAATCTATCATCGGTGTATTTGTTTTTTGTCGGATCATTTTAAAAACGTAAACAGTAATATAATATCACACTAAATTTTTGTTGCCCATTTTGCAGATTGATTGCATGACAAAAACAATTAAAACAGTTATCATTTCGTGTTTCATTCACAATTTTAATATAAATTCGTCTTTCGTGGTCGACATACATTATCATATGACACACGAACACGCTAATTGCATACCAAAGTCGGATAAAAACGGAATGAGTAGCTGTAAGAATGATTAGATAAAAGATATTAGGAGTAATAGAGCAATTTTGTGTTATCTGGTATCCAATAAATTAAATTCTATGCATAAGCCAAATGGCTAACCCTTTTGTCAGCAATAAATAATTTGAGCATTAATCAACGGATTTTGATGATGAAAGGAGATCCCCTAATATCGGTACCTTGTTTTTTTATGAGGTATGATGTTAAACTATATTTAATCAACTTATTAATAATTACATCAACTAATTAATCTGTGTTTGATTTTAAAAACAAAATAGAGAAAAACTATTGGAAAGAAAATAACAACTGAATATCATCAACTACATTATTCTCAGCGTATTCAATCTCCATTTTTATTTCTGCCCACGATTGTCTTATATTTGCTTCTCTGTTATATGTTATACCTGCTTGTTTCTTTGTTCCAGTCTTCATAAGTTTGCACATCCCTTTGGTCTCTAGACCCCTCTTGGATCTTCTTCTTCTTAAAGTGCCGCCTCCCTACGAAGGTTGGCAATCATAATGGCTATTTTTATTTTAGAATTTGCTGCTCTAAACAAATCAATCGATCTGCATTGATACCAATCACGTAGATTCTTTAACCATGAGTTCTGCCTTCGGCCAACAGATCTTCTTGGATACCACTGTCTAATTCTAGTGGACTATCTGTTGTCAGTTCTTCTCACTAAATGTCCCAGCCACTGCCATTTTAAAGATTTGGTTCGGCGGATTACATAAGTGACCTCGATTTTCTGTCTAATCCATTCTATTGTTTTGCAATCTCTCTTTGCTATGCTAAGTATTGACTTTTTTTGACATTGAGTTTTGAGTGTCTTTAAGTTTTGCTATTATATATTCCTTTAGTGTCCAAATTTTGCAGCCATATGTTAAATTGGTAGTATACACCTCCAATGTTATTCTTCTGTTGATGTCTGGGAGTAATGATCCAGATTTATGTATTAATTGTCCCATGTGTACGTACTCGTCTGTAGTGTCAAGTGCAGTGAGGTTTATTATTACATATTGGACATTCTAAATGGACACAAAATGGAAAAGAAGAGTGAAATAAGCACATAAGCAGCAAAATAACAGATTAATTACTATTTAACTGGGAATAAGCCACAATTTAAGATAAAAATACGTTTATTGACGTTTCAATTTCCACTTCGGAAATCGTTCTCAAAATACATAATAATTTCAAGTTGTCATATTTTTTTTATATTGGTTACCAATTTAAATTAGGGTGCTTTCTTGTATACGAATAGTCCTATCTAATTCTTTGGAAACAGACGGTTTAATATTTTGAACTTCGAGGCTTTCAACTGAAAAGAAGTCTTTTACAGTATTAAAGAGTTCTTGGTTAGTAATGTTTTCAGAACTACATTCGCAAATGTGGTAAGTGTAGATTAATTCTACATCATTATTTGAAAACATTGCAAAAATAGTCCAACCTAACCTGGACTTTGCAGATATCGGTTGAAGTTCTAGACCTTCTTTCACTCGAAGTGGTAACGCTAAGTCTCAGTTATCTAAGCCTATCAAGATCTGAGGAACAGCGTTCTTATGTGATTTGAAAGGCAAGTTTTTTAAATAGGAAAAGCTTTTTTTAATCGGCTTTGCATCCAGAGTTTGGTTTGGAAGACCTAATTTTCTTACCGTTCTGGCTGGTCGGTGATCAAATTCTTTGGCCCCATTATAATCGCCAGAAATAGAAAACAATACTTTTTCTGACGCATCTTCTAAGCGTTGTTGGTTTCCAGTCCATTTTAGCAAAGTTGTTCTGGCTCTCCCATTATATTTAGCTTTTTAGCAATACTTTCTTCTAACAAAGTAACGGAAGACCCTTCATCTAGAAAGGCAAATGTAGTGACCTCCCTACTTCCATTTCTTAAAACAACGGAAAATATTCGAAAGCGTGTTCTTTGATGTGCTTTACTTTCTTCATCTGCAGATAAGAGGTGTGATTCTACTGTTTGCATGCCGTTTTCCTTTTTGACAAGCTTTGTACTTTTATTAGATACTTGTTCTGAAAATTCATGAAGAAGAGGATGATGCTTCCTTTGGCATTCTTCTTTGTTGCATTTTACAGGATACTTACAGGGAAATCTTTGTTTCTTTACGCAAAGCCTACATAAATTTAAGGCTTTAATAGACTCCCATCTTTGAGATAATGAATATCTCTGAAATTCTGAACAACCTGCAATCTTTTTACAATCTCTCTGATTACACAGTTTACAATTATGTGTTTCACTGGAGGTATTTGGTCCATGTATACTAGCATGCGAATTATTATTAAATTGCCTTTTGTTATTACTTTGGTCATTAAGTGCTAGTGTAGGAAGAGCAGAACAAACATCTGTTGCTAGATTATACAACCAATCAGCAAGTTCACTTAATCCCTGAAATTTATGAAAAGCACGGCGATATATCGCCCAATTAACTTTAATTTGTGAAGGTAGTTTCTCTAATAATTCATGCATAAGGGTAGGGTTATTAATGTAGTCTTTTAAATTAGATGCTTCCAATAAAACACATAAATTTTTTAACTGCTAAAACAGATTCTACCAGAGTTTCAAGTTTTTCCGGTTTAGGAGATGATAATCTACGAATATAATTTATATGAGCTTCAATAATTTGCTCAGGTCTTCCAAAAAGGATTTTTAATGTAGCTATAATTTGGGGCACACATTGAGGTAAAATTAAAAAACTTGAAACACTGACTCTTGCTTGACCTTTTAACATTTTTGTAATCTTAATAAATTCTCATGATTATCTACTTGACATAGCTCAGTAGATCTTTCAAAACTACTAATAAAAACAGGTCAATCATGTGGATTGCCATTAAAAACAGGGAGATCTCCAGGATCTCTTCTTTTATATAATATACCTGAACTTTTATCGTTATAAGTTGGCAGAGGCTTACCAAGTGTTGGAGTTAAAGGGGCAACATTGTCGATAAAGGGCTTATCTATATTTAAAGAAAGGAATTTATTGACCAAAGGGTTAGTTTCAATTCTTTCCTCTTCATCGATGTCCTGACTATCATTCGAGCACTCATCTTCTTCTATAATTCTCCTAGACTCCTTGGTTAACTCTCTTTCTTGGCGTAATAGATCTCGTTCTTTCTGCAGAAGTTGAAGCTTCATTTTTGTTTTGCTGCTTGTTGATGACGAACTTTTTAAGGAGGTTGCAGAACAAGATTTCTTGATTTTGGAACTTTGTGGGTGAGACTTCTTAGTGGTTGCGTCTACACAAAGAGGGCACTTACAGCTGTCATCACCAATTACTTCGGAATCATCCTGTAGATTTACGCATTCAAAACAGCACCATTTTTTACATTCTGTACATTCACCATCCGTTATGTACGATATGGTTTGCGGCACACAGGGCATAGATCAATTTTGGTTCGTCCAGCAACTGATGGACCCATATTCGTAGACCTTGTAAGATTGTGTGATTCAGCAATCGCGTGTGATGAATAGAATTTGAGAAACTTAAAAGGATAGGAAATAAATTCAACATTTCAACAAGGTATTTTGAGAACGATTTCCGAAGTGGAAACTGAAACGTCAATAAACGTATTTTTATCTTTAATTGTGGCTTATTCCCAGCTAAATAGTAATTAATTTACAATGCCACAAGAAAATAGCTTCAGAACAATATTAAATAAAACAGACTTGTGATCAGTATGGATTAAAACTCAACGTTAAGAAAGCTAAATATATGATAGTTAACAAACAAAATTATATACAGGATGACGGTATAAAAGTCGGAGATGCCACACTAGACAGAGTAGAGAAACTCGTGTATCTCGGCAGCAATATCAATGAGAACTGTGATCCAACCGCAGAAATTAAAACCGAATAGAACAAGCCCGAGCTGCCTTTGTAAAAATCAGAAACTTACTTTGCAGTCACGATCTTAGCATTGACCTTAGAGTTCGAATGACATCTTGCTACATCTTTCTTGTCCTGCTGTATGGAGTGGAAGCGTAGACTTAACTGAGGCTATACTTAGACAGACTTGACAGCCTTTGAGATGTGGGTATACAGACGACTAATGAAAATAAGCTGGGTAGACAGAGTCAGAAATGAGGAGGTCCTTAGACGGCTGAACCAAATAACACAACTGGTCAATATAATAAAGAAACGCAAGCTGAAATACTTCGGTCGCATTATGAGATACCCTGAAAAATATGATCTCTTACATCTGATCATTAACGGAAAGATCCAAGGGAATCGTGGTCCTGGTAGAAGAAGAACATCATGGCTGAAAAATCTAAGGCAATGATATGTAAAATCAACTACATCGTTATTTACAGCTGCTGTCAATAAAGTCACGATAGCGAATATGGTAGCCAACATGATATCCAACGATCGATAATGGTCATGGAACTAGAAGAAAAAGGTTTAGAGGTGTAAGTTGGTTGAATGTACTATAGGCTCATTTAGAGCACTTTATGACCTTTTGAAAAATAAAATTTGTAACCGCTACAAGTATTTTTTGCTATTAGTGTTAAGAAGAAAATATAAATAAGTTTCGTCGCTAATTATAGAGCATACTTACCTAGATTTATACAATATCATTGCTTATAAGCCAGCGGACTTTTTAATTCCAGTCCGTCGCTGCATAGGAACGTAAATTTATAGTTGCGATGTAGACAATGAACCGCCCATATTTATAATCCAAGCTAGCACTCAATTACAGGTGTTCAACAGTTTAATTTTTTCATGTTTCATTCTCTTCGATATCCTATACCCACAGTTGCGGTGATAAGATCTGAAAGTGTGATATATCAATTGAGTCCAGCTTTCGAGAAATAATCGTTCAAGTTTAATTAAATTGTGGAGAGCTGATTGGCGATGTTATCAGGACAGTTGAGAAATTCACCGAAATTTTCTATTCTAGTCGAGCGGTAAGCCGTATTCCCCTTTTTATCGGTGCTATCGGAAGATTGTCGAAGATTGGTTGGTGTTTCTTTGATGAGTTAAGAGCTCATAAATATTTTACTGTGCTTTTCGATCACGATATATTTTCTAGCGTCAAATTATAAATAATTTAAAATTATTGGAAGTTTAACAAAAAATGCATTGAGAAAGCGGTTTCATTCCCATGAATTACATTATGTGGCTTTATGCTTGGATCAAAATTTAGAGGCAATAAAATTTCTCAGTGAGACAATATAGGTGAATGCTAAAAATTGTCAAATTCAAAACGGCCGAAGAAAACTTCGATGAACTAAGAAACCGTTTGTCTGTTCAAACTCTACATTGTCTATAACAACTACCTTTGATCAATTTATGGATTTATGAGAAGAAAAAAAAGGATATTTATAAAATTGATCTTCTTTTTCACGTGCCACATCTGAATTATCTATTTATTACTTTGGTAAACACACAGTTTGCTGCCGGAAATTTTTTTAGTATGTCTCGGTAATTTAGGTCTGCTGAATCCAAAATGACACCAGATTTGTTCCACTAAATTGTTATTAAACACAATACGAATGAAAAGTAAGATATTTACTGTACAACAATATATTTACTGGTTAGTAGCGCATCTAGAATTGTCCCCTAGGGGAGGTTTTGGTTGGGCACTGAAATGTTTTTATGCTACCTGCACCATTTTAAGTCCTTAAAATTTGTAAATAACAGTGTCAGAATAGGGTCCTGGTGTGGTTCTAACCCCAAATCTCCCCCTGGGTGCACCACTACTACTGGTGACCAGAATAGCGGAGTATGGAAAAGAGTACGGTCTAACAATGAACGTCAAGAAGACGAAATTTATGAGAATATCGAAAACTCAAAGAAATAACAAGATCTAATTCTCTATTAGAATCTTCTAATAAACGAAACCAACGTCAAACAAGTGGATAAATATGCATAACTGGGAACAATGATTAACTCCACAAATGATTACATTTAGGAAATCAATATCAGAATAGAGAAGGCTAGAGCAAATTTCAACAAAATGAGAAGAGTGCTGTGTACAAGGGATTTAAAGTTGGAACTAAGAGTTAGATTAGCGAGGTGCTGTTTTTTTTCGACTTTATTTTATGGAATGGAATCTTGGACCTTGGGTGCGACATCAATGAAAAAACTGAAATTATTCGAGCTGGGGGTGTATAGAAGAATTCTGAAAATATCGTGGACAGAACACGTCACAGACAAAAAGGTTCTGAGAAGGATGAATAAAGAAATAGAAATTTTAAATACAATTAAGACAAGAAAATTGGAATATCTCGGAAATATTACAAGTAGAGAGAAATACGCCTTGCTTCAACTGATTATGCCGAGAAAAATCCAAGGAAAAAGTAGCATAGGAAGGCGTGGAATGTCATGGTTGTGCAACCTGCGAGAGTGGTACGGATGAATATCAAATGAACTTGAACCTGGGTAAACGAAAACAATGACCAAGGTAGAGAAATAAGAACACGGATTGAAATTGCAAGACAAGCATTTATAAAAATGAAAACATTTGTTAATCGAAATCTTCCCATGTAGCTGAGGATAAGAGCCTTAAGATGCTACGTGTTCTCGACTGTGTTGTATGAAATGGAAAGCTGGGCACTAAAAGTGGATAATATAAAGAAGTTGGAATCATTTCCTTTAATGTTATTGAAGGATTTTGAAAATACCATGGACCCAACGAGTTACAAATGCAGCAGTGTTAAGAAGGCTACAAAAGGATTACGAGGTCATAAATCACATCAAAACAAGAGAGCTGGAATAATAAGGCTACATTACCAGAGGTGTTGTTGTTGTTTGTTTGTGTATACATTACCAGAGGTGCGAAATATGAGATATTAAGGCTCATAATGCAAGATAAAATCAAGGGTAAAAGATCCATAGGAAGACGAAGAATTTCATGGCTAAGAAACCTAAGAGAGTAGTGTAGTTGCGGCTCAGTAGATGTTTTTAGAGCAGCCGCTAGTAAGGTGTGGCTATCTGTGATGATAGCCAACTTCCGAAAGGAGAAGGAACTACAAGAAGAAGCATAATAAGAGCCACTTCTTTAAATTTTCTCTTTTTACAATCTGTTTCTTTTAGGACCATACTTGAATCATTTTATTGAACCCTGTGTTCATTTCCCATGCGTGTTTACATATTTGAGATCAATCAATTTTTTTTTTTTTTTTTAATATAATGGGTTGAGTCATGGACACTAACCGAGGCATCCATGGGAAAACTCGAGGCGTTTGAGATGTGGTGTTATAGACGGATACTGAAAATCTCCTGGGTGGACCGAATGACAAACATTGAGGTTCTAAGTCGGATTGACAAAACATGTGAAATTATATCCACAGTGAAATAGCGCAAGCTAGAATATCTTGGACATATAATGCGAAACATCCATAGATATAACCTGCTGCAACTTATATTACAGGGGAAGGTCTACGGAAAGAGGAGACCAGGAAGAGGAAGAATATCTTGGCTCCAGAATTTACGAAAATGGTTTTCCTTGACCACTTCAGGACTATTTCGAGCTGCGGTCAATAAAGTTAGAATTGCCATGCAAGTAACCAACATACGTAACGGATAGGCACCAGAAGAAGAGAAGAATTTTTTCTTCTTCTGGGTCCTATCCGTTTCGGATGTTGGAAATCATATTGGCAATCATAACCTTGCTAGCTGCGGCTCGAAACAGCTCCGTTGAGGTTTTCTTAAACCATGTTCTTAAATTCCGCAGCCATGATATTCTCCTTCTACCTGGTCCTCGCTTACCTTTGACTTTACCTTGCAATATAGACTATAGCAGGGAGTAACGGTGCTGATTTCTCATAACGTGTCCCAGATATTGCAATTTTATGCATTTGATCGTAAACACAATCTCTGGTTCCTTCTTCATTTTTCCTAGAACTTCCTTGTTCGTGATCCTTGCTGTCCATGGTATTCTCAGCATTCTTCTATAAAGCCACAGCTCAAATGCTTTAAGTTTTTTATTAGTGGTGTCTGTAAGCGTCCATGCCTTCGCGCTGTACAACAACACAGAGAAAACATAGCATTTCAAATGTCTCATTTTTGTATCAAGGGATATGTTGTGACTTTTGAAGATGGCGCTCATTTTGTTAAAGACCGTTCTTGCGTTTCCTATGCGGCACTTTATTTCCTGTAAATTGTTCCACTGTTCGTTAATAATAGTTCCCAGGTAACAATACTGTTTTACTCGCTCTATCTGCGTCCCATTAATGTATAGATGAGCCCCGTTTATATTCTCCTTGCTCATAATCATTTGTTTCGTTTTGTGGGTATTAATGTTTAGTCCGTACTGTTGACTGTACTCGTTTATTCTGTCCATTAGCCTCTGAAGTCCCTCTAAACTATCTGCTATCACCATGGTGTCGTCGACATATCTAACATTGTGTACTCTTTCACCATTTAGAAGGATGCTTTCGTCTATTCCGTAAAGAGTCTCGTTTTTCTCTGAGTACATATTAAATATCAACGGCGATAGGATACACCCTGTCTAACTCCACGTAATATTTTTATGTGATCTTTTTTTCTCCAAAATCCACAAGGAAAACAATTCCTGTAGCTGGCTGTATACCACGTATCACAAAAAAAGAGGTTAGTCTTCGTAAGTGGGTATATTTATTTAAAAACCCTTAAAAGTGCTACATCAAAAAAACAAACGTTTTCGGACTAAACAGTCCATCATCAGGTTTAAAATCGCTAGGTTAAAATGCCTGAGCCACCAAAAATACATGGGTAAAAACCCTTTAAATTATATATAGTTATAAAAGATTATACATCTTGTTGTTAAAAAACTGTGATGTTCATTATTAAATTAAATATGTCTTCAGGTAACATACATTGCAAAAATTTTGAGTTCCAGAGCCGGGGAGAACAGCTGGAAACTTTGTTTGCTGTTTTTTCTCCGTTAATTTTCATGTATGCGGTCTGATTCCAGTAGAGTTCTGAAATTATTCTGAGGTCTTTGTCATCCAGGTCTGCCTCTTTTAAAATGTTTATCATCTTTTGATGTTGAACTCTGTCAAATGCCTTTTCATAGTTAATCAAGCACGCGTATACGTCGCAGTTAACGTCCCTGCATCTTTGAATCAGTATCTGTACTCCGAAAAGTGCCTCTCTGGAACTGTCTGTCCGATATTTGTTCCTCGCACTTCTTATAAATTCTTCCATGGATGACTCTAAGAAACAGTTTCAACATATGGCTCATTAGGCTGATTGTTCGATATTCTTCGCACTTTGTAGCCCCCTGTTTTTTAAGGTATCGCTAAAGAGAAGAATTAATCATACGAAACCATAAAATTCCTTGAAATTCGACAAAAACTAAAAACTATTATTTTAAATAATATTTGTTACAATTGGGAGTACGCCATTGCTCAATTAAAAGTGTACATATCGTGTTAAGATTTATAATCACAAAATTAAAGTGGACTTAATGTCTCAAGAGATCGGAAAACGTAAATCCATGATTAAGAATTCTGTAGTAGCAGAGTATTAAACTACTCGTTATCACTATAAGCCTGGTCCTAACAATGAATATTAAATTAACAGCCAAACATAAACCGGTCGGATCATGGACAGTAGCCAAAAAGGCCCGAACAAGGCCAATTTCAATCTTCATTAAATAATATGTAATTTTCGGATGTTTTTGAGAATTTATGAGACAGGTGAGGAGATAATGACTTAATGCGTGGCCTCCTAGCGTCTGATTTGGTAGGGTGAGTTCTAAAGGGCGGCCGCTTACCAAAGGAAATGACGTGCAAGATTTTTAATTAAATTATTGTTTTTGGATACCAATGTTTGAGTAATGCTTTTTTAGTACAGATATTGTAACACCTTTCGGAAAGAAAAAGTGGCGGTAATTACACAAAAACACAAGCAAGGTGTCAGGAACATAATATTTCATGGTTTTTTCTTCAATGACTTCTAATAATATCCTAAAAGAGTGTAAACTAATGAAATATAAGATGTGATGGAATAGAATAAAATTTATTTGGTCAATATACAAAAATAGTTTTGTTTTTGACAAATCAAAGGAATATTGAGAATTATTACATACATATATTATAAAATTTATGTGAATTTAAATATGACAAACAGATATTTATACAAAGAATTTAAAAAACGACAAATACACTAAATAAAAATAAACAAACATGAAACATTGTCATAACAGGCAAATACCCTGACCAAAATAGTTCTATTGTATAAAAGCTGTACTTAGGTACTCTCTTTTGGAATAGAATCAATCGATAATAAGTGAAGACTTTTTACTTATATATATATATATATATATATATATATATATATATTATATATATATATATATATATATATATATATATAATTTTTTTAAATGTTTTTGCGATATAACAGGAACCAAAATACGGCCTATCAATGTTCAGCGGTTTTCTTTAAATGCCAAATTTGAAAGATTCAAAGTCAAATATCGGGAAAATGATGCATTTCTGAAAGAAAACTCGCAGAACCTTTTTTTAAAGAGCATAAATAGACCTATCATAAAAAAAAGACTCTAGCTCAAAAATTGAGTGAGTTATGATAAAAATAAGGTCAATACCTCATTTTTTTACGAAAAAATCGATGAAAACAACCCCCTAACCACCCACATAATTAAAATCGATCTTTACCCTTCTGCAATTCTCTTTGTACATGTATTGTTAATACGTCCAAGAAGTTTGACACATTTAAAATGCTTAGTTTTAGAAAAAGTACAGCATAAAGCGAGAAACGATTTACAATTTCATATTTTTTACCCTTCTTTTTTTAAATATCCCCAAAAATACTGAATATATGAAAAAAATAAAAATGAAATAAATTGTAGCTTTTTTAATGACTAAAATTTTCCTTTACTTAGATTTGTTGTACAATGAATATTTGGCGAAATATAGCCGTTTAAAGCATCGATTTACGATCAAGCACCATCTTTTTCGAGCCCTTTAAACTCACCCCATTTAAAAACCAAGGGTTCCAAAAACATTTAATTCACATATCCTTGTAGCTCTTAAAAACCTCTACAAAACCGTTTTTGAAGAAACACTCTATACTTAAAAATGAAGGAAATACGTTAAAAAAAGCAATTAATTTTTTTTGCGGAAAATTCCATTAGTATAGTACAGTGCATTTCGGAGCATAATAATCTACAAAACTGGTATATTAGGTAGTGGGGCGTTATACATTCGAAATTTTAAGCGTTCTTATTTTGAAATCCCATACAACAGAATAAAACATCTGCTCATATGTCTATGGCTTAGCAATGAAAATATCAGAGCAACAGATTGGGGATGGTATTCCAAAGATGGTTTGTTATTATCCGTACGCATGAACAAACAACCTGCACCCGATGAACTTTTGTTGTTGTTGTTATAAATGTAAATATTTTCAACTATTTATGTAAATGTATAAGAATATATGGTGCATTTTTATGTTGATAAATTTTTTTGTATTTAATTCTACTTTTTTCAATTTATATCTATTAAATTAGTTTATAAAAACTGCAATGTTATAAAGGGTGATGTTCAAAAGTTGACAAGTTGCAAAATTTCGGCAAAAAGTTGTTTTCACCAATAGCACTCATAACAATTGATTTTTAAGGGTTGAAAATGTATGAAATTATATTTTAAATAAAAAAATTACTATTTAACTAATCCAAACCAAATTTAACTCATCTTAAGATTTGTAATGTCATTTTACAATGTTTGAAAATTAGGGGTAGTTTTCACCCCTAAGAACAATCAGGGTTCGTCGGCATGACATAAACTGTAAAGCAGAGGGTGATTTTTATTCAAATCGTTCCAAGGCGAAATCATTTTCTTCGCATTACTTCTTTTTTTACATGCATCTCTAACAAGGGTCGCTTTTTAAGGGTGGAAATATGTTGGAACTTCATTCAAAAGCACGAAACTATCATTATTTAATTAATTCAAATCAAATTTTACCCATATTCAGGTTTAATATGTTATTTTAAAATTTTTGACAACTGAGGGGTAGTTTTCACCCCTAAGAACAGTCAGGGCTCGTCGACATGACATAAACTATAAAGCAGTGGGTGAATTAAGCTTAAATCCAAATTTTTATTTAAATCGATCCAAAGCGAAATCATTTTTTAGAATTAGTATTTTTTTACATTAATCTCTAAAAGGGTTGCTTTTTAAGGGTTGAAATATGATGGAACTCTATTCAAAATATAGAATAATCATTATTTAGCTAATTTAAACCAAATCTTAGCCATATTCAGGTTTAATATGTTATTTTATAATTTTTGAAAATTAGCGGTAGTTTTCACCCCTAAAACCCTTTAGCGCACTTCGGTTCGATATAAATTTTGATCTTTGAGCTATCACCTACCTTCTGTTAAAATTTCAACTCAATCCATGCAGGACGAAAAAATTGCAAAGTTTTAACTTTTTTCGAGCATCATTTCCTGAACTATTATCGCTTCCTTTACGCAAACAACATTGTAACATTATTGCGAGACAGATAGTTGAACGATATTTTATACAATGTCTATACCGAGGTATGGATTTATTTTTGTCCAAGTTTTATATTGGTCCACTATTTCAAATGCAGTTCAAACAGACATATATTAAATTGTATGATCCGTTTTAAATTCGTTCAATCTGTATGTGCATGGCCCAGTAGACGTAAACATAAACACTTTTACAATGTTTCGAGCGAAATTATCCTTCACTTTAGTTCTAATCGAAAACAAGCATTTCCAGATTTATCAGCTTACCCATAATTACAATTGTACGACTATTATAGTGTCTGTTTTGTGTATGACATCTAAACATATTGCATTTTACTCTCAAAGCCGTAATTGCATTTCCCGTTGATCTTGACATTAAAACTGAGCGAAAATTTAGTTCCCTTGACGTTTGCCGAATCTGACGTCGTGGTTAATAATCGTTTTGTACTTTATTGCTGCGGCAAATGTAAAGCTATAATACCTTACGGGATGAATTTTACAGAGAATGGCAATGCTGTATTTGGTGAAAGTGGCTATTAAGAACAAAATTATACATTAAGGCCTATCCTCGATAATCCTAACGGTAAAATTCAGTGAGCTATCTATTTCAAAAATATCTTTCTTTACGAAAACAAAATCCATTCACGAAGAATATTCTAAACGTTATCTGGTACTAAATTTTATATTTTTACCTACTTACAACCCCGTATTGTGAAGTCTTGGGTGTATACAATAAAGCGAGCGGGAGGTCTTCTATTCATTGCGATTATGGGGTAATTAGAATAATACGCGTATACCAGAGTAATATTATTTATTGAATAATTAATTCACAACTTAGCAAGGGTACATACAGGTAACAAATAATCGTCCTGTAAATAATTCATAACAATTAAATCGAAGACAAACTTTTATAAAATTTTATAACAAAATAATGTATAACAAGATATAAGTGTATTGGTTTTTTTATGTCTTATATTTTCTTTTGTTATTGTTTTTTTGCTGACAAATTGGCTTTTAACGTATATTACAGTTTGATGATAAATATTCTGAAATGGAAAATGTTGAGATATGGCGAATAAAAACATTCATGAAATTAAAATGAAGGGATTTACGTCTATTAGTGGTGCGATTTATAAAATTAGTAGCTCAAATCGCGGGAGGAATATATGCATTAGTTTTCAAATATTTATTATTTACGATATAATTTCTAAATTGAACCACTTTCACTTCTTTAGGTAACAATGTATCTGTCTTGACAACTAAATAGGTAATTAGACAAAATAATGATTATTATTAATTTCAAAACGGGAGTTTAAAGAATTAGAAGAAGGTAGTCCGGGCCCAGTTAAACAATCAAGTTTATTCCAGTGGAAGCAATCAGGAGGATTGTTTTTCGTTTTGGCTCAGCTGACATGCTCTCTCTAGCACTAGAACCCATGAAACTATGGTAAAAAGCATGCTTTTATTTACACGGTTGTGAAACGAGACGATTAACAGAGACATCGAAGAAAGATATGTCGCTGAAATGGATGCAATAAAGTATGAGAATAGAAGGTACAGTCATGGATGGCATACAATGAAGGCATCTCAAATGGTACGGACATGTCCAATGAATGAAAGACAGTAGACTCCCGAAACAAGTACATCTATGAACAACTACAGGAATCCAGAAGAGAGGACTACCGTAGAAAACACGGATGGAAGGAATAAAAAACTCAATGAGCTCGAAAGTACTTAAAGAACAACGGAATAACCGAATTCCATGAAAAATGGACGTCGGAAGACGTTTCATACGAATGAATTGGTACCAGAAGAGTGGCTAAATGAAATAATATGCGTTGCATAAAGGGCTATCAGCTGGATTGTAAGAACTATAGAGGCATTACTCTGTTAGCATCTGCGTATAAAATCTTCGGCAATGTATTGTTTGAAAGACAAACATTTTACAAACGATATTGTTGATTTACTGCTGCATAATCAACTATACATCAAATTCAAGCACATGGGCAGATTCTAGAAAAGTCACTAGAATATAACATAGTTACACGTTATGACAGCCTATGACAGTGTTAAGCAATGATAGACTTTGGTTGGGATCCCACCGAAGTTAGTTAAGTTGACCCAACTAACAATGTAAAACGTGAGTTCGTGCGTTAGAATTGAAGGAGAAAACTCCATGTGCTTTGACGTTAATGATGGTATAAGACAGGTGGAGGCGCTGGCTTGTGTCTTCTTTAATGTTGCCTTGGAAAAGGCAACCAGAAAATGAAATATTATAATGAATGTAACTATTTTTAATAGAACCATAAGGAACATGGTGCAGTGTTTTACAAGGCTTGCGGATGCGGCAAGTAAATTAGGACTTATGGTCCTAATTAGAAATGGTAAATGAGGAAAAACCAAATATAGGTTGGTTTTCCAACAGATAATTCAAATTAACAACCATACCTTTGAGCAAGTCAAAGAATTCACTTATCTTGGATCGCTAGTAAACGCAACAAACACGACAAGCAACGAAATAAAACGACGCATAGCAATAGCAAACAGAACTGTTCACGGTCTCCAGAAACATTTAAAAAATAAAAATATAAAACGTGCAGTAAAGCTCGATATATACAAGAACTTAATAAGACCGATTTTGATATATGGGGCTAAAACGCGGATCTTATCTCAAAATGATGAAAGACTTCTTGGTATTTTTGAGAGAAAAATTCTTAGAAAGATTTTTGAGGTCGTAAATGAAAATGGAGTATGGCGTCTCAGAGACTTAGATGGGCTGGACACATTACTAGGATGTCAGATCACGAATACATGAAGAGATTAACATTTTCAAAACCAGAGGGCAGAAGAAGTTAAAAATGACCACGAAGAAGATGGATTGATAATGTGTCAGAAGAGGATTCTAAGGGTCAGAAGATGAAGGGAAGTTGCCAGGAATCAACAGGAGTGGCGATTTCTGTGCGAGCAGGCCAAGACGGATTGTCTAGGCATTTATGATGATGGTTGATGATGATATATACATGGTTAAATACCGAAACCTCGTAAGTCAAAATCTACAACTTTTCAGTAGAGCGAAAAAACGTCACTGCTTAGTACACGTGTTTTCTTTTTCTACTTTGTTTTCTGATGTAATAATTCAATAAATGTATTTGTGTTGTAATAATTAAGTATTGAGAAAAAAAAATATGTACCAAGCAGCGAAGTTTTTTCGCTCTCCTGAAAAGTTGTAGATTTTGACTTTTGACATTTCGGTATTTAACACTCGATATATTGAAAATCAACTTCATATATTGAAAAGTTTATTTCCTGTTTCAAGAAATTCTACAATGCAAAAGAAGATTGAATGCAGAGAAGAAAATATTAAAAGTAGAAAAAAATTTAAATGAGTAGGTATAACAAAAAATAATGAAAAGCTTACCAACATTTAAATTATAAAAAAATGTTGGTTAATTTACATAAAATTAAAAATAGTAAAAGGCTGTTGTACATCTTGAATAACATAAAACAACAATAACAGTTCTTCACAAAACAACATTTAACAAAAATTTAAAAGATTAGTTAATTTTGAAGTAATGATCTACATGAAAACACTTTGATTATTAAAATTTTTTAAATTTAAAATTTTTTAAATAATTTAGTCACGCTATCATTTCAAATTTTGATTTTTGTTATTGAATTTGATAGGCTGTGGTTTATTACACCAAAATCTAATAAAATATAACATGGCACAAGAAATAGTTTCAGAATACGTTTGCTGTGTTGTTTATTATCATTCAATAAGAGACTAATTTATTTATTATAATACTAATCTAACAGACAATTATTATTGTCAAATGAAAGAAATAAGATAATTTACTTGTGGTTAGTAAACAAGACGGCCCCATTCAACTAATTGTCAACAAACAACGGATTACAAAAGTTTAGATTTATGAGATTTATGAGAAGCATTTATGAAACTTAGATGTATACTGAGTACTTATTTCAAAAATTTACAACTAAGGATTTAATTTGTTATATGTAAATATACTGTATTACTATATGGATGTAAAACATGGATCATGAAGGATAGTATGATGGACAATTTAGGTTGTGACTCAGATATATGATAAAGTATGGCAAAGATGCCATAACTATAAATTAAGACTATATTTACCAAAACGATACTCTCAAATTATTGAATCCTGCATCTTGGAAAGATATTTCAGAATTAAACAGGAATATACATAAACGGAACTGAAAGAAATTACAGCAGGGCTGCCACAAAGAAGTGTCTTTTGTATACCTTTTGTATACGTATTATATTATTGTCCTAGAAAATAATACAATTGAAACATTTACAGATGACACTTCTATCATAGCAATATGCAAAACCAGCCAGGAAGCGACAGAGAAATTACACAAATCTTTATCAAATATATACCTACTCCAGGGAAATAAGCAAAAAATAGACCATGTTCGTGACACTCAATAATCCAGGTCACTGACAAGTTTTTTTAGTTAATGTAGACCCATAGGAAGAAAACCTACTTGTTTCCTGCCTTGAATTTCGAGGAGCCATTTTTTAATTATTAACAATTTAAGGCAAAAAACACAATCTTTACTATGATTATTAATGATAATAGTGTTAAAAAAATAGATTTTTGGAAGAAAATTATTTTTTCACTTCTTCTTCTTCTTAGAGTGCCGTCTCCCTACGGAGGTTGGCAATCATAATGGCTATTTTTATTTTAGAACTTGCTGCTCTAAACAAATTAATCGATCTGCATTGGTACCAATCACGTAGATTCTTTAACCATGAGTTCTGCCTTCGGCCAACAGATCTTCTTCCTTGAATCTTTCCCTGTATTATCAGTCTCAAAATTTCATATTTTGTTCCCCTCATCACGTGGCCTAGGTATTCCAGTTTTCTGGTTTGTATAGTGGTGATTAGTTCTGTTTCTTTACCAACCCTCTCCAGTACTTCTTTATTTGTAATTCTATCAGTCCATGATATTTTCAATACTCTGCGGTATAATCAGATTCGAAGGCCCCGATTCTTTTTAAATTACATTTTTTTTAATGTCCAAGTCTCAGCTCCATATAATAATATTGAAAATATATAACAGCGAATGGTACGTAGTCTGATCTCCAAATTTAGATTTTTGCACGTTAGGAGTGGCTTCATTCGTATAAATGCTGATCTGGCAATCTCTATTCGTCTGTTTATTTCTACAGTATGATCATTGGTTTCATTGATCAAAGTTCCCAAATACTGATATTGTTCTACTTGGTATCACGTTACCATTTATTGTCAATAGGTGATGTATATTTTGTGGCCTTTTTGTAATCAGCATGTACTTCGTTTTTTTGGCGTTTATAGTAATTCCCATCTCAGCACTATTTATACTCAAGCTTTCGATAAGATGTTGTAGATCCTCTATACTCGTTGCTATGATCACAGTGTCGTCTGCATATCTTAAATTATTAATTAATTTTCCGTTAACGGTGACTCCCGCTTCGATATTAATGAGCGTGTTTTGGAAAATTTCTTCAGAATATAAGTTAAACAAAAGTGGTGATAACACACATCCCTGTCTAACTCCTCTACAGATCCTCATTTCTTCTGAGTGTTGCCCATCAATTTGAACTATGGCACTTTGGTTCCAATATAATGTTTGCACTATATTTATGATTTTACTGTCAATGCGCTTGTTCATAAGTATTGATATTAGTTTTTCATGTCTTACTTTATCGAAAGCTTTTTCGTAGTCAACGAAGCACAAGTGTAGATCAACATTCTTCCTTCTCGAGTACCCATTCCATTTCGGAACCCGAACTTTTTCACTATCCACATTTAATTGTTTAAACAAACTAGATTATGAATTAATTAATTAATATATAAACAAATTACATATTTGTAATTTACGTAGAAATTACATACAAATTAAAAAATAATGATCAAAATCCATTGAGTAGAACCGGAGATATAGAAAATTTTATTAGTTTGAAATTGTTTGTTCGGTATGGATTGGTACTCCATGAATTTGTAGGTTCTTCCTAATCACCATTTCAACTACATTTTTAAAATTCGTAAAGGTACAACATTTGTGCAAATTTTTTATCAAAAAATACAAATCCCATTCTTTATCATGGCGTCAAAGAGGTTCCTTAAATATTATAATCAAAATTGACCGATTGACCAAAATTCTACTCTGTTTCTACATAATAAATTATAATTATATCAATAAATACTGAAACAATAGTATTATTATAAAAACAGTATAAACATTTAGAAGGAATATGTCACAAACAACAGAAAATATTTCTATTCATATAAAAATTTAATCAAATTATAGGTACTTACTGCTTATTTATATAAAATTTCCTCAATCGTCGTCGACTTTTTCGTCCGGAACAAAAACGTCTTCGCGAACTACCCATTTTAAAAACAACAAAACACACAAAACTAGTCAAAAGTCGAAATAAGCCCTAATAATGTTATTCAACATTATTTATGACCCTCCAACTTTCTTACCTACTCGTCGGCGAGAGTCTAGAAACTATCAACAAGGACAGCTTGTACTGACCGAGAGAGAGAGTACATTTAGCACAATTTAACATTTTTTAAATAGTTTATATGAAATAGCTGCTTTGTCTTACACTTTATGTTAAAAATAAAAACAGATTCGGAAAGTGGGTAAAATTCTGTAGTGCCCTATTTCAAAAAAAAAATTTTTACGTTTATTTTAACCAAAAATATTTAAAAAAAATATTGTTTAAACAATTTATTAATTTACAATCAAATAGTGCACTAGAACTTTTTAAGACTTTTCATATAAAAAAAGAATCATCTCAATATCTGCCATAGTTTTTGCGTTATTTGATATAAACTTTTACATTGGAATTTAGTTATGCCCAGAATCGCGAGGAATGGCCTTAAGATGATATATTGTTGCGTTGTATGCAGTCATTTAAATTTCGTTAATTAGATACTTCTCCATGTGTTGAAACAAATGGATCTTTTTATGAAAAAAATATTTTTTAATTAAAACAACTCAACGTTTGAGAGAAAATCATTTGATAAATATTTTAGAGATATTAATAACATTTAAAGATATAAATTATAAATTTATCAAATTTTGACCATAAGTTTCTTTGATATTTGATGAAACATAAGTATGAGACTATTCGAATATACATGTAAACATATAGGTTGAAAGATAATCAAGGAATAACACTTCCATTGTCTAAAAAGTGAGGCTATGACCATAAGGGTGGAAGATCTATATGTATTGAATTTGAATTGAATCACAAACTGCTTTTACATTAATACTTAAGTTGATAGACATTTATCACCGCCTATGTCTATTCCCATTCCGGATACTTGTTTCCTTGTTAAAGGACAACATCCTTAAAAGGCAGAAAATATTGATTTTTCACGTTGAGAACTCCTATGAATAGCTGTTCTGACAAGACCTATTAGGTCGAAATACGTATCAACAGATACATAGGATTTGTTTGCGTGAAATCAAATAGTTGCTGCCTTTTTTCATTTTATTCTGATTTACTCTGTGTAAGTACTAGAAACACAATTCGCTAAGGATTTCTGCTTAGTTGTAAAAGACATGTCGTGGAATGCAAATTTTAGATTCCTCATGTCTCTTTTAACATCTTTTATCAACGTCTGTTTGCCTTGCAATTTTTAGAAGGCTCAGATTATAAAGCAGAAATTTGAATTATGTTTGGAAACTATTTTACGATTTTTGACAACATCCTTGTTAAACTTTGATAGTATACAAGGCAACTATCGAACACAGTGGTTAATTAAATCTTGCCCAAGTACTTTTGATCAATAGATCATCTTCGATCCACACCCTTTCTATACAAATATTCCACCACTTTTTAACAAAATTTGTTAAAGATTAAAACAGTTATAAAGAGATCTATTAACATTTAAAAAATTATACTTGGTAAGCTCCTTATTATGCTCAAATATAATTCGGCGCATAGTCACTCCCTTCGCCGAGCCATCCCTCACATAAATTTCGGAGGGTAAGAAACTGACCACACACAAATCTGGCGAATTTTGACGTGTCATCAGAGCACTTTATTTGCGTTTCAAAGAAAGAGTCCCATTTGTTAAATTTATAATTACGCTCTTTTTGGCCTGCGTTAGTAGCAAGACCACCTAACGTCAGCTAACACCTTACATAAAAGCAGCAAATAATTAAATGATATTATGCTGAAATATAAAGGGAGCGGTAACAAGTCCTTTTAGAGTTTTGTTATCCGATTTTAGTTTTTTTTTTATTTATTTGATCTAATTTTGCTCCTCAAATAAATATTAAATAAAATTTAAATAAAGAAATAACGATCACAACTTCTTCTTGATGTGCCTATCCGTTACGAACGTTGGCGATCATCATGGCCATTTATCTTATCTGCAGCAGCTCCTAAAAGCTGCTTAGATGTTCTTTAACCAAGATGTTCTTCTTGCTGGACCTCGTTTTCCAAATATTTTTCCTTGCAGGATAGCTTAAAGGAGAGCATATCTGGATTAATTTCGCATAATATGTCCGAAGAATTGTAACTTTCAAGATTTGATGGTGTTCAGTACCTCCAGGTTCTTATTTGTTCTCGTTCATTAGTTTCAAGATCTCATCGGTCATCAATGATTTTTTCTTCATTAATCTATCTGCCTTTAAGTGTTTATCCTTTACATTTTGTACTATTTCTGTAATGTTTGATCATTTGTTCTTCGTTCGATTACCCTCTAATTGCAGTCACTTGCTCGTTTACGTGGCTTAGACTCTCATCCTCGTATCAAGTTCTTTTAGCATACGTTGATCGCATGATTGCGCTTTCCTTTTATGTACTGTTTTAAGTTTGACTGGAAATACTCCCACCAATGGAACGTGGTCTGTCTCCAAGTCTACTCCAGGATGTTTTGACATATGTAAAGCTGTTTCGGAATCTTTTATTTACTAAAATGTCGTCTATTTGATTCCTAATAATTGTATCGGGTATCTCTTGAGGGGATTTTCACGTGTACAGCTTGCGAGGTTGTAATTGGAAGAATGTGTTAATGACAACTAGTTCTGATTTTTCTGCGAATTTTTCTATCAGGTCTCTCTCTTTTCTGTCTCTAAGTCCATGTGCTCCAAGGTACTGTGTATTATCTCCAGCTCCAATCTTGGCATTAAAATCGACCATAATAATGACAACTTTCTATCAAGGAATTTTTTGTATGATACTGTTGATGTTCTGATAGAACTTAATTGCTTCTTCCTTCTGTTTGTCTGCAGTGGGAGCATAGATTTGGGTAATGTTTATATTAATAGGGTTGGCTTCTACTTGTAGTAACATTACTTTCTCTAATATTGGTGTAAAGTTAGTAACGCATTTGGCAACGTAAAAAGGATGGGAAGGAACGAATTCATAGCCAGGAATAGATTTTGGATCACAAGGGTATGAGCAGTTGGTATTTTTGTCTTTTTAACCAATTATATCGATGATTGTACCTCACTGCATTCCAAATAAACACATGTAAGAAAGCACGACAGATATGAAATTATGACGTGCAACAACGAATAGCAAACAACTGAAAGTATAGTAGTGTGGTTTGACCGTTGAAATAGCTTTAACAAAACGAGCTTTAAGCAAACAGAGCCATCGGTGAAAATATAAAAATCACCTAAAAATTAAATGAATGAACTAGAGTGTTAGTTTTTGTTTTTTTTTTCTTGTTTAGTTTTGTTAAGTTTTAATGTTAAGTTATCGTAGAATTTTTATAACATCTAAAAAATCTACAAATTGTTTTTGTAAGTATGAACCCTGTTCGGTTTTTACTTATATTCTATCTTTTCTTTTTGTAGAGAACTGAGGATGCTTTTAAAAAATAATAAAAACGAAACGTATTTAAAATTGATTTAATACAATTTTTGTTCAGTTGATTTATTTGATATAAAAAAAGAAAACAACAGTATCTCCTTTATATAATAAATGTAAATGTCTTCTTCCCTCTGCACCGTCACTGCAACAACACACCAAATCTAAAAAAAAGAATCCAGATAACAATAGCAAGTAAATATACGGACAATTAATAGTAAGTTACTTATCTGATGACATGTCGAATGGATTAATAACCGTGAATGGCTTGTCAAAATCTTCATTATTGATTAATGAATTGGTAAAATACACACGGAATGCTTTATCTCTTATTAAGATTACGATAGCTACCGAAGTGTCATCTAAGGTAGCATCATCTGTCTTATTTGACAGGTGAGTTTGTTCCCCTGTTAATGAGAGATTTTTGTTAAAATGTTTATTAAAAGCTGTTAACAACTAGACATTTAAAATATACCCAAATAACTACCAGACAGAATAAAGTTGAACTATTTATGTATGTTCTTGTTCTTCTTTCTACTATTTTGCTAAGCATCTAGCTTTTATACCAGCGGATTTATCTGATATCTGAACAACTTTTTCTCTTCTTGTTTTGTTGTCCTTTTCTTCTTTGGTGAAAGGTCTGGTACTAGTTTGATCGATCTGTTATCTGTTAGTCTTCCTAAATGTTCATTTTATTATATTTTTCTCGTTTCGGTCTTCTGGTCCATATTTTTAATCCGTCATCATCATCATCAATAGCTATTATATCTATGATGTAAGAATAAAAATAGGAGAGAATATTTTGAAGATCTAATAAATACAAATAGAAGCCAAGTAGTTATATATAAAAGGAAAAATATAAATGAAGAAATAATAAAGAACATTTAACCTGCGGTAAATTAAGGAAAGCAATCAGAGAGGTAAAAAATGTACCAGATAGCTAAAAATTAAAGTAGAAATAATAGATAATATGTAAATAACCTTTTTATAGAAAATAATTTGATTATTTTAAGTAATAGTAGAATGTAATTATTAAAAACGCTTTATACTACACAGGGGCAACTGTAATTTCGAAAACAACAATAACAGTTATAATTTCCTGTTTGTTCTCATCTCATTATTGTTCATGGCGCCTGCATACACCATTACTTCCTAATACCAAACTGGCTTGTTATTTAAGGTGTTTATTACTAATTCGTTCCCATAAAAATCGACCGCAGCATGGTGAAAACATTTCGTCTGCATCGTATACAGTCAATCAAAAAAAATTTATGACTGTGTTTATAACCAAAGTCAAGCATCCAAATTACAGGTATAATACCTACGTGTGAATGTGGTTTGACTGAAAAATGTGCCGCCAGACACTAGATTGTGAGTGTTTATCTTGATTAAGTTGTTACACAAGACTAATCACGATTTTCTTTGAAACTAAAAAGATAACGTCTCTCAGAAGTGGAGGTTAGGTAAATATTATTTTGGTTGTGACTAGAAACACAACTGAGAGTATCACAAAAATTTATCAATTTGAATAGTTCGTTCCCGAAAATTTGAGAAAATAAAAAGAAATCAATTATGTTGACTCTTTTTATTGTTCTGAAGCTATTTTCTTGTGGCATTGTAAATTAATTACTATTTAACTGGGAATAAGCTACAATTAAAGATAAATTACGTTTATTGACGTTTCAATTTCCACTTCGGCAATCGTTCTCAAAATACAAACAGTAAATTAAACAAATTTTGTTTTTTTGTTACATAGTGGAAAATTCTTCTAATAATTTAATTTTATCTGACTCATTTATATTGACAATTCAGACATACATTATGCATTTTAAAGTAGACGACTTTAAAATGATATTGCCAATATTGTTGAGTTGCGCTCCTGGGACGACTTTACTTATAAGATAGTTCATTCGATTACATAAAATCAACTTTAACTTGAGAATATCCGTCAGAAAAAAATCATAGCATGTAATTCGTCTTTAAAAAGACAAACACATGACATGATGACAGTAAAATTCTCCTGTTAGTGATTCCATAGTAAATTATGAGAAAAAAACCAGGAAAAAAACCTCATTTTCCTCAAAATTTTCGGCGTTTCGTCAAAATATAAACTATCCGGCAAGCGTAGAATGTGGAAACATTAATAATAACATAAAATTGTACAAAACACTACACTAAAATGAGGAGTTTAGTAACTTTTTCTAAAACTTTATTATAATACATAATATATATCTTATAATACAAACTATAATATATTATTATATTTACTAATACAGAGAATATATTATGTATGTACATATAGAAACACCTGGTATATGTACAAACAAGGATCGTGCAACAACGTAATAATTTACTTCATGATTGGGCCCAACTGCTTCACTGCAAGCAAAAATTATTAAGGCACTTTAAAAATCGAATCCTTCATGTAAAGTAACTATTATCGGTTTTGTCTGATGAAGTCATTATACAATTTTCCTTAAGGGCGCCTAAAAAATCAGTGCAGACACACAGATAGCAGGTGCGTGCACACAGGACATGTGAAAATTAATTCCAGGAAGACCAAACACTGCAAAATGAGATAAAGGATAGCTTATAATAGCTTCAATGTTTTCATTAGTTCATAGATAAAAATGTGTCATAAAAAGTCAAAGATTTTTAAATAAAATAGGAAAAAAACAAAAGCAAAAAATGAAAAAGCAGGAGAAAAAATTAAATCCATAATAGATGAAACATAATAGATGAAACAGAAACTTAAAGATTTAATATAAGAAAACTATCTGAGACCTATACAAGGAACAATGCTTTCTTATATATTCTGTAGGTGCAATATAAAAAAAGTACAGTTTTTGTTCATATTTTTTTTACAAATTTGGTAATTAATGTCCTTTACGATATAGAAAAATATTTTAAATTAAAACCTAGTTTATAAATTAATTCTATTTACTAATTAGTAATCTTAAGTATATTTAAACTTGTGTTTTATTATTATTTTGTTAATATTTTGCTAATAATTCCATAAAATATTCTAAAAAAATATAAATAGCATTAAAAATTTCCTCGGTAGAAAACTAAGCTTTTCTAGAAACATACTTTTCAACAGATAAGTCTTTGAAACAATTTTTCTTTTTTTATCTAAAAACCCATAAGTTTTTTCCCGACACTCCCATTTCATTCCAATCCTAAATGTACTTTTAATCAAAATGTATTGCTGGTTAGCCGATAATACGTCCTATTAGCTAAAGTATTTTACGAAATAATAGCAATATTTATTACCACAAAAAAAGAGGAACGAAAGCATTCAAAAGCTTTCAGATTTAAGAAAAAGGTTTCAAAAGTTGTTGTTGAAAAACTTTTTTTGTTTGTACGAAATGCACATAATTGATTGTTAACAATTTATTGCAAAATTACAAAAAATGTAAAAATTAGGTAGGGGCAACGTGGGTACACTGAGACGAAAAAATGTACGTCTTCATATTTTTTTTAAATGTTTTTATTTACTAAAGTATGGCAAAAAGACATGACTAGGTTAATTGGTAATACAAATGAACACTTACAGTACCAAAAATATCGTATAGAAAAAAGTTTCACTCAAAGAAAATAATTGGTGCAATTGTCTCACTGTACCCTTCCTTGTGGGAACAGTGAAACAACAGTATATTTTTGATTTATTATTGTTCAAACTTATAGACAGTCTTTCTAAATCGAAATTTATTGTTGTTTTTTTAAGACATGTTACAAAAGGAGAAGAAAAACACATTTTGGATCACTCATACATACTACGCACAATGTGATTACATAAGAAGGAATATTCTATTACATTCTTAATAGTACACATTCTCTGTAAGAATTTATTTACAGTATAAGTTCGATTATAAAATTCTAAATAAAATAAGTCTTGGGATCTGGTATCTGTACAGGGAGTACGGAAGTAAACCTTTTCCAAAAGAGCACTAGTATCAATACATCCTCGTATTAATTTATATATAAATCCTACATCTAGCAATATTCGCCTTTTTTCAAGAGTAGGCAATTTAATTAAAGATTGCAAAATAATATATTAAATTTCATTTACAGGTATTCTCAATTTAAAAGCAATAAATTTTGAGAACTTTTTCTGTATTCTTTCTAATAGATCTTTCTAGCATTTATAAGTAGGAGACCAAATATTGCTACCATATTCCAAAACCGATCTCATAAGGTATTAATATTTTAGAGACTATAAATATCAAATTCGGAGGCTACGTTTCATGAAACCTAAAATTGTCATAGATCTATTAGAAACGTAAGAAAAGTGGTCCCTGAAGCTTACTGTAGGGTTACAAATTACCCCAAGACCCTTAAATTTTGTGATTACCTCTTAAATATTCGGTTCAATATGTTATTTAAATAAAATCAGATGTTTGTTTCTAAGAAATCGTATTTCCTTACATTTATTTATGTTCAAATTTAAAGCATTTAAGGTACACCAATCTAGTAAACTACTTAAATCATACATACTTCGATAGACAGCACTCTGAATAACATCAACAATATTCGTAATATAACTTTGACTAAAGTTCTGTAGCAACAAAGCAATTACTCTAAATCTGTCAAAATGAGATATCACGTCTCTAGACATTTTTAAAAGGCTCAAGTCAAATTTAAACAAAGACTGAAATAATGTAAATACGCTAATCAGGTAAATGTAACCAAAAATGATTCAACTTTTTTATAATTTTTACTTAAAAACGCTCTAGAATGAATATCAACAACAGTTTTAAAACCGCCATACGCATAGATGTATTATTTGTTCGTATTCCAAACTTTTGGACATGTGTGAAAATATAACAAACTGTACTGTGTTTTATATCGAATACCTACTAATGAAATCGTAGGCTTCCACGGCCAGAGTCAGACAGAATTATAGTTTATTCGTCTTCCGGGTTTGGACCGTGTCATTTGTGAGTGACCCAAAAGTGGGTTCATCTCGACGTTTCGCTACAATTGTATGTAGCTTCTTCAGGAGAACAAAGAAAAAGAAATCAAAAGACAGAAAGATGGGAGGTTAGCAACGGTAACTCAGTTACTCAACGCAACCAGAGGCGAATACTAACTACCAAGATGGGCATTTGGTCACAGTAACTCAACTACTTAACGCAGCCAGAGGTGAAAACCAAATGCCAGGACAGGGATTCACGTCCAACAGCTCAGAACACTAACGCGTCGAGAGGCGAGGAGTGAATCCGACGATTACTCCACTACCGCTCTATTTGTAGTCGCGGTGACCTGTCGTGTCGGGACGTATCGGCACACTCCGTGGCGCGAACGTCAAGAAGCGCGCGCTGGCCAATCATGTGGCTGCATCGTGGTAGCGGGACCGGACGACGGCTCTAGACTGAGATTCCAGATGGGAGACAAGTAGTATCCTTCCCCTCGATTGATATTATGTGGATTTTTTCGGATCTCTAGAGATTCGCGGATTTTCCTGGAATAAAAGAAGGGGCTCTTAGAAATAATATGGGTTTTTTCGAACAATATGGAATGACCGGTTTCTTGGCAGTGTTCTGCAACTGCAGAATGGGAGAAAAGACCTGATCGAATGCATTTTTGATGCTCTTGAATCCGAGTTTTGACGGAACGGTCACAAATGACACGGTCCAAACCCGGAAGACGAGTAAACTATAATAGAATACCTATTACACAATTTACAAGTCTTCGTACAATTATAATGGAGAGTTTGGAGGTAAATAAACACATCCTCTAAGACCCTTTTGTTTTCCAAATAAAGGGTGACATGGATAGACTTAATTTCATTTGCTTTAATTCAATAGGTTTTTAGCCAAAACGACATAACATCCAAGTAAATCTGAAATATTTATGAAGCAATGACAGGTTCTTTATGAGATGACAGAACAGCGGTATCATCTGCATAAGTTGTAATAATGAAATTTTTACTAGTGGGAAGATTAGCTGTGTAGATGATATAGATGATAGGACCAAGTAGACTCCCCTGAGGCACGCCAGACGTTATGGTAGTAGTTTTTCTTGATACCTTACTTAAAAATGTCTATTTTGAGAGAAGAATGGGGGCGTGAAATGGCATTAGAGGTCAAATGTCAAAGTATGCTGAAGTGTCTACCTATCTACTATGAATATATCCAAAAAAGTTAGTAGACTTATATGACTGATCTGTTTTTAAATGACCAGTATCCAAAGGATCAAGGATTAAATAATTTTTTATGCATATTTGTAGGGAAGTGCTGCTAGCCTAATAAGTAGTATATGAATTTTATTATTGGCAATAATATTAATTATTTCATTTATTATTTTTATCTCAAATAGATATTTAATTTGAAATAAGGAATCGGCTAAAAACATACACTTTTTATAGCCAACCATTACAAATCCAAAATCAGTTACGTCTAATATCTGTCATACCGTAAATTTTATTGGTGTAACAAAGCCAATAGTATCCATATTTTAAGCGTCTCACATCCTTAGTACCAATATAAAGTGAAAATTTATTGAAGACGATGCAATAAAATCGAACTGAGAAAGTCTTTTGTTCTTGGTTTGTCTTAGTGCTTTAGTTTAAGGAAAACAGGCCAGTCAAGGTATTTTTTTATAAATTTAAATGTTGTAGTATTTTATGTTGTTATTTGCTCTATTCCTGAGATTTGTGTTTTGAATTTTGTTCGAGTGTTGTGTAGCAGGTACGGCGCCTCAAATCTGTATTCTTCGAAGGACTGTAGATTCTGTTATCGTAAATCCATCTTGGATACTAGAAGAAAAATAATATAATAATAATGACTGCTCTGAAAAGATCTACTTAGCTGCAACTATACTACTCTTTTAGGTTTCTTAGCCAGGAAATGCTTTGTCTTTCTATGGATCTTTTATCCTTGATTTTACCTGGCATTATGAACCTTAATAAATCCTTTTGTAGCCTTCTTAACACTTCTGCATTTGTAACTCGTTGGGTCCAGGGTATTTTTAAAATTCTTCTATAGCACCATATCTCAAATGATTCCAACTTCTTTATATTATGCACTTTTCATTCCATACAACAAAGTCAAGAACACGTAGCATCTCAAGGCTTTTATCCTCAGTTCCAGAGGAAGATCTTAATTAACAAACATTCTTTTCATTTTTATAAATGTTTGTCTTTGCAATTTCAATGCGTAACCAGATATTTGTAGTTATTCACTCCTTCTACTTGTTTTCCTAGAGTGCTCAGTAAAGAAATGGGCTTATACGATTCAGAGTTGGTGAGGGTTTTCCCTTTTTTTGGGATCATGGCGGTGCTGGCCACCTTCCAAGAAATAGGAAAGTAGCTCAGCGTTAGAGATGCACTGATTATATTGGTAAGCAACGGGATAATATTCTGTGGAAGATTTTTGAGGCACCTTCTGTGCATGCCATCTGGCCCAGGAGATATGTTTTTACCTATGTTACACATCTGCCTGACGGTGTCCTTAGTCACAGGTACCATCATCGGGCGAGGATGTGGTCCATCACGTACCTGAGGATAGTAGAATATATCTTCCACTTTCCGTTCGGCGGCTCTTTTGGATATTTCGCTGAAATTTGGTCTATTAGGAGAAATGAGGGTGGCCTGTAGTGTGTTTTTGAAGGATTCGGCCTTGTCTTGCGGATTGTTAAGAATGACGTTATTGACTATGAGGTGAGATAGTGGTTGACTTTTTTGTTTCGTTAGTAGGACTTTAAGTTTATTCCAGAATGCAGCACAATCTTGACTACCGATAATAATGGTGGCAGCAAGCAATCCCGTTTAACAGCTCTTTTGATTTCTATAGTTTAGAACTAACCTAACCTGTCCTTTTTGATTACCGTACAGATTGAAAATAACCCGTATGTCTGGACTATCCACATTCTTTTCTTTTGACGGTTTTACGAGTTTTTGATGTCGTACTCTATCAAAAGCCGTAAATAGTCTATAAATCAGACATAAAGATTCTGGTTAATATCTAATCGTCTTTGCGCGAGAACGTTAGAAGCGAACAGAGCCTCTCTCGTTCCTAGTCCTCCTCTGAATATAAACTGGGTGTCATCTATATTTTCTTCTATTTTTTTGTATAGTCTTCCATGTATTATTTTGAAAAATATCTTAATTAAGTGGCTTATTAAGGAAATTGTTCTGGTCATAATTTTAAACTTTATGTTTTCTTTAGTTAAAGTGGTTATACTTTAAGGTAGCACTGATAATGGAATATTAATTCAGAAAATGTTCTGTTGTGATAGGGTGTTTTAATATATACCCTTTATAAAGGAATTTAAAAAAAAATTTTGTGATACATGGTATACAGTCAGCTACAGGAATTTAGTTTCCTTATGGACTTTATTAAATGCGTTTTCAAAATCTACAAAATATAATTACATGTTCTGATTCATATCCATGCATCTCTAGGTCAGCACATTCAAGCCGAACAAAGCATCTCTTGTACGCATACCATATCTAAAGCCAGAATTGTGTGTCACTTATTTCATATTTAAGAGTTTCGACAATTTTGCTCACTACTCATTAAAGCTACTATTCTGTGAACTGAGCAGGATATTGTACTTGACTTTTTGGATATTGCCACAAAGGTCGATTGCAGCCATTTTCTGGGGATTGTGGAAGTCTGATATATTAGAAAAAAGAGTTCAACCATTACATCAATAACATCTTCATCAATGAGTTCTAATAATTTAATTTGCGCATCATCTGGTCCGATAGCTTTGCCCTCTTTTGTGTTTTTGATGGCATAGATGACTTCTTGCCGTAATATTAGTAGTCCGGTATCCTCTGTGGTTTCTAATTATAGTTCTTCTCTTTCATCATTAAATAGCTTTTGGATGTAATTGGTCCAGTGACACAATCTTTCTTTCGTATCAGTAATAATATCTCCTTTATCATTTTTAAGAATATTCGTTTTGTGCTTTTTCTACAAACTATCATTTCTTTGATTTTTTTTTTTTTGTAAATTAAAGCTATCATACTTTTTATCCAGATCTTCTATTTTCTTGCATCTGTCGTCTTTCGTCTGCCTCTCGAATTTTCTTTCTGGTGTTTTTCTGAATTTCTTTGTATTTATTCAGGTCTTTTGCTTTATGTTTTTTCGTTCCTCTTTACATTCAAAAATTTCTACTATCATCCAAGGTTTTGTTTTTTTCCCAAGTGGTTTAAGGGATTCTTTACCAACTGACACAAGAGCATGTTCAATGTTCCCCCATTTTTGGTTAAAAGTTTTCGTTTATTTTAAATTTAGTTTCCGCATATATGTTGTCTTGTTTGAGAGTTAAGAGACAACATCAATACTCGATCACAGTAGGGAACAAAGTTACAAACAGCTCTTTGAGGATTCTTATCAACTATAATGCCAACTCCCTGCCTGGCAGTTCCTGACAGTTGAACAATACAGACATATGCACAATCGTATTTATTGTATAACCAAATGTTTTTTATCTGTGTATCTTAAAACCCAAACAATAATGTCTCTAAATTTGGCAGCAGTACAAATTGGCTGCATCGATTGTATGTCTATATCTAGCCCGAATTGATTCTAATTATGTTTCTAAACACTAGTAATTGGTACAAACATCTCTTGTTCGTCTATTTCATACGATATTCCGTTCTTGTTGTCCGGCATCTTATTGTTGATAATCCTCGGTTGGCAGAATATCTCTTAGTTACAGAAGCCACGATGCCTTTTGTCTGGCCTAGTGCACTAGTTTGTATGTATGCCACCTCTACTGGGCCGCAAAGCTTTGAAATAGTGCAATGATACGACGAGACGTGTCCGGTATCTCAATATAGCCGCCCCTCAATTGCATTTCTTCCACCATCCTTATGATAAAATGGAAAACATGCTTACCAAGTTTTCGGTTTCTGGAATCCCAATGTACTTTATTCGGTTTCGTATAACATTGTTTATATAAGAAAATATCTTTTCAAGAAAAATACTCTTATAAATTATTTATTTTATATATGTATAATATTCTTTTTATTAACTGAATAGAAAGTAATAACATTAGTATTTTTTTATTAAATATTCGCGTCAGATACGTATTTTATCATGTTTAATATCATGTCAGTTAAAAAAATTACAATTGTTTATTATAAATTTAATGTTTTGTTGAGAAATTTTATGTCCAAGGTTTATGCTCTTTTGCAGACAATTTTTCCCTCAGTAAGATTTTATACACCGAAAATGATCACAGAAAACGTTTTAAAAATATAAAAGCTTAAATTTTCCCATAGAGCTAGTTTTTATCGTTGCAGGAAAGTAGGTGTTTTAATCCGAGACATGATACATTGTAATTGTAGCAGGATATAGCAGGATATTGCGCGCGAAATGCACAGGTCCACTAATTCGACCATGCATTAATCATTACCTCGAAACAAAGACTTTTTTAGATTTCGGTTTTTGTTGGAAACTGAGTCTGAAATTTAATTATTGCAGCATCGAATAGCTCGTGATATGGAAGTTTTTAATTACTTAATGGTCTATTTTAATTATTATATACCAAAAATATTTTTGATAAAAACTAGGAAGAAAAAAATTATGTTCAACTTTTTTTGTTAATTAATATTCATCTATATAGCTCGACGTAATATAGTCTGTGTTAAAACTATCGTAAATTCTTACTAATAATTAGATATTCCATAGATTTTGCAAGAAAATTTAAAATTGTTTTATAAAATGCGTTGGATAGTTGACATGCACATATATACCTATACATGCACATATATACATAAAAGAATTGTAAAACTTCTACATTGTTAAGTTTTTGTTGTGCAAAAATTTAAAAAATGTCAATTAAAAAAATAGATTACTTAATTATCAAGTGAATTTTATTCAATTAATTTTACGCATTTTTTTTATTGTATAACAAAGATTTTCTTGTCGAATTACGAAGGTCTTTAGTGCAATCTAAGTGGTTCAAAATATTTAACCCTTAATTTGGCAAGCCCTAACATAACAGTAATTTTTGTGAAATTGTTGTTTCGGTAGTGTGATATGGTATATCACAAGGCATTTTGACCATTTTTATTATTATTCTTTTTATAAATAAGGGAGATATATGGAGTGTATCCCACAAGATACATAGTCAATATCCAAATTTATTGTAAAATTTTATTATGTATCTTATATGAAACATAGTCTAAGATTGTAGGTAAAACTTTACAATAAAAGCAGAAACTAAAAGTACTAAAACTAGTTTTTTAATAAAAAATGGAAGCAAAACGTAATAAAGTAAGATATTAATTTTTCGTTCTAGTCAAAAGCAACCAAAACTGTTGTAAAACTTACTTATGTGCTATTATGAAAAGAATTAAAACAATTTCTATCCTTTACTAAACATAATCTAAGAGAACATTTTGAGCATGACCTGTATGTCTCTCTTGATTTGCAATACCGTCACTTGTCTTTGGTATGATAAAGAGGAAAATTATCAACTTTATTAAATCGTATTTCCTCTAATGGTCTCAGCAGAACACACTTTTTTTCATTAATTTCTTTGATTTGCTCAGCAAACACTCTTTTATCTTTTATGCCTTATTTTGCTGTTAACTGTCTGAAATATTTAAGAATATAATCTTTGGACGTGTGTTGTGAAATATTTTTATTCCTTTTATACAGAATCCATGCGTTATTTATACAAATATCTAGCATTTGCACAAATATGGAGAGGTACCAGCGACGAATTTTTAGAGGAATGCTGTAAAGGCTTGCCAGCATGTCCATCAGATCTACTCCACCCATGTGTGAACTGTAGTGTTATATGAGAGGGGGGCAAGAGATTTTAATGTTTGCTCGCTGACTTTTATCATACATAAACAACACAGAGCGCCGGTGATTTCATTGATGATGTTAAAGCAAGAACAACTTTAGCCCCTATCAACCCTAAGGATTTTTCTGTTTGTAAAAAAGTATGCTGCCTAAAAGTATCATCCCCCCATAAACTTTTAAATCGTATACAAACCCTAAAATGCCGACTCTAACAAATATTTTAAAACCCCATTTTTTGGTTTTTCCTCTGACTCCCCATTTATTGCTATTTTGTAGCAATGGTAATACTTTAATAGTATATTACTTTATGAGGCGGAGAAGCATGACTTTTCTTGACGCGCCCGATATTACGCGCCGAACGAAGTGAACTTGTGGACTGGAACCACTGGACGACTGTGAAGATTGCTAAGTCGAGGCGCAAGCCGAGACTTAGCGACACAGAGTCCAAGAATGTGGCTTTTCCTACGAGGTAAACATACTATTTTTCCACAAATCGTTTAAAATTCGACAGATATTGATTGATTTAAAAAAAACGCGATAATTTTATTCCCAAATAAATGGTGCTTTGAAATTCCTAATAAAATTACTTGGGTTACTATAGAAACGTATTGAGGTTGAATTGTCAAACTTGACGCTTATAAATTTAATTGCTGGTGTTCTCGAAAGTAAAATGATAAGTGATGATGAAATTTCCATTCCTGGGACTTCTCCAGAGCTGGTTGAGGCAGTGAATACTGCTTCATTAGAATTATTGCCAAAGAAATCAAGAGAAAAGTACGAAAATGCATACAGACGTTTTATGGATTATCGCATGAGTAAAAATACGATTTCTTTCTCAGAAAATGTTGTAATGGCATACTTGATGTTTTCAAAATATAAATTAATTCCTTATAAGCAATGTGTTTTCTATCATTTATGTAGAACACTAACAACTGTACGGAAATATCATTTCCTTACAGTAAGGAAATGACATTTCCTTACAGTAAGGAAGTCCTGACTTTTTCTTCAAGAAATTTTGACAGGAATGTCAAAATTTCCTGGCGATTTGCGGAAAAATATTTTTAACCAGCCGTATCTTATAAGCAGTTCAATTATCAATATTTCATTTTATTTCATCGTTGCTGCAAAATAAATTGTTTTAAAATTATAAAGCAAGGAAAGTAGGAAAAAACAATGTTTTTAACCATTTTTAAATATTTTAATTTTTGTATTAATAATCCCGACCTATTTCAGAGAAAGTATAAATCCCTTATTATTATTGAAGTTTTCCTACCAATTTTCCTGCAAAAATCAAAATATCACCTGTAACATTCAAAAATCTAGTCGTTTTTTGACAGAGCACCCTGGTTTAACCAGAAATCACACAATTTGACTGTAGTTCTTTTTGGCGATGCTCCAAAATACAAACAGCCCAACCAAAGCATGTTTTAGAAATATTCCACATTTTTAAATAACGAAGAAAAATGGGGAGAATTCAGACATCCTGATGTTAAGAAAGAGATATTTAACACATCATGAACACTAAAACTTGCCTACAAATAGTAAGCCGTAATAAATGGTTTCTAGGTACAACATAAAAGTTCGTTCAAAATAAATAATGACCGGTGATTTTTTTAAGTAGAAATATTTAATCACATCTGGCAGCACTCCATTAACTAGAGACAAGTGTTAACGTATTTAGAACCTGCAGACATATATTTTCAAATAAAACGGCATTATTCAATGGATGGGATTTTTCTGTCTAATTAAATATGCTAACGCTTCGTCAAAAAATATTTGCATCTAGTCGATAAATTAAACAACCGTAGTCACTAGACTTCGGCAAATATGCAAATTGCATATTTTGTATATAATGCATAAAAAATGCAAAAATGTCAAATTTTGCATATTTTTATAAAAGTGAGCATAAAGTGCATATAATTTGAACATTTGGTGTCAACTATATATTTTTATATTCAAACTCACAGATAGCATGAAAATACCAATAATTAATTTTGTTTTATACTCACTTGGTATTCAAATTCTTGGTATAGTAACTGATAAAAGACTGCGACTTATAGTTTTGTTACGTTTTGTCCAGGAATTAAGGGTTTGTGTAAACCAGATTATGTCTGGTTAAAAAATTTATTTTGACGATCAGTTTCACTTGGTTTCACTTTTGGTGTAAAATTGGGGGCTTAAACAACGTGTATTTCTAATTGTGAATAATTATTGTGCTTTGAAAATGCCGAAAATAAGCAATGTTTCAACTTGGATAAAACCTTACAAAGAGCTATCTATGGTTATGGATAAAGTTTATTGCTCATGTTGTGGCAAAACCGTAACTACGTACTTAATATTTTTTATTTTATTTTAAAAATTTACACGGTGGTATAAACAAAGATTTTAAAATTGGAGATTATGTTTAAGAAAAATACCGACACAAGGTTAGTTCGCAATAAATTGATGTATTTTTTTTGTCAAGCATTTTTTAAATTCCTTGCGATAAAATCTTCAATCCTGACCCCCCAGGGGGAGTGCGGTGGTCGACGTGATGTCGTGTATGGTCCGTCTCCAGAGATCTCTGTCTCTGGTCGTTTCTTTTAATTCATGCATAGGTCTTTGGCATATTCCTGTAATTTGATCTATCCATCTTGTTGGGGATCTTCCTCGTGATCTTCGGCCTTCTACCTTTCCTTGTATTATGAGTCTTTCCATGTTTTCTGTGTTTGCTCTCATAACATGCCCAAAATATTTTAATTGTTGGAGATGGACTTTACTAGAGAGTCGTTGGCTAACTTTTAGCTCTCTTAAAATTGAATTATTTGTTCTGCGGTCGGTCCAAGGAATTCGTAACATTCGTCTCCAACAGAACATTTCAGTGGCGTCTATCTTTCTTCTCTCCGATTGTCTCAGAGTCCAAGATTCACATCCGTAGGTCAGTATTGGGAATATTAAGCAGTTGATCAACCTCATCTTTATCGCTCTTGAAATTTGACAGTCCTTCCATATTTTGGTCATTTTTGCTGTGGCAACTTTTGCTAGATCAAATCTACGTTTAATCTCTTCTTGTAATGACCCTGTGTTTGTGATTAATGATCCCAGATATAAGTATGAGCTCACAACCTCGATCCGGTCAATTGTGGTTATGTGTGGATGATTGTTGTGTAGTCTATCCACTATCATGATCTTTGTCTTTGATATGTTTAATTGCAGACCAAATATTTGACTTTCGTTTTCGATCAGTCGTATAAGTTCTATCAGCTCTGCTTGACTATTTGCAAGAAGGGCTGTGTCATCTGCGAAACGTAGGTTGTTTAGTTTATGACCATTTATTGAGATGCCCTTTTCCCATCCTTCAAGTGCTCTTCGCATAATATACTTCCCATATATGTTGAATAATTGTGAAGATAGTATACATCCTTGTCTGACACCCCGTTCTGGATGAAATTCGTTCGAAAGTGTGTCATGTACTTTAACTGATCCAGTAGTGTGTTCATATAGTTCGGTTATAAGCGTAATTAGATGTTGTGGTACGCCTACTTCTTTAAGTATTCGCCATAAATGTCTCTACTTGACCCTGTCGAACGCTTTACGGTAATCTATAAAACAGATGTATAGTGGAATGTTGAATTCCCTAGATTTCTCGATTATCTGTCTTATATTCAGCAGGTGTTCTCGAGTGCCTCTACCTTTGGTAAATCCAGTTTGCTCTTGTGGAATTTCTCTTTGAAGGAATGTTTTCAGTCTCTCATTGATTATATGTAGCATTATCTTGCTGGCATGGGATATAAGAGAGATAGTTCTATAATTGTCGCATTTATGGAAGATGCCTTTTTTATGTTTGGTCGTTATTGTAGATTTTGTCCAGTCTTCAGGCCATTGTTTGAAATGCCATATTTGGTTACAGAGTAGATGAAGTAACTTTACGCCGGTTTCTTCTGTGGCTTTAAGCATTTCTGCTGTTATCATATCTAGACCTGGTGCTTTGTTATATTTGAGCTTGTTGATAGCCTGTCTTACTTCATTTTCGAGTATATCAGGTTCTTCTTCCACCTCGTCAGAGATTTGGCTAACAAGCTCTTGGCGTTGATCATCTTTATATAGGTCCCTGCAATACGATCTCCATGTCTCTGCTATGTCTTCTCTGTTTGTTCTCAGGATTCCGGTGTTATCTTCAATGGCCCAAGTTCTGGCTCTGAAGTCTCTTGTCAGGTAGCGTATTTTTCTAAATAGATCTCTCGGCTGATTATTCTGACCATGTTTCTCTAATTTCTTTGCATATACTTTGATAGTACTGTTTTTTGTCGGCCTTACATCTTCGTTTTATTTCTTTATTGAGGTTTCCTAAACTAGCTTTTTCCCTTTCACTATGTACATCACTTTTACAAAGATTTCTGCTATTCTCAATTATTTTAAGAGTTTCATCTGTTATCCAGTGTTTCCGTTTTACCGGATTATTTTTCTTTGAGCGATCCACTGGTGTTGTTACGCAATGTTTCATATTTCTTGAGATGTTCCGTTACGAATAGAGGGCATACTTTTCTGTACTTCCTGTAGAAGGTCTTCTTTCTTTCTTAGTTCTATCCCTTTATCTCTCTTTGTTTGTTGGGTGCTTTAAGTTTAAGCATTACTTTAGCTACGAGGAGAGTATGATCGGATCCGCATATCGCCCCTGGATATGATCTGACTGTTTGAATGGACGATCTCCAGCGAATATTGGTGAGGACGTAATCTATTTGATTTCTAAATCTATCTCCAGGACTTTTCCAGGTATAAAGTCGACGTACATGGTGTTTAAATCGAGTATTCATGATGGAGTAGTTGTTTGTGATAGCAAATTCGATTAAACGGTCTCCTCTTTCGTTTCTCTGCCCTATGCCAAACTTTCCCAGTACATTCTTTAAGTCGTTATTTTGTGTAGTGTTGCCAACTTTTGCATTAAAGTCCCAACATATTATCGTAAGTTCTTTATTTGGTATGTTAGCGATTGTGGTCTCCAGTTTTTCGTAGAACTCCTCGATCTTTATGTCGTCTGATGTGCTGATTGGCGCGTAAACTTGTATGATATTAAGTTTATGTGGTTTGCCATCCAGTTTAATGAGTACTATCCTATCGTTCACAGCTTTAAATTCGACAACTGACTCTTGGTTAGACCAGAATAGCAACACCTGTATAGTTCTGTGTCTCACCGCCAGAGAAGTAAATATAATTGCCATTGTCTGTTCTAAAATGGCCCTCTCCTAACCAAAAAATAGGATACCTATTTAAAATTCAAATCACTCAATAGTCTATTGAAAGGTCGCTAACACTTGTTTTCTAACAATAGCATAGTTTTCTTTAATTTTACTTCACCGATTTTTATTTGGTTTAATTTAACTATTTTAATTGTTATGCAAATCGGTTCATTTTTAGTTTGTTTTTACAATCTTAGATTTTAAAAATGGGTATAACTATAGAATATTGATATTCTTTTTTAGATTTCATCAGCATGTCAGAACCGCGAAAAATTTAAACTCAATATTCAAATCTAGAACTAACTGTTTTCAACAAAATTCCTTCTTTATATATAATATGCCGTTAATCAAGAATCCCTTCGAATTCGGACGGCGACCTTCTCGAAAAGGATGGTAGGCAGACAGGTTTTTCAGCTGAGCGGCGAACTTACTAGAATAGAATTTTTATTTTCTTTACCGCTGTTTGAAATTCTAGTCCTCAATGTTGAGATTACTAGGCAATGATCTGAGTCTGTGTTTGCGCCTTTATAACTTAGAGGACTAGTGGATTTTATAATAATAAAAAATAGATTTTTTGGCAATGTTTGTTTCAACAAATAAAGAATATTTCATATAAATAAAATGCTAAAATAGAAAATTTAATAAAATAGATGTGATTTTTTAAATCGTCTTCTCTTTAAAAAAATAAACAATATACACTTATAAAGGGAAGATTTTTTGCATTTTTTTCTCCATAATGAATCAATTTGCCTAAAAAAACCCGAAGGTAAGTATAAAACAAGCAGGTTAAACCCATAATATACAAGTCATCTTGTCACGGTATCGATATTAGCCCAATCTTGCAGATCCAAAGTACACATTCAGAATTTAATAATAATTCCTGAACCACCTTTTAAGGGGCGGCAGCTGCATCTGCTTGATTTATAATCTTTACTTTTCATAAGTCCACTTTCTTGCTTATCGGTCTCTTCGTATCGAACAAATTGATTATGAGGTGGGTTCACGTTATTTATTGTGTGTATTTTTCTTTCATGAAAAATAATCTCTATCTCGCAGATAAATTCTTCGTACTGAATTTATGGGCCCGAACTTAACTAAATGACCACTGGCAGGATATACGGAAGTTGTTAATTTTTATAAAGAACAAAATTTAGTCGCTTAATTTTTATGGCACGAAGGAAAGAATTATCCTCGGGCCGAATTTGAAAAACTACAGAAATTTTGAAAATATTATTTTTATTTTAGTTCACTGAAGCGTCTATATGCATAGAAAATGAACGGTTATTATAACCAGAACTAGGGGAAATTGGCAAAATGCATATTAAGTGCATATTTGCATATTTTGGATAAATTGTATAAATGCATTGCAGTTATTAAAAGTGCACATTTTCAGGTATACCACAATAGTGACAAATATCTGAGAATGCAAGTAATGCAATTTAGCGAGGTAGGTAAAAATAACCCTTGGAAATACCCCTTATGGGTATTAGCACAATATGACAATATAGACAGTGCAATAAGTCATTTGCCGGCAATAAATGCAATCATAAATCATAAATTAATATGGTTTTTCTCGAAAGCTTAACAAATAAAAAATTACCAGAATTTGTATTCTTCTTCTTAGAGTGCCGTCTCCCTACAGAGATTGGCAATCATAATGGCTATTTTTATTTTTGAAATTATTATTATTATTATTTACAATAGATTTGAGCAGGGGTTGCAAAACCCATATGCCCATGTGACTACAATGTTATATAGTGTACAATTAAATTGTTACATTACAGTAGTTACATATTAAGCACTAACTAACTAAATGAATATACAATAACATAGGTAATAGCAAGTGTTTAGTACAAATTAAATGTTCAACTATGGAACAAAAGGTCATCCAGTTTATTTTTGAAAATATTGACAGATGGAGCATCTATGATCTCAGCCGGAAGGCTATTCCATATCGAGAACACTCGATTACAGAGAAAAAATTGTCTGGTTGTTGTTAAAAAAGTTTCCTTTTTAAACTTAAGTTTGTGGCCACGAAGACGATTGTCATTGTCTATTATGAACATATTCCCCAAATTTCCAAAGTTGTATTTTACTATCCGAAACGTAATAATTAAATCGCCTCGAAGTCGACGTTGTTCAAATGTAGTGAGATTGGCCATATTCAGTCTTTCTGTATACGTAGGTCTTGAGCGACCAAAAGACATCCTGGTGCACTGCCGCTGTACGTTTTCGAGAATATTACGATCGCGCACTAATACTGGACATCAAACAGTTCCGCAATATTCCAGAACTGGACGAATGTACAGTTTATACAGATGAATTGAGCTCATAAATGACATTTTCGCAAACGTTTTATTTAGTAGATATAATTTACTGTTAGCTTTTTTAGAAATATGCAAAATGTGTTCCGACCAACTTAGATTGTTATTAATTATAACGCCTAGATCATTATGCGATTTCACTGTTTTTAACACGCGCCCATTAATAGAGTAAGGAAGACACGGATTATTTTTACCCATGTGAAGAACTACACATTTTTCCACATTAAGAGGCAGCATCCAGGTAGAGCACCATTCCGATATGCAATCAAGGTCATCTTGTAGTAACTGGAAATTTACGGAGGGATCGGAAAATAGCTTCGTGTCATCTGCATAGAAAGCATTGTTGCATTTAATATGAAATTGTAGATCACTTGAGTATGCTATGAATAAGTGTGGGCCCAAAACTGATCCTTGCGGTACCCCACTTAAAACCGTTCTCTCAACTGAGAAAGAGTCCCCAACTCTAACACAAAATTTTCTATCTGTTAAATACGCGTCGATCCATTTCAGTAGTTGACCACGGATACAAAGGTGTTCCAATTTATGTAATAGTCTTCGTTTTGGAACTCTATCGAAAGCTTTAGCAAAATCGAGGTATATAATGTCCACCGGGGCTTTTCTGTCTAATGCTCTTGACCATTCATTGACACACCAGAGAAGATTTGTCATTGTAGAACGTCCTTTGACAAAACCATGCTGCTGTTCTGGTATAACCAGTTCATTTTGCAGAAAATCAGAAATTGTCTCGGCAATAATAGTTTCCATTATCTTAGATATTATAGGTGTTAAGCTGATAGGACGATAGTTATTAGGATCCAGTTTGTTCCCTTTTTTAAAGATCGGTGTTACAGATGCGGTTTTCCATATAGGAGGCAAAATATGTGTGGTGAATGATAGGGACATAATCACATATAGTGGATAAGCTAAAGCATTAAAACATTTCTTTAAAAATAAAGAAGATATTAAGTCGAGACCAGGACGAATTATTTTTTAGGCTTTGAAGATGATGTTTAACTTTTTCAGGAGTAATGATTATATTTTCAAGAGAAGAAGAAACTCGTGACGAAGTAATATTAGGGAACTGGTAATTAGTGGGTTCAACAGAGAAAACCTTGGAGAAAGTACTGGCGAGAAGTTCGGCATTCTCATAGTTATTTTGGGATATATCCCCATGATCATTTTCCAGTAAAGGTATAGAAACTTTTGTTGTCAACGAAGATCTAATATACTTGTGCAATTTTTTACAGTTATTACTGATGGCTATACTCTCTTCGTAGGCAACACGAGCTTCATGTAAAGATTTCTTTAAATCTCTGGCAAAGTCTCGATGAATTTGTAAATCCTCTATGCGATTTGTACGTCTGCATCTAAATTGCTACTCTAAACAAATCAATCGATCTGCATTGATACCAATCACGTAGATTCTTCAACCATGAGTATTGCCTTCGGCCAACAGATCTTTTTCCTTGAATCTTTCTCTGTATGAGTCTCAAAATTTAATATTTTGGTCCCTCATTACTTGGCTTAGGTATTCCAGTTTTCTGGTTTATATAGTCGTGATTAGTTCTGTTTCTTTACCAACCCTCTTCAGTACTTCTTTATTTATAATTCAATCAGTCCATGATATTTTTAATACTCTGTGGTATAACCAGAGTTTGAAAGCCTCGATTTTTTTTTAAATTGCATTTTTTTAGTGTCCAAGTATCAGCTCCATTTAATAATATTGAAAATATGTAACAGCGATTGGTACGTAGTTTGATCTCCAAATTTAGATTTTTGGATGTTAGGAGTGGCTTTATTTGTATAAATGCTGATCTGGCAATCTTTATTCGCCTGTTTATTTCTGCATACTTCTTACATTCCAGCTAGATCTGAGAGGGTTGAGTATTTTGTTTTTTTTGCTTTTTTATGCAAGGGTTTCGTATGTCGACGACCGAGAAGGCCTTGCGTTCTAATGGTTGTCGTTCCCTGCCGTATTTTGGTCTCCGATTACCATAATCAATAAATGTCTCTTGCGCAAATAGTGCTAGTCATTACAATTTAGAATTTGTATTAGCAAAAGACAAAATGCAATTGTAGTTATGTCCGTAGTTACAGTTAGTTCAGTTTGGTGTATTCTCTAGTTTAGTAGAGTTGTGTTACTCACCAAATAAAATTAAGTTTGGTAACGAATTTGTTACAAAACGTATTTAAACAACATTATTATAACAGACTTGTGATATATACTATATTTGATCTAAATATACTATATAAAAATGTTTCAAATGATTAATAATTTTTATATTTTGTGGCTAAAGTTTCTATCTAATGCCACATTTTCACATGCACAAACAATTTTCAGTTTCCTCCTGTTACGCTAACAATTTCATTGACCGTTTACTTAACACGCAAAGTTAAAGTTTAGCGGAAAGGTCAATTATATAATGGAAGATGGCATTTAATCTATAAGAGAGCAGTAATAATTTGTGTGGTTTGGTAAACTCACGAACGTTGATAGTAGCGAGATAAGCCGCTAACAATGTCTAATTGAGACGTTATTTTTAAGACGCCTCCCCCACACTGCTATCATGTAATAAAATTTTAATTTATCTATGATCGTAATGTAAATGTAGAAATTAAAAAGTCGTATATTGATTTTATCTCTGTGAGAACCTGACATGTAATTACGTAGATAAAATATTTACAAAATACAGTACATTTTCAAGGAAAAGAGTTCACAAGTTTTGTGTTTTCTAGTCAAAACCGTGGCTAATAAACTTGTCAGTAGGTAAATTTCTGAGAGTAAGCTATTTAGTCAAAATTGAAATATCAAAAATAAACTTGTACTAATCCTATTGAGCTTATTCCCAATAAAAAGAGTAATTGCATTAAGAAGTCACATGAAAATAGCTTCACAACAATTTGTATTGTATTTTGTAAATTTATCAAAGTTATATAAAGTTGTAAATTAAGTTGTAGTAGAAAGTAGTTGTAAATAGAAAGTTAAATGTAGGAGCAAGACAAAAATGAAGAACACAGCAAAGGTGGGAGGGTGAAATGCCAGCAAAAGCGCAAAATTTCATGGATTTAAGGACATGGAAAAGATCGGGCGGGACTGGCAAGGTTGAAGGCATACTTTGAAGGAGGCCAACGCTCAATTTGAGCTATAGCCCAGAAAGAAAGAAAAAGTTATCTAGTACCTAATAAATAAATAATGTAGCTATTAATTTACACTTACAAAACATTGACAACTTGACGTACTTAAACCACAGAATAATAAACAATCAGAATGCTCACGAAAATTAAGTACGCGCATCTCGTTTGCGCAGACGTTCCGCCATGTTTTAAAGGGAACCAGTGACATTTTATAGACATATTTGTCTATGGTAGGCATACACAAATTAACACGGTTTAATTTATTTACGGCAACTACAGATATAATATGCACTATTTTATTGATAATTTTAGTTGAAGAATCTATTAAACTATTTCAAATATACTAAATTAATAATCTCAAAACATTTAAATTACAGTTCTGTCATAGCTTGTCACAAATGTCTCAATTCGAATCTATGTTTCCTTCTTAGACATGCCGATCGCGTGCTGAAAAACTCGAAAGGCGGCATCTGAAAGTGGGCATTCTGATTTTTTATTATTCTGTGGTTAAAGTGGGGTTAAACTTTCACATAAAATACGAAGCTCCAAATCACATTTTACATTAAAGATTACATTTCACACAAAATTTCATGTTCTACGAAAAATGTGACGTAAAAATTTTACGTCAAATGTGACATTGTACCTTAAACCTTACAGTCTTTACCAAAATGTGACATTTAACGTGACAGTCAAACATAAAACTGGAATGTATTTCATTGTCTTCTGTCCTCATATTCACCAGGAGGTAAATCTGTCTCCGACATGGCTTTCCGCGATTCCAGAAGCTCACATCGTTTTAGTTGTTGCACAGTTTTTGCACAGTTGTTGCACAACTGCAGCTTTATTTTTTAATTAAGAGCTCTCTTTTCGTCCAATTTTTTCTTTTTTTGTAGCTCACCTGAAAGCTGATCTTTGTAAGGAGCGTTTGTAAGAATAATCTTTCAATATGCTTTCAGTTTCAATATGCTGACATATAACGGATGAAAAAGTCCCAATTTCTGATTCGTCGAGGTCATCGTTGTCTAAACTGGAGCCCGGACCACAATTCTTCTTATAAAGGGTTTGCTAAACTGGAGTTAAAGGAGCTGTTGTTATTACATTGCCAGTGTGTTGCAGGTTCGTCTTACTTTCTAACTTTAGCAACTGCGAAATCGACTTCTGAGAAAAAATCTAGATTGTAAGATGCGATTTCGGTTTTCTTGTAACCATTAATACCATTCCTAGATTTGCAGGCTTTATGTAAGATTCATTAAAAATTCTCGAAATTTTAAGTACTGTAACACATCTTCCTGGTTGATTAGTTAGCCATTTTTTTACAGCTTGATCATGGTAGTGATTAAGGGGATGCATAAAGCTAATGTCTAATGGTTAAAAAATTGCTCTTCGCTTTTTGACATCTAAGTTCTTAGTCTGAGAAAAGTAAGAGCTAAAGAATTAAGATCGCCTGGTCTTCTGCTGATGGTTTAAAGCAAGATATAAAATGATTAAATTAATCTGCAAACACATTGCGATTTATCCACACAGAATCATTGCATCTGAATGATGCTTCTGGTGGTGCCCCATCTTTTAATGTCTTCGTCCTCTTTCGAGAAAAAACTAACATCAGTGATACATATGAACCTTTCACAGAAATACTAATAACTACATACACTTTGTTCAGCAAAGACTACTTTACTGACTTGTTTCGGATCTCTTTTGGCAAGAATCTTACAGTTTTTTCCTTTTTATCCAATATGGTCTTAAGCAAAGTTTAAAATTTTGTTAAAAAGAAAAATACAAGTTACAAAAAACATCAGAACTATTTCATTTTTTTCTTCAAAAACTAAATATCCATAGATAAATTAGATAAAACAGTAGTATATAGTATATGACATTAATCTTTCTATCAAAATAAAAAAAACATCTTGTGTTTTGGCAGAGCATGTATTCGACTAAGATCATATTATGGATTTTGATAAATGAAACTTTTGTGTAATGATTGGAAATAAATTAAAAGGACCTTCTAAGAAATGGTGTGTATTAGCAAGAGTAATTTAAACAAAGGTCAAACATTCAAAATCTAAGTAAAATTCTAGTTAACATTATTTCTTTATAATTCATTTATAAAACCACCAAAACACATTTGTATTTTTATTTTCCATATACATTAATATTTTCCAGTATCTGTGAATAATAAATAAATCATCTGTTTATTATTATATAAAAAAATTAAGAAAATTTTTAAGTTGGCAATATAAATGTCAAAAACAAATTTATAATCAGCTAAACATTCATAACACTAAGGGTTATTTGTACTTTTCATGCTATGGCTGTTGCTATTCGTATTTATTTATAATTTATAAAAATTCATTTTTATTTGTTTAAATCATTTTTTTAAATATTTTTTTTAATTCAAAAAGAGGAAAAAACATTTATTAGATTAAAAAGCTGTTAGAAAAATGTTTTTTAAATACGTTTTGCAACAAATTAGTTAACAAACCTAATTGTATTTAGTAAGTTACTACTTTTTTACAATTATTTGTTCCAGTCTATCAGATGATTTGTATTTTTATTTTAGCTCTTAAAAATAATTGTAACCACAATTGCTTGAGTAATAAAAAATAGTTCTCTTAATTGATGGAAATACAGTATAAAAAAAAGATTTTTTCATAACGTTCCTGTAGAATAGTCTTAATCTAACAGTCAGGTTAAATGTTGTATACTACTAGTGACTCTTTACCCCTGGTAGAAATTTGAGAGGTACGTTCATGTGTTATGCATCCGCTGATTTTAAAGCAAGATAGTTTCTAATTATATTTTATTTAGATAATTAGCTGGGCCGCTTTGAAAAGTTGATGTCTCAATTGTCCGTCCGTCAGTTATCAGCTGCCATCTATGTTCGTGACGTTCACCAAAACACCCAAATTACCCCATTGCTGCGGCTTTTCGAATTAAACGGCTATTCGCAGAGAAGGAAAGTGATTAAAGATTCAGTTGGCCATGATACCCGTAGGTAGCGATGGGATAGTGGAGAGGAGGAGTGATTTTGCTATACTGTTCCAAAATACCGCATGCTTGATTACAAGGAAATAATTATTTTCATTAAAAATTTGCTTGTGTTGACTAAGATGGTCAACCAGTTTTCAAATCAAATTATCTAGCTTGCTGGAAAATAAAGCAACTTTTATTGACCAGCGAAAATCATTAAGAATATCTTAACCACATTACAGAGTGATCTACGTATTGTTTGCATTAATTTTTTCAAAAATTTTCAAATGATATCATTTCAAATATCAGAAAGACTCTTACTATTTAAGTGCCCAAATCAATCTCACTCGTCATGAGACGCTTGCAGTATAATATTTGCTTTGCAAATGTAGTAACTACATAAAAACTCACAAGAAAAGTGAAAAATTTTAACGGAAATGATAATGAAAGATTGTGGGTTCAATCCCTTAGTTTTCCTTATAATTTTTCATTTTTCCCTATTATAAAAGAGACTTTTTCTCTTATTCTCCATGTTAATTAAGATTAATCTAATTTAATTATTAAATATAATTGGAAATTATATATAAGGTAATGGTTTCCTAAAAATAATTTCCGTTCTCTGATTGTGGCCAAGACGTAAAAAGTGCAAAGGTATGTAACATAAGTTACAATCGAGGACATTGCAGTAGTCCTTAAAAAGTAGTTTGATGCCTTTTTCTTCTAAAACCATGAAGATTTATGAAGATCAATTGTGGCATCAAATATACCATTAAAACGAATTAAATACGACAAATTTAAGGTCATTTTTGCAGTAGTACTGTACATATAATATATCTGAAGAGTCTACTGTTAAGAAAAATTATGTTAATACTGTATATAAGGAAACTATGCTGCAGATAAATACATTTATTACTAGTTTTTCATTATATTTGATGAAACTACAGATTCTTATAGTAAATATATGGCACATCTATTAATTGGAGTGTTAGAGGAAAATAGTCCAGAAATTTCTTATTTAATACCATCGAAGCACCTTGACAAAACGAAACTTCTTCACATAGAATGTGGAAAGCATTTGTAAAAATAAAAACAATGCTTGTTAATCGAGACCTTCCTCTGGAGCTCAGGATAAGAGCCTTAAGATGCTACGTGTTCTCGACTTTTGTTGTATGGACTAGAAAGGTGGACACTAAAAGTGGATAAGATAAACAAGTTGGAATCATTTGAGATTTGGTGCTATAGAAAGATTTTGAAAATACCTTGGACCTAACAAATTGCAAATGCAGAAGTGTTAAGAATGCTGTAAAAGGATTGTGAGGTCATAAAGCACAACACAACAAGAAAGCTGGAATATTTAGGCCACATAACCAGAGGTGCTAAATATAAAGTATTAAATCTCATAATACAACATAAAATCAAGGGTAAAAGATCCATAGGAAGGCGAAGAATTTCCTGGCTAAGAAATCTAAGAGAGTGGTATAGTTGCTGCTCAGTAGATCTTTTCAGATCAGCCGCCAATAAGTTACGGACAGCTAGGATGATAGCCAATCTCCGATAGGAGAAGGAACTACAAGAAGAAGAAGTAGTGTGTGGTTGCTCGATTTATGGTTATCTTGCATTTGTTTTGTTTTTATTTTTTACACCTCTGCGCTATCCATTGCATCGATCTATGTATTTCGTCCGTAATCCGTGATAACAAGGCTATGTATGTTTCAAAAACCAGTGTTCACTGTGATAGCATGATCACGTTTTATACCTTGTTTAGGCTATGTTGACTCTTCAGGGATGGGGTTTGTTAAGGGGAAACATCAATATGTGCATGTTCCGCTCTCCCAGGCCACGTGGTGGCTATAAAACAGTAATGTTAGAAGGATTTCTTACCTTTGTGAGTGCTGGTTGGATCAAGCCCGCTACTAAGTACAAGTACCATTGGAAAAACGGTCCTTTTCAGATTATTGGTCTTTTGTTGGTTTGGTTTAAACACATGCAAGATAGTTGTGGCTCTGTCCTCACCTAAGATCAGGTATAGTTTTGCAATGAGATTGGGAAACCACAGAAAACCAATTAGGGTGCTCGCTGTTAAGTGTTTGGCGTGTGTGCGTTTAGTGATTAGTTTGTGTTGTCTGTTTGTTTCTTGTTTTAGTGTTTGTATGTTTATTGGTACATTTATTAAAAATACATTTATTATTAAAAATATTATTTTTAATAAATGTATGTGTGGAGACCAGGAAATTCCTAAAGATTGGAATAAATCTTATATAAGCTCCATATATCAGAGAGGGAATAAAAGAGACTTTTCCAATTATAGAGGTATTAGTGTGACAAGCTCTGTGGGCCGGTTGTACGGCAGAATATTAAAGAAGAGAGTTGAAAGACAGATACAAGATATTGAAGAACAAAGCGGCTTTCGTACCGGGAGATCCTGCCTTGATAATATATTTATCCTACGACCAATAATTGAAAAGCGTCTCGAAAGAAGTAGAGAGACCCATTTGGTATTTATAGACCTTGAGAAAGCATATGATAGTGTCCCGTTAAAGAAAATGTTTGAGGTCCTCGAAAGGTCCGGATTTTTATTCGACGTATATCCGAGCGATATATAAATTGTACGAAAATGCAGTTAGTTGTGTAAAAATTGGAACCAGAACTTCAAATGAATTTAAAGTCACTAAAGGCCTAAAGCAAGGATGCTGTTTGTCACCGACACTCTTTAAGATATACGTCCAAGAAGCATTGAGGAATTGGAGAAATAAATGTAGATTTATGGGCATCGAAGTGGGACAAGAAACTCTGTATACATTGTTGTTTGCAGATGATCAGATGGTGGTTGCAACCGATAAGGAAGATATAAATTATATGAATCAAAAATTATTTCAGGAATATGCCAAATGGGGGCTTACTGTAAACATAAACAAAACAGAGTATTTTGTATGTCGCCGACACTCTTCAAAATATACGTCCAAGAAGCATTGAGGAATTGGAGAAATAAATGTAGATTTATGGGCATCGAAGTGGGACAAGAAACTCTGTATACATTGTTGTTTGCAGATGATCAGGTGGTGGTTGCAACCGATGAAGAAGATATAAATTATATGAATCGAAAATTATTTGAGGAATATGCCATGAAAAATTGGAGGAAATACCACAAATCTGAGGCTTGAAAACGCAGTCATAAAAAGTTGCAACCAATATAAATATCTAGGAAGCATCATATCAGCAGATGGCAGAGTTAAGATAGATGTACAAAACCGAATAACCCAAGGGAAAAAATGCATCCGAATACTGAATTCATTACTGTGGTCTAATAAAATAAAGATGCATACCAAACTTCGTGTATACAGAGCAATTGTAGAACCAATTACCACATATGGTGCCGAATGTTGAACGACGACAAAGAATGAACGAAATAAAGTAGACGTTGTGGAAATGGATTATCTTAGAAGGTCATGTCGAGAATCGAGAATGGAAAGAATCAGAAATGAGGAAATACGTAACCCTAAAGGATTTAGAGATACTCTTTCAGATAGAACACAAGGAAGATAATTACAATGGTATGGTCACGTGATGAGAATGGAGGAGGAGCGGTGGCCAAAGAAAGCCTTAATGTATGTTCCGCCAGAAAGAAGGAAAAGGGGAAGACCACCAAATTCCTGGAGAAGAGAAATTACAAAAACAATGCAACCTAGAGGCTTAGAAGAGAGAGATTGGAGAGATAGGAAAAGATGGAGGCTGAAATGTGGGAAGCAGCAATCGCCGCGCCGTAGGAACCCCGTTATATGACGATGATGTTTATTGGTTTGTGAACTTGTGTGGTTGGCAAAGTATGTGTGTGGGTGAATAATAAGTGTATGTATGAATGATGAGTGTAGAGTGTTTGTGTATTTATGTTTGGACTTTTGTGAAGGCTTGGTTTACGAAATTGTTATAACAGGAGGTGGACATGGCATGCCCATACATTGAATTGAACATTTTTTTGTGTGTTAATGAAAGACTTAAGTGCTAAAGAAAATCAAGACATAACCCCCAGAATTACTGAAGGTTTCGGTCTAGCTAAAAAAAATAGTCTTTCAGCTAGTAGACTGGTACTATTAGTTCTATCGTACGCCTCTTTAAAAGTATATGCATATTGCGTACAATTTTATTTAATGCTCACAACAGTTTGTCTGGATATCTGTTACTAAAAAAAATCGATCTGTTAGAGATCTATTGATCCTTACGCTTTCGCGTACCAATTTCCTCTGAATTTTGTTAAATACTTTTACAGCAATTTCGATCGAAGCCATGCCTCTATAGTTCTTGCAAAGCATAGAATCTTCGTCTTATAAGCCGCGTTTTCACGATGACAATTGGCGAGACAATTGTCAGAAGACAACTTACTGGTATGAAATTATTGTCTTCGTTTAAACACTTCAGGCCAATTGCCTTGCCAACTGCCCTCACAATTGGCCCAAAATTCAGGTGTCTCCGGGAGTAGACTGAGGACAATGAGCTGCGCCCAGTGAGCCCCCCACCACTCGAAATCTCAATTGTCGCGACAATTGGCGTTGTTGAACGGTGCAGGCCAGTAGTGTTGTCTTGTTTTTTGTAAGTTCCCTCTAGTTCTCTTGTGTCAGTCAAAACATACACGTGGTTTGTGTTATTTGTAGCTGTCTACTAGCATGGCCATAGTTGGCCCCGTATAAACATCTTCTGGTTCAACTAGACTGGCCTCCGACAATCCGCAACCACGTGATGACAATTGTCCAATGACAATTGTCTCGCCAATTGTCATCGTGAAAACGTGGCTATAGATTGAGAAATATATAAGTTAGACTATTCTACTGGCATCTTCTTTCATTTTTAGATCTCTGAATATATGCTAATGGACAACAAAATTGTGTATTGGTAAAAATTGTATAAAACACAGTACAGGCTTTGACAAAAAAAAATCTTTATTTTTGCTTTTAAATGTTGATGAATACACATATACCTATTAGGCTGTTGAAGTTCCAAAATACCGCCTAAAATAGAAACAAACCTCTACCCAAAGAGGAGTGTCATAATGGCGTCTTGGCGTTCAATGTCTTCAATTTTATTGTTTTGCTTTGCGTGTCTGTGAAAAGTGAGTTTCGGAGTAGGGTTTAAATTAAGAGTGAAGCCATTTGAATTCGTTTATTTGAGCATGATACAAGTGAACCGAAATTTTAATTTTATGTCTGTTATTAACTCTTTCAAAAGTAATTAACATCTAATTGAATCTGTCACGCAGAGATATGTTTCGAAAATGAAGCTTTATATATGTGGGCAAAAACATTTTATATGCATTAAATGTATTAAGATGTTACAGCTGTAGTACTAGAGACAGGTTACAAAGTGGTCATTTTATCTTAATATCATTCTATCTTACGATTCTCTATTAACAATCTGAAGAATATTTTTGTTATAATTAACATATAAAATTACTGAAGAAATTCAAGATAGGAGAGAAATGGGAGGTCTGAGACATTGTCCCATACCTTCCCTGTTGTATTATTTTTAATTTGATATTATTTAAATTTTTTAAATAGTATATTTTTGCTTTGATGCTAAGATGCCTCATAAGTGGAAGAAGAGAAATCCTGAGAGGACTGCTCCATTAAAGTCTCACATTATGAAGACCATTCAGCAGATTAACGAAGGAAACAGCGTAAAGCTTAATAAAGACTTATAGTAGAAGAGAAAGGAAGAGAGGAAGAAGTCGTATTTTAACTAGTACACCAGAGAAAGCAGAAGCCGAAAGATTAGCTCTCTAGAGAAAAAGGAAGAAGTCTAGTAAATTATCTGCAGCCATCTACAACCTATCTAATAAGAAAAAAGTTTGTGAATATTCTGAGTCTTCGTCCGAGAAAATATAAATTCCATATCAAAATACATATGATGATCTTGAAATATCTCTGAGTTCTGAGGAGGATGAAATAGAAGACATAGATTGGAATATTAGTTCTGTGAATCTTAAGTCTGATCATTTTGTGCTTGATAAATTTTGTACTAAAAAGTCTATTGTCTGAAGTTGAACTTAAATTAATGCTTAAAAATGACTGAATCTGGAAATTTTATTTTTCGAATGTGGGGGACAATAGAGTTATTGAAAAATAGGATATATTGCTTAAATTGCCTGCATCAGTATCATATGGAGGTACAGAGAGTAAAATCATTGTTTGTATTTCCAGTTAAATTGTCAAAATACAATGTACAATGAAGAAAAGTATCTATTATGTTGAAAAAAACATTTATTAGCAGCAACACGATTAGCAGCAAATTTAACAAAGTTACAGTTTATAAAAAAACCTTATCAAATAGATTTAGCGAAATTTATTACATATTTTATTGAAGATTCTTCTTCTAGTGGGGAAAGTAAAAATCTGTCAACTATACAATACAACCTTTAACTTTGAAATCTTCTTTGTTTTTAGTTTGTTTCTGCTTCTTCTTCTAGTTCCATGACCGTTATCGATTATTGGATATCATGTTGGCTATCATATCATGGCTGTCTTCTAAACTTTGGGATACTTGTTTCCAGCGACCTCTTTTAATTTCTTGTACAGATGAAATCTATTGTGTTTCTTTTCATATTGTTCAATTTCATTACATTCTTTACTATGAAATTGTGTTTTCGCGTGTCTTATCTTCTGCCTGATTATTGCGTGGATCCTCTTGTATTCGTTTTTATCTTAATTTCTGACTTCTCTTCTTTGATAAATAAGTCTCAGTATTTCTTCTGTCATCCACCCTTGTTTTTTCTTGCTTTTAGCTCACTCAATTTTGTTTCTTGAACAGTCTTTAAGATGTCTTTAATTCTCGTCCAGTTTTCCTCAGTACGTTCCTCTTTGCTTGATGTTAACTTCATTTTTTGTTCTAATATACTAGTTATTTCTTGTTTAACAGTATCATTTAACATCTTTTCCTACTAAAATATTGTGATCTGTTGGTACATCTGCGCCTGAATATGTTTTTACAGCTAATACAGCTTTTTAGATGTAAAGACGACGTTTGGAAGTTTGAAAATTGTGTTTGTTATTACTAATTGCTTTTCTACGCAAAAAGATGCCAACATATCTCCTCTTCCATTTCGTATTCCCAGACCATAGTTTGTTTAAATTGTTATTTATTTCAAATTTAAAGTGATGCTGATAAATTCTTCAATTTATTTGATCAATGAATATTTATTGATTTGTTTTAAGCGATTGTAAAAGATACATATAAATGAAAATGAACCAAACTGTTGCGTGACCCATTATAAATGAACCATTCTACACAACAGAGTTTTATAGTTTCTTGTTATTTTATTACTTAAGGCCTAATCAAAAAGTTAATAATCAACGACCTGTTTCCAGAAACCACAAATTATCAAGATCTAATGCTCAACATTTTTCACAACTTCTAATAACCCAATTAAAATTCATTGTGTTCATCATCACTATAATCTAAAACCCTAATTTATGTAGATATCGTTGATATTATTTCCCCAAACCTGTCATTACTACCGTACGCACACAAACTTTTCCTAAATTTAACAAATAATGGTATTAAAATAAATGGCTTTGTTATAATTAACATCCGGCACAGGTAGTTGTTGAAGTGAGTTGTAGCACGAACAAATAAGTTCCCTAGTTCTGAAAGGCCCCGCCTGCATCCTGCTAATGTGGTTTTGGCCACCATTTACTCGTAAAAACATGGTCGATACTGCTTTTATAATATAGATTATCAGTTTTTATAGAGAAACAACAATTATTTTGACTTATAAGTAATATAATATCAATTTGGCTTTACAAGAAGTAGGTTTACTGTGACTAACTTTACATGAGTATATTTCAGTTTATTACTGAAACTCTAACAAACAAGGTCAACTTCACATTAAGCTTTAACAGATTGAATACTATATTTTATTAGTAGAATTTTTTTTGTTTAAGCAATATTGTGGAAAGCATTTTCAGATGGAACTTCAGCAGGGGCGGCTCGTGATAGACACGATGGTGAGGCACACTACACTTAAGGAAAATTATTATTATTATGGTTAGCTTCTGTTTGCTCCAGTCATACCCGGCTAAGGAGGCATTGCTCGCGGCAGCAAACAATGACTTGGCGTGAGAAGGACTTCTGACGATACGCACGCGGATCAACAAAAGTCATCCTCACCTCAAAGCTCTCCTAACCCCTCCTCCACCCTCCCTTATGAGCACTGAAGGTGCAACATAAGGGCTGACTGCTTTTTGAAAAAGTCCGCGATTGAGCTGTATTTATGAGCACCATGTGTAATAGGGTGCTCATAAATGTAACTTAAATCATACCAAGGTGTCGTTAAGCGACTTACTCCCGTTTATCATGAAATCTCATATCGTGAGATAAAAGCGAACGAAAAACGAGGGAGCTGTAATCCTCGAGCCTGCACCTTGGTTAGCGGCCAAGTTGTAGCCTCAAGGATCTAGGTGGCCTCTCCCGTGGCCTTTTTTTATTTTTATAATTTTTTTTGTGAATTTTTTATTATTTTATATTTTTATAATAGATACCTCTGTATACAGAGGTGTAACATAATATCTATAAGGCTTTTTAAAATTTGCCGATTTTCTTTAACCCTAGCATTGAAATTTTCAATATCTATTTTACGCGAATTGTCTAGTGCTGTGGCGATATTTTGCTTTTGTTTTCTCATAAGAGTAAGCTTGCAATTCGATGTAATCTGTTGAGAACTTTTATTGTGTAACAATAGACTCCGAGACAAATTTTTCAAATCAGTATAACCACTTTTGAACCAAACTTTGTCGCTAGTATTAGCTGTGGCAAATAAAATGAATGGCTAACAAAACAATTTATTTAATGTTATACTACCCGTAAGCCAGTCAAACTTTTCGTACCTTGCATTTTGAAATCCCCGATTTGGTTTTCCGACGCCACCGATAGAAACAAGATGTTTACTTAAATCTGGAATAGGTCGTTTTACTACTTTAACTATATATAATTTATCTTCATATGAATGACTTGAAAAATTCTGCTGATTGACTAAAAAATTTACGAGATCACAAGTATTACGAATATTTACATTTACCTGGGAAAGTTGTGACGAAGTGCTCGGTGCTAAATCCATTTTTCACTAAAACCGAAAATCCCGCAGACAAAAACAAACCCACCAAAATTATTAAAAAAACTTAATTAGAATTGCACTTATTATATTACATGTAATCTTACTGTTTTTTTAATGAAAAACAACACGAGATACGTCAAACGTGATCCTGCCGCACCAACAGATCAACAGGAAGTAATTTAACTACTACTTACTACAACAATTTTGCAGAAATGTTCCAAAATGTACCAATGTTGCCAATCTGGTAAATGCATAGAAAAAAAAATATTTTTTGTTAAATCGGAAAACAATAGAACAATATGTATAGTACCATCTACTAAAGGAAAATACTCCAATGTTGTTACAATTTTCAAATACAAATCTATGTTTTATTTAAATGTACTTTTATACCCGAGGGAAAAAATGTAGCGAATTGGGTACCTTTGTACCCAAACGGCAACGCTGCTAATTAAAAGAACTACACCAAACGAGAGCGGCATGCCTCTCCTGTTCGGTGAAATAGTGGGCAGAAAATAAATAAATCATGTTGAATTTCGCTACATAATATGATGTCTAATATGCCAGACAGAGCAATGCCGTGAGGCTTGCCTCGGCTATAATTTTTAAAGAGAGAATGAGATGCACAGATGATATACTAGAGTGCTGGCGCGGAGAATGGAGCTGTTGTTTATTTAAAATTTTGTGGTTTGAGCTTGTCCCTTGTCCGGCCCGTAGATTATGAAGAAATATACAAAGATAAGACATCAGGGGTGTACATATTTTAATTTTTTATCATAATAAAAATAAAGTTATTTAGAAAATTCCAAAAAGTTAAATTGTAGTTAAAGAACGTAAATAGTCGATTGATACTGGTGAGGCACTGCCTCACCTGCCTCATAGGACCAGCCGCCCCTGAACTTCAGACCTTAAATTCAATTTCTTAAACGATGGCTCTCCTACCAGTTTCAATATAAGTACCGGAGACTCTTCAGCAATCGACCTATGTATGTACACTATGTACACTCATGTCATTATTTACGTGAGAAGTTCTATCATACACTTATGACAGTGATCACCATCCTGTAATAATAAAGAAGTCTTCTTCTGGCAGAAGAAGACTTCTTGATTGAAGAAGACAATTCTGGTATACTCCGGTCGATCTTGTATGGTTCTAAAGAGTGCATGGACATCAAGGTTTGTCCAATCTTTATGCTATGCTCACAAAGTCTACTATAATATAGTTGGTAACTAATCAATAAAAACACGATAATGAACTAGTATCAAATATAACATAAAATATTTTTTAAACAATTTATCAAAAAAATGATACTATGAAAATATTTATACTATTAAAGACAATTTAAATTTAATATGCTATATTTTCCTTAATATATTAATAAATGGACGAAGCCAGGTTTGGCTGAATAGTAATAACTCCATGTAAAAAATACATGGTAGCTTGAGGGTGCGTGCTAAAGGTCGTCTCAACATAAGGATGAACCAATTAATTTTTTATCGACTTTATTAAATAGTTCGACACGTGCCTTATATCTTTAAAATTAAATGCAACATATTGTGAAAGACTAAACGACTAGCAGGTGACGCATGTTTTGGAAGCATTTTAATATTTAAGGAAATTAACATGCATAGTAATCTAGTTTACT